>CM074722.1:99280609-100484537 GCA_037306005.1 Rhinophrynus dorsalis | reverse complement strand
GAAAGGCAGTGGGTAAGGAGCAGAGGACTGTCGGCCACCTATTCTTTTGTGCACAAAAAGGGAACATGCCGGTTGCACAGTGCTTGCCAGGAAGATGTTAACCCTTTAATTGCCACACCGATGTACAACTCATCAGGGATGTACAGTATGTGTGAGGACAATTGTGTATGTAGCAGCTACAACATAAATTTGTATACTTGTGTGGCAGATCTGTGACAGACGACAGAGAAGTTTCAGAAGTAGTGATTGAAAGAAATCCACAACATGCATGGAGAGGATATTGCAATGAAAGGTTTGTGTGTCATGTGCTTCACGTGTAAGGTAGCTGACAAAAGAGCCATTCACTTGTGATCAGAGGCTTTATGTGGTGGTGTTTGTGTCCCTGGTGTGACATATGTAGAGAAGGAGCAGAAAATGTGTGCTCAGCGACATAATAATACAGCAATTGGTGCTGTGTAGGACTCCCTTTGCAGCTGCCTTCCCACCTATCATGTGAGGAAAAAGACCGACACCCCCACCAACCCTCTGCCTCAATGTGACATAGCTGTCCTACCGGGTACTGCTGCTGGCACACCGGATGTACTTGTATACAGTACATGGAGTTATAGAGGTTATCCTATGAACTCGTTTAGTGCCAGAGGGGTAGGAAACGCATTGAAAAGCATTGCGTACCACTCTGGCCCTCAAAGGGCTAAATGGGCACATTTTAAATATGTCGTGGCTGCACGCCGCATTCAATATGTGGAGAAGATAGCTTAACCCTCTGAGTGCCAGAGGGGTACGCAACACATACCCCTCTGGCACTCAAAGGGTTAAGATTTGTGAGACAGCACAGATAGATTAAAGAAGCTGGACATGTGAATGTATTACAGGCAGAAGAAGGACGCTTCCCCAAGGAATAACTGCGGGCAGCACAGAGAAAATGCTACAGGTAGTGACTGAGTGTATGTGGCAGTCAAGTGGATAACGTGTCTTCATAAACATACAGTCAGTCAGTACGTGGCACATTTTCTCCGTGCTGGCTGGAGTTATTACATGGTGAAGCGTGTGGATCTGCTCATAAAAAGGTTAACCCTTTGAGTGCCAGAGAGGTACGCAACACATTGGTCTGCAATGCGTTGAGTACCTCTCTGGCACTGAAGGGGTTAAAGAAAAAACATGTGTAAGATATGTGAACTGTAGATGTGTGCAACATTAAAGTTTATGATCGATCAGTCATGGGCCTCAGCTCCTTAATTGCAGCCAACAGCTATGTTGTAAGGCTTGTTGTGTCTGGCCAGCTATGGCACCTGGCGCATTATGGAGGTGGAAGAAGGGACATTTCAGCGAGGTGAGTGGTGTAGTCAGGGCGTTTGTTGTGTGCCTGATACTGGGCTGTAACCATTGTTCTGCCTGCAATACATTCAGACAGGCAGCTGACTCAAAGGTTAAAGTCGACTTTTTGAACCAGGCGACATATTGAGACAACAATAACGTGAAGCAAAATGCGAGGGGACAGATAAGAAAATATGCAAGGTGGGCGGAAAGGAGACACATACAGATGTACAGATACAGTTCATAAAGTAAGCGAGGTGGCCGGAGAGAGAAAGCAAGGCAGCAGGAATAGTGAACGGTATTGGGATGCATCGGTTGTGTACCTTGGAGGTGCAGGGATATGACAGCAACGACCTATCCCCTCTTCCTGAGCTGTAAGTGCTGGAGGTGAGCGGTCTCGTGGCATAGGTCAGTGGATCCAGTGCTGGATGTATGCTATGCGAACAGCGTGTGTGTGTGTGTGTGTCTTGTGCTGTGTGTGTGTCCTGTGCTGTGTGTGTGTCTTGTGCTGTGTGTGTGTATTGTGCTGTGTGTGCGTGTGTGTGTCTTGTGGTTGGTGTGTGGGTGTGTGTGTGTCTGTGGTGTAGGAGCAAGTGGCAGCCATTTTGTTTTTTGCTCAGTTGTATAGTGGTGGGTGTGCTGGATGGTGAGGGCGGGCCAACTCCCTACATGATTGAATCACCCAATGGGAGCAGTAACTCCTCCTGAATGCCGCCCCTGGGTGTGTTTGCCAGGCACACAGAAGTCTTCTTTTATATATATAGATGATAGATGATGATGATGATAAATAGATATTTTACTCATTGGTTCCAGTGTGAATATATACAATTTATGCATGTTTCAGTTAGATCTCCACATTGATTGATCTTGAGTAGACCAAGGAGAGAAATGTTGAAGACTGCAAAGAAATCTACTAGAGGACATTCATCATTTGCCCACATGTAAGTGGATAATTTTTCATGTTTTAGATATTGTGGTACAGAGCTGGATTAATACTTCATAGGGCCCTAGGCAGAATCCCCAAACTGCCCCCCACACCTATATCTCAGTTTGCACACTGTCCTTTTGGGTAGAGGTTCTAATTCTAACTTAATAATAGACAAAATTAATGTTTTCACTCCATGGATGCCAGAGAGGTTACCAAAACATTGCAAAGCAATGCACTGGCCATTTCCCTGGCACCAAAGGGGTTAAATATATTAAAACGGTACAACAGAGTGTATAATTGAAATGGTGCTGTTTGTAAAATATTATACTTAACCCCCTGGATATTGGATCCCAGAATTTGGGGTCCAACAATAGCCAATTGTTTTATTAAGGAAACATGCCCTTTAAAACACACCCACTAACACTACAAATATAAATAATCCTTGCACTTAGTGTGGGGGCTGAGAGACAGAGAATGGGGGGCTGAGAGAGTGTATGGGGGCTGAAAGAGAGGATGGGGCTGAGACTGGTAGACTGCACTGAGAAGATTAAAGGCTGAACGGGTGGGAGTCTGAGAATATGGATACCAAGGAATTGGATACCAAGGAATTGGTATCTGGACTAACGTTGTTATCTGATTTCCATTATAAACAATGTAATGTGTACTTGTATTTAAGAGAGAAGTTTTCATATTCATCTGTATAACATGCCTGAGGAAGAGACCTAAGAAGTCTTGAAAGCTTGCATTTTAAATCTGTTTAGTTAGCCAATAAAGGTATCAACTTTACAAAAAAATTTTGCATCCTGAGAATATGGATGGTGCCGAAATACAGGATTGGGATAAATGACGTGTCTGAGAGAAATGATGGGGTAGAGAGAGAAGAAATAGCAGAGGGAGGGGGGCAGAAAGAAAGTATTGGGGGCAGAGAGAGGAGATGGGGCTGAGGATTGAGGGGCTGAGAGGCCTCAATGGTAAGAGGATAAATGCCGCTACAGTATCAACAGCAGGAGGTCATATATATACGATCAAGAGCAACTACAATCCTATGGGTCCAATTGTGAAAATGACCCAAAGATAAAAAAGTGAAAGAAAAAAAATATGAATACCTTTACTAAAATAATAACAATGCAAACAATATAAGATACAGTATATAGGATCCTAGAAAATAAACTGACACCATAAAAATTTTGACAAAAATGATATCACCAAAAAATAGCAATAATGTCCACAAATGCTGTATTAGAATATAGATTTATATCAATGCTCACAATATTAACATTTTGAGTGCCAGATAGGTATCCAATGCATTTCAGCTCAATGTGTTGATACCTTTCTAGCACTCAGAGGGTTAATAGTGAAACGGGAGAGATACAGAAATAAAAGGTCCGACATCAGCTGTTAGTCTTACCTCCAAGGAGACCCCCGCCCACATATTCAGTATTGTGCACATCAATCTAAATTTATATTCTAATACAGCATTTGAGTGAGAGGTAAGCACCCCTCTGGAACTCAGAGGCTTAAGTTAAGTGGATTTTTTTTCCTTGGCCATCTTTCATTACTTCTTCTTTGGACTGGAGTAAGGTGGGCTAGCAGACAGGTGGCAGCCTGCAGGCAGCACCATGGAGAAGGAAAGTACTCTGGATGCTGGTAACTGAAAAGCAAAATGTACACTGGTACCTGAGGATTTTAAGCAGCCCACGCAGCTACGTGATGAAGTAGCGTGCATCTGCTTTGGCTTTCATGTGATGTTACACGACACAGATCAGGTGACTGAGGATGGTGAGCTCTGTATCTAGCTTGGAGGTGGCAGCCGGCAACACATTATTTTGTGTGAAGTGATGCTGGCTGACTGCTTCTCCGACTCCGCACTTATCAATTGGCAAGTTGTGGGCCAGTGAGCAATTGGAGGCCCCAAGTCTGGGGGACCCCTATTAGACTATAATGGTGGGGCAAAATTTTTGGGGGCCCTGAGAACGGCATCTGCTATGCCTAGACCTGGCCTGCCTCCACTCTTTTGTGCAGTATGCACATACTAGACGTAGCCAGTGATCCTTCAAATCTTGCGGCCGCGGTCCTGTCACCTTGCGGCCGTGGATTGCTTCTTTTAAAGCAGGCAGCAGCCCCAGGGAAGCCCAGTTCAGGCGACATACCGGGACTTTTCCTGGTATCCTGGTAGGTCAGTCCGGCCCTGATGGTCACTCATATAGGTGCAACCTATAGACCCAATGATAATAAAGAAAAAAAAGAAGAAAAAGAAATACATATAATGGCACCAATACCCCCTCCCCACGCTTAGTCGGACAAAACGAGCCGAGGATAAGGGAAGAGCAAAACAAACTTAAAAATTAACTTTTATTATATACACTTAAAAGATATATATACATATCAAAACTCTAAAAAAACTTATTTGAATTTATAGAGTATATAGCCAGACTCTTTCTGAAGACTCAAAGGTTGAAGGTAATTTTAATGGAGAGAAGTCCCAACAAGACCTTACAAAAGACTGGATACTATGTTTCCTCACTCAAAATGATCTTAAGACTCACATAAGCGATCACAGAGTGAAGGGCAAATAGGTGTATATATCTTTAAAGGGCTATCTACACCATCTGTCTAGAGTAGTATTACATTGCCTATCCCAAAGTTGCAATTGTAGTTCAAGGAGCAACAAAATTATGACATCTACCAAGTTTATACAGACATATCCCTCATAAGTAAGCTGTGCAACCATAAAGTATAGTCATAGATCCCCAACGTCACTGTCGGCGTTATAACAAAGCATTTTCAATATAGCAACTGATCCCCGCTATACCTCTTGAGAATCATTAACAGCACACAGCTGAGTTGTAATAATCAGTGTGGCTTACAAAACCGACAGACCCGAGACTCCTGATACAAGTATCAAGTAGCAGCACAACTGACATACCATAATAGAATTGAATATATATCTGTGAGTTGATGGCTCCGTAGATACTCTCCCTTACATCGATAGTTACCTAATTACACTATTAGACCAACATGAGAATCAGCATAAGTGGGAAACTAACTAAAGGAGACACGGCGGTTGGAAAGCACTGAGCTGTCATTAAAAGACCGTAACAGCATGTTACAATGACGGTATGTCACCCAGGCTTCCAAACCAAAAAACTTAACCATGCCTTCTGTGCTAGCTAGTCTATCTAACAGGGTAAAGGTAGTAAAACACTACTGGGAGCTAACTAAAAGAGACACAGTGGTTAGAAGACACTGGACTGTCATCAAAAATCGTAACACCAGGTTACTATAACAGTATATCACCCAGGCTTCCAAACCAAAAAATCCTAACCATGCCTCTTACACTGACCGCTCTAATAAGGTACAAGTGTACTAAACATACCTATCCTAAGAAAATAATACAGGTGTACTATCCATTACTATGCCCTAACCAATGCACACAATGTATCGGAATAGCAGGAGTTACTATAAGTGTACTCCATATATCTATCTATCCCTATCCGATACATACATCCGATAGATGGTGTAGATAGCCCTTTAAAGATATATATATATACACCTATTTGCCCTTCACTCTGTGATCGCTTATGTGATTCTTAAAGGGATAGTAATACTTTGTTTTAACTTTATTTTATTTTGTAGGCATTAAAAAAACATGAAGAATGATATAAGTCTTATCTCTTAAACCTTTATGGTTTAAGAAATATTCACAAGCAAAGTGTCCCCCTCCCGTCCCTTTTACTGATGTAACACTGCTCAGCCAGATCAGAAGGGAGATGCCCAGGTAGACTGCAGAGAGGGACAATCTTCAATTAAGATAAGGGAAAAAGCTGAAAAGCTTGTCAAGGGGGGCAGGGATTTCATTGTTTTCATAGGAATAAGAGTGTCCCCTTCTGTTATCTGTCTGGTCTATGGACTGCATTCCACATCTGAGAAGAGATGGCTTACACTAGGTAAAAGGGGCGGGAGGGGGAAACTTTGCTTGTGAATATCTCATAAACCATAAAGGTTTGAGAGATAAGACTTATATCATTCTTCATGTTTTTTAATGCCTACAAAATAAAATAAAGTTAAAACGAAGTATTACTATCCCTTTAAGATCATTTTGAGTGAGGAAACATAGTATCCAGTCTTTTGTAAGGTTGGGACTTCTCTCCATTAAAATTACCTTCAACCTTTGAGTCTTCAGAAAGAGTCTGGCTATATACTCTATAAATTTGCATACTTGTTTTTAGAGTTTTGATATATATATATATATATATATATATATATATATATATATATATATATATATATATATATATATATCTTTTAAGTGTATATAATAAAAATTAATTTTTAGGTTTGTTTTGCTCTTCCCTTATCCTCGTTTTGTCCGACTAAGCGTCGGGAGGGGGTATCGGTGCCATTATATGTATTTCTTTTTCTTCTTTTTTTCTTTATTATCATTGTTATTTTACATTAGGCACATTACCCGGTCTTATTAGAGACATCCCGTGCACCTCATATTAGGTATTCTGTGCATCACATTATCTTTATTTTTTTTTACTATAGACCCAATGGACAAACAGAGGAGTTAAATCAACTGCTCACTGAGGAAATAACTATTATTTCATCACCCCTCCCACTAAAAGAAAGTAACAGATGAAGAATTACAGTGGATGACAGGTAAGCGTTACAGCTATGGAGTATCGGTGAATAGTGTTAGGACTAGTATTGTTTCACTTTATTGTTAATGTTAGGGGTAGCATAAGGTTAGTGTTAGGGAGGGTGACTGTGTTTGAGCTCAAGCTCTGTGTTTGACACTGTGTCAAGCAGAGCGATAGCTGTTTTCCTTTGATGTTCCCGTTTCTCACGCTATTTAGCACAAGTTTGGGAACAAGAAACACACAACGAACATTGGGTCACAAGTCAGGGTCTGTTTCCCAACACTCATCCTGTTGGTAGGGCAATAGAATTCCGGCAGTACCACTGTGTGTATGTGCCGTTTGGTATACAGTTTTGCCCTACCAACTGTTTTACATGGGACAGTTGAATGGGCTGAATAGTTCTTATCTGCTTTCAGATTCTGTGTTTCAAATAAAATTGTCTTATATAAATATATATAGTTTTGAAAGTTTTTTTCATAATCGCCTATTTGGTATAAGGTGATAGTTTCATTTTGATTTAGTGAAACCTCAAAAAAGACTTTAAACGTAAGTATAGTGAGGATATGAAACTTACACTTCTCAGAAAAACAAGACGTGTGTTAATGTGACTATTATTAAGATAGAATAATCCTTTAAGAACCAGAGGGGGTGAAATGCATTGCAAATACACAATAAATTTGGTTGATATTTAAAATGTTCTTATAAATATTATGGGCCTTATGCACAAAAAAATGGGGAGCAATTCTAGGACAAACCAACTGTGCCATAGGGTAAAATAAATATTCTCAAAATGCCATCTGATTTGAATTGAACTTTTAATCCCTTATGCTATAGAGTTCCCCAACACATTGCAAAGCAGTGAACTTGAAACATCTTTGCTGAGTTGTCCCATTGCTGGCAGTTCCTTTATTCAAAACTTATAGCAGTTCAAACTGTCATGAAGTGGTTGAGCTGTTGCATTAATTGAATGAACATGAAAGTGCATGAAAATAAAAAAATAAAATCATTATTTAACCCCTTAAGGACCCTTGACGTACCAGGACCATCACGGTCCTTGAACTACTCAAGGACCGATGACGGTCATGGTACGTCACGTACTTTTTACTTACAGCGCTCTACCGGGAGCGCTGTAAGTAAAAATAGGGCCTAAAATAGACCGCTCCAAGATCGGAGCGATCTCTATCAGGCCCCATAATGACGCGCCGATACACGTGACAGGTCACGTGTACCGGCGCGTCCAAGTGCGCCTATGCGGTCATTATGGGACGGAAATGTCCCATGACCGCCAGTCCTTAAGGGGTTAAAGGGATAGTAATACTTAAAATGTAAAAAAATATATGTTATAGGGTTTATCTCCCTGAGTAAAAAAAGGGTACTCCCACTGCTGAAAGGTGTTTTATTCAAAAGTTATCAAAGATCAAAGTTGCATTTTTTAGGTGTAGTATCACAGTGGCCTGAAATTGTACAGTGGCGCTGTTGCTACACCATCCTATGGACAGCTCTGGTCCCGGGACCAGAACTGTCCATAGGATGGTGTAGTAACAGCACCACTGTACAATGTCAGTCCACTGTGATATTGCACTTAAAAATGTCAACAAAAATTCAACTTTGAGCTGTAATAACTATTGAATAAAACACCTTTCAGCAGTGGGAGTACTCTTGTTTTACTCAGGGGGATAAACCCTACAACATATATTTTCTTACATTTTAAGTATTACTATCCCTTTAATACAGTGATTTCTTGGGGTCTCTAGCTGCTCTGGTGACAGGACATTAAGTAAGAGCATTCGTGGATGCATTCATGGGTTTATTATATATTTTAAATGCAGAAAAGGGCATTTTGTGTAGTTCGACTATGAAAATATAAACACTTAGAATAGGAATAAGAATGTAATTTATTGTATTGTAACACTGAAATATAGTCATTAAAACAAGTATTGGATAAATTCCAGAGCAAGCCTACTATACCATAGAAGACAAATAAATGTTCCCATTGATTTAATGGGGCATTTAAACCCTTGACTGCTCTAGAGGTCACTAACACTTTGTACAGCAGTGAGTTGGAGACCATAGTTGCATTGAAAAGGTTAAAAGCCACAGTTAATCAATGCTTTCCCACTTCGATCTTGAAAAAGCAATTTTTGTAAAATGTGTAGATCATTTTATTATGTTTAATGTGAATAAGTGTATTATTTTTTAACTATTTGGTTGATACATGGAATAGCTGCAGTCCAAGCGAGCCTGAACAGAAACGTGCTGAATATCTCAACTTGCCTGTTCTGCGTATGTCACCTCCAACCATTCAGTCAAGTGAATGTATTATTATTACATTGTATTTATAACTATTCTAAGTGATAAGGCACGATCAGCTCCCTCTGTTTTTCCTATATATTGATATCAATGGGGAATTTAAACTCTTAGTGCTCTAGAGGCCGCTAACACTTTGAAAGAAAAGCGTTGGAGACCTCTGTTGATTCAAAAGGTAAAAACAATTCCAATCTCAGGTAGGTGATGTAGGGATTGTGAACTCAGACAACTGAGGCTGCTATTGAAGTTTAATGCATGTGGCGTACAGCCACATTAACTTATAAACACATCCACATGTGGCAGGATAACATAACTAAAAGACTGACCATGTGTCCCTGAATTGCTCTGGTAGTCCATGGGATTAATAATTACCCAATCATGGGATTTTAGCTCTGTGTAGGTGCACTGGTTCTATAGGGATTTGATACATAGTCCCAGCTCCCAAAGTGCCAGTCACTGATCAGAGTCTGAAGCTGGAGTCTGCAGAATACAGGGCAGGAATGGCCATGCAACTAGGTGTTAACCTCTGAGCTTCTGGAGCAACTTCGTGTTAATCATGGACAAATGGTTCATCTTAATGTAGATTTGGGGTTAAAGGTTTAATTTTCTTTTATATTAATGGGATTTTTTATTTGTACCCTACTAAAGAATTGCCCTACTTTTTTGTGTAAAACAGCCTCACTATTTAAAATGAAATACCACATCGCCAATCATTAGCATGTAGGGTTGCAAAGATAATTGTATTTTGCATGGATAATTCCTAGTATTTATGACAAAATAATCTCACACATTGCAACACACGCTTTGTCATCAAATCAACCCTTTGTGCATCTGTCCCTGGGAATAAAACATCTCTCCTTGAAGTCTTCTTAAGGATCCTTCACTGGGAGGAGTTTCTGGATCTGAGGTCCTGCAATATGAATCATGTCTTCATCTATTGACATGATATCCTGTAATATTTACAATTACATTTGGAGAGCCAGTCCACACAGAATTGATTTATGGTCGCAATTAGGATTTTCTGCCCAGATTAAGATGAGTGGAGGCTTGTTATTGAAAGGTGTTAGTATTCATCTAAGGAGATATATTTGATGGGGCTGTGAAAAGTAACAAGAAAAATAAATTCATATTATAACTCTGATTATTTGAAAAGGATGCTAGAGACATCTCAGAAGCAATGCAAAGAAATTAAATGTGTCTGTCATACAGGGGGTTAAATAAAACCACCTCCCCATCAGGAATGTGCTCCAAGTTTGGCAAGAAAACTGTTCTCACCTTGTGTAAAGCAGATACATAACAATTGAGATTAATATAGTGAGGCCCAATGCAAGACTATAGAGAGTGATTACAAGGATATTGTATCCATCATTTTCCCAGTTGTTTTCTGTATGGAAAAAGCAAATGCAATACATTATAAACAGGTTTTTTTTGTGACAGACAACTTCAATTACAAAATCAATGTGTGCACACTATTATATCCATTGTTTTGCCTTTAAGAAACGACTTATGTGTATACTGATGAAATGGGTTTATGGATCTATGGTGACCACACCCAGGGCTGGCAATAGACATTCCTGCATGTCTATCAGCTCTCATCTCTAGAGGGATTTTTACCTCCCCACAGATATGTCAAGACAGAGAATGGTTTGATAAATGCATGTGGGAGAAGCCTGCATGCATTTATCAAACAATTGCCTTGGGGAGTTACACTAGTCCCATAGATGGTTGCAGTTGGTAATTGCCCTCCCCTCAACTGCCAAGTCTTCTCTTCCCTCCCGTTCACTTGTCCTTTTTCCAAGCCTCCCTCATATTTTCCATGTCCTTGCTCTACCCCATCCCTCCCAATATACAAGTCCTCTTTTTACATCCTCTCTCCAATTCACTATGTCTTCTCTCCAGTCCCTGCCTCCCATTCATGAAGTTCACTCTCCACTCTCTACTTAGCATTTCTGCATAACATTTCTGCATTGTGTATATGTATATTATTTCTATAGCATTTTTACATATTTTGGCAGTACATGGAGACATTTACTTTATGGAATATTCATGGCACAATAATATTGTAACCCTTTGAGTGCCAGTGAGGTATGCAACGCATTGCTTTGCAATGCGTGGTATACCCCTCTGTCACTCAAAGGGTTAAACGATATCATTGTTTATGTTTTGTCATGATATTGTTTTATTTTACAGGCAGAAGACAGATGGAAGAGAAGAAATAAGATGGAAGAGAAGACAGAAGGAGAAGGACAGTGGATGACAGGTAAGATGTATGAGTTAACGATCAATGCTTGGCAGTATGTCAGGCACCAATCGTTGGCTTTTTTTACTGTTAAGATGCCAATACTGCTGTTATTTAGCAGAGTTTTTGGAACTTAATGCACAAAACAGACATTTGGCCATTTTTGTGGCCTAACGTCCATTGTGCTTAATGACGATAGGACATTTGAATACTGACCAAGACATTCTCCTTTGTCGGTCTGTATCCATTTTGCCCTACCAGCATTTTTAACGCCAATATTTGGATCAAGCCCATAGATGGTACCTGGGTGAAGACAGAAGAATAGTCGAACAAGCCAGGGTCAAAACCAGTCGAGCAGTACGGTACCAAATCAGCACGCAGAAGAGAAGTCGTAAACAAGCCAAGGTCAAACCAACACAGGAAGTCATAGCAGAATCGGGAGACGAGACATAGTCGAGGAAAGCCAGGTCAATATACTGGATACTTCTAGGAACAAACTCAAAGACTTTATATACAGAAAGCTTTGATCGTGCACTGACACAAGGATGTCAGTGCTTGATATAGGCCCTAAGCAAGGTCGTGAACTAAACAAGTTGGAGATACCAGAAAAGGCAGGAGAACCAGAATACCTGGTGAGGGAAAACAGCAAAACCTGGGAAATCATGACACTGAGTCTGTGTGACAGTGTTTGTTTTTGTGTGTATATGACTTACTGCATGTGTCTGTATATGGATTTATAACTGTGTGTAGGAATGGCATAGAGAATATAGCGTACAGGCCTTCCTGAATGGAAGAAGATGGCTCCAGCAGGAGGGTCTCTTTGCTAAGGAGGGGAGGTTTCATGGGAAAATTGGGTGGGTGAGGTTTATTGAGGAGGGATGTGGAGTCAGTATGTAAGGAAGTGCCTTCCCTTGGGATCCGGTCATTTGTGTGAATGCATGTCTCTTCCCTTTTACAACAGCCGTACAACAACAATAGTGTTTTAAATATTTAAAAGAAGCAAAGGGGTAATCTCCTGCCTCTTTGGTAGGATTGCTGAGAAGGATGCATGCTGTTGCATTAAGCAGAAGGCTGTTAGTGGTAGGGCAGTATCACGGTGCCCGTGATTGCTGCAGTTCCTTGTCTGTCACCAGTAGGGGGCTGCTATTGGCTGTCTGCAGATAGCCCGCCTTTCATTGCCTATTTAAACCTGGATTGGGCACCCTTTGGTTGCCCTTTCGTGTTGTTTCCGACCTTCTTGCTATCACTATGCTAGTGATAGCTGGGCCTCTGTTCCAGTGTTCCTGAGTTCCTGATCTCATGTGTTCCTGAGTTCCTGATCTCTACTGTTCCAGTGTTTCCTGCATGCTGAAGTACTTCCAGTCCTGGTTCCGGCCTAGTCTCTGGTGTTGCAGTTCCTGCTGAACTTCTTCTCTGCTGTTTCCTGACCTGACTGATCGTTGCTGGTTCCTGTCATCGCATCGCCTGTCTCCTGTATCCTGGCGACCTCCTGCCTGGTCGCGTCGGCGACATTGCTTGTTACTCCAGTGTGCGGTCACTGGTTTGCTCCACAGCCTATCGGCTATACAATTATGTGGTGGTCCCAGCGTGCGGACGCTGGTTTGCTCCTAAGCCTTGCGGCTAGGCAAACTCGCTTATTACACCAGTGTGCGGTCACTGGTTTGCTCCAAAGCCTATCGGCTATACAATTCTGTGTTGGTCCCAGCGTGCGGACGCTGGTTTGCTCCTAAGCCTTGCGGCTAGGCAAACTCGCTTGTTACACCAGTGTGCGGTCACTGGTTTGCTCCAAAGTCTATTGGCTATACAATCCTGTGGTAGTCCCAGCGTGCGGACGTTGGTTTGCTCCAAAGCCTTGCGGCTAGACAAACTCGCTTATTACACCAGTGTGCGGTCACTGGTTTGCTCCAAAGCCTATCAGCTATACAATTCTGTGTTGGTCCCAGCGTGCGGACGCTGGTTTGCTCCAAAGCCTTGCGGCTATACAGACTCACTTGTTACACCAGTGTGCGGTCACTGGTTTGCTCCAAAGCCTATCAGCTATACAATTCTGTGTTGGTCCCAGCGTGCGGACGCTGCTCTGCTCCAAAGCCTTGCGGCTATACAAACTCGCTTGTTACACCAGTGTGCGGTCACTGGTTTGCTCCAAAGCCTATCAGCTATACAATTCTGTGTTGGTCCCAGCGTGCGGACGCTGGTTTGCTCCTAAGCCTTACGGCTATACTAACTCGCTTGTTACACCAGTGTGCGGTCACTGGTTTGCTCCTAAGCCTATCGGCTATACAATTCAGTGTTAGTCCCAGCGTGCGGATGCTGGTTTGCTCCAAAGCCTTGCGGCTTTACGATTCCCCTGTTAGTCTCAGTGTGTGTACACTGGGTTGCTTACGATCCTGTCAATTTGCCATTACCATCTGACTGCTGCTACTATCTCTGGGCTGCCCTGCCCGGTATTGGTAAGGCCGGTAGAACCTTTGCCACATTCCATCTGAGGTTGCCTTACCCGGTATTGGCAGGGCCGGTAGAGCCTACATTATGAATCTATTGAGGCTGCCTTGCCCAGTAATTTGGTATGGCCGGTAGAACCGTTATGCGATTCCATCTGCAGGTTGCCTTACCCGGTATTGGCAAGGCCGGTAGAGCCTAACATTCTATTACTTCAGACTGTCCTGTCCGGTATATTGACAGGACCGGTAGAGTCTGCCTTCTGTCTTGTTATATTCTGAATATATCTGTATGTATGTGATTGCCATCCTACGTTATCAATTTATTATTTCAATAAAATTGATTTTTACCTAAAACTTGTGTCTGAGAGTAGTGTTGAGCGAGCACCCCGATGCTCGGGTGCTCGGGTGCTCTGACCGAGCACCCCCTGAGGCTCGAGTGCTCGGCCGAGCACCCGAGCCCCATTGAATCCAATGGGGCGACACGAGCATTATACCAGGCACCCCCTGCTCTGATGAGGGGAGGGTGCCTGGTCAATGCCCCCCTTCATCTCCGCTATGCCCCCTTCATCTCCGAATGCCCCCTTCAGCTCCGCAATGTCCCCCTTCATCTCCGCTATGCCCCCTTCATCTCCGCTATGCCCCTCTTCCACAATGTCCCCCTTCATCTCCGCTATGCCCCTCTTCCACAATGTCCCCCTTCATCTCCGCTATGCCCCTCTTCCACAATGTCCCCCTTCATCTCCTCTATGGCATAGAGGAGATGAAGGGGGACATTGTGGAAGAGGGGCATAGCGGAGATGAAGGGGGACATTGTGGAAGAGGGGCATAGAGGAGATGAAGGGGGACATTGTGGAAGAGGGGCATAGCGGAGATGAAGGGGGACATTGTGGAAGAGGGGCATAGACTCTATGCCCCTCTTCCACAATGTCCCCCTTCATCTCCGCTATGCCCCTCTTCCACAATGTCCCCCTTCATCTCCGCAATGCCCCCTTCATCTCCGCAATGCCCCCGTACCTCCAGTCCCTGGTGGTCCAGCGGAGCGTCTTCAGATCTGTGCCTCTTCCGGCACAGATCCCCGCCACCCGAACATGGCGGGCGAGCACATGGCGGTACTCGACGAGTACCGCCATGTGCCGAGCAGAGCGATGCTCGAGCCGATCCGAGCATCGGCCGAGCACGCTCGCTCAACACTATCTGAGAGTCATAATAAACCCTGACAGGCAGTTAGTGGTAGTTGCTGTAGTAGGAATCTATGTTGTTCTACTTCCTTTTGCAGTGAGTCAGGATCTCTGTCACGGGTTCAGAGGGATGCTGGTTTCAGAGGTTTGGGGTCACCAGGGAGATCATTGCAGGTCCCGTTCACACAGGGTGCATTGTGCTAGTCATCAAGTTCTGCCTCCAGCTCTAGACGGTTGAGTATGATTGTGGTGCTGTGTGAAATAGTGCTGGTTATGTTGATGATGGGTTGCATAGTTTGTTAGTTGCAATGACGGTTGCAGTGGAAGGCGCTAGTTTTCATAAGGAAGCTTATTTTTGTGGCATCAGTATGTTAGTTTTGCATTTTAACAAGGAGGTCAGGGGGAAGATCCAGAAAAAAACAAGATTGTAGACATATGGTCTTTGGTCTTACTGAATCAGCCTACAGTTGACAGGGAACAAAGAGGTTCAGAGAAAGTGGAAGAACAGTGGCCAATAGTAGCAAAGTAATTTTGTAATTGAATACAGTCCTCCCTTGGCATCCACTTTGGGGAAGAAGGAGCCTGAGAGATGTTCTGAGATCTTTGTTTATCTTGATCTAATTTGGTGTAAGTATAAGGCGCATGGTTGTTCAACATTGTGGAGATATGATGAACAATTCCGACATAAGTTGGTTGTAATGCCTGGACTGCATTGGGATATTAAGGCAATGGACATGTGATTGTGGCTCACGGTTGGTCAATGGACACCCCTCCCTCCTTTCTCGGAGGAGCTATGCTGGATCTGGGACATAGGCTATTCACAAGGCTGGAGTGTGCTGGATCTTCACTGAGAGTCAGTGCAGGTGGCTTGAATCATGTCACTATAGGCATGAATGTGCCTACGAAGGGGGCAGACATTAGCCCCCTCAGATGTTTCCATAGGGCAAAAGTTGCTGCAAAAGGACAACTTCAGTGAGCACGCTTGGGATGGAGCAAAGGTTAAGACTTGTTACCCCACGGGGAAGCAGGCAGAATTGCTAAAGGTGGGCTTCACTGAGGGGTTTTTACCCTCTGAGTGAATTTGGCTGAGTCTGGCAATTTTAAATTGGTTAGGGGTAATCTTCGTATAGCTAGGGAGAAAGTGAAAAGGTTTTCCTACTACCTACTGGCTCTGCTGTCTGCCAGCTCTGTCCTCTCCTCTTCCCAGTTCTCGGAGCAGCTCTGTGCATCTGGGTTTGCCACGTCATGTGATGGTGATGTTATCCGTCGGCACCTATATCCAGGCGCGCTCCCAGACGCTCGGTGCACTGACATACAGTGAAGGAAAAAATTATTTGATCCCCTGCTGATTTTGTACGTTTGCCCACTGACAAAGAAATGATCAGTCCATAATGTTAATGGCAGGTTTATTTGAACAGTGAGATACAGAATAACAACAAAAAAATGCTGAAAAAAAAGTTATACATTGATTTGCATTTTACTGACCCCCTATCAATCAGCAAGATTTCTGGCTCCCAGGTGTCTTTTATACAGGTAACAAGCTGAGATTAGGAGCACTCTCTTAAAGGGAGTGCTTCTAATCTCAGTTTATTACCTGTATAAAAGACACCTGTCCACAGAAGCAATCAATCAATCAGATTCCAAACTCTCCACCATGGCCAAGACCAAAGAGCTGTCCAAGGATGTCAAGGACAAGATTGTAGACCTACACAAGGCTGGAATGGGCTATAAGACCATCACCAAGCATCTTGGTGAGAAGGTGACAACAGCTGGTGCGATTATTGCCAAATGGAAGAAACACAAAATAACTGTCAATCTCCCTCGGTCTGGGGCACCATGTAAGAGTAGAAATGGTTGCAACACATGAGCACTATGATCTGATTGGTGTGTTTGAGACCTGGTTAGATTATACATATGACTTAGAATCAATCTAGAGGGTTATTCACTTTTTAGTAGGGACAGGGTTAATAAAAAGGGAGGAGGGCTATGCCTATATGTAAAGCATGCCTTAAAACCTAGTTTAAGGAAGATATAAGTGAAGGGTCCAATGAAAAGGTAGATACCTTGTGGGTTGAAATACACACTGAGGGCACACATAACAAAAAGATGTGGGGATTTGCTACAATCTACCTAATAGTGGGGAGTTGGAGGAAGACCAACTTTTACTGCAAATGGAAAAGGCTTCTAGGTCAGCAAAGGTAATTATAATAGGAGATTTCAACTCTCCTGAAATTGTCTTGAGCAATATGACTTCCAGCACAACAAAGGGAAATCATTTTTTAAGTATGATAAATTATAATTTAATGTCCCAACTAGTAGAGGAGCCAACTAGAAAAGTATGAAATGTCTTACCGTTATTTCCTTTTCCTCTGTGTTCCCACCACGGCTAAATAGTGTGTATAGTCTAATTTCCATTAGCTGGTGTAGGGCCAATTAAAAATTTTGATAAAAGATGCGTTCCCCCTTAGTTCCGGTTAGTCTTCTTTTGTCAAAGCTTAAAAACACAGCACAAAGAGGTTAAAGGGTAGGGAACGCCATGGTGGGAATACAGAAGAAAGGGAAATAACTGTAAGAAATTTCATCCTTTACTCTGTGTTCCCCCTCACGGCTAGATATACCCAAGCAATGAGAAATAGGGTGGGCATAACTATAAAAACACCAATTTTACTCGAAATAAACTATAACAGGGTATCAGTCAAAGATTAGCTATTATCTAGATACATGAATCAATTTTATATAAATACTTGTATAAATACTTGGGTCAAGGACCCTCTTACCACTCCTTGGCTGGTTGCCTCTTGGAGAACTTTTCTTCCAAGCTTTGCATCTGCTGATGAGTATACATCTCACTGGTAATGCTTTATAAATGTAGATATTGACGACCAGGTGGCCTCCCTGCAAATGTCTTCAGAAGAAGCAGGTGCCCTTGATGCCCATGAGGTTGACACTGCCCTGGTGGAATGGGCTCGGAGAAGTTTTGGAGGGTTCAAACCTGCTTCTATATAAGTTATTGTTATACAGTCTGTGATTCATCTACCGATGGAAGATTTAGATGGAGCTAATCCCTTATTCTTCCCTTATAAACAAACAAAGAGTGTATCTGATTTCCTAAATCCTTTTGCTCTTTCTAAATAAGCTGAAATGCATCTAACCACATCTAGATTGTGCAGCAGCCTTTCTTCGTCTGTTCCTGGGTTTTGGCAAAAGGACGGAAGGACTATGTCCTGATTCAAGTGGAAATCCGATACCACCTTAGCAGGGCTGGATTTGCCATAAGGCAGAGTAAGCACCTGCCTACAGGAGCATGCCACTGAGGGGCGCCTGCCATTGGGATTCTTTTTTTTCTAAATTAGTCAACTCTCTGGCTGCACAGTGGCAGAACAATAATTCCCCCACCCGGCGCCCACTCCATGTCGCCCTCACATTGCTCGCCCCCCATTGTCTGTTTCCTACCTCCCTGGCAGGACAGGTCTGTGCCTCCTTTGGCACAGTCCTGTAGCTGCTGAGCTCATTCATCAGCTCTTTAGGAATGCAGAGCGCTTGGAGATGACATCATCTCCCAGCGCTCTGCATTCCTGAATAGGAGATCGCGCGGGAGCTCCAGCAGCTACAGGACTGTGCCAAAAGAGGCACATATGGCAGATCTCCTGCCAGGGAGGTAGGAAACGGACAACGGGGGGAGGTAGGAAATGGACAATGGGGGGGGGGGAGGCAATGTGAGGGCAACATGGAGATGGTGGGGGCAAGTTGGAGCCGAAGGGGAGCAATGTGAGGGCAGCATGGAGATAGTGGGGGCAATGTGCAGCTGATGGGGGGCAATTTGGAGATGATGGGGCAATGTGGAGCTGATGGGGGGCAAGTTGGAGCTGATGGGGCAATGTGAGGGCAATATGGAGATGATGGGGGCAATGTGGAGATTAGGAGCATTGTGGAGGTGTCCAGTGGAGATGGCCAATGGGGGGAGCTCTTCTGATTTCTGTGCCTACAGGCTCCTGAGATGTAAATCCGGCCCTGCTTATAGAGCTGCATCCTAGTTGCAAAGGTTTGTACAGAGCCGATGGGGTCCATTTGTGAGACATAGATTTGGATATTTTTAATTCTAGTTTGCAGGATGGTATTGAAAAGTGGTAAAAAAAAAGTGGTGGTAAAAGAGGGTGAGGTGGAATACCTCTATCTGCGTTTGGGTGGTGGCCATGCGGCATTCCCTGAGCCACGGGGTAGGATAAACACCCTAGAAGGTTGCGATTGTGTGGACCTAGCTAGGAACTGACTCTGTGGTCAGGCTTGGCAATGGCAGAGAGGGCACAGGCCTAGCCACCTGGTTGGTTGCAGTACAACAGCAGGCACTCACTTTGTGGTCAGGCGTGATGAAGGGCCAGAGAAAACGTGGCTAGCACCAAGTATGCGCTGTTGTGAGGGTCATGTGGACCAAAAGACATTCTGGGGATGCCCTTCAGATCCTCTCACAATAGCTTTGTTTGGGGGTGGCTCCGCTGCAATCAGTGGGGGGGGGGGGGGAGGTTTGGAAATGTCCAGCCTGCTCTTTCCAGGAATGGAACTGTGGTGGAACACAGGGCTTCACCAGTGAGGGCAGCCAGATGCAAACAAAGTCCAGCTGCGGCGTTGGTCAGGTGCAGGTGTAACTTGGCCACTGGCCCTTGGTTGGGGAGTGGAATGCCGCATTTGGTTTGTGCTTTGCACCATTTAGTCTGTAAACTTGAGGAAATAAAAGTGACTTCATTTTGCCACAATTACTTGAGTATGTGTGTTTTCTTTTAATTAGGTCAAGGATTAACTGTAGGGCTGAGCACCTTAAAGGGATAGTAATACTTAATTATTACTAATCCCTATATAAAAGACATATTAAAAATAAAAGTATTGCCCCCAGTGTCATCTCTCAAACCTTTATGGATTGAGAGATAATGACTCCTAAAGTTGCCCTCTCACACCCCCTTCCCCGAAGTCAGCGTTCTAGCTGACTGCAGGGAAGCCTGTCGTACGACTTTCAGGCGGCTCTGTAGCACAGCCAAGATTCGCTTTAATAAAAAAGAAATCTTTCACTGAAATGGTCTTCTACATGTGCTTGGTTTGCAAGCATACGTAGAAGACCATTTTAGTGAAATATTTTTTTTTTATTAACACGATCGTGGCTCTGCTGCAGAGCCGCCTGAAAGTCGTATGACAGGCTTCCCTGCAGTCAGCTAGAACACTGACTTCGGGGAAGGGGGAGTGAGAGGGCAACTTTAGGAGCGATTATCTCTCAAACCATAAAGGTTTGAGAGATGACACTGGGGGCAATACATTTATTTTTAATATGACTTTAATATAGGGATTAGTAATAATTAATTAAGACTATAAGCTCTCTCATAGACAATAGAAAGTGCAGTCTTGCTCTCTGTTTGCTCCTGTTGCAGTTTGATTTGAAAAAAATCTGGAGCAAGTTTAGAGCTCTGAATGAAGTACATTCCAGAAGTGGAAATATTCTCATTACCCCTAGCAGGAAAAAGCAATGTACACACACACACTCACACACACATATATACACACATACATACACACACACACACACACACGCATGGACACACACATGGTAACACAAGCACATACACACATGAGATTATTTTCCTTCTCATAATGACACATTATCATTCTTCTAGACATATTTTCTTCCATGAACAGATGTGGCACCTCCATCACCAACAGGTTTTGTACCAAACATTATTGTATTGTCAGAGGGACATATGTACAAAGACAAAGCAGTACAATTATAGGACAAAACAACTGCACCATAGATAACTAATTACCCCTCAAAATTCCCATCAGTTTAAATGGGGCATTTAACCCCTTGAATGTGGGAGGCGTGCTAACATAAAAGGGGTTAAATGCTACATTTAAAGCAAAGCTAGGATTCAAAAGGTTAAATTACTACTTATATCAAAGTGAATTTTGGGAAAATTATATTTGTCTCCAATGCTGCAGTTGGTTTGCTCCAGATTTGCCTCAGTTCTTCTTAGTACATTAGCTTCCATCTCCCTATCAGGGCAGCTTGCAGACGTGACCAGCATGACTGAGCAAGGCGCTGGCACATTAAAGGTTAATGCGGAAGGAACTGAGACAATCTTCTTACATATTCATTTTCCCATTCTGAATTAGTAAGTGCAGGAAGAAAGAAAAGCCAAAAAACTGCAAGTCTCACCCCAATGCAGAGCTCTCAGTTCAGTCCTCAAGAACCACCAACAGGCCAAGATGTAAGGCAGTGTTTCTCAACGTTAGTCCTCGGAGCACACCAACAGTGCAGGTTTTCAGGTTGTTCCTGCTTAATCACAGGTGAGTAATTAGTGGCTCAGTCATTGTGATTGATTCACGTGTGATTAATTAAGGATATCTTGAAAACATGACCTGTTGGTGTGCCCAGAGGACCGGAGCTGAGAATCACTGATGTAAGGATTTCCCAGATTAAGTACAGGTGAGTTAATCAGTGATTCATTCATTGTGACTGATTCACCTGTGCTTAATCAGGGATATCCTTAACCCTTTCAGTGCCAGAGGGGTACACAATGCATTGCATGCCCCTCTGGCACTTAGAGGGTTAAATCCTCGCCTGCTGGTGGGCTTTGAGGACTGAACTTGGACAGCCCTGCTCCAATGGATAATTTAAATTGAAGATCTGATTATGATCTGCAATTTATTCAGTGCAGATCCTAATCTAGTTGCTGAAATAATAGAATATAATAGGAGATATTTCCATAACTAATGTAAAGGTATTACCACTGCATTGTATAGGGTAACACGTGGTGCCAGGTAAAAGGGGCCATTCAGCATTATAGCGCAGTCTATGTGAGTTACTTGTATATATAGGAACCAATTGGGAAGCACTCTCATTTATAGTAGATTCATGCCTGGGTGTAGATGTAGAAGCATACACATTTCTTGAAGTAGAACATATAAGCACACTCAGGTACACACTTCTCAGGTGTCCCTCTTTACAAGAGACAGTCCTGGTGTCCCTCTGTTTAGGAGATCAGACTGTGTGGTGTATATAAGTGTAATCACATTGCTCCACAGCAATAAAACTCACATTAATCTTTGTTTAAACTTCAGTAGATGTGTTTCTAAATTAGTCTATCAAAATAAAATAAATTGGTCTTGTTCTAAATCATTTATTCAGTTACGTAAAGAGCTGCCAGTAGGTCATGAAATAACCTAAAATTTCTCAATAATGCCCCGTCCACCAGCCACACCCCCAGAAACACCTCCTAAATCAACAGTGTCCCTCTCTGGCCATTTGAAATGTTGGAAGGTATGCAGGTATTCAATAATAATAAGGCAAATTTTATAGATCAACGTTTCAGCTGCAAAAGGGGAGTTACAGTATGTCAATGGCCTGTAATTTTCCAGTGGAGCGGTTGTTGTACCATCCTGTGGAGGCTTATGGTTAACTGACCAGATCTGTCTATAGGATGGTGTAGCAACTGCACCACTGTAAAATTACAGGCCATTGATATACTGCGCATAAAAATTCAAGTTTGAGTTGCAATAACTTTTGACTAAAACACATCTTACAAATGAGAATTCCTTTGTATTACTCCAGAAAATAAATATTACCTGGTTGGTAGAATATTGGTAATCTGGTATAAACTTGGATAGGGAACAATAATAAGTCAAAGGAAGCACAGAACTATGTACAGGTTTATTTACATATTTACAATGTTTCTGCTCAGTTGTTATCTGCAGAGTGCTGTTCTCAAAGCATGGGTAATTACCCTGGGCCACATGAAGACGGGAGGTGACTTCAGCTGGTAATTTTTTCAATCTCATCCAGGTCATCAGTACTGAGATGTTCTATCTTCTTACTGAAATGCTGCTGAATTCCTTTCAGAATATCCAGGCTGTGCTTGCTGTCAACCATATTTATTGCAAGTCCTTTCTTGCCAAAACGCCCAGTGCGTCCAATCTGATGGAGGTAGGTCTCATTATCTGGGTTACCATCCTTCTCTATGGGAAGGTCAAAGTTTATAACCAGAGAGACTTGTTTAACATCAATACCTCTGACACACATGTTGGTTGTAACCAGCACTTTGTGCTTGGCCTCTCTGAAGCCTTCAATCACAGCTGCTTTCTGCTCTGTCGTCATCTCCCCATTGAGAAGAGCGACCTGGTGACATTCTTTAGATAGTTCTCCCACCAGCCAGGATGCAGTTTTATTGCTGTTGCAGAAGATCATGGCTTGTGCAATGGTTACTGCACCATAAATGTTACACGAGGCTTCAAATTTATCCTCCCGGTTGTTACATAGCACATAGTATTGTTTAATGGTGTCCAGGGCCTCCTCTTCCCTTTTAAGTGTAATAATATTGGGTTGAGGGACTACTTTCTGAGCAAATCTCCAGACAGGCTCCTTAAAGGTTGTGGAGAACAGGAGCTTCTGGCAGTTTTGTGGCAGCATCCGCTGAACACGGATACACTGATCCTGGAATCCTTGCACTGTAATCATAGCGTCTGCATCATCAATAACAAACACCTGAATTTTCTTAGGATCAATCAAATGCAGTTTAGTGCACCAGTCCAATACAGTGCCAGGGGTACCGATGAAAATCTGCTCTGAGATCTTGTGCCCATGCTTAGGTTTGTTCCCTTTAACAGCATATGCCAGTTTAATCTCTGGGAAAAATGCGCCTATCTGTGCAATGACCTTTCCAGTCTGTAGAGCCAGCTCATACGTATGGCAAAGGCACAAGCACTGTGGGTATCTCTGTGCAGGATCCACTCTGGAGAGCATGGCAAGCGCAAAAGCAGTAGATTTACCAGTGCCAGTTTGGGACTGAGCAATGAGGTTTTGAGGTGGTGAAGTCAGCATCCGTGGCAATGCTGTTGCCTGTATCTTAGAAGGCCTGTTAAACCCCATGCAGTAGAGTCCATTGAGAAGGTTTGGTTTCAAGTTCAGCTCCTCAAAAGTTTTCACTTCTTTTTCTGAATATGGAAACCCATAAGGGAGTCCCTTTAATTGCTGTCTGCGCCGAATAGCCATATCTAAACTTCCACACCTGAGTGAGACTTCTGGTGCAGTCGTTCACCAACCAGCTACTGGCTCTAACTGATCTGATGACAGTTGGAAGTTTGGAACCTTAGAACCTTGAATTTAAATCATATACTGAAGTGTGAGACATATGTGGGAGTATGTAAACACAGCTGGATTAGCTGCTATGCATCCTAGGGTGGAGATTCACTAAGGAGTAATAAAGAAGTGATAAAGTGAAGATGACTTCTCCAGTTTATCGCTTCTTCAATTCCTGTGTTATTTGATAGAGTCTATGCACTAACATATCTCCAATTTTGGAGATCTTGCATAAGCTCCATAGAATAACATAGGAACTGGAGAAGTGATATAATTGGAGAAGTCTTCTTCACTTTATCACATCTTTATCACACCTTAGTGAATAAACCCCTAGGTTTACAGGGGTTTTGGCTAATCTGAGACTCACACTCCATCCCTGGTCAGCAGATGGGACATGTAGTGCACAACAGCTGGAGGGACTCAGGTTGCCATATGCATTGAGCAAAACATGGAGCACCAACTGCATAATAGGGTTCAAATAAACTTGCCCTGTTATTAATAAAAGAGCTTCTTTAATATTTGACTGCAAGAGACGTCTCCAGTGCATCTCAGAGTCATTACAGCTCAAACTAGTTGTGTTTGTTTAGTGGTTCTAACGCTATATGATGTGTTGGGGATTTAAAAAAAAAACTTTACAAATGACCTATATTTATGTTAGCCATTCTTTATTTAACCCCCTTAACCATCTGAGTGCCAGAGTGGTACGGAATGCATTGCATTCCGTTCCACTTTGGCACTCAAAGGGTTAAGGAACCGTGATGGTCCTGGCATGTAATGGATTGGACGTGCAACAAGGACTCATGATGTTCTAGATGCATCATGGATATTAGGGCTACCCACGTGGCTTCACATCGTTCAGGGAGCTCTCTATGTCGGGTAGAAAAACACATGTTCCGTGGTCCTTAAAGAGATAGTAATGCTTAGTATGTAAAAAAATATATGTTGTAGGGTTTATGTCCCCGAGTAAAACAAGGGTACTCCCACTGCTGAGAGATATTTTGTTAAAAAATGATAACTCAAACTTGAATTTTTTTAGGTGCGATATCACAGTGGCCTGAAAATGTACAGTGGCGCTGTTGCTACACCGTCCTATGGAGATTTATGGTCTACAGACCAGAGCAGTCCATAGGATGGTGTCGCAACAGCGCCACTGTAAATTTTCAGGCCACTGTGATATTGCACCTAAAAATTCAAGTTTGAGCTGTTATAATTTTTTAATAAAATATCTCTCAGCAGTGGGAGTACCCTTGTTTTACTCAGGGGGATACACCCTACAATATATATTTTTTTACATTTAAAGTCTTACTATCCCTTTATGTGCCAGCCGCAAGCGCTTGTGGTCAGTCCTTAAGGGGGTTAATAATATAATTTACTAAATATTTAGCTGTATTTAGCCAGTAATAACTGGCAGAGAATGACAGTTGGGAGGGTGAGTTCAATGTTTGTATCTGACACACACATAAACTGATGACTAAAGCTAAATATCTCCTAAAATGCTTTTTTAAATAAAGAATGGAGATCATAAATATATAGGATTTTAAAAGCTGTTTCAGTTACTTCCACTTCAAAATTCTGCTTTTGTCTATTGTAGCCCCCAGCTGGACTGTTGTTTTCTACAGAAAGTGTCTCACACACACACACACGCACACACACATGCACACACACACACATATAAACTCATTTTAATCTGGTTAGAAAATCCTAATGGCCGGTAAGAATTAAGTGATCTGGTTCTACAAAATGATTCTAATGGCCTCTATGAATTTTTCCCTTATGCCTTGGTTCAAGAGATAACAGGAGGTTATGCACTATGGTGTGATACAGAGGTGATAAAGTTGAGATATCATCTCCAGTGTGATAAACTTTCCAGTTTCTATATTATTCTATACAGCCAATTCACTAAGATTTCTCCAGCTTTGTAGATCTTAGTGAATAGGCTCTATGGAATAACATGGGAACTGGAGAAGTGATATCACCACTTTATCACACATTAGTGCATAATCCCCAATGTCTCCTTGCAGCCCTGGATGTCATCCCCATGCAGATAACAGTTGTTGACAGTATTTTCAAACTGACACAGTCAGAGTGCATAAGCGTAACTACTATTCATAATAGCCATTCTTTATTTTTCAAACTATAAATTACGGGATATTTAGATTTATTTATTTGTCAGTTTTTTGCAAATTCGTCAACTGGGAGGGAGAGTGGGATGTTAATCCCTGTCACGTGGCTCTGCCAGTCAGTATTTCCGAATTTGCAAATGCCAGTGGTTCTGAATCAACTTGTTGTGGCTCTTTTATGTGCCACTAGTGTAAAAGTTTGTGTACATGGGCCAAGGTCCAAGTGATGTAACCCTTTGAGTGCCAGAGGGGTACACAACTCATTGTGCACAATTTATTAAAATATAGTGAGATGATAGTGGACTTGTACATCAAGCATGGAGGTTCAATGTGGCTGGATTATGATGGAAACAGTCACAAAGAGGCTGGTTATCCTGGTGGTGGGGGCTGGAGACAAGGGGCAAGGCCAGCAGTGGTGAGATTAGTGTGCTGGGCTTATAAAGAAAAAAGTTTACAAGAGGTTTTGCCTACAAGTTTAAGCATGCGTGTAAGCAATGTGGGGGCACACATTCATGTACTGGATTGCAGGGAAGATGGGGGCGAGGTGGTACCAACCTTTCGTAAGCCTGGAAATGGCGAGGTCCCCAGAACGGGTAAATGATTTGGCAGAGTTGTTAGAAGCATATCCGAATAAGGCTAGGGCAGAATGGTTGCTGGAGGGTTTTAAGAAGGGTTTTGTTATACCAGTTGATGAGGCATTGTTGCGGGTTGTCGCCCATTAACCCACACAATTTTAAGTTCACTGGTTGTTGTGTTGGGGGAAGTTTTATGCATACCTCCCAAGTGTCCCTCTTTAGGAGGGACAGTCCCTCTTTGAGACCTAAATCCCTCTGTCCCTCTTTTCCACCCTGATGTCCATCTTTTTAGGAGATCAGACTGTGAGTGGTGTGTATATAAGTGTATCAGATTGCTGCACAGCAATAAAACTCATGTTTATGTTTGTATAAACCACCGTATATGTGTTTATAAATTAGTCTGTGTAAATAAAATACTCTATTCTTGCACTATATCATTTATTCAGACACGCCAGAAGGTATCAGAAGATCAAAAAATGACCTAAATATTATTGGTAATGCCCCACCCACAAGCCAAGCCCCTAACAACAACACCTAAAACAAAAGTGTCCCTCTTTGGCCATTTGAAATGTTGGGAGGTATGTTTATGTAGATAAGTGTTTGCACAATATCATGCTCGTATTTTGAGGCATGCAGTTTTTTTATTCATTGGAATCTAGTGAGGTGGCACGGTATGACACTGTGGCTCACTATTTGGATGATTTGTTGTTGATAAGGCATCATAGCGCTTGAGTATGCCAAAGGTTGCTGGAAGAATTGCTGGCACTGTTGGGCAAAGTGGGTGTGCCAGTGGCTGTAGACAATAAAGTTTGGCCATGCAACAGGCTGTCATACTTAGGGGTTGAAATTGATACCAAGGAAGAGAAGTGCAGGGTGCCAGTGAATAAGGTGGTGAAAGTGAGGCAGTTGGTGCGCCAGGCGAAGGAGGCCAATAAGCTTGAGCTGTGTAAGGTTCAGGAATTGCTTGGGGTGTTGAATTCTGCTTGTAGAGTGATTCCTATGGGTAGGGTGTTCAACAGGAGATTAGAAAAGGTGACGGCAGGAGTGACAAAGACACTTTAGCCCTTTGATTGCCAGAGTGGTATGCAACACATTGCTTTGAAATGTGTTGAGTACCTCTCTGGCACTCAAGGGGCTAAGATTAGGGTGACAAGGCAGCTGAGGGAAGACTGGAATTTTTCACCAATGCTGTAGGGAGGTGAGTTTTGGAGCTTATCTGGAAGGGAGTTGGTGTGCACAGCAATAGCCATCACAGTGGGTGTAGAAAGGGCTGACAGAGAACATGTTATTTTTAGAGTTATTCCCCATAGTGGTGTCTTTGGAGCTATGGTGGCAGAAATTGGAAATTCTGTTAACTTCTGGTCTGACAACATGGGTGTCATTTATGCGGTGAATAGCTTGTCCTTAGGCTCTCTTGACCACTTTGAAGTCACTGGATTTGGTATTCACACAGCAGGAGGTGATTGCAGGGGTGCAAGTGAAATGGCCAGGGGTCACAGTGGTATGGTCCAACACTGTTCCTAGGGTGGTTTGGCGAGGCTCTCACCCCATCTAGGCTATTGAATTTATAAGGAGTAGGGTGAATAGGGCCATGGAGAGATTTGTGTGTTCTCCTGGGGGGTTTTCAGTGGCTCTTATAGACAGGGCCGGATTTGCCATAAGACAGAGTAGGCACCTGCCTACAGGCGCACGCCACCGAGGGGAGCCTGCCATTGGGATTCTTTTTTCTTTTTTTTCTAAGTTAGTCACCTCTTTGGCTGCGCAGTGGCAGAACAATAATTCCCCCACCCGGCGGAAACGGACAACGGGGGGAGGTAGGAAACGGACAATGGGGGGGAGGCAATGTGAGGGCAACATGGAGATGGTGGGGGCAAGTTGGAGCCGAAGGGGAGCAATGTGAGGGCATCATGGAGATGGTGGGGGCAATGTTCAGCTGATGGTGGGCAATTTGGAGATGATGGGGGCAATGTGGAGCTGATGGGGGGCAAGTTGAAGCTGATGGGGCAATGTGAGGGTTTAACGGATCCTACCCGGGTAGGATCCGTTACAGAAGGCAATATGGAGATGATGGGGGGGCAATGTGGAGATTAGGAGCATTGTGGAGGTGTCCAGTGGAGATGGCCAATGGGGGGGGGGGCTCTTCAGATTTCTGTGCCTACAGGCTCCTGAGATGTAAATCCGGCCCTTCACTTTAGATCTGAATGCAGGTCTCATTCGCAAAACTACCTTTTCCTAGTGTATGATCAAGTAGGGTGATTTGTAGGACAGTGCCTGCAGTTTGCATGCCCTCCTAGCTGAGGTTATGGCCATTAAGATTACTGCCTTAAGGGTAATGTACTTTAAAGGACTCTTATCCAATGGCTCAAATTTACTTGACTTCACTAGGTACTTTAGGACTAAGTTCAACTCCCAAGGAGGAAGGATCTTCTTAATTCTTGGTCTTGCTTTTGAAACAGCCAGGAGATATTTTCTGATGAGCTTGTCTTTTGCAAACTGATGCGCTAAGGTGGCTGACAGGACTGATACCGGAACTCTTAGTGAGGCCGGACTGAGTCCAAGTTCAAAACCTGAAGAAAGTCCAGAATTTGTGGTGTGGACATTGGTTTATCCAAAATGTTTATCTTTAGACCCCATTTCTTCTGTGTATTCCACGGCACCAACAAATAATGGGCTTCATCTCCCCTCCTCCAGCTGGTAGGACCAGATAATTTTCTATTTAAGGAGGCTCCACCCTTTCCTTCAGTTCTTTTCCGGTCCTTGCAAGCTGGAGGGTCGCAAGGCATTAGCAAGAAATGGAAACAGCAGTAACTAAGCTCTGTGGAGGGAAGAAGAATTTGCTTACCCCTGTCTCCCACTAAAATCCCTGGGACTGGTGAAGATCAGTTGCTCCTGATGCTCCTAGGATCATTCGGTGAACGCTTCAGCATCGGTCCCATCAGTAAAAGCACGACTGGGAGGATGTGCCATTAGGAAGCAGGCCATCTGTCAAGCTTCCTTTTAAACTTCATTCAAACTGGAAGTCACTCGAATCGTGCCTTCCAGCAGTGGAACGCACACGCCGAATAAGAGGCCAAGCAAGGAAACGGGTAGTCCTCCACCGGGCTCCAAATACATCTGTCTATCGATGCATTGGTGCTGTCGGAGACCCCTGTCTAGCCCCCTGCATTGTTTTCTGGGTGAGCATGTAGGGTGCTAGAGGTCTTTCCCTCCTGGTGTTGCAAATGTTTTCCTTTGCAGACCTCCTGCAATTAATTGCCCATCATCTCCAGCGGGGTGGTTTGGCCACGGCTTCCATCTATTGGTCACCCCTCTCTCATGGTCTAGTGAGGGATATAAATATGATTTCATGCAACAAACCGCAATTATGGGTATTTGATTACCCTACTTCTGCCATGATGCTGTCCCAGGCCCTATGAGCCATATCTATCACAAAATATAATTTTGCTCTGATCTATGGGTTTCCTTGTCTTCTTATCTTGTGAGATGAGTGTCATGCTATCTATGATATTGGTGTGAATGGAACTTAGCACATATAGACCTCTGAGGGTATGTGGATCTCCCTGTCCGCATTAATCCCACTCCAATCTTGCTTTCGAATGGGGGGATATTATTGGGTCTGACGATGGGGGTCTCCTAGATTTCGAGGGGGAACCCTTGGTGATCCTGTGTGGATTTGCATATACAGGAGGGCCCTGCTCTTTGATGTCACACAATGGGCGGAGGCGTGCTGGGTATGACTCTGGAGGGGTACAGTATATGCTATTGTTACTACTAGCTTCCTAGTATTATATATTACTTGCTCACTTATTGACTGTTTTGCTAATTGTTTTTCCTTCACCCTATGTCAGTGGTTCTCAATCACTTTTTGCTCAAGGCACCCCTAACGTTCAATCTGGAACTTTCGGGGCACCCCATCACACGTAATGTAATTTATCAAGGGCATAATAAAAGGTAAAATACATAAATATACAATTATAATTAAGTCTCACAATCATGCTAACAAAAACAAATGTTTTGTGAAGAACAATTTCCACAAATAAACATTTAAAACTAAAAAATTGTGTTTTTGTGAAATTCTTCATAGAAAACATGGGGCACCCTAAGCTGATATCCGTGGCACACCAAAGTGCCACGGCACCCTGGTTGAGAACCACTGCCCTATGTGAATTCTTCTCCTTGGATTGAGGTTATTAGTTAATGGCTAGTGGTGTGGTTTCTGGGACTGAGTTGGGTATGGTGGAATGGGTTGGTTACTTACTATTATAGGAAGAGCAAACCTCATTAAGATAGTCTTTCTCCCTAAAATCCTCTACATTTTCCAGACAGAGCCTGAATATATTCCTAAGCATTATTTTACTATGAAAGATAAACTTGTTACACATTTCCTATGGTAGGAGGGCCTGTCCAGAATAAAACTGTCAACTCTGGACCACCCAACAGATGAGGGGGTATTGTGCTCCCAGGCTTTTATCATTATTACCTGGCTGTCCTGGGTCAGTTTGCCCTGGCATATAGCTCACAATCCACCACACACTCCCCCAACTGAGGAGTCCTACATCAGAATCGGTTACAAGCTGGCTCATATTCCTATTTTAGGAGCTAAAATTTATATGAACGCAGGCACTAGGCAAGATATGGTCCATTATTTGGCAAATCTCTGGCTATGCATCCATGGATCCACCTATTCGGTTGTTGGAAGGGGTGAGCCTCACTCACTTGAATACACTATATTTCGGTCAGAATTGGGCCTCATTTGGTATACCCACCCTAGGCCACATCTATTGGGATAATGTCCTTAAATTATTTGAACAACAACTCCACGAATTTGGTATTCCTTGCGGCCTTTTCTTTTCATATTTCCAGCTTGGACATGCTCTTGCGGCCGAATGGGAAGGTAGGAGACCTGAGATCCTCGAGTTTCCATTGAACAGTCAGGTGGCTAGGCAGCAGAATTTTAGGCCTGTTTCCCTGATCTACTGATGGCCTGAAAACAAGATGTTTCTTGATGGACTAGCACTGTGACAACGAGGGGAAAGTGATTTGGTTCAGCTGTAGGACTGGGAATGGAGGGAGGTGAGGTTGGGCACAAAGGTGGTGGCAGCTAGGCATCAATTATTTCATCTTAAAATCTTGCATCGGACTTATTACACTCCTGTCAGGCTTAACAAGATGAGTAGGCTTCCCAATGACAGTTGCAAGATGTGCGGAATGAGGGGGGCCAACTTCCTTCATTTGGTCTGGACATGTCGGTCCAGACATAGGTGACAAACACATTATCTAGTGTAGTACAATGGGGGTCACTCTTGATAGGTATGCTTACTATCCATCTTTCTGGATCAGTTACACTACTCTACAAATGTCACTCTAGTTAGGGAGCTGTTGGTTTTGGCACATAAGGTGGTGGCCCTGGTATGGATGTCAGAGAGATCTCCTGAATATGATGCATGGTATAACCTGTTACAGAGAAACCTTCACCACTATAGGGGATTGTACTTGCACAGAGGCACGCCTGTGAAATTTTACCTGATAAGGGATGCTTGGCTGTTTCATGCATAACCAGCATTGCTTACTTCCAGGGTTCCCTGTTCTCCTTTTGGTCTATAGGTCTGGGCCTTTATGGGGGTCTTGGCCTTTTTTGTCTTTTTTACTGTTTGTCTCTATATTTCCTTGCCTTTCTATTTCTTAGTCGATTTGCTGTGGTCTGACTTCTGGGGTAGCGGGGGAGCCCGCGTGGCCATTGGTGGGTGAAGGGGTGATATGTTGGGGGGGGGGTTGAGGTATGAATAAATACTTAGAAAATGAACAGGTCACACTGTAATACTTGCTGTGTAAGATATGACCTGCATGTGATTCTGTGATAACATGTTCTGTACTTATATAAAATGTGAGAGGCTCTGTTCTGTATTTTGTAATGTGTTATATTGCTAATTCTTGCCTGTTCATAATAAAAAAACACACTCAGACTAAACCTTGCTCATGGGCAGCTATGAGTTTCCACAGCTGTACATGTCAGTGCTGGCCACACACATTGTTTTGCTTGCCAGTAGTCCATGGGGTCATTGTTTATGCACAGAATGTAGCTATCCCGAAAGTATGCTGAAACCATCTCACATACAGTGGGACCACTCCTAGGAGCTACACACTGTTCCTGTGTAACAGTTACCAAAGAGATGTGCCTCCACCTGTGTCACCACCACCATTGTCGGATTTTTGCCACCCCCTGTCCAGAATGGGAATGGGATGTTCTGGTTGATGTAGCTGTTCCTGCTGCTGCTGCTGCTGCTGGTATAAACTCTTTTGTGGCCATCCTTTTCACTATGCTTTCTATCAGTGTTTTTGGCCCTAAGGTTCTCCCTCACATCCTCCATAATTCAACTCTCCACTCGATCAGTAAGCTTATCTCTATAATCCTTGACAAAATCCGATTCCTCAGAGAGATGCTGCTTATCATCATGACTCACATGATCACACTGTGGCAAAAATTCTGTGTTTAAAGTGGGAGTATAGCAGAGGGGCAAGACTATATTCCTCATTGCATTTAATGGACACTATGCAAGAATCATGCTTAAAGCACGCTAATGTACTTAACCATCAAGTCCTTTATCATCACCTTCCTCTAGAATGTAAGCTTTCACAAGCAGGGCCCTCTGACACTTTTGTTCTCCAGATTTGATTTGTACTATTTAATGGAAGACTTATTGTCTCATATACACTGCTTAGAGTAGTTTTGTGCTGAGATTCTATCTATGGCATTAGTGATGATCGAGCACCCCAATGCTCGGGTGTTCGGGTGCTCTAGCCGAGCGCCCCCGGAGGCTCGAGTGCTCGGCCGAGCACCCGAGCCCCATTGAAGTCAATGGGAGGACTCGAGCATTACACCAGGCACCCCCTGCTCTGATGAGGGGAGGGTGCCTGGTTCATAGGAAAAGGTCAGAAAATGATGGAAACACCACAGAAATGGTTCAGGGACAGCATAGGGAGGATGTCTGGATGCATCTTGGACTCCAACGTCGCTGCTGGGAACGATGTTTCGCCCGTAGTACGCCATTTTTACAGACTGACCGTAAAACACACAAAAAGGAAGATAAAAACGACTTTAGGCGAAAAATTGTTACCAAACAGTATTTGCTGTATATTTACTTGTATATCATCTGCAAATTCTGCAAAAAATTTCATCGATTTTTCGGAACTGGGGCCATGATTAAGAGGGAAACGTGCGCAGCGTAAAGCAGGTGTTCAACGTGGTTGTGGCCCGGGTAAGGTACAGCATTCAGGAACGGAGGCCGCAGCTACCACAGGTTTTACAACATGTCCGTTTGCCCTTGTTAAGTCCAAAATTTATAGTCGGAACAGTGGGGTCTGATCCATTGAGTAAAAGTGACGAAGTGACTTAGTGGATGAAGCCAAGAACTACCTTCTGCTCTGTCGAACACCCCAGCCCTATTTAATTCAATGGGAGGACCTGAGGCACTCCGATACAACCTGTATATCACAAAATGGAGGGCCTCATTCACATTGTGGTACAATAGTTCAGGTAGTAGTCCAACACTCATAAAGCCTATGCACTAAGTGAAAGGGCTGCCAAAAATTAGACTGTAATGTCACTCCAATACACCCTTTATTACACATAAAGGAGGGCATCATACACAGCCTTGAAAAATTAGGATTAATGGCCTGCTGGTGACCCTCTAAAACATTAGGGGCGAGGGCATGCCGCTAAGCTGACCATCTAAAACATTAGGAATGAGGGTCTGCTGCTGAGCCGACCATCTAAAACATTATGGGTGAGGGTCTGCTGCGGAGCTGACCATCCTAAACATTATATGCGAAGGCCCGCTAGTGAGCTGACGCTATAAAACATTATATGAGAGGGCCCGCTAGAGAGCTGACCCAATAAAACATTATATAAGAAGGCCCGCTGGTGAGCTGACCTATACAAAAATTGTCAAACAGGGCCCGCTGGTGAGTTGGCCCTATATAAAAATTATATCACAGGGCCCGCTGGTGAGCTGGCCCTATATAAAAATTATATCACCGGGTATATGGAAGAGGAGGAGGAGGATGAGAAGATTAAGAGTCAACCATATACCCGTTTTTTGGGTGGAAGGGGTGAATGGGAATACAGAGTATTCCCATCATTGTAAATAACATATCTAAAGTGACTTTATGTTCACCCGGGGCTTTCCTCCAGTGGAGTGGAGAAGTCAGGGGAAATCCAGGCCTTGTTCATTTTTATAAGTGTCAACCTATCAGCATTTTCGGTGGAAAGGCGGATACGCTTATCTGTTATGATGCCACCAGCAGCACTAAATACCCGCTCAGACAGAACGCTGGCGGCAGGGCAGGCCAGCACCTCCAAGGCGTAGAGTGCCAGTTCATACCACGTGTCCAGCTTGGACACCCAGTAGTTGTAAGGCACAGAGGGATCATTGAGGACGCTGACACGGTCTGCTACGTACTCCTTCACCATCTTCCAAAACTTTTCCCTCCTTGTGACACTAGGCTGCGCATCAGGGTGAGGGTGCTGGCAGGGTGTCATGAAGGTGTCCCACGCCTTGGAGAGTGTTGCCCTGCCTTTGTCGGAACTGCTGTGTGCTCCCCTTTTCTCCCCTTCTCGGTTGGCCAAGGTAGCACGTACTCTGCCGCCAGCGTTGTCAGATGGAAAATTTTGGAGCAATTTTTCAACAAGGACCTTCTGGTATTGCACCATTTTGCTTGTCCTCTCCACCGGAGGAATGAGAGATGAGAAATTCTCTTTGTAGCGGGGGTCCAGAAGGGTGAACACCCAGTAATCCGTGTTGTCTAAAATGCGTATAACGCGTGGGTCACGGGAAAGGCAGCCTAACATAAAGTCAGCCATGTGTGCCAGAGTACCAACAGGCAAGATTTCGCTGTCCTCACCAGGAGGATGACTCTCAATCTCCTCATCCTCTTCCTGCTCTTCTGCCCACCCACGCTGAAGAGATGGAACTAAAGTTCCATGGCTACCCTCTGTAGCGGAGGCAACCGTGTCTTCCTCCTCCTCCTCCGCCTCCTCCAATTGTCGCTGAGAAGACGAAGTGAGGGTGCTCTGGCTATCACCTTGTGTAAGCTCTTCCTCCCGCATTTCCACCTCTTCCACATGCAAAGCGTCGGTTTTAATTGTGAGCAGCGAGCGTTTCAGTAGACACAGAAGTGGGATGGTTACACTGATAATAGCGTTATCGCCGCTCACCATCTGTGTCGATTCCTCAAAATTGCGTAAAACCTCGCAGAGGTCTGACATCCATTCCCACTCCTCACTTCTGATTACAGGAAGTTGAACGGAGAGGCGACGACCGTGTAACAGCTGGTACTCCACTACTGCCCTCTGCTGCTCACAAAGCCGGGCCAACATGTGGAAGGTGGAGTTCCAGCACGTGCTCACGTCACACAGCAGCCGGTGAGCTGGCAATTGTAAGCGCTGCTGCAGCTTCAACAGGCCGGCTGAAGCTGTAGATGACTTACGGAAATGTGCACACACGTGGCGCACCTTGGTCAAGAGATCATGCAAATTGGGGTAGGTTTTTAGAAATCGCTGAACCACTAAATTAAATACATGCGCTAGGCATGGTACGTGTGTGAGCTTGCCGAGCTCCAAAGCCGCCACCAAGTTACGCCCATTATCACACACAACCATGCCTGGTTGCAGGTTGAGTGGCGAGAGCCACTGCTCGGTCTGGTGACTAATCCCCTGCAACAGCTCTGAGGCCGTGTGCTGTTTGTCCCCAAGGCAGATCAGCTTCAGCACGGCCTGTTGACGCTTCCCCACTGCAGTGCTACACTGCTTCCAGCTACCGGCTGATGGGTGAGTGGCGCTGCGCGCAGAGAATTCGGAGGTGGAAACGGAGGAGGAGGAGGAGGAGCCAATAATGTAGGTGCTGGCGGAAACCCTGATGGAGGTAGGGCCCGCAATCCTCGGCGTGGGTAGCACCTGTGCCATCCCAGGGTCCGAGTCGCTCCCAGCCTCCACGACATTCACCCAGTGTGCCGTCAGGGAAATGTAGCGTCCCTGGCCACAAGCACTTGTCCATGTGTCAGTCGTTAAGTGGACCTTCCCAGTAACTGCGTTGGTCAGGGCACGGGTGATGTTAAGGGACACATGGTGGTGTAAGGCGGGGACGGCACACCGGGAAAAGTAGTGGCGGCTGGGGACTGCGTACCGAGGGACAGCTGCTGCCATCAGGCTGCGGAAGGACTCAGTCTCCACAAGCCTAAATGGCAGCATTTCGATGGCCAGTAATTTGGAAAGGTGTGAGGTTAGTGCTATGGCCTGTGGGTGGGTGGCTGGGTATTTTCGCTTGCGCTCAAATGCCTGGGGTAGCGACATTTGGACGCTGCGCTGGGACAGGGAAGTGGATGTGGTCGCTGATGGTGCTTCAGATGGTACAGGTGCAGGGCCTGCGCCTTCGACAGGCGATTGGCCGGCACCGAAAACAGGGGAAGAGGAGGCAGTGGTGTGGCCTGCAGACACAGATTGGCGATCCGGGCATTCCTCCCACTTATTACGGTGCTTGGATGCCATGTGTCGGATCATGCTGGTGGTGGTGAGGTTGCTAGTGTTCATGCCTCGGCTCATTCTGGTGTGGCACAGGTTGCAAACTACAATTCTTTTGTCGTCCGCACTTTCCTTAAAAAAACGCCATACCGCGGAACACCTAGCCCTTGGCAAGGGAGATTTACGCAAGGGGGTGCTCCGTTGAACATTTGCGGGCCGGTTTGGTGCGGTCCGCCTTCTTTCTTTAGCCACACCACTGCCTCTTCCAGCCTGTTGCGGTGCTGCAGATGGCTCACCCTCAGGACTGCTGTCATCGCTCGGCTTTCCACCTTCCCAGGTGGGGTCAGTGACCTCATCGTCCACCAAGTCCTCCTCCACTTCCTCACTCTGATCATCCTCCTCATTTCTTGATCCCACCACATCCTCAGTCATTGACAACTGTGTATCATCCTCCTCATCAAGGTCTTGAGACAGTAATTGTGGTTGATTTGATGGCAACTGTGTCTCATCATCATCATCCACTTCCTTTGACCTTAAATGCCGTTCCCCTCTGTCATCTTCTTGTGATTGGGTACCCTCTAGAGGTTGTGAATCAGGGCACAAGATCTCATGTTCCTCTGCAAGCGTGCTTGGAGAGAGGTTCAAATCAAGGATTGGTGATGAGAAGAGCTCCTCACTATATCCCAGTGTGGGATCACTTCTTTGGCCAGACCCTCTATGGTGGGAGGAAGGATGATCAGGGTGAGGATTATGTTGACCAGACTCTTGGCTACTGAGAGTGGACTTGGTGGAAGACAGGGTGGTGCTTAACCGACTGGAAGCAGTATCAGCTGAAATCCAACCGACCACCTGTTCGCAGTGGTCTGACCTCGAGAGTGATGTCCTGCGACGCCCTGTAAACTGAGACATGAAGCTAGGTATGGTGGATGTCTTTCTGTCCTGTGCTCTGGCACCAGGCACAGTTTCTACGCGTCCTGACCCGCGCCCTGAACTATCAGGATCACGTCCACTTCCCCGTCCCTTTTTACCCGCCTTCTTCATATTACACGGAATATATGCCGCTAATCTGCGGCTAGGCACACTAAACAGAATGTGAAAATAATCTGCGGCTAGGCACACTAAACAGAATGTGACGCTAATCTGCGGCTATTTTCAGTGAACGGAATATGTGACGTTAATTTTAATATTTGCACACTAAACAGAATGTGAAAATAATCTGCGGCTAGGCACACTAAACAGAATGTGACGCTAATCTGCGGCTATTTTCAGTGAACGGAATATGTGACGTTAATTTTAATATTTGCACACTAAACAGAATGTGAAAATAATCTGCGGCTAGGCACACTAAACAGAATGTGACGCTAATCTGCGGCTAGGCACAGTGAACGGAATATGTGACGTTAATTTTAATATTTGCACACTAAACAGAATGTGAAAATAATCTGCGGCTAGGCACACTTAACAGAATGTGACGCTAATCTGCGGCTATTTTCAGTGAACGGAATATGTGACGTTAATTTTAAAATTTGCACACTAAACAGAATGTGACGCTAATCTGCGGCTAGGCACACTAAACAGAATGTGACGCTAATCTGCGGCTAGGCACAGTGAACGGAATATGTGACGTTAATTTTAATATTTGCACACTAAACAGAATGTGACGCTAATCTGCGGCTAGGCACACTAAACAGAATGTGACGCTAATCTGCGGCTAGGCACAGTGAACGGAATATGTGACGTTAATTTTAATATTTGCACACTAAACAGAATGTGAAAATAATCTGCGGCTAGGCACACTAAACAGAATGTGACGCTAATCTGCGGCTAGGCACAGTGAACGGAATATGTGACGTTAATTTTAATATTTGCACACCAAACAGAATGTGAAAATAATCTGCGGCTAGGCACACTAAACAGAATGTGACGCTAATCTGCGGCTAGGCACAGTGAACGGAATATGTGACGTTAATTTTAATATTTGCACACTAAACAGAATGTGAAAATAATCTGCGGCTAGGCACACTAAACAGAATGTGACGCTAATCTGCGGCTAGGCACAGTGAACGGAATATGTGATGTTAATTTTAATATTTGCACACTAAACAGAATGTGAAAATAATCTGCGGCTAGGCACACTAAACAGAATGTGACGCTAATCTGCGGCTAGGCACAGTGAACGGAATATGTGACGTTAATTTTAATATTTGCACACTAAACAGAATGTGAAAATAATCTGCGGCTAGGCACACTATTAAAATGGCCCTTTTTGTCGCTGCGTTGTACACTATTTGTCCCTGTGCACCTAGTACAATGTCACCTAAATATCCCCCCCACAAAAAAAATATGAAATTGTGCCCCCCCCAAACAAAATATAAATGCTGCCCCCACACACAACAGTCCTAAAAAGGACTTTTGGGTCTTGATATGGTGTTCCAACACTTTTATTCTCCCTACACTGACTTTCCCTTCCTATCCTCATCTCTCCCTGGCTAAGACTAAGCCGAACTCGCTGGTCGGGTGCTATACAGCACCCGATCACGGGTTCTGGCCAGCCAATCAGTGTAATGCCAGCAGCCAACATGGCTGCTGGCATTACACTGATGTCAGAGCCTCCCCGCACGTTTATTGGCTGCGCAGCAGCCGCGAAACGTGCGGGGAGGAGACCCGAACATGGCGGGCGAGCACATGCGGTACTCGTACGAGTACCGCCATGTGCCGAGCAGAGCGATGCTCGAGCCGAACCGAGCTTCGGCCGAGCATGCTCGCTCATCACTATATGGCATCACTTCCCCCTTTTATGAAGTTACACTTTCGACTGAAGTCACTACTATTGACTAAGGCTGACAAACTGTTACCTAGAACCAGACAGGTTCACTATGAATACTCCTTAACCTTCTACATGCCACATCCAATAATTCTCACCCAATCCTCCCGCCCTAGATGCCGAAAAGGCATTGTCAGAGAATCTGCTCTGCCTGAATAGAAAGGATTTAGGAATCTGTTCAGAAACCATTTTGTCTGTGTTTATATGAGACTGTATCTTTAAGCAATATTTTGTAGAAAGAGAAACCTTAGACTTTCTCTTGAATACATGCTTATAAAAGAGTTATCTTTTGGGACAGAAGGATTTCACTCCCCTTAGCCGGTTAATGTTAACTAATCTGCAACTATGTGTTGGAGTAAAAAGCTCTGAACACAAAGATAGCGTTTTAACCCTTTGAATGCGTTGCGTACCCCTCTGGCACTCAAGGGGTTAAAGCTTCAATTGTTTGAGAAAAGAAAAACATTTTTTTTTTCTTATGTTATGTAAGTTGTGAAATGCTAACTTATACTGGCACTACAGTGACACCTAGCAACATGGTAGATTTATGTTTCAAATATATATATATATATATATATATATATATATATATATATATATTACTAATGAATATTATTTCAAATGCTAATTCTATGAGGGGTGAACTATGAGAGAAGAATAGGCTTATCCTTCTGTAAAGGGGGGTTTTGGGTCATATAAGCATTGTTTTGGGTCTTGGAAAGGAGGGTAATGAGGGTTGCCAAGTTTCCTAGTTCCTGAGATTCGCAGAACTGTGCCGTGCCTGAGACCACACCCTATTGCATTGATTGGTAAAGTATAACTTAGTTATTGTCTTTACACTGTATAAACGTCCAAATTTATTTTTATTGCTTAGATTATAATGTGCTATGCAAATTTCTACTGGGAAATATATTTAATTATTCTGTGCTTCATTTAGAGGTGTGCATAGTTGAAACCAGCAGGCAAATAGTCTTTCAGATTGTGTAATATTTCTTGCAATATTGTGCATCGTGATTATCAAGGTTTGCCACTTGATCTGTATCTTACTGAGCACAACTCAAGTGACAAGTTCCCTGCCACTTAATTGCCTTAGTACATCGGGGTGGGGCAGGTGTCATTGCACTGTCACCTATTGTACTGTAGGAATTATTAACCCTTACTACTGCTGGATTCAAACATTGCTAGCTTATACCTATGGATACCTATATTCATATTTAGTTTAATCCTATAAGTGCTTATCGTATTATATTTTCTCATGCCATAATATATATATATATATATATATATATATATATATATATATATATATATATATATATACTGTATCGTCTGCTTCAGTTTACTCTGAGTATTTTGGTATATATATATATATATATATATATATATATATCTTAGTCTAGAACTGTTTCTTGATATATATATATTACTGAGTCAAATCTGCATATCTCTGTTTCCCAATTCTCAGATTACTATTGTTCTATAGATCATATTTTATTTAGCTTTAAATAAAATTACATATATAGTCTCACGAATATGAGTAATTGATTCTTTTTATCAGTTCTGTTCACTGTGAAAAAGTGTGTCATATCTAGTTAATAGATATTGTTTATCTATTTTTATGCGAGAGATATACAGTACACGGTCTCCTGTTATCACTGTGTTTTTATCTTATCTCTCAACAGCATTTGACAGGGTGAATTGACTCCCTTTGTTGTCTCCATTTTGACTTGGTAATAGAGTCCTGGCTCAATACATCAGAGCTAACAATCGGTTTTCAGGCATCAAAACCACTGAGGAGGAACACAAACTGTCTTTGCTTACAGACGATATATCTTACTGACTATTACAGATCCATCATCCTCTATGCTGGCCATAATGTCAGAATTTAGATCCTTCTCTGATCCTTCGGATTTTAAAATAAACTTTGCTAAATCAGAAGTTTTAAACCTAAATATAATACCTCGGGTTTTAACTACCCTTAAAGCACAGTTTTCATTTAAATGGTTTATCAGATATCTGGGCATCCAAAGCACACTGTCCATACACAAACTATTCAGTGCTAACTATCTATAAGTAACATAGTAGTAATATAGTTTTTTTTCCAACCTAATTTACTATGTTACTATGCTACAGTGCAGGGGAACAATGCTTGGGAAGTCAGTATATGTAGTTCTATGTCTACCAATGCGCTGAGACAAGTCTGTAGATGTAGATATTTTGTGAACTCAAAGAGACAGAGGTACTAAAAAGTGTTGTATTCATTTTGAGTCTAACCAAGTGCACCACACAGATTCCCATTGAGTCAAATGAGGCTTTTAATCCCTTGAATGCCGGAAAGATCTCCAATGTTTTTGAGACCTCTCTATCATCCAAGGAGTTAAAAGCCCCATTAAAAGCAATGGAAATTTGGGGATTTTTTTTTTGGTCCCAAATGGTACAGTTGATTTCTGGGTGGTGCCAGTCAAAATATTTTTCCTCTTATCCCATCTACTCCATCCCTGATTCCAGTTTCACAACTTGCTCCCAGCATCCCCTTCCCCTTGCATGGTGGAGCCAACCCACATATTCACATGTTCCAGGCCCTGAAAAGACCACCCTCCTGCTCCCAGTTTCTCCTCTCCTTTCCCCAGCATTCCACATCCCCCGCTCAATAATGCTGAGCCACCTTTTTCCATAGCTGAGCAGGTCCTTGCAGGTAATGCTTAAACAGGCAAAGCATTCACTGCTCCAGTGAAAATTTGTGGCATGACTAGGTCTCTTCATTTATTTTGACAGGTATGGCCATGTAGACTTTACATCTTTGGACACTAGCAAAATTACCAAACCAGCCATTGCATAGGTGGCAGTGAGGAGGAAGTTGTTGCTCCTTACTGCTACCCCTGGGTGGGGCTGGCAGTGATACATGAACACTGCAGGGCTTTTCGGCACTCACAGGACTTTTGAAAGTGATCAATACATTTTTTTAAGTAATAGTATTTACTGATTTTTTGTATTTGGGCACCCAGGAATTCAAGTTCGGTTTGGTGGTGAATTATTTTTGGTGGTGTGATGCGAGTAAGGCATATTTCGCTATATGTACTAAGATTAATATGTACAAGGGGAAAGGTAGAGATATTCACCAATAGCATATATATCTCTTACATACTGAAACTGTATAAATCTACATTCGGGTTAATAAACAGGGTAATGCTGGACTACTTCATAACAGTGTATTTCAAACTTATACTTTGCATTGTAATGTAAGACTTCTCTCCTTGGCTCTTGTATGAGGTTTTGAAATACTCTTTCCTATGGAGAATTCTGCCATTGAGAACTTTGACATGAACCCATTACAGTTGCACCAATATGCTAAAGTCTTGTGAGATGGTGTACTTCAAGAAGTGTACTCTAAGATCTGTATAGAAAGCTACAGCAAAATAAATATTCATTAGCATCAGAGGTGAATTTATGAGTTCCAACACTATCGACAATTTTCATTATACAGTGTATATTCACGTTAACATAACACCCACAGGATTACGGAAACAACCCATTAAGTCAAAGAATACACTCACACATAGTAATTTTGGGGATTTCACAGTAATAAGGATATGATTTATATATAATCAAAGGTATCAAATGGCGACTAAGATGAAATTAGTCTGTCTTCACATACTTTATTAAACATTAAAGCATCTCCACCCTGGTATGCAAAAGGCTTTTTTTGTATAAAGGCAGAGCTTGAGTAATAGACTAGGGCAATCCATAGTTAGTGATAGATACAGCTCCACCTGGTGACTACAATAGAAAACAACAGTTTAAAGTAAAATGAAAAGAAGGTTGTGCAGTAATAACTTTTGGATAAAAAAAAAAATATCCCAGCAGTGGGGGCCACACTCAGCAGGGAAAATAAAAACATTATTTGTTTCATAGAGAAGTTTATCACTCCTTTAACCTCTTAGATACCACAGTGGTCTCCAACGCATTGAAATGTGTTTGAAAACTCCAGATACCCAAAGGGCTAAAACTATGTTTGATTAAAAAAAGTCTCAGTAAAGCACTGAATTAAGAGGTTTTTTTTACTACTGCAAGAATGCTTTCACTGATTTGTACATCTTCATTTAGAGCCTTATGTTCAAAAGAAAAGTGGAGGAATTCTATGGCAAAACCAAGAGCAATTTAGGGGCAAACTAAGAATTCCCACTGATTTCAATAGTATGTGCATTCACTTCAATTCTAGAGAAGTTATCAAAGGCTAGGGGAAATCTTTTTGTCCAAAAAGCGAAACATTTAAAAAATACAATTCCAACCTTTTGTGATAACTCCATGAAAAACCAGCGTGTTTACTCTTTTTGCTTTGCATTGAAACAATTGATAATAGTGTAATTCCCTTCCACATAAAGAGATTGATGTTTACCTGCCATACTAACTCACTAGTATAAAAGGAGATGTCAGTTTATTGCATGTTGTCTGTCTATGTTTGCAAGGAAGAGAAAATGTTGCCAAGATGTTCGTACTAGCTAGTGTAAACAGCAAGTCAAGCAAAGAGAGGGAGCAGGAGATGCTTGAATCATGGAATATTGGCGGTAGGTATTTGTTGAAATCGTGGGTGTGGATCACTGGATTTTGTCTCCATAGAAATTTCCTTGAAAAATAAAAAAGCTTTTTTTTTCCCACTAAAATTCATGCAAAAAATAGGACTTAGTCTCCAATACGTTATGAAGCAATACATTGGAAACCTCTCTAGCATTCAATGTGGTTAATTCCCCATTTTAATCAAAGGGAATGTTTGGAATTTCCGGTTTTCCCCCATGGTGCAACTGGTTTGCTCCAGAATTATTCCACTTTTCTATTAGTCTTAAACAGAACTGATTCAATTCTTTCCCATTGGATGTCTCTTTGCTTCACACCTCAATATTTCTGTCTGTGTAATTGTGGTCTCTTATTATATTTGGATTTAGAGTCTTTGTGTGCCAGACCAGGACCTGAAGAATAAAGAAAGCGAAAAGTGTTAGCATGTTGTTAATATGTTGTTTTCTGATATGTGTCAAATGTAAATGACTGTTTCTATACACATTATTAGCATTTTCATACTTATAAGCAGTCAAAAAAAATACAGGTACAGTTTTCACAGGGCAGTCATATAGCAGAGAATGACATTCACTAGTGGTTCACAGCATCATGTATAGAGGAGATTCAAATGCAGGAGATAAATGTTACCTCCCGTTTTATCAAAAATGTCCCTATTGAAGTCTATAGGGATACCTGGAGATAAAAACATAGATAAAATTAGCACCTGTATTTGAATCCAGCCCCTAGGGCTGTACATGATGAACAGGCAATGAGGCTCATATACTAAAATGAAATAGAGCTATTGTGGGAGCAAACTGGTGTAGCCCAACTGGAAACATTATTTGTCCCCTATGGTATTGTTTGTCCCAGAACTGCTCCATTTATCTTAGTACATCAGCTTCGTTACTAGAGATGAGTGAAAAGTCTTCTGTTCGCGGGCATTTTTGTAGAAAAAACACAATTTTCTGCTTTTTCCCCTGAAATTCCAGCGTAAAGAAAATAAATACATTTCTACCTTTTCACTACTGATGAGTAATTCCTCACAAGAACTTTGCCATTTTCAGGTCAGCATGTGTCATTCTATGGCTACCAGCGGGACATGGTTGGGGGTTTCAGTATGTGTGGTTGTATGATTGCCAGTGAGATAATGCTGGAAATAAGTTTGTGTGTTTGTATGGATGCCAGTGAGACAAGGCTGGGGGGGGGGGGGTCAGTATGTGTGGTTCTATGGCTCCCAGTTGCACAAAGCTGGAGTGTCTGTGCTTTCAGTAGCTCTTACTCTTCCAGCAAATACTGAAACTGCAGAAGGCAAACCGACACCCCCTTTAATACTGAGAAATCATGAAGGAATACGTGGTTGAAACTCGACATGTAAGAGGCAATTACATTACTATAACTGAGTCTAATGCATGGAAAAAGTGGAAAAACAGTACTTTTCACCAGAACTTCTCACAAAGGCAAAAAGTGATGTTTTTCACAAGTTTTGCTGTGAATGTTTTTGAATGTGAATGTTTTTGCCTTTTCCTATTCATTGCCTTACACCAAAACGCTACACGAAAACTTGTAAATAAGTAACACTAGTGAAATCATTTGACCTTTTATGACAAGAACATAGTGCACATAGAATACTGGGTATAAAATACATTTTAAAACCAGAGATAAAAGCAGTAATAGCAGGATCTAGGGGTAGAAAGCCATAATCAGGGAACTTTGGGACAGTAAGCAGGTAGGCACTAACGAGGCTGGAGGAGTCTATAATCCATCTGGAAGCAATGAGTTGCATAACCCCCCTCATTCAATAAGTTAAAAGTCCCAGCATTATATTTACGCCCACAAACTGTTTAAATACAAAATGAAGACATTTAATAAGGGTAATTGAATAGGAGTAGCTCTTTTCACAGAGGTCACCATCTAACATATGCTGTTTATTACCAGTGTACACAGAATTTTACAAGCATTGACACTGCCAAAAAGATTGTTGTCCAAACAGTGTCCAACAGTACCTTCTGTTCTAGCATCTACTCTTACAGGATGACTGTCCTGCAGTTTCTGCTTGTAAAAACTTTTTAAGATCAAGTAAACCTGTGTAAGTGATTTTCTTTCCTACTTGTTTGACAGAACAATTTTATCAAATTATAGAACTTGTTTCTGCTTCCTTTCTGATCAAAAATAGATGTCTAGTGATGTTTTCTGAAGAGTTTTCTCCATTGACCCCAAAATACTGTATCCCTTTAGTGAAGTACCAACAAGTTTCTGTACATTAGTGCATTAAGATAAGAACAAGGGAGGTGTGGATGGGCCATACAGTATATCTCGCATAGTTTATTATTATTTTTTTGAATGAAGAAAAGCAACAAGTATATTATTTCAGGGGCATAACTACAAGGGGTGCAAAGGGTAAATTGCACTGGACCCTAGCATGTAGGGGGGCGCCCATCAGGCCCAGATTCCAATAAGTGCTTGTTATGCCTCTGTGAAAATTTTTTTTTGATGGGGGGCCCATAAAATATGTTGCACCTTGGCCTTTTAATGAATAGTTATGGGTTCACTATCAAAATGTCGCACGCTAGTGTGTGGGCAACTAAACAGCGAATTAACCATGTTGCTGGGATGAAAAGGGCGACATGAGAATCTCTCCTGCATCAAAAGAGTGAGATTCTCATGTAGCAGGATAGTTTCTAATTCTGCTCCTTTCTGGTTCCCTGACCCCTGGATACATTTATTTAGACCTCTAAAAATAATTTTATATTAATTTTGCTAGATCTAGACCTGTCCAGCTATATAAAGTAAATTATTATAATAAGCTATATTAGCTGTAGTTTATTCTGGGAAGTTAAACAGAATTAATTGACAAATGTATCCAGGTAATTGAGATATAGTTTTATAGCAGTTAGATCAATATAGCATTATATATTAGTTAAATCTAATTGTTAACTCCTACAGAGCCATATATTTGTGTTTCTGAACAGGTCATTGAGCTTACATTTGATCTGGTGAATTCTTTGATTAAAATTGAAAAATATATAGGGAGTGTAGCACACTAGATTACACCAGGGAGATATCTGTATAAAACTAATACAAGGTAGCATCAAATCCAAAACTATACTAAATATGACACCAAGCCAAAGAGTAGATTAACTACAGGCTCTTAATTACTCAGATAATAAAGATAAAAATAATAACTAACAAAATAGTATCAAAAGTAAATACATTTATTAAACATGCAATGACACATGTTTATAAGAGTAAGGAGACCCTTGCAAGCCACTAATAATGATCTCCCTCTTTGCAAATGTTCCCAAATCACCATAAAAGTACAATCTTGTATTAAAAACAACAAAAACAATACCCCACCCCACCTAGATGCCTGTATCTAGGCTAGGACAACTAGGACAACTAATAAAATATTGGATGTCAAATATTACATATTGCTTCCACAAATAGCGAAGAAATAGTATCCTCAATAATGTTGAGCGAGCGTGCTCGGCCGATGCTCGGATCGGCTCGAGCATCGCTCTGCTCGGCACATGGCGGTACTCGTACGAGTACCGCCATGTGCTCGCCCGACATGTTCGGGTTGCGGGGATCTGTGCCGGAAGAGGCACAGATCCGAAGACGCTCCGCTGGACCACCAGGGAATGGAGGTACAGGGGCATTGCGGAGATGAAGGGGGCATAGCGGAGATGAAGGGGGACATTGTGGAAGAGGGGCATAGACTCTATGCCCCTCTTCCACAATGTCCCCCTTCATCTCCGCTATGCCCGTCTGTCACAATGTGCCCCTTCATCTCCGCTATGCCCCTCTTCCACAATGTCCCCCTTCATCTCCTCTATGCCATAGAGGAGATGAAGGGGGACATTGTGGAAGAGGGGCATAGCGGAGATGAAGGGGGACATTGTGGAAGAGGGGCATAGAGTCTATGCCCCTCTTCCACAATGTCCCCCTTCATCTCCGCTATGCCCCTCTTCCACAATGTCCCCCTTCATCTCCTCTATGGCATAGAGGAGATGAAGGGGGACATTGTGGAAGAGGGGCATAGCGGAGATGAAGGGGGACATTGACCAGGCACCCTCCGCTCATCAGAGCAGGGGGTGCCTGGTTTGATGCTCGAGTGCTCCCATTCATTTGAATGGGGCTCGGGTGCTCGGCCGAGCACTCGAGCAGCAGGGGGTGCTCGGTCAGAGCACCCGAGCACCCGAGCATCGCGGTGCTCGCTCAACACTAATCCTCAATAGTTGTTAACTGGATACATATATCCTTCCATTATATCTTTTATATCCAGACTCGAATCAATTCTGCTTTTAACACCATACTTATTGGCTGAGACATATCATCAATTCATCCTCCTGTCATCATCCAGCAAAACTCAAGTCACAAACAGATATTAAGCCCGATTTAGATATACAGGCCACAGATCTATCGAAGTATGTATGTTTAATAAATGTATTTACTTTTGATACTATTTGTTTTGGTTATTTTATATATTTAGTATCTGAGGAGTTGAGTGCCTGTAGGTAATGTACTGTGTAGCTTGGTGGTAAATTTTGAATTTAGAATTCTTTGATAACACTTTGTCTGCAATCAGGAAAGGTTTTACATTTGTTTCGATCTTGGTGTCTGTTTCAGAGAAACTCTTTGTTACGTGTGTGCTTGGCCCTAAACTTTTACATCTGTATCTAAACAAGAGAGGGATGCTAGAGGGATGTATTCTAGATCTGTATCATCATCAGTCATCATTAAGTCATCCTCTGCAGCATCAGCATCACCTGCCAATTCTTGCCCACTACTCTCATATTCCTCTAAGCTTTTAGAGGTCTCAAATTTTTTCTTTTTACTCTTACTGTAACAAAGTTCCTTTCTGCTTTGAGGATGGGTGTTTTGGTGCTTGTTTGTCTCACTGTCTGATGCAGCAGGTGGTTCAGATGCTACACCTTCCTCTATTATGCTATTGCCATCATCAACACTTGAATGCGACTTGTCATCTTCATTGCTCTTATATGTCTTTTTATATGGTTCTTTTTTGTACTGGCACTGGTGGTGCTGGATTTTTTGCTGGGACCTTGACAAGCTGAATCCTTCCTTGGAGGAGAGGCATCTTCATCATTAATTGCAAATGCTGCAGCAACCATTGCTGTAGTCAGTTTTTGAAATACTACTTTACTTTACTTTCACGTCCCTGCACTGCTCCACCCTTCCCCTTCCCTGCCCCTTGTGCATTTGCTGGACATTACTCAACTACTCTGTGTATTTTACTCTACAGTACACCAAACAACTGATGGAATGTGATGACTTGCCTTATCCCAGTCAGCTGTCTGTCACCTAATATATTTAGTTGTTTGTCTATCTCTTTATTATTTATTTTTTATTATTTTTTTTAGGTTGTCCTCCCTGTCTTACCACAGTCTGTCCAGAAAAAATTATAACTGAAAAACAAAACAAATACTTTCCCTGGAAAAAATGAGACAAGGGAAAAGAGGGGAGCCTCATAGAGTAGTATGTTGCAAAAAAATGAAAGCAATTTTCCACAATTCAACTTCTGTTCAGGGTACTCACAATATATGTTGGTCTGCCTGCACTTATGTGAAACACAGACTAAACTGAATTGTGAGAGACAACAATGCCCACTCCCACCTAGGGTCATACCTTCAGTATATCGATCCGACTGCAGCTTGACAAAGGTCCAACTGGTATGACACAGGGCTTCAACCGGATGGATCCAAAAAATGAAAAGAACAGAAGTGCAAGTGGAGTATTCACAATATCAAGTGCTCTTAGGATATATCTCTATAAACAAGATAGCAATACTCACAAACCCAATTTTACCAATGTTTTCACATACACCGGCATAAATATATCGCATACAGGGATTACTATGAAGCTTGTCCCTGCTCAAGCAACACTCGATTGGTCCGTAGTCTTTCACGATCTTGAATCCAGTATTGGAAGAGTTAATATCACACCAAACTATCAGAATAACTAAACTCAAGTAATAAATATGTGGTGCTGCAGTCCAAGTTAGAAGATTTGAATACTATTTATTTAAAATTGACCTATACATAAGGTCATAAAAAAACTTCATAAACAATACATTAAAATTTATACCATTCATTGAAATATAATGTAATGCGTTTCATAGTGCAAAGGCCCGCTGCTTTATCAAACAATGACTGTAACGAACTTCTAACTAACAAGCAGCACTTCTAACTAACAAGTAGCACTTCCTTTTATAACCTAACTTCCTTTAACTACATCGCCACGCACTGGATTCATTATAAACTTCATTCGATACAATGTGGCTCTTTATTAATCAACATCAAACCTAATAAAGCTACAATGAGGATACATTTATCTCAGCCCAGCATGAGGGAGATCCCCCACTGCACCACCATAATGTACATGTGTACAAAAGACTACCAAAGAAAGCAACTGCTCCAATTCTCAAAGCGTTACCTTAGACTCCAAGCTGGGGACACCCACCCAACATGACAAAAATAAATAGATTCATTAAGGAGAGTGATACACCACAATGACCCTAGATAGTTAATGACTCTCTATAATGCTAGATTCACCTGAACCGTGTCAGATCCGCATGTTAAATCCATAATATTCTGCACGTGTAAGAAATAATCATAATAAAAATAAAAATGAAGAAAATAATTGGAAAAATGTATAAATAAATTTAAAAAAATCTCCAAAAATAAATGTTGAACATAAGTGTGAAATAAAATATAAGTGAAAAAAAAACAAAAAAAACAAAACAATAATAAAACAAAAATAGGAGAGGACAATATATATGTATATTACAAGAGAAAAAAATATAGTTTTTTTACCATAAAATCCCATTCAGCACCCCACATTCAGTACATATTTAATTCTATCCTAATATCCTCTGAAAGGTATTTTGTGATAAACACACATACTCATACATGTCTATACCAACATATTCCTCAAATATTAATCTTCACAATCTACTCACATAGACTGTGTCTAAACATTCTCAAACATATTTTATTACAGAGACATATATATGTGTGCTTACACAACTATTATTCACCGTTATTATTCATAAGACCACGCCAGTGACATAAATAATATTAGAATGCACAGGACTCTATTTGATATAATATATTGCAACCTAAATTCGATCTTTACTAATTTTCATATATTGACAATAAGCTGACACGATTTATATCCAAATATCCTTATAATGAGAATGGGACCATTCTAATGACTTCCATCATCCTTGCACACATTCTCAAGAATATATATTTTTGTGAACTTAAAGGGATAGTAAACCCCCCAAAAACTATTCGCGAATTGATAGGAATAATAAAAAAACATGTAACTCCCTTATTCCCATCTCTCAAACCATTATGGTTTGAGAGATATAAGAAAACAAAGACCTCCGCTCCCTCCCCTTTCTGCCTGACGAGCTGTAAAGCTGTCAGAGGCAGAATCCGGTCGACCAACTTTAGGCGGCTCTTCAGGAGTGCTGACATAGGGATATCTAACTATAATTACTTCATTGGTATGGTCTACAACGTGTGCCTGGCTTGAAAGTACACGTTGTAGACCATTCTGATGAAGTAATCATAGTTAGATATCTCGATGACAGAGCTCCTGAAGAGCCGCCATCTGGTCCCGGAAGCAGTATCTCATGACATCCGCTATACAGTGGACGCATGATAAGGTGGTGGGAGCGGAGGTCTTTATTTTCTTATATCTCTCAAACCATAAAGGTTTAAGAGATAGGAATAAGGGCATTAAATTTTTTTGATTATTCCTATCAATTTGTGAACAGTTTTTGGGGGGGTTTACTATCCCTTTAATACATCTTTCCATATTTATCAATCTAATACTAAATGCATATTTTGTGTGATACTCAAAAAAGAGGATTTTAGTCTTACCTGTAAAATCCTTTTCTCTTAGTCCATACAGGTTACTGGTAACTCTGGGTAGGCGATCCGCCCCTTTAAGTAGGCAGGAACAATTCTAGAATTGTATGCAGGGTGGTGGAGCCTACCTTCCCTCCTTGGCTGCAGCTAGCCAACCAGCACCAGAAAGATTTGAGACACTAACTATTGACTAGATAGTGGAAGGGAAAGAAGACTCATGTGAGCACGACCCCCACGGTCTGCCACAGGAGAGCCAAGCATGGTCCCTTGACAGGCTTGGAGACCAGTAACCTGTGTGGACTAAGAGAAAAGGATTTAACAGGTAAGACTAAAATTCTCTTTTCTCTGTCGTCCAATACAGGTTACTGGTAACTCTGGGATGTCCAACCACTGAGTTTCCCAGAAGCGGGAAGTAAGGCAAGGACCAGACGCAAGGCCCCCAAAGTCACCAGAGCAGATATGAACCATCAGATCAGAGATAGCCCAACAAACAATGAAGTGTCAACGGACACTGAATAGGGGTAACAACACCCCAAGCCGAAGAAGGCTTATAAGCCTTGGGCTTGGAGGAGACCTTGAGCTTCCATTGCTGTTTTGTCTTGGAGGAGGTACGCGGAGCAGAGGGAACCATCTGGTTCACCGGACTTGTCTCATTCTGAAAGGAACGAAAATACCGGATACTCTTAAGCGGAGCTTTCTTCCTAGGAACTATGGATAGAAGTGTACTTTTACCCCCTGTAGCCTCACTGATCAAATCTTTGAGATCTGGCCCAAATAAAGAAGTTCCTTGAAAAGGCAAGGAGAACAATGCTTTCTTAGAAGCAGTATCAGCAGAGCAGATCTTGAGACAAAGAGACCGTCTGGAAAAACAACAGACATGGTGGAAACCCTAGCCACCAAACAGATGGTATCAAACAGGGCAGCAGAAACATAGTGCTGTGGCTCAGAAATGTTGGCAAGGAGGCGCAACTTATCCAAAGTAGGAGCACCCTGACGGACAGGAAGTGTGAGCTGTTCAGTTCAGACCGCAACGGCCCGGTTCACCCATGCTGCTGTGAATGCTGGATCAGCAGTGGCAAAGAAGGACTTGAGGGAGACCTCAAGTTTCTTGTCAGTCCAGTCCTTTAGATCAGACGCATCAGACACTGGCAAAGCAGTAGACTTGGATAGCCTGGAGATAGGAGCATCCACTTTGGGAGGATGAACCCACTGAGCAAGCGCTGCCTCAGAAAAAGGATAAAGCTTAGCAAATTTCTTGGAGACAGAAGGCTTTCTGTCTGGAGACTTCCACTCTTCAGACACAAGGCGGTCAAGAGTGAGGTTAGGTGGAAAGCAAGTAAGGGGCTTTTTAGGCTCCTGTAACACATCAGAGGGGTTAAAAGGAACCTCCTGAACTAAGGGAATGTTAAGAGTATTCAAGACAGCCCTGATCAGACAGTGGAGGGCTCAGGATCAGCCTCAAAAGGATCCCCAAAAAACTGAGGGGAGCCCAGTGCAGAACATTCCTCAACATCTGAATCCACCAGGAGTTCCTCTTCAGAGGAACCTGACACATCAGGTACTCCCTGAGGTTTGGGCAGTGAAGACTTGATGGAGGAGGGGGTCTGCCAAGAATGGAAGACCCCCTGTAACCCCCTGAAGTCGCTAGGTTAAACGGTTGCAGAGATATGTCCCAAACTGTACAGTCCCATAGGAGTGAATAGAACAATGACACCTATGCGGTAAAGCGCGACGGAACTCAATTTTTACAAAATTGAAGGTATAATATTAAAAGACATGAAACATCACTAAAACATGTTAGGATACCCAAAAAACACTGAACCAGTAGGAAAAGTGTCAGAAACCCCCCAAATGAATGAGTGCAGAAGTGTGCAATAGAAATTCCAAATGAAAAACCCCTGTGCGGAGGGGCACTGTGGGACATGTGGACCTGCAGCACTCAAAGGGTTGCTCACCTTTCCTGCAGATCTTCTGTCTTCAGATTACCATGTTTAAAGAAGAAGCCTTGGTGGGCGACTCCTGAGGAAAGAACTTGTAGCCAAGATTTTCCCCCCATGGCTTAAGGTCCACAAAAAGCACCTGGTCACTGAGCTAGCCACATCTAAGGGCATTGTCAGTTATGGTAATCCACCTAATGGTGATATTCCATTTCTAACAGAAAAATAAAAAACTTCTAAAGCTATAGCAGAACTGTTCTCTTGCCTGTGTTATCTTCACCAAGGAACAAATCTTTCTGGAGTGGTTGGCTAGCTGCCAAGGAGGGAAGGTAGGCTCCACCCCCTGCATGCAATTCTAGAATTGTTCCTGCCTACTTAAAGGGGTGGATCGCCTAGCCAGTGTTACCAGTAAGCTGTATTGGATGACAGAGAAATACATTTCTATTCCTATACATAAAAATATTAAGTGATTGAAAAGGTTATATTGTGAAATCTTGTGATAATATTACATGTATATTTACTCATTACTGTGTACTTTCTAAAATCTAAATAAGACCTGATGGTATCAATGTTTCCATTTTGAAGATCCAATAGGATTCACGGTTTATTATTTGGATTCTGTTATAGTTAGATGAATATCCTACATGTTCTATTGGAATATTTTTCAAAATGGGCCAGTTTACAATGCCTTGAGATACTGTGCAAGTCATAACCCTTCTCTATGTTCCTCCTATGCTGTCCGAATCTCGTTCTTAGTTTTTGGGTTGTCCTGTGAATATACTGTAATCCGCCTATACAGTTCACTAAATATATTACATATGAACTCTCACAAGTCAAACACTTCTCCTGTGGTGTTTGACATAAAGGTATTTTCTTTGGAAGGTCACTGTGTTTTTTTCCTTTGATGTTCCCATTCTGCATTTAGCATGAGTTATGAGAATAAAAAGCCACAATGAACACTGGGCCGTAAGTTAGGTTCTGTCTGCCAACACTCATCGTTGTTCATGTTGGTAGGGCAATCAAATTCTGACATCTCCTTTGTGTGTGTGTGTGTGTGTGTGTGTACCATTTGGTATTAACTTTTGCCCCCACAGTGTGTTTTACTGTTGGCAATTGAATTGAGCCCCAGGTGCGTTAATCAGAGGCTCAGTCAGTCAAGCAAAGAAAGCTTAAAGACATGGCCTGTTTTAGGTGACTGAGGATAGGCTTTGGAGCCACTGTCCCAAAGAAGTGGATCACAAACTTTTTGTTGCAATGGAAGCTTTTAATTTAAATTGGAATCTCTGTGTAAATATAACACTCAAACCATTTAACCCATTGGATTCTAGAGAGGTCTCCAATGCAGAAAAAAAAATTGCACTGTGTTACATAGTATCATAGTAACACAGTATATTATGTTGAAAAACGACACAAGTCCATGAAGTTCAACCTTTGCCTCATAACCTCATAAATGTTTCATCTTCTACACGTCCATTGATAGTCAGAGAACTGCTGCTCTAAAGTTTCAATGAACCCTTTGTTCAAAAGTGGAGTCACTCTTGGGCAAACCATATGTATCATATGGGACAAAGAATAATTCTAATTGATTTAAATTATTTTTATTTTAATTTTGATAACTCTTATTTTAAGAATGCTTTTCAGTGCAACAGATGGGAAGTGGGGGAAGGGCTGGGGTACAGGAAAAGAGGAGAGGAGCCTAAAGTATAGGGGGATTTCAAAGGAGGTGCACAGGCCTCTTGGGTAAGTCAATCAAAATGTAAATGGGACTTTTAACCCCTTTCATGCTAGAGAGATATCCAAAAAAAAGATTTTGAAAGAACTTTCAAAATTGTCTCCATATGTTAGCCATTATTTAATTTAAAACAGTACTTTATGAGGTACTTAGCTTTATTTCTTTTGCTGTTTATGCAAAATAGACAGTACTGGCTGGCATGCTATCCAAATACTAACATTCCAAACTGATACCCAACCAAACTGTCTCTCTCTGTTGGCCGGTACTAGCTAATTTTCATAAACTGACAAAAGATATTGTTTACAAAAAAAACGGATATAAGAAATATATTTCATTTTGAAAGCCCTTTAAGAATCACCTATTTGTTACAAAGTTTTAGTTCAACTTTAGGAGCCCCAAATATTTGGAGTTGTGCTTATATCCTGAAGATATCCATAAAAAACTCACCTTTGTAATGTGCACATGACTTTAGACTGTAATCTTTTCAACAGTGATGTTATTAGCACTAATTGGCAATTTACCCATTTTACATGTGGCTGTGAGAATGCTTTTATTCCATAAGCAGACAGACTCTGTTACAAAAGCATATATCAGTGCATGAACTGGCTCTAAGGCTTTGAAAAACAGAAGAACCAGTATCAGAATACTGCTGTCCCAAGGCATATTACCACTCTGAAGATACCAATATCTCACCTTAGTGCAGTTTTCAGCTTTGGGTTCTAGCTCTTTAATGGTGGTAAGATCCTGCAGCAAGCTGGGTTCCTGGTATCCTGATGGTACATCCAGACGGAATACAGCCCTTTTTTTCTCCAGAATCAGTTCCAAGTTAATTGCAAATCCAGCCATGTCTATGGCAAAAGGTCGCGAGGGATCATATTTAACCTTCCACCCTATGACCTTCCCAACAGCATCTACTGCCAATGACTCATAACGCAGTCCACCAACAAAACCGACAGGCCATACAGATACTTTTTTAGTGTAACGCATCTATAGGAAGGAAACATAAAAGTCTTTACATATCACACATCGACAGATACACATCGCCACAGCATCGAACATCAGTGCATCTCCTCACTAGTCTTACAAAGTTCTCAGAGGCACTCATTTATGCTTTTTCCTGGGTTCTAGGACTCCCATTACAACAGCAATCTTCATGGGTGTCCCAGATAAGATATCAGTCTTTCTAAGTAGAAGTTCAGCAGGCACTAATCAAAATACATTAACAGCAGTTAAGCGTAGATTTAAATTTACTCTCTAAAACAGTTGGTAGGGCAAAACTGCATACTATCCCATTAGCAAAAAGTGCTTGCGGAGCTATTCAATTGCCCTACCAGCTGAAAGCACAACGGACGTTAGGCCCCGAAAGGGACTTGTGGCCAAATATCTGTTTTGTGGGTTAAGTTCACAAAATGCTGCTAAATAGTAGCAATAATGTGAACATCGAAGGAAAAGAGCTAACAATCGGTGCCTGACACACTGTTAAGCACCAACCAATAGCTCAAATACATAGTCACCCTCCCAAACATTAACCCTACACTACTCCTAACAGTGAAGTGCCACAATACTACCTCTAACACTATCATAACACCCACATATGTGTTAAACGTACCTGTCATCCATTGTCCTTCACAATCTCTCTTCAGTCTTCTTTTTTCTCTAATTTTCTTCTTCTTTTCCTTTTTCTCTCTTCTTCCTCTCCATCTTCTTCTTCTGTTCCATCTTCTTTCTTCCATTCACATACCTGTAAAATAATGAGAGATATTAATGATGTGCTATAAAACAACCCACAGATATGTGCATATTTAACCCTTTGAGTACCAGAAGGGTAAGCAACGCATTGCATTGCATACCTCTCTGGCACTCAAAGGGTAAGCATTGTACATATGTGCGAGTGAATAAAGTACAGGATGCCATAGGTTCCAACAATATGTTCCCATGTGTCCGCTCTGAAGAATTATTATTTTGCAGATCGAAAATTATTTTTTTGTGTGAAAAAGGGTAAAAGAAAAAAAAAAACACTGTTGTACTCCAGAGAAGTGGCAAATATAGTAAATGAGAAACATGAAGCATTTAGGAAATACAAGCCGATACAGAAGGAAGAAGATGGGTATCTGTAAAAGACTAGGTTGAAGGAGCCCAAATGCATTATTAGATGTGCCAAAGCACACACAGAGGATCAATTGCCCAGTCAATAAAAAAGTGGGATAAGACATTTTTGAGATATACAAGTGAAAGGAGGAAAAGGAAACAAGGAATAGTTCGACTGAAAACAAAAAATGGAAACTATGTAAATGAGTATAAAGGGCTAGCTGACAATCTCAATGAATATTTCTGTTCAGTTTTTACAGAGGAAAGTGACAGGAAGGGACCTCTGTTAGAAAGAGGAAATAACAAGACATGGGAAGCATGCATGTTTACAGAGGAAGAAGTTCTACTTCAACTCTCTAAAGTAAATATAGATAAATCGATGGGGCCAGATGGGATACACCCAAAGCTATTAAAATAACTTAAAGGGATAGTAATACTTCATTTTAACTTTATTTTATTTTGTAGGCATTAAAAAAACACGAATAATGATATAAGTCTTATCTCTCAAACCTTTATGGTTTAAGAGATATTCACAAGCAAAGTGTCCCCCTCCCGCCCCTTTTACTGATGTAACACTTTTCAGCCAGGGCAGAAGGGAGCTGCCCAGGTAGACTGCAGAGAGGGACAATCTTCAAATAAGATAAGGGAAAAACCTGAAAAGCTTGTCAAGGGGGGCAGGGATTTCATTGTTTTCATAGGAATAAGAGTGTCCCCTTCTGTTATCTGTCCAGTCTATGGACTGTATTCCACATCTGAGAAGAGATTGTTTACAGTAGGTAAAAGGGGCGGGAGGGGGAAACTTTGCTTGTGAATATCTCATAAACCATAAAGGTTTGAGAGATAAGACTTATATCATTCTTCATGTTTTTTTAATGCCTACAAAATAAAATAAAGTTAAAACAAAGTATTACTATCCCTTTAAGAGTGTTCTGGCAAAAAGTTGAACAGAAGTATTCAATCAGTCACTATTGACAGGAGTAGATCCAGAAGATTGGAAAGTAGCAAATGTAGTACCACTTCACAAAAAAGGTAGCAGGGAAGAGTAGTAACTACAGACCAGTAAGTCTTATGTCAGTAGTGGGAAAATTAAGAAACTATGTTAAAGGAAAGAATTGTTAAATATCTGAATCTAAATGGATTGCAAGACACCAAACAGCATGGGTGTACAGCAGGGAGATCTTGTCAAACTAACCTCAGATATATTTTGAGTGGGTAACTCAAATAGTAGACCAAGGGGGAGCAGTAGATATAGCTTATTTCAGTAAAACATTTGACTCTCCCTAATAGAAGACTCATTAATAAATTGCAGTGTTTGGGTTTGGATGTAAAAAGTTAAATGGATAAGGCAGTGGCTGAGTGACAGGAGACAGAGTGGTAGTCAATGGAGAATATTCGGACGAAGGGAGTGTTGCTAGTGGGGTACCTCAAGGGGGCCCATTCTTTCTAATATTTTTATTTGTGATATTGCAAAAGGTCTTCAGGGTAAGTATTGCCTTCTTTGCAGATGATGCAAAGATCTGCAACAGGGTAGACATTCCTGGTGGGAATAAGCCAAATGACAAATGATTTAGGTAAATTAGAAGAATGGGCAAGAGTGTGGCAGCTAAAGCTTAATGTTGAAATGTAAAATAATGTGCTTGGGACATTTATTTATTTAGAAAATGTTTTACCAGGAAGAATACATTGAGATTTCTCTCGTTTTCAAGTATGTCCTGGAGAGTTTTCAGTAAAGGGTTACATATTTACACCAATTGTGAGACATTATATACAAACATACATAAATATACATACTTATTAAATAATGGGATTATTTACAGCTACACACTGTTTTTAGATATAAAGAAACATTTGCTTTTAAGTATTTTAGACTGAGAGCAGATGTGATTATTTCCGGCAGATTGTTCCAGATTTTTGGAGCTCTGAATGAGAAGGCAGATCTTCCTGCTTCTTTCTTGTATTGTGGTATACGCAGTGAGTTGTTAGCAGTGGAGCGGAGGTTATAGTTAGTATGGAGAGCTGGAGTGAGCATACTGCTCAGGTAGTGTGGTAGCTTTCCATAGAAGTGGTTGTGTACTAAGCAAGAAAGATGAAGGGCACGTCTAGATTTAAGTGTTAGCCAATTTAGTTCTTTAAGCATGTCACAATGATGGGTAGTGTAGTCACATTGGAGGATAAAGTGGCATAATGAATTATACAGGGTGTCAAGTTTACTGAGATGGATTTCTGGTGCTGGAGCATATACTATGTCACCATAGTCTATGACTGGCAGCAGCATCTGCTGTACAATACGTTTCCTCACCAGGGTACTTAAACATGATTTGTTTCTATAAAGAGTACTTATTTTGGGATAAAGTTTAGAGGTTAATTTGTCAATATGGTGACCAAAATTGAGGTTAGGGTCAAGCCACATACCAAGATATTTGTAGGAGTCTACTGGGGCCAATTTACGATTAGACTCTGTTACAATGGATAGGTGGATATTGTCGAGATTACGCAGTTTGTGCTTTGTGCCAAATATCATTGTGTTATCTGTGTTTAAGAAAAGTTTGTTCTGCGTTATCCATCTTTCCACTTTGTAGAAATCATGTTGTAATTCGGTTTCAAGTTGTGATATGCTTGAGTTTTTAGCATAGATTATGGTGTCATCTGCATACATGTGTACTGAAGATGATTTGCAAACCTTGGGAAGATCATTTATAAAAAGAGAAAATAAAAGAGGGCCAAGAATGGAGCCTTGGGGAACTCCACTTGTTACTTTGAGTGGAAGGGAGTCATTGTTTGCAACTGACACATACTGCATTCTGTCTGATAAATAGGATCGGAACCAGTTTAGAGAATTATTACCAAATCCTGAGTTTTGGAGTTTGCTGATAAGAATGTTATGGTCTACTGTGTCAAAGGCCTTAGCGAAATCTAGGAAAATAGCTCCAGTGAGTTTACCGTTTTCCATGCCAGTCTGGATATCATTGGTTACTTTTAGAAGAGACATGACTGTTGAGTGGTTTGGTCTAAACCCTGATTGAAGAGGGGTGAAGAAATTGGTCTGTTGGTAAAATTTATGTAGTTGCACATGTACACATTTCTCTATGATTTTGGATAAAGTGGGGAGGAGAGATATTGGTCTGTAATTTGATACTACATTTTTATCCCCACTTTTGAGGATTGGTACAACTCTTGCCACCTTCCAGGATTTGGGCATATACCCTGATGTCAAAGAGGCATTTAGAGTTGCTATCGGTTGGGCTGTGACCATAGCACTGAGCTTTAATAAAATTGGTGGTAGATGGTCAGGGCTCGATTGCGATTTCAGTTTTGGGTTGAGGAGGTGATCATATACTTCACTTTCATTTACTGGCATGAAATTAAATTCATTTGCACTGTTGGACCAGGCAACAGGTGCCAGTGACTGTTCTGAACTTGGTGAAACTTCAGAGTGGCCTTTGTTTTGTTTAATCAGTGTGGTGGCACATCCAACAAAATAGCTGTTGAATGCATTGACTATGGCTGTGGGGCACTGTATGGTTTCTTTGTCTGTTGTTATATTTGATGGGTGAGAGTGGTTAGGTGGGTTGTAGATGTTTTTTATAACCTTCCAAAAGTTGGCTGGCTTTGAAATGTTATTGTCCAAGTTGTTCGTAAAATATTGGGCTTTTGCTAGTTTTGTTTGTTTTGTACATGTATTCCTTACTTGCCTATATATAGTGTGGTCATGAGGGAAGCCAGTTTCTTTAAATTTTGTCCATAATGAATCTCTGAGACTGTATAATTGAATCAAGTCAGCTGAGACCCATGGTAGATGTGTCCCCCTAACCCTGACCTTTCTTAGACATAAAAATCCAAAGGAAAAAAATATACTATTAAGGGTACTGTGCTGTCATACAACAGAGGAAAGGGATTTGGGGGTAATTATTAAGCAGGCAATATAACAAAGTGGTGGGGAATGCAAGCAGGGTGCTGGCTCATATAGCTAGGGGCATTAGTAGCAGAAAAATGGAAGCGGTCATGCCACTCTTCAGATCTCTAGTTAGAACTCACCTAGAGTATTGTGTACAGTACTGGAGACCCCATCTCCAGAAGGATATAGATACTCTAGAGAAAATTTAGAGAAGGGCTACTAAAATGGTGACTGGATTACAGGAAAAGAAATATCAGGATAGACTAAAGGATCTGAACATGTATAGCTTGGAGAAGAGAGAGGGGGTATGATAGAAACATTCAAATTCATCAAGAGATTCAACAAAGTGCAGGAGGAAAGTACATTTCAAGGAGTAAAAATGTTAGTACAAGAGGCCATAGTCTAAATCTAGAGGGACACAGGTTATACGCAATATAAGAAAGTTTTACTTCACTGTGAGGGTAGTAGATAAGTGGAATAGCCTACCAGCAGAAGTGGTAGAAGTTAATACAGAATTTAAGCATGCATGAGATAGGCATAAGGCTGTCCTGAACATAAGACAAGACCAAGGAACAAATAAAGTTGGAAGTTTTTAGAGTAGGTAAATGGGCAGACTGGATGGGCCGAATGGTTCTTATCGGCTGTCAAATTCTTTATTTATATGTAAAACTGGATAAATATAAATATTGCCCCTTTTTTGTTCTCCTTCACTGTTTGTGGTAGCAGCAGAGAAAGGAAAAGTGGGCAGCCCCCCCCCGATTCCCCTTTCAGTGTGAGGGAATTTTGAACAGAGACTGTCTTTATATATGGGCAGTCTCTGTTCATAGTGACTCACAGCTATTGGCTGGCATGTGTGCTTAAGCACCTCCCAGCCTATCAGATTCAGAAAGGTTCCTTCAATCCCCTGCTCAAGAACAAAAAAGGGGCCATATTTTTAATTATCAAATTCTCTCCCACACGAATAATTTTCAATTTTCAATCACATAATACTTAAGAGTGGAAACATGGGGTCGTATGTTTGGAACTTTTGGCATCTTGTACAATATTCACTTGCACATATGTGCAATGCTTAACCCTTTGAGTGCCAGAGAGGTATGCATCTCAATGCTCTGCAATCTGTTGCATAGCCCTCTGCCACTCAAGGGGTTAAACTATGCACATATGTACGGGTTCTTTTTATGGCACATCATTAATATTTCTCTTTATTTTACATGTATGTGAAAAGAAGATGGAACAGAAGAAGATGGAGAGGAAGAAGAGACAAGGAAGATCGACAGTAGCTGACCAGGGTTCTGAAGCCTCTGCTGGATATCAGGATTAATAGTAAGTGTCACTTTTCAGGGGCTGTTGCTTTGTAACTTAGTCGGATTAACCCTGTGAGTACCAGTGGGGTTAGCATACCCCACTGTCACTCATAGGGTTAATTCTACTAACATTTAATACAGTTTGGGAGTACCTTGGATGTATTGAAATGGGGCTTAGGGCCAATACATCCACTGGAGGCTTAGGTTACTTTTTGTGTGTTAAGGGACTCTGCACCAAAAACATCGTTAAAGTGGGTCCCTTAGCATATCTTACCAATTAATGCATTCAATTGAATTGATTATTCAACAGTTTCTAGTATGTTTCTATGGGCTCAAATGGCTGCTAACTTTAGCGGCAAACGTGCTTATTTTCCTGCCTGCTTTTCTTCATAGCACAGGTAATTGCATTGCTTTGCCTACCTTTGAGTGCAATGTGCTGCGTACCCTTCTGGCATTCAAAGGGTTAAATACAGGATATTTAAAAAGAAATAACCCAACTTAATTTTTAAGTGTTAGCCAGAGGATTTCATTGACAACTTGCATTCAACACGGATACAGTTGTGATTAATTTAAATTAAACAGAGTTTTTACAACCATCTTTACACGGTGCTGAATTTCCATACCTGGTTTCACACACTGAGTTAACTGTATGGTTAAAGTGAAAGTAACACCTTATAGCAACTTGAATTCATTTGAAAAATATTTCATATACACCCATCTGGTATGTTAACCATTTTTTTATTTAAAGTAATAGTTTATATACTATTTAACTTTATTTATATGTCAATTTTTTTTCAGCCTGCATGTACTGGCACAGCCGTGTGCCAAATATTAACAATCAATACTGTCCTCCCTCCCACTTACTTCCAATTTAAAAATCATAGCATTCATAAGATTAAAAGATATTAGTTCAGCTGTTCTTAGGGTTTCCACTAGCATAGTGAAGCAATTCTGTAAGTGTGACATTTGTATGAATCATGCAGTTTTGTAGGAGACAAAACATGTCTTGAGAAACGGGTGAAAGTTTTTGCGATTTTAATTAGTCAGATTATAGCTAAAGTAATCAAGTTATTTTCAGGGAAAAATAGTTTATCCTTAGATTATTATTATTCTTTATTTATATAGCGCCAACCTATTCCGCAGAGGTAGACAACAATCAAACAGGTTCATGGCCAAGTCACTCCTCTGAACAAGTTAGGAGAGTGTTGTCTGCTCTACCCTACTTTAATGCATACCTTCTCTCCCCACACTGTCTCTTTTTCTCCTTCACTTCCTCTCTACCCTTCTCTCACTTCCCATTATCCTCCCCCACCCTCTCATGTACTCCACCCTTCCCCTCACCCATTCTGTTGAGCACTTCTGCTCCTTTTTTATCCCACACTCTACCACTCCTAACCCCTCTTCTTGTCAGTCTGTCCCCCTCCTACTATTTATTAGACTTGTGAGATTCGGGTTGGCGACATTAGGAATTTGATGAAAATGGTGTCATTTCAGCGACATTTGGACCTTCTGACAAGCTAGGGTGTCTGTCCAATTAAAAAACACAAATCCAACTAGCCCTGGTCCGAATGTCGTCGAAACATTCGGAAATTCGGCAACTACTCCCCACGCTCGATTACTTTCCCTCCATACTTTCCCTCCATGTCTCTAGTCCAGTTAGCTTCTCTGATTCATGCTCTACTTTACCGCTTTGTCTCTATTCCAATTGGCTTTTTGTTTCATGATAGTGGTTGGACTAATGACAGACACCCAGGCAGAAAGCATGTATTTCCTCATTGTGTTACTGGATCTCAGAGAGAGAAGAAGGAGATAGAGAGTGTCCAGTTGTTGTGTAGGCAGGCAGTTAGCACTAGGCATAGGCAGGCAGCCAGCATTAGTGCCTTATTGCCACTGCAAGGGAAAGTCATCTTTGTTCCTGTGCAAAAAATTCAAAATATTAGGGATTTGTTTGTTTGTCACAGTTCTGCAGGCAGACCTAGTACCTTATTACCACCGCAAGGGAGTCACATGTGTTCCTGTGTTAAATATTAAAAATACTAAAGTAGTAGGAATTTGTTTGAATAATTTTCAGAGTGACACTTCAGCCAGTCTCACAGTTCTGTAGGCAGGCCTAGTACCTTATTGCGTCCAAAAGGGAAAGTCACCTTTGTTCCTGTGTAATATATTAAAAGTAATAGTAGGGATTTGTTTGAATAATTTTCAGAGTGACACATCAGCAAGTCTCACAGTTCTATAGGCAGGCCTAGTACCTTATTGAGTCCGCAATGGAGAGCCACCTTTGTTTCTGTGTTAAACATTAAAATTAATATGAGGTATTTGAATAATTTTCAGAGTGACACATCAGCCAGTCTCACAGTTGTGTATGTGTATTGTGTAGGCAGGCAGGGTGCCTTATTGTTACATCTATACTTTAGCTACTTCATACCTAGTACCATAAGGCTAAATGCCAACCTTACCCTGTTCCACCATCTTCATTTAGACCCTGGGACTGGTTCTATTAATTTAATTTTAATTTTTTTACTGTATTTTTAAAGGTATTTTAAAGTCGCCGAATAATTCGGACTGTCGCCGACTTTTGTCTGGATCGAACAAGTGAGATCCGAATTGCAGTGAATTAAAAAAAAAAAGCAAAAAAAAAACAATGTCTGACATCTAAATGTCCAACACCAAAAATTTTTATTGTGCTCAAGTTTAGTATTCATACACTATTCATTGCAAATTGGTTTGGACAACTGAATCTTTTCTGACATGAACCACTACATGAATCATGGATGTTTTGCTCATCTCTAGTGACCCACTCATCCTTTATTTTACAGCAGCATAGGAACCATTATAGGTCTGGAGCGGGTGTTGGAAACAGTTGACTCTTCAACTGATTATAGACTTCAATTATAGACTTTCAATTTCCACCACAGACACCTGACCAAAGGGAGCTGCAGCTGAAGATGACACAACCAGAAATATGTGCAGAAAAGAAAGACCAGCACACACTCCTTCTATTCTCAAAAACTGTTGTGTTAATTATTAACAACAAGCCAACACCAGTGTGGTGCCACAGGGGAGAAAATCATCAAAAAAAGAAAAAACCTGCCAGACTAGCACACATTAGAGAGTTAAAGCATGGCACAAGAACAGAGTATTATTGTGTGGATACAAATTAAACCTTTAATAATAAAAAATCAATATGTACGAACACAAAGAGAAAAGAAGTTAAAAGGAAAGAGTGTATGTGCTGTATTACCAGGGCATAAACCTGGTGTGCCATCTGAATGATTGGGGAGAAACTCAAACAATAACTGAAAAACAGAAGTGATCATTGCGCCAAACAAGCCACCACCACAAGTGAAAAAATATTAAGATCAAACACTGAGCAGCGTGACAAAGTCCATGTGCAAAAATCAATGCACTATTGTTTATCCTAAGCCCCCATAATCAAACCAAACCGATCAGACATTGAAATGCCATAAGAGCAGCACAGTAAGAATTATCACTAAATATGTATTTAGGATGTCAAAACATCACATCTGTCAGTGGAACAAGCTCCATACCCACACCAGTGTTCATAAAAGACAACAGAACGAGGAATAAAAAAGAGTAACGTCCACTATATGCCTAACGCGCATCAGAGTTTTTTCCTGAGGCAAAATCTATGGTTCAGTGTATTGATTTTTTGCACATGGACTTTGCCAATCTGCTTACTTTTGGAGCTTAAAAATAGTTTTCCACTTGTGGCTCTGTGAATCAGAAACTTCTGTTTTTTGAGGGAATATCCACGGATTAAACAACATTTTCCTATTGTTCCTGAAAATTAAGGATATAAAAAAACATTAGAATTTCCACCTTTTTGATACCTCCAATGAAATTAATGTAAGAACTTTGAACTCTGATTTCCACCTATGGTTTCTATGGCAGTGATAATTCCCTCTGCAGTGCTACTGCTGAGTGCTGAAGTGGAGAGATTCACAGTTGAAAGTAAAAGTTACTAAGCTGAGATCTATGGCAACATCAAAAAGATGTTTAGAGGGCCGAGGCCTATGGCAAAATACATTAGCCTTAAAAAAGGTTAGCAGGTTGAATCTGACAGCAATTTAAAACGTTAAATAACTGGTAGGGACCTCCATTTTAAGCTGGGGATGGGGCAGGTGGTTACACTATTGCAAAAAACATAATGCATTGTTTGAAGTCTGAGCCCTATTGCATCATAAGCCTTGAATAAATTATTAGCATTTAGAGCAGGCTTATAGCAAGGTAAGCCTTGGAAAAATAGTTACTAGTAGCATGTAGAGCATGTGTTCAGCAAGGTAAGCCTTTTAAAATGATTTGCTCCTTATGGTGGTATTCTGACATCTTCACTTGTGCTACATACTGTACTGATATGGTATTAGATGCCAGTTTATTTTTAAAAATGTATGTCTACTTATACTGCTGATGGATTGATGTGTTCTAAGATTATTAACTGTGTAACTAGCTGGTCTGACAATCCAGCTCTGGCTGCACATTTTCTGGTGGGAAACTAAGCTGCAGCAGTAAGCCACGTACACTGATTTATTTGTCAGTACTCAAATGGGTCATTGTGGCCTAGAATGTAATTATCCTGTAAGTATGCTGTATCCATCTCAAATTTAGTGGGACCACGCTTTAGAGATAGATGGTGTTCATATGCATTAGACACCAGCCTATAAATTGGGGAGAAAGTCCTATCGAGATTTGCCAATCCCACCACCGAAGACATACAAAATATTAGACTGTTGTCCCTGAGACAAAAAAATTGCCACTTTTTCCATGGAAATTTTCACCTACAGAAAAAACAAAATGTATCCCTTTTCATTACAGCCATTGAATTTCTAGAGCACTATTTCCCGCCTATGCCTTCTATGCCCACAAGAATTCCTGCCTCAGTACTGGGAATCAGTATCTGTGTGCTTCTATGGATACCAGTGGGTCAGTATCAATGGTCCCTTTAATTTTTTAAAACCACAAGCAAACCTCTATACTCACTAAGCAACAATTTTTAGTGACTGATCGCATGTGAGCAGCATATGGTTTCATTCTCAAACTATAATATGCTAATACATAGTAACTTTTTGGCTGGCATTACTTGCATTATCTTTTTCAGGTTCCTGTCTCTTTTCAGTTGATTATTTTTATGCTGACATTACCTTCCTCTAAATAAAATCTCTTGCTGTCTGACTACCTTCCATTCTCAGGTACATCTCTAAAAATCCATCTTACTCCAATAAGATTGAGAGAGGAAGAGAGGGAATGAGAACGACAAAGGAGGAGAAGAAAAGAGACAGAGAGGATGACAAGGAAGCAGCCTGACAAAGGAGGAGTGTGAAGGAGACTACTAGAAGAGCAGTGAGGAGGAGTTTGATAGAGGAGAAGTGTGAAAGAGACTTCTAGAGGAAGAGTGTGAAGGAAACTGACAGAGGAGGAGGGAGAATGAAAGAATCTTATAAAGAAAATGATGGAAGGAAACTGAAATGGGGGGGATGAGACTAGTATGGGTTGCTTTTAACTGCACTGTCATATTACTTGTATGGCAAGTCACTGACTATAAATTCACACAAATATTATTAGTATGGCACACTAATAACTTCAAAAACTGCACTAAACATTACTAGTTACTTATTCTGTTAGCTCAGTCACATCCTTAAATATTCATCTCCCCATGTCACCACATGGTCCACTTCTTCATATACTCACCAAAAGCAATTCAGCCCTGCACAGTTCTTTTTTTTTTATCATCTTTATTTCAAATAGTTTTTTACATAAACAATAAACATAAATGTAAAGTCTTGCAATCATATCTTATTCTTATACCTTTACAGTGCATTCTTACTCCATACACAAAAAAAAAAGGAAGGGGGACCTGTAACGGTTATTAGGACACTCAGACCAGTAGGTAAAAATAAAACAACGTTTATTGAATGAAAATAAGTGCAAATAATCGCCCTCTACAGGTGACAGCAGCAATTGCAAAGTGAATACAATAGTACACAGAGATTCACTAAACTGTATAGAAGGCACACTCAAAACGGTACAGATAATAGCGAGCTGGACACTAAAGGGTAAATGAGAACAATCAGTCCGTCTCAGCTGTGGGGTTTGGCACGCCCAAATGGTGTAGTGATGTACTGAGAATATGTGCACAACACAGAGTTCATGCGATGGAGGATAGTAGGTGTTCAGTGACCAGCATAAGCTTAGCAGAACAGTGACCCAATATAGCCCCTGCGGGCGTACCCAATGAGACAACTGATACTGCAAGTGCGAGAGTATGTAGCCCCCACGGGCGTAATCAGAGAATAGCCTGAGATGCAAAGCTTGCGTTTAGCCCCCACGGGCGTATAACCGGAGATCAAAGTGAGCACAACACGAGCCAATAGCCCCCACGGGCGTAGACCTTCGGAACCTGCAAGAGCTTGGAGCCTCACCTTGCTTTCTCTCAGAACCAATAGCCGCAATGGATACCTCCGGTAATCAACGTAAAAGCGAGAGCCTACGGCGCCCAACCGGACTGACAAGACTTGACTACTCTGCAGTTGTAGAGTAGTCAGGACAGGCCAAAGTCGGTACACAGGAATCCGGATACAGGAACACAGCAACAGCAAGACTGGCTCAGAAACACCACGAAAGGGCATCTGACAGATGTGATAGGTATAAAAACGTCACCAGGGGGCGGGCCAAACCAACTCAGCAAATCAGAGTATGCCACAGACGAGAGTGACAGGAAGATCACAGGCACTGTGATAGGACCATCTGTTGGGGGATCGTGAGGAATCTTTATCCTAATTATAATTATTCCTATCCTATTTCAAAGACTTTCTAAGTATTCTCCAAGCACCAACATATGAGGATCATATCTCCTCAGCACACAGTGACAATCTAGAGGGATCACAGAACTTAGTATAGGTAGATCACTTTGTCCAAATCTTAGTATATTGTTCAAGTCTCCTTTCTGTAAAATAACATTTTTTCTCCATCTTAAATTGATTTGATTTATTACTTCCCACCATCAGATTTTTCTGATACTTATTTATAGAGGGAAAGCCTATAAGAAAAAAAAAGGAACAATTGGGGAGTTATTTCTCGCTTTATTCAGCAAATTAAACAAGTTTAATTTCAATTGCTCTAACATCTCACATCCTATCACAGTGCCTGTGATTCCTGTCAGTCTTATATGTGGCAGACACTGATTTGCTGTGTTAGTTTGGTCCACCTCCTGGTGACCTTTTTATACCTGGCTATCACAGCTGTCAGATGCCCTTTCGTGGTGTTTCTGAGTCAGTTATACTGTTGCTGTGGTCCTGTGTTCCGGATTCCTGTGTACCGAATTGGCTTGTCCTGACTACTCTCCTGTGTTCCTGCTTGTGTATGACCCGGCCCGTCTGATTACCACCCTTGGATACCGACCCGGTTTAGCTGACGTTCCTGCTTGTGTATGACCCGGCTTGTATGACTACCTCCTACGTACTCCGACCCGGCCTGGCTGACTTCCTGCTCCGAAGATCGACTCCTGCTTGTTCCAGTGACCTGCATTCCAGTTGTCGCCGCCGCAACATTTTCATCTGCTGTTCCAGCCTTTGGTGTGACTGCCTTGTCTGGTGTACTCCGATCAGTGCAGTGTTTCTACCTGTGCAGAGCTGTGAATTGGTACGCCTCCCTCAGACTGCAGAGCCTTGCTATACCACTGAAAAGCCTCGAGTAAACGTGCCTTTTAACCCTAGCAGTGCTGCCTTGGTTCCACTCTGTTTACTTCCGTAAGAGTCTCGTTCTCGGTGATACTACTGCTGAGTTGGCCGCTCCCCGTCGGCAGCTCTGTGCATCCTGGCAGAGTATTCACATCCACTGGGCCGGTTGGGCGCCTATGATTCTCCCTCTTTGCAATACAGGGTGATTCCGTTATACAGAGTGTTGGCAGGCAAAGGCATCAGCATTTGCAAATCCTGTAACTACGCCCGTGGGGCTATTGGCTCTTGCACGCATATTCCGTTGTCCGGTTAAGTCTGAGGAGGCTTGGGAGCTCTCGCATTGCAGGCCGGTTACTATTACGCCGTGGGGGCTATTTGCACTTGCACTAGCTGAAGCAGTCCAGTAGGTACGCCCGAGGGGGCTAAGTGGATTCCTGTGCTTCTTCTTACTGAACACCGTGGCGAGGCAGTCCTGTATCCAGCCTATGATGAACTTTGTCTCCAGCACAGCCTTATAACACCCAGGGCGTTCCAAGCATCCACATCTGAGACTGACTGTTATCAAGGACTTAACCCTCTGTGGTTATATTCAATTCTCTACTGTGTATTTGTACATATTTTACGTTTGTGCATTTACAATTGTATCTATCAGTCACTACTAATGGTGTATATCAACTGCCACTAGAGGGCGTACCGTTGCCTTAACTTACTCTAAATAAATTGTGTTTTTATTTCACACACTGGTCTGAGAGTCTTTAAAAACCGTTACAGTACGAAAGGGCCATGACCTCAGACGGTAAGGGTGAAAGTAATACACAGAACATCCATTGGAGAATGGATGTCCATGAGCAGCGCATGGACCAATTGGCACTGGCTTTACAGACGTTACTCGAACGTACAGTACATTTGGACAAGCCTAGTCCTAACCCGGTGGTCACCCCAGTCCTGACACCGGAGAATCCGCCTATAGTCCCCTCAGCCAATTCGAGAGGGTTAACGGCTGCAGCACCGTTACCGTTAAGATATGATGGCGAACCCTCCCTTTGCAGGGGATTCATTAATCAACTAGAGATATTTTTGGAATTGGCACCCCAGGCATTTCCTAACGACCGTAGTAAGGTCGGTTTTATGATATCTCTGTTGACGGGCAAGGCATTGGCATGGGCGAATCCGTTGTGGGAAAATGCCAGACCCTGCACACTGAACTTTTGTGAATTCGTAAGGAAGTTCAGACGAGTGTTTGAGGTACCTGGCAGGGCTGCCTCTGCTGCCAAAAGGTTGATGGAAATTCAGCAGGGCGAACGCACACTGGGCGATTATGCTATCGAATTCCGGACCCTGGCAGCAGAGGTGGGCTGGAACGATGAGGCCTTACTGGCTGCCTTTACTCAGGTTCTCTCCGAACAAATTAAGGATGAGATAGCCGCTCGTGATGTACCCAGTGATCTGGATGAGTACATTGATTATGTCATGCTAATTGACTCCCGCATCCGAGAGAGACGGTTGGCTAAAAGGGCTAAAGCAAAAAACTATGGCCAGACCAGTTTCCTTAACCCACCCACACCACCCGTTCTTCCTGAGCGATCGGTCGATAGTTCTGAACCTATGCAGTTAGGGTTCACTAGGCTCTCTAAGGAGGAGAGATTGTATCGGAGGAGGCAAGGCCTTTGCCTATACTGTGGCAAACCAGGGCACCTTTTACGCAATTGTCCAGTTAGGCCGGGAAACGAACGCACCTAGGGTACCTTGGGGGACAGGCCCTAGGTGATGTAGAACAGTCCCTAGATCCTAGCACCACTAAACCCACCATCCAGGTGGTATTCGCTTGGGCGGACAAGGTAATCGAGGTCCTGGCATCGGTGGACTCCGGGGCAGCCGGCTATTTCATGGATCAGTCCTTTGCCGAATTGCAAGGCATTCCTTTGTGCAAAAAGGACTCTCCTGTAGCAATTGAGGCCATTGATGGCAGACCCCTGGAGCCTGCATTCATTACATTTGAGACCATTCCAGTGACAATGACTGTGGGGGCTTGTCACAGAGAGCAGATACGGTTTCAGATTATTCGTTCCCCGCACCATTCAGTTATTTTGGGGTTCCCATGGATACAGGTACATAATCCTCAATTTGACTGGCAGAGATGTGAGGTTAACTCCTGGTCTGAATACTGTAATAAGAATTGTCTCTCCTTACCTGTCAAGATTATGTGTACCTCTCCGGCTGTGCCAACCGAATATGGGCAATTCAGTGACGTGTTTAGCAAAGGAGAGGCCAGAGCATTGCCTGAGCATAGGCCATATGATTGCGCCATTGATTTGCCTCCAGGTGCGGTGCCCCCCAGGGGACGCACTTACCCACTGTCCTGTGAGGAGAATAAAGCTATGGAGGACTATATTGCTGATGCCCTTGACAGGGGTATCATTCGGAAATCTACGTGTCCGGCAGGTGCCGGATTTTTCTTTGTGAAAAAGAAAAGTGGTGAACTCAGGCCATGCATTGACTATCGGGTGTTGAACAAGCTAATGCCTAAGAATGCCTATCCTATTCCACTTATTACAGAATTGTTTGACAGATTAAAGGGTTCATCGATCTTTACTAAACTTGACTTGCGAGCCGCCTATAATCTGGTCAGAATTAAAGAAGGTGACGAGTGGAAAACGGCGTTTAATACCAGAACAGGGCATTATGAATATCTGGTGATGCCATTCGGCTTATGCAATGCACCTGCAGTGTTTCAGGAGTTTATTAATGATATTCTACGAGACCTGCTCCAGTCTTGTGTGGTCGTATATCTAGATGATATATTAATTCACTCTGCCAACCTCTCCCAACATATCATGGATGTTTCAGAAGTCTTGCTCCGACTTCGTAAGCACAAGCTATTCTGTAAACTAGAGAAGTGCGAATTTCATACATCTCAAGTACCATTCCTGGGTTTCGTAATCTCCAAAAAGGGCATTGCCATGGATCAGGAGAAGTTGGCAGCAGTCTTGCAATGGCCTCGTCCTAAAGGGTTAAAGGCCATCCAACGATTCTTAGGTTTCGCGAACTATTATAGGAAGTTCATCCAGAACTTTTCTTCGATTGTTAAACCTTTGTCAGATTTGACTCATAAGGGCGCGTCTTCCTCTCAGTGGTCCGAGGCAGCTGAGACCGCATTTGTTACCCTGAAATCTGCCTTCGCATCGGCTCCTGTGCTGTCCCACCCTAATCCCTCCCTGCCATTTACTTTGGAGGTTGATGCTTCAGAGGTTGGGGTTGGAGCAGTACTCTCCCAACGTCCTATGGGAGGTGGCACCTTGAGGCCTTGCGGGTTTTTTTCTAAGAAATTGTCTAGTGCGCAGAGCCATTATGAGATTGGTGACAGGGAACTGTTGGCCATTATCCTAGCTTTGAAGGAATGGCGTCACCTTTTGGAGGGTACTCAGACTCCAGTATTTATCCTTACTGACCATAAGAATTTAACTTATCTCTCCGAAGCCAAAAGAGTGTCCTCCCGACAAGCTAGGTGGGCACTTTTTTTGTCACAATTTAATTTCCTAGTGTCTTACCTTCCTGGCTCTAAAAATATTAAGGCTGATGTGTTGTCTCGTCAGTTCGCTTCTGATACTGAGAGGGAGGAGGAACCTGTACCTATCATTCAGCCAGATCGCATTCTGGCCACTATCCGTACCACCATAACCTCGCCTCTGGGGGAGGAAATATTGGCATCACAATCTAGGGCACCCCCTGAGACCCCAGTGGGGAAGTGTTTCGTAGATGAGCCATTCCGTGTCCGTTTGTTGGAAACTTATCACGCTTCTAAAGCAGCTGGGCATATTGGTAGGGACCAACTAGTATGGTCTCTTTCGCAATTATTTTGGTGGCCTACCCTGAGAGCCGATTGCGCAGCTTTTACAACAGCCTGTACCACCTGTGCCCGTGCCAAAACCCCTAGGCATCTCCCCATGGATTTACTGCAACCGGTGCCTAATGGAGACCGCCCTTGGTCTCATATATCCATCGACTTTTTGGGAGAATTACCTGCCTCTAGAGGTTATTCGTTCATTCTTATGGTGGTCGATAGATTCTCCAAGATGGCACATTTTGTGCCTCTGACTGGCCTTCCAACTGCCCAGGAATTGGCTGTAGTCTTTTCCAGAGAGGTGTTCCGCCTGCACGGAGTACCCAGAGTGATTGTCTCCGACCGTGGGAGTCAGTTCGTTTCTAGGTTTTGGAGGGCATTTTGTGGCCAGATGGGCATCCAACTGTCATTCTCCTCCGCCTACCATCCCCAAACGAATGAGGCCGCTGAGCGTGCCAATCAGGGACTGGAGCAGTTCCTACGTTGCTTTGTCACTGATCATCATGATAATTGGGCTGACCTGTTGCCATGGGCAGAGTTTGCCAGAAACTGTGCGGTTAATTCATCGTCCGGGAGCTCTCCGTTTCTTGTTAATTATGGGTTCCAGCCTTGTCTGCTCCCGGACTCCTTTCAGGCGCAGCAGATTCCTGCTCTGGACGAGCATTTGGCACAGCTTCGTTCCACTTGGTCACAGGTTCAGAGGTCCCTCAGTCAGTCATTTAGGCGACAGCAACGGCACGCTAATCGCAGACGTCTTCCAGCGGTCTCATTTCAGGTTGGGGACAGGGTGTGGCTGTCATCCAGAAACCTCAACTTACAAGTGCCTTCCAACAAACTGGCTCCCCGGTTTATCGGCCCATTTAAGATTATCCGCAAGATTAATCCGGTTTCTTATGCACTGGAACTTCCACCCTCGATGCACATTCACAATGTGTCCATGTGTCGCTCCTGAAACCCTTGGTGTGCAATCGCTATACTACTACGCCAGTGATTCCTGGGCCGGTGGACGTCCAGGGCCAAGAAGAGTATGAGGTTCAGAGTATTATTGATTCTAGGAGATTTAGAGGAAAGCTGCAATATATTTGACCCGGCTTGTATGACTACCTCCTACGTGCTCCGACCCGGCCTGGCTGACTTCCTGCTCGGAAGATCGACTCCTGCTTGTTCCAGTGACCTGCGTTCCAGTTGTCGCCACCGCGACATTTTCATCTGCTGTTCCAGCCTTTGGTGTGACTGCCTTGCCTGGTGTACTCCGATCAGTGCAGTGTTTCTACCTGTGCAGAGCTGTGCGTTGGTACGCCTCCCTCAGACTGCAGAGCCTTGCTATACCTCTGAAAAGCCTCGAGTAAACGTGCCTTTTAACCCTAGCAGTGCTGCCTTGGTTCCACTCTGTCTACTTCCGTAAGAGTCTCGTTCTCGGTGATACTACTGCTGAGTTGGCCGCTCCCCGTCGGCAGCTCTGTGCATCCTGGCAGAGTATTCACATCCATTGGGCCGGATGGGTGCCTATGACTCTCCCTCTTTGCAATACAGGGTGATTCCGTTATACAGAGTGTTGGCAGGCAAAGGCATCAGCATTTGCAAATCCTGTAACTACGCCCGTGGGGCTATTGGCTCTTGCACGCATATTCCGTTGTCCGGTTAAGTCTGAGGAGGCTTGGGAGCTCTCGCATTGCAGGCCGGTTACTATTACGCCGTGGGGGCTATTTGCACTTGCACTAGCTGAAGCAGTCCAGTAGGTACGCCCGAGGGGGCTAAGTGGATTCCTGTGCTTCTTCTTACTGAACACCGTGGTGAGGCAGTCCTGTATCCAGCCTATGATGAACTTTGTCTCCAGCACAGCCTTATAACACCCAGGGCATTCCAAGCATCCACATCTGAGACTGACTGTTATCAAGGACTTAACCCTCTGTGGTTATATTCAATTCTCTACTGTGTATTTGTACATATTTTACGTTTGTGCATTTACAATTGTATCTATCAGTCACTACTAATGGTGTATATCAACTGCCACTAGAGGGCGTACCGTTGCCTTAACTTACTCTAAATAAATTGTGTTTTTATTTCACACACTGGTCTGAGAGTCTTTAAAAACAGTTACACATCCCCACCAGATATGAAGTATTGTTCCTCTCTCCTTTAAGCATCTCCAACATACTGGTGAGTATCTACTATTTATTTTATGTAATTTTACCGGCACCAAATACAAATGATAAATTATTTTGTAATGTATTTCCACAAGATGTATACAATGGATACTCCTTTTTGCCCATCAAATTCTTGGATCCACTTTTCATTGTCAAATATTTTATTTAGAGCTAACTCCCATTAAACCAAAGGGGCCTCCTTATTATCCTTCTCTAGAGTGCAATAGTTTAACAGATCTAGCGAGTCTCTTCTGTGCTCTGTGTAGCTCTAGAAAATCTAGAAAATATATCATACAACTGTAATCCCGAATCAAACTCCTCCAATTCAAGCCATATCGGAACCTCTTTATCTTTCTTATTCCATGCTAAAAGAAGAGTTATCATACAAGCATCCTGAAGTCTCTGTAAATCTTTATATGATACTCACCCCCCTTAGCTACTGGCTTCTTAAGAACCTAAAGGGCTATTCTTGATTTTTTGTCCTTTCCAAACAAATTCTGCAAACATTTTCTGATACTGATGCAATATATTATTATCGACTTTAAGTGGAATTGTTCTCATCAAATATACCATTTTAGGTATTACGTATGCTCTTATTGTTTCTATCCTCCCCAGTCAGGAAAGCTCAAATCCCTTCCAGCTTACTAAATCTTTTTTTGCTCTTTTAATAAGTCACCATAGTTACGTTGCATTAAGGTCTCCATCTTTGATGTGATTTTTACTCCCAAATAATCCAAATGAGTCTTACTCCAATTAAATTTGTAACAATTATGAAGATCTTCCATTTCATCTCCAGTCAAAAAGAAATTTAAAGACTGTGTTTTATCCAGATTCAATTTATAATTTGAGTATCTGATAAACTATTTAACAACATCCAAGACTGCCTGAATAGAAGTTTTAGGGCTTGTCAAGGATAGGAGAGCATCATCAGCATACAACGTCTGTTGTCCTGAATCCCCGAAACTATGCTTTTGATGTTTGGTGATTGCCTAAACATATTTGCCAAGGGTTCCGTACTAAAAATATATAGTAATGGTGCCAATGGGTATCCTTGCTGAGTTCCATTCCTTATTGGAAAATAATCTGATTCAAACATTGGACCAACAACTTTAGCACTAGGATTTGAATATAAAGCCATAACATAATCCTTAAACCTACCCTCGATACCAGGGATAGAAATATCCAATCTACCCTATCCAAAGCCTTTTCATCATCTAACGCCAAAAAGACAGCTTTAGTATGAGTGTTATTTATTTTATGGATAAGATTCAGGACCTTACGTACATTATCTGACGCACTCCTACCCTTGATGAGCCCAGCTTGATCCCTATGCAACAAACTTGGTATATTGATCTTCAACCTATCTGCCAATATTGAAGATAAGAGGATTTTAGTCTTACCTGTTAAATCCTTTTCTCTTAGTCCATACAGGTTACTGGTAACTCTGGGTAGGCAATCCACCCCTTTAATTGTAGGCAGGAACAATTCTAGAATTGTATGCAGGGGGTGGAGCCTACCTTCCCTCCTTGGCTGCAGCTAGCCAACCAGCTACAGAAAGATTTGAGACACTAACTATTGAGTAGATAGTGAAGGGAAAGAAGACTCCTGTGAGCATGACCCCAAAGGACCCCTATGGCCTGCCACAGGAGAGCCAAGCATCATCTTTTGACAGGGTGGTAGACCAGTAACCTGTATGGACTAAGAGAAAAGGATTTAACAGGTAAGACTAAAATCTTCTTTTCTCTGTCGTCCAATACAGGTTACTGGTAACTCTACGATGTCCAACCATTGAGTTTCCCAGAGGCGGGAAGTAAGGCAAGGGCCAGGTGCAAGGCCCCCAAAGTCAACAGAGCAGATATGAACCATCATATCAGAGATAGCCCAACAAAACAATGAAGTGTCAACAGACACTGAACAGGGGTAACAACACCCCAACTGTTACACAGCACACTGAACTAGAGCCAACGGGGCTCAAAGTGAAGGAAGCACCAAGAACCTAAGAATATATTGTAGACAGGCAAGACTACCTCCAGAATTTTCCACCCAAAGCTGGCGTCAGCCGATGCCAGTACATCAACATGGTAATGCTTCAAAAAGGTGTGCACGGACAACCAGGTGGCAGCCTTGCACAACTGATCAGCAGAGGCCTGATTCAAGAGGCCCCAATAGATTGAGTAGAATGAGCCGTGACCCTGAAAGGAACAGGCTTCTTCCTCAGCTCATAAGCCTTACGAATAGTGGGCTTGATCCAAGAAGCAATAGTCACCTTGGATGCAGGTCTTCCTGCCCTAGGACCCTCAGGAATGACAAACAATGCATCTGATTGTCTGATAGACTCAGTGCGATGTGCATAAAACTTGACAATGCACTACGTCTAACAAGTTGAGATCCCTCTCCTTGTCAGAGGTGGGGTCAGGGCAGAAAGAGGGCACCACAATCTCCTGATTGATGTGGAACTCAGAGACCATCTTCGGGAGAAACTCCTGAGAAGTGTGAAGCACCGCCTTGTCCTTGTGAAACACCAAATAGGGTGGTTTACAGGACAGAGCATGTAACTCCACAACACAATGGATAGACACAATCGCCAGGAGAAAAGCCATTTTCACTGTCGTCCAATACAGGTCACTGGTACTCTGGGAGGCGATCCGCCCCTTTAATAGGCAGGAACAATTATGCAAATGATTGCAGGGGGCGGAGCCTCCCCTCCTACTTAAGCTGCCTTCAGGCCAGAGCCACTAGATTGATTTGTTCCTGTGTGCTGTGCACACCAGGTGGAGAACATCTATGCATTCAACTTAGTATTTTGTTATTTTTCTTCAAATATGGAATACCACCATTAGGAGGGTGACCATGGCTGTGAATTGCCCTCTTTAAAGTGGCTAGTGCAGCTTCCAGGGATTTTCTGTGGACCTTATCCCCTGAAGAGGGAACAGCTTGAGTCAAGCAGCTTCCCTGCTGAGGAATTTACCTCTGGTCTATTCCCACTTCATCATGGTCACCTGAAGACAGAAGTCCTGCAGAAAGGTGAGCCACCCCTTGAGTGCTGAAGGTCCACTTGTCCCCACAGTGTCCCTTTGATGGGCTTGTATTTGGGAGTTGCATTGCACTCCAGCACTCATAGGGTGTTTTTATTTGCATTTATAATGTTTATGCAATTTCTGTGGTATTCTCTGGGTTTTGGAGCTTTGGGTATAATTTTATTTATGTTTCTCATGTATTGGGTTACTGTTTAGCACTTTTTAAAGTTTAGTGGGACTTTATTAAAATTTAGTGTTCCGCGCCTTTAAGCGCACCTTTTCCCGCTTAGACGCCATTGCTCCTTTACTCTCTATGGGATTTCACAGTGTGGGACATATCTCTGGAACCGCTTGTCACAGCAACTTCAGAGATGGCTCATTTTACTTCTATGCTCCTGCTCTATCATCCGGTGTATGTTTACAGGGTGTGGGGAGTTCAGGGGGGCTTCGGGCACTGTTTGGGGTACTTCTGAGAGAAAACTACATTTCCCATGAGCACCCGGTTCGCGCTTGTTTCTGATTGGCTGACCTGATGGCCGCCATTTTGTGGTGTTATTTCTCAGCGAGTATACTACGCAGGGACCGAGCCTTCTCTCCTCTCAGCAGATTAACCCTTCGCTGGCCAGATAAGTCCGTTTTTAGGCATTTCTGGGGTGAAACTTTAATCTTTCACACTTTTACTGGGTGATATTGTTAAGTGGTGTATATTGACGCTGTGAGCATGTCTACTCCACTGGAGCCAGGGGCTAGACCCAAGACTAAAGAGGCTGGGGTGTCTGTTCCCCCCATTGCGCTTTGCTCCTCTTGTCACTCTGGGCTGCCTAGAGATTGTTCTGGTGATTTATGCCCTAAATGCTCTGATTGTCGTTATAGCAACCCTGGGCTTCCCAGCCATGCTATTGAGCCAACTTGGGTGAAAGAGTTTTAAGCTGCCACTAGGGATCTCAGATCCACACTCCAACTCTTTCCCTCTCAGGTACAGGGGGCTCTCCAGGTTTGGCAGACCCCCTCTACAATCAGGACTTCCCTGCCTAAGCCACAGGGGGCTCCTGATGTGTCTGATTCTTCTGAAGAAGAACTATTGCAGGATTCTGATGCTGAGGAAGGCACTGTTATTGAGTCTAGCAGGTCCATTGGGGACCCTTATGAATGTGACCCTGAGGTTTCTGCTGAGGGTTTGATTAGAGCTGTGTTAACTACGCTCAACCTTCCTCTGACTCAGGAATCTACTCATGATCCAACTGACGTTTTCCAAAAACCATCTAAGGCGGTTGTATGTTTTCCAACTAACCCTACCCTTGCCCGTCTAGTCTCTGAGGTGTGGAGGAATCCTGACAAATCCTCCTCAGTGTCCAAAAAGTTTGCTAAACTTTACCCTTTTCCTGAGACTGAACTGGCAAAATGGGTTCATCCTCCCAAAGTGGATGCTCCTGTTTCCAGGCTATCCAAATCTACTGCTTTAGCTGTCTCTGATGCCTCTGCCCTGCAGGATTGGACGGACAAAAAGTTAGAACTTTCTCTTAAATCTATTTTTGCCTCCATTGGCACTGCCATGCGTCCAACCTTTGCAGTGGCGTGGGTCAATAGAGCTATTGCGGCCTGGACTGAACGACTGACTGAGGCAGTCCGCCAGGATGCACCGGTATCTGAGCAGTTGCAGCTCCTTGCTAATATTACTGAAGCACAAAATTATGTTGCTGATGCTGCCTTTGATGCTGTGCGCATGATGGCGAGGGCCTCCACTTCATCTGTGGTGGCCAGACGTGCCCTTTGGCTGAAAATTTGGTCTGCTGATACAGCCTCTAAGAAAGCCTTGCTTTCCTTGCCCTTTCAGGGGAACTTGCTATTTGGTTCTGAACTCAAAGAAATGATCAGCGAGGCTACTGGCGGTAAAAGTACTCTTCTAACCTCAGTCTTCAAGAAGAAGTTTCCAGCCAAACGCAATCGGTCCTTTCGTTCCTTTCAGACTGAGACACGCTCCACGTCCCAGACGGGTCCGTCCTCTGCGCGCTCCTCCTCCAAGCCCAAACAGTCCTGGAAACCCAAAGTTGCCCCCAAGGCCAAGACCTCCAAGACTGCTTCGGCATGACTCACCGAACCCGGGTCCGCATCCGGCAGTAGGTGGACGTCTCCGCATCTTTAGCCGGACTTGGGAGGAGTCAGTGGCGGACCCATGGGTCATTCAGGTAGTGTCAGAGGGATACAGGATCCCTTTCTCTTCCCTTCCTCCTTTTCGGTTCCATTTTACTCGTCCTTCTCAGGAACCTACAAAAAGACGTCTGTTCGACGACGCTATTCAGGATCTCTTGGACAAGGAGGTCCTGGAGTTGGTTCCTCCAGAGGACACAGGTTCAGGATTTTATTCCAACCTGTTCGTGGTGGCCAAAAAGGACGGAGGTGCTTGTCCCATTTTGGATCGCAAAGATCTCAATTCCTATGTTGTGAGTTCCCACTTCCGCCAGGAGTCCCTGCGCTCTGTGATTGCAGCAATGTCTCCAGGGGAGTTCCTTGCCTCCCTGGACCTTCAGGATGCTTATCTTCACATCCCTATTCATCCAGAGAGCAGGCGGTATCTCAGGATTGCCTGCCACAGGGGACACTTTCAGTTTTCAGCTCTTCCCTTTGGGCTGACTTCGGCCCCTCAGGTCTTTCAGAGGGTGTTGGGTTCCTTGATAGCTGTACTTCATCAAGAAGGTGTCAGGGTGACCCCCTACATGGACGATCTCCTCCTGAAAGCCTCCTCAGTGGAGCTTCTCCACCAACAACTGCAGCTGTGTATTCACACTCTGAACAGTCACGGCTGGATCCTGAATCTGGACAAGTCAGACTTGGTCCCATCTCAGAGGCTCATTTTCCTGGGTCTCCTGTTCGACACTCGCCAATGCATGGTGTTTCTACCAGAGGAAGTGGCTCATCAGATAGTCATCCGAGTAGCTGGGATCCTGGAGCTGGATAGTGTTCCAGTAACGAAGTTGACGTCTCTGGTGGGGAAGTTCATTTCCACGATCTAAGCGGTACCATTTGCCATGGCCCACTCCAGGGAACTCCAGAGGTTTGTGATCCAGACGTGCAAGAATCATCCAGATCATCAGCATCTGTCAGTCTCTCTACCTCCTCATGTCGAATCGAGTCTGCACTGGTGGTTGGATCTCTCTCATCTCCTGAAAGGGAGATCCTTTCAAGTTCCCTATTGGACCACGCTTACAACGGATGCCAGCATCCGGGGATGGGGTGCTGTGTTGGGTCGTTTCAGTGCTCAGGGGAAATGGGGACTGGAGGAATCTCTTCTGTCCATCAATGTTCTGGAACTGCGTGCCATCCGGCTTGCCCTGAGGCACTGGGAATCTCAAATGGAAGGTTGCCCAGTCAGAGTGGAGTCCGACAACCCCACCGCAGTGGCTTACATCAACAGGCAAGGCGGCACAAGAAGTTGCACCGCCTGGTTGGAGGTCAAGGATATTTTATCTTGGGCAGAAGATCACGTGCCTGTCATTTCAGCAGTTCACATTCCAGGCGTAGACAACGTCATGGCAGACTTTCTCAGTCGTCACACAGTCGACAGCGGAGAATGGGCTCTTCATCCAGAGGTGTTTCACCTAATCACCCAGAGGTGGGGGGTACCTGCAGTGGACCTGATGGCTACCAGACACAACAGGAAGGTGCCGGCGTTTTGCTCCCGGTGGAGGGACCCTCTTGCTCTAGCAGTGGATGCCTTGTCAATCCCTTGGGATTTTCCTCTGGCCTACATCTTCCCTCCTCTTCCTCTATTGATCAGGGTCATCCAGAAGTTGAAGCTGGAGCGCTGTCCTGTCATCTTGATCGCTCCAAACTGGCCTCGCCAGTCCTGGTATCCGGAGTTGATGGCCATGTCAGTGGCGGAACCTTTTCCACTTCCTGCCCGTCCGGATCTGCTTCTTCAGGGTTATCTGTGGAAGGAGGATGTTCAGAATCTCCATTTAATGGCATGGCGGTTCTTCTAGAGAAGAAAGGGTTTTCTCCTTCAGTGGTGTCGACGATGCTTAGAGCTCGTAAGCCTGTGTCCTCTAAGATCTATCATCGTATCTGGGCCACCTTTGTGGCTTGGTGTACTGATCGGAAGATGTCCCTAGAATTTCATCTTCCCACTGTCCTGGCCTTTTTGCAGGACGGTGTTGAGAGAGGGCTCAGTCTCAAAGTCCAGACTTCTGCTTTGTCTGTGTTTTTCCAGGAAAGGATTGCTATCCTTCCTAATGTCAAAGTTTTCTTCCAAGGCGTGACTCATGTTCGGCCTGCTTTCAAGAGTCCTACTCCCCAGTGGGACCTCAATTTGGTGCTGGGAGTTCTCCAGCGACCACCGTTTGAATCCTTGGCTTCCATTCCATTACGTCTCTTGACTTGGAAAATGGCCTTTCTCTTGGCTATTGTTTCAGTTCGCCGGGTGGCAGAGTTACAAGCTCTGTCTTGTAAACCTCCTTACCTGGTGTTCCACAAGGATAAGGCTGTGCTTCGCACTACCAAGGAATTCTTACCCAAGGTTGTGTCTGAGTTTCACATCAATAAGGAGATTGTGGTTCCCTCTTTCTGCCCTAATCCTTCATCTGACAAGGAACGAGATCTCCATTTGTTGGATGTGGTGCGTTGCCTCAAGTTTTATGTTCATCGCACCGAGTCTATCAGGAAGTCTGACGCTCTATTCGTCATTCCTGAGGGGCCTAGGGCAGGGAGACCGGCTTCCAAAGTTACCATTGCCTCTTGGATTAAGGCTACTATTCGTGAAGCCTATAAGTTGCGGAATAAGCATGTTCCCTTCCGGGTGACTGCCCATTCCACCAGATCTATTGGGGCCTCTTGGGCCTACAAGAATCAGGCATCTGCTGATCAACTGTGCAGAGCGGCCACTTGGTCCTCTGTGCACACATTTTCAAAGCACTACCGAGTTCATGTACTGGCCTCGGCTGATGCCAGTTTTGGGAGGAAGGTCCTGGAGGCAGTTTTGCCTGTTTAGGCCTTCTACTCTGTGGTTCTTAGTGCTTCTTTACTGTTGAGCCTGGTTGGCTCTGGTTCAGTGTGCTGTGTTAGTTCAGGGGTTGTTTTTCCCTGGTTGGTGTCCGTTGGCACTTACATTTTGGGCTATGTGCTTAACTGGTTCATAGCAGTTCTAGTGACTTGGGCCTTGCGCCTGGTCCTTGCCTTACTTCCCGCCTCTGGGTCAGCTCAATGTTTGTACATCCCAGAGTACCAGTGACCTGTATTGGACGACAGTGAAAATAGGATTTTAGTCTTACCTGTTAAATCCTTTTCACTTAGTCCATACAGGTCACTGGTCTCCCACCCTGTCAAGGGACCATGCTTGGCTCTCCTGTGGCATTCAGTGGGAGACCTTCAGGGCATGCTCACATGAGTCTTCCTTCTTGATTACCGATGGTCATTTTTAGTGTCTCAAATCAATCTAGTGGCTCTGGCCTGAAGGCAGCTTAAGTAGGAGGGGAGGCTCCGCCCCTGCAATCATTTGCATAATTGTTCCTGCCTATTAAAGAGGTGGATCGCCTCCCAGAGTACCAGTGACCTGTATGGACTAAGTGAAAAGGATTTAACAGGTAAGACTAAAATCCTATTTTCCACTTCAACAGGCGTAGAGCAATAGTAGCCAAGGACTTAAATGGAGGGTACTAAAAAATGCCCAAAACCAAGTTAAGATCCCACGGAGGATCAGGAATCTTGAAGGAAGGACGAGTATGAGCAACGCCCTGGAAGAAAACCTTTACATCAGGAAGGATGGCAATGCACCTCTGAAAGAAAAAAGAGAGAGCAGACGCCTGAACTTTAAGGAAACTCAAACTGAGGCCCTTATCCACACCATCCTGCAAAAAAGCCAGGACTGTAGGCAGATCAAATTCCTGAGACAGGTCCTTGTCAGCACACCAAGATAGGAAAGTCGACCAGACACGATGGTAGGTTTGCGGGCACTGAGCATAGTAGCCACAACACCAGAAGAAAACCCTTTCTTCCTCAATATTGAGGATTCAATTTCCAAGCCATCAAGGCTAGACCATGGACATCCTCCTTCCACAGGTAACCCTGTAGAAGATCTGCACGGCAAGGGAGCCGGAATGGCTCCGCCACTGACAGATCCAGAAGCTTCAGAAACCAAGCTTGGTGAGGCCAGTACGGAGCAATCAGAATGACTGGACAATGCTCCATTCGTAATTTCCGTAACACCCTGTGCAACATTGGGAGAGGAGGAAAGATGTAGGACAGAGGGAATAACCAAGGAATGGACATTGCATCCACCGACAGAGCTAGAGGGTCCCTCCATCGAGAGCAGATGTGTTTACTGTGTCTCACTTCTTCTCAGAATGCTGCTGATTTGTATATCTTAAGGCACTTTTATAAAGTTAGCCTCCCCCTTAAATTTGCCCAGCTCAGCTTTCCCCAGAGATATTATAGGAAAGCATTATGAGGAGAATTTCTGAAGGAACAGGCATCTCCTCTCACAGCATTTGCCATATAGAAGACAAACAGGAAATTCAATAAAAATAAAACAAAATATTCCCAGCGTTGCTGGACTCACGACTTGTTGTCCTGTGATTATCCTGTTCTGCTGCAGCCAGGGTTTAATAACCTCAAGAACTATTCAAAGTCCATTCTCATCATCTGGACCAGTTTACGATCTTACTGAGATACTTTGCCTTTCTGCCTGTTCCTCTCTTCTCCAACTCTTTTTCTCCCGTCTTGCCTCTGCTCTTCTCTCTGGTCTATTCTTGAGCATGAGTATCAGGAACCGCTCTCCTTCTCAGACCAGATGCCTCAGACTTGGTGCAGTATCCTTTTGCTATGCTGATCCAGTTATTCAAGGTTTTTTGGCTTTCAGATCTTAAACATGGCGCTACTCTCCTCCTCATGCCCAAAATTAAGCAATGCGTTGCGTACCCCTCTGGCACGCAAAGGGTTCCGGACCAAAAAAATAAAAACGGGCAACGCCGTCCCACACTGCTATTATGTGTGTGTGTATATATATATATATATATATATATATATATATATATATATATATATATATATAATGGGGAAAACAACATGCAGAAAGACAGGAGCAGGGATCTAAAGCTGCTTCTTTACTTGGACTATGCAGCTGTCTTTGTTTCCCCAGAGATATGAACGGAGTGTGCTAGAGGACTCAGAGATTGGTGCTAAGGCATTTATAATAATGTAACCTGACAACGCCAATAGATCAGTGAAAATTATAGCAACTTATGGCTCCCCAGCTGTTAGGCTACAATAATATGCTTTGCCTTTAGCCCTTTGAGAATTTAAGTACAAAAACGTCAGTCAATCTCAGATGGGAGTTTAAATTCAGGAACAGATAGGGGAATTTCAAGGTGGTGAATCAATAGCACTCGTATCTCAAATCGCACCTGGGTCTAAGTGCATTGAGAGTTGAACATGACAGTTTGACAGTCACCTCACAAGTTTTCTTTTCTTCCCTACTAATCACACTTATATTCCTTATATTCTACACCATCTCTGCATCAATTTTGCATTTCAACCCTGATGAAGTCTTCATGCTGTAATTTAACCCTTTGTGGTATATTCTAAATTACCCTGATACTGGCTCTGAATTGATCATGAGATCATGAGTAAGCATGAGAAACATTAAACACGTTGATCTGCGAGGTACCAATTGATATCTGTTGGTTGAAATATGAATACCTTAGATGTCTCTCCTCCAGTTCTCTAAAAGGGACGTGGTCAAGGTATTTGCACTTTTTATATTGAACTACAATAAAGTTTCAGTTGTTTTTATCGACACTTTGTCGCCGTTTTGATTGTTATGTGAGAGCACAACCACTTAAAGGGATAATAATACTTTATTATTACTATCCCCCATATTGTACATATTTGTAAAATAATGTAATAGCCCCCAGGTTCATCTCTCAAACCTTTATGGTTTGAGAGATAACCAAAGGCAAAGCTCCCCCCTCCCTCCACCTTCCCTGACATCAGCGTTGTGCTGCCTGCAGGAATATCCGGTCTGACTTTAATCATGCGGCTCTGCAGCAGAGCCACAATCACGTTAGTGACAAAGAATTATTTCACTGAAACGGTCTTCTCCATGAGTTTGCAAACTAACAGGAGCTCGGCTCAGCTGCAGAGCTGCAAGCCTGTTGTACGACAGACTTCCCCTGCAGTCAGTACAACGCCGACTTCAGGGAAGGGGGAGGGAGCTTTGCCTTCGGTTATCTCTCAAACCATAAAGGTTTGAGAGATGAACCTGGGGGATATTACATTATCCTATATAATAATTCGCTAAATTGTGTGTAATGCAGCGACATGCGCAGTACACACTGCTGCTCGTGTTGCAGTCATGCGCAGTGGAGACTGCCCGTGCCGCGGCTGATACAGAGCTGGGTGCTCCGAAGGAGCACCCAGCTCTGTATCAGCCGCTGCGCGGGCAGTCTCCACTGCGCGTGACTGCCCCGCAACCGGGTGGCAGTGGCACTGTAGCCCGTGTAACGGGCTGTTCAACTAGTTTTACAAGTATTTACAATATGGGGGATAGTAATAATAAAGTATTACTATCCCTTTAAAGACAACAGTCAAGTAGACAAGAAGGAATAAAGTGGAACTGGGGGAAAGAGATTAAACAAATATTACAAGATGTTAGATCTCACGTTTTCTGACTACCAGTTTCTCCTCTCCCCTGCTATCCTTGTTGCATGCATGCCATCATGAACATATTACTATCTGTTCTAACCATTCCAGTTTAATGCAGATTTCCTCTTATCCCCAGTCATATCCCCGCAGTCATACTCCACATAACATATTTATCAACCATGGACATCTGCATACATGTGCACTACCCTTTGAGTGCTGGCGAAGAGAATTAAAAACTCACCCAGCCCCAGTAATTATAGTAACAAACACACCCTTTCTATATGCTTACCACAAACAACTCACTAAATGTTTATGCATTTTATTACTTGCCTTGGCAAATGACATAGAAGCCAACCCTGACAATCAAACATCAATAAATGTCAACTTCACTTTTAAAACAAGATCTCTCTTATGTGTACTGCAAAAAACTCAGTATACTGCCCAAAATGGATGAACTAAAAGCGTGGTGTTATGCATACAAGCCGAAAATCCTTAATCCCACTGAATCCTTGTTAAGCCATAAAATACCTGATACTACTGTTACTATAGAAGGATAGTCATTCTTTAGCAATGACTGTGCAAAGCGGGGGGGGGGGAGGTGTAATCATATACATACAAGAGCCTATAAACTTTACACTTTTTAATGACTCTTATAACTCTGATTCTTATTAATTAATTGCTGCCAAAATTTGTCTTCCATTCTCAAAACAAATCATAATTGTTGGCATCTACTGAACGTCAAATACATCAGCACAGTCCCTTCTGGACATAGCCCACCACCTAAAGGAGACTCAAAGCAAGAAAAGCGAGCTGATGGTTCTTGGAGACTTTAACATTAATTGGCTAGACCCCAGGAATGAAAAATGTTGTTAATTTTTTAAAACATTGAACTTATCACAGATCATATCCTCCCCATCTAGTATAAATCTTAAAACATCCAACCATACTCTTCTAGACTGGATCCTTTCATCCTGCACAAGCAGAATCCAAGATTCAGGCATACTAGCTAATGTGTTTAGCATTCAGTCCCTAGTCTACTGTGTTCGCAAAATGAAACCAGTCAAACTGTGATACATTAAGTTACAAACGTAATCTTCAGTTCTTCCTAAATGATTAAGAAATTGCTCATGGTACAGAATACACCCAATACCTGACCTAGACTCAGCAATTTACTTTTTTAACTAAGAATTCTTCCAGGTGTGTAATATCCATGCCCCAGTAAGGAAGGTCAGGGTTAGGGGGGGCCATCTACCCTGGATCTCATCTGACTTGATTGAGTTATACAGTTTCAGAGATGCCTTATGAACAAAATTTAAACTAACTGGCTCCGCTTATGATTACACTACATAAAGGCAATTGAGGAATACTAACAAAACTATCAATAGCACAATATTTTACTGACGACTTGAACAGTAACCTATCGAAACTGGCTAACTTTTGGTAGGTTATTAAAGCATCTACATCCCACTTAACCATTCTCACCCATCAACCACAAAAATAGGCAAAGAAACAATGCAGTGCCCCATAGCAATAGCTAATGCATTCAACAGCTACTTTGATGCACGTGCCACCACCCTGATTACCCAAAACAAAGGCAATTCTGAAGTGCAACTGGTCCAATAATTCTAATGAATTAAATTTCATGCCAGTAAATGAAAGCAAAATATAGGATCACCTCCTCAACCCAAAAATGAAATCGCAATCTGACCCTGACCAACTACAAGCAATGTTATTAAATCTCAGTTTAATAACGGCCCAACCTATTGCATCTATTTAATTCCTCCTTGAAATCCGGGTATATGCCCAAACCTTGGAAAGTGGCTAAAGTTGTACCTATCCATAAAAGGGAGATAAAAATGTAGTATCAAATTACAGTCCAATATCCCTACTTCCCACATTAGAGAAATGTGTCCACATGCAACTATGTAAGTATTACCTACAGACCAATTTTTTTTTTCTTTTAAAAGCTTTATTCAGTAGGGAAGACTAAGTGAATGTAGTAAATAAGTCTATGAAGAAAGGAGAGGGAAGATGATGCTGGCTCTGCAGTGCAGGATTTCAACACTCCAGCGAGACAATCTAAGAAGGTGGAACAGATGACAACAAAAATGGAGGGACAGAGTATACCAGGAACTCTGCAGACCAAATGTGAGCAAGGGGAAACAGGAAGGTGAGAGTAAAGGAGGAGAAGGAGACACTAATCTAGGGAGACTGGTACTGAGGATCAGTAGATTGTCCCAGGGAGCCAGATAACCTGGAATTTTGTTAAATTACCAGTGGTCAAAGACTTGTGCCCTAGCTTCAATCTTAGCATACCACTGAGAGAGGGGTGGGGCCGTCTAGTTCTTCCAATGCAGAGGGATTAAGATTTTAGTAGCATGCAAGAGATGGTGCAATACTAGTCTCTGCAGTTTATCAATCATAACTGAAGTTGGCAAAACATAAAAGAGCAAGAAGAGAGGATCCAGGGGGAATGGTTTGTTAAAATATGTCTCAGGACATGAGTAACCTATTACCAGAATGGCTGAATCAAGAAGCATTCCCACCAGACATGAAACAGTGAGCCTTCGGATCAGCAACATCTCCAGCACAAGGGAGATGTGGAAGGAAAAATAGATGCTAATTTCTTTGGCATGTAATACCATCTCATCAAAAGCTTATAGACAGCTTCTCTGGTAGTAGAATCAATGGCTATGGTGGAGAGACAGCGTAAGAGGGAGTGCCACTGGCAATGGTTAGATCACGTTCCCAGCAGACCACATAGGAAAGCTTAACTAAGGTAATCCGTTTAACCAACAACCTATATAGCTTATATAGAGGCTTAGAAGAGTAAAACCCAGTTGTCAAGGCAGACTCAAAATTAGTCAGTGGTCACAACTGTACTCCTGATTGAAGTATGGAAGCAAGAAAATGTGAGATCTGCAAAATTGCCAGCTATGATCTCTAGTAAGGGGGAGCACAAGGTGTCAAGCGAGAGAGGTCTGCTAGGAGGTAACAGCATTTGTAAGGTATTACACCTGTCTTTCCAAGCTTGAAAAGGGCCCCCAGCCACACCCAGAGGAAAACCAGGATGGCCATAGATAGACATAAGGGGTGAGGGAAAGGGGGACAACCGATAAGCAGAGTTTACCTAGTTCCAAACCTGAAAGAACCTTAACAAAATAGGATGTGTTTTGGGGTAACAGGTCTCCGGAACCAAGACATTATAGGGTCCAACTGATAAAAGTGTGCATTCTCCGCTTTGATACATTCCTTCTGGGGGTCATAAAAACATTGCAGCATAACTGGGATCGTGGAAGCATAGTAGTATTTAATGACATCGGGGACAGCTAATCCTCCAAAAGCCTTAGGAAGCACCAACAAAGAGGAGGCCAGCCTGGGTTTCTTAAAAGCCCATATAAAACAGGAACAAAGCTTGGTGAGCCATGCAGTCGATACTGGTAGGGGAATAGTATTAAAAAGATAGAGCAATTTCAGTAAAACAATAATTTTCACCAAACTAGCTCTCCCAATCCAAGATACATATAGGGAATTCCAACGAGTCAGGTCAGATTACAACAAATCCCATAAATGTGAGAGATTAAGATCCATCAAAGAATGGAGCGAGGGAGAGAGGTATATACTAAGATATGAAACTGAAGACTCCACTCATCAAAAAGGAAAGGAGTCCTTGAGGAAAGTAGCCAGATCAGGAGGGACATTTATATTAAGAATCTCAAATTTCAAATAATTAACTTTAAACTGAGAAATGTCACTGCAATATTTGCAACAACGATGGGAGAGAGAAGCCGGAGAAGAGAGGGTTAGTATGATGTCTTCGGCAAAACATGCTATCTTAGAGTCATCTTCCAAGATAGGGAGCCCCACATTATAGAGCAAGACCTAATCATGTTCAAAAGAGGTTCAAGCGCTAACACAAACAAAATGGGGGACAGACCAATTTTTTCACTCCTCCTTCAATCAGGCTTTCATCCACATTACTCAACTGTCACTGCCCTCCTAAAAGTATGTAATGATATCCAGACTTTTTTCTTTCCCAGATTTTGTAAAGGCCTTTGCTATAGTAGGCCATAATATTCCTGTAAGCAAATTCCAAAGCTCATAATTGGGTAATAATTCTCAAAACTGGTTCTGATCCTATTTATCAGACAGAACATAGTATGGGGGTGTTGCTTACAATAACCCCCTTCTGCTCAAAGTAACAAGTCGGGTACCCCAAGGCACCATTCTTGGCCCTCTTCTATTTTCTCTTTTTATAAATGATCTTTCCAGGGTTTGCAAAGCATCTTCTGTGCACATGTATGCAGATGACACCATAATCTATGCTAAAAATTCAAACGTATAACAATTTAAGGCCATATTACAACATGATTTCTCTGAAGTTGAAAGATGGATAGCAAAGTACAAACTTCCTTAAACACAGACAAAATGATCACAATGGCATTTTGTATAAAACACAAACTTTAACCTTTGCAATACATTCATTTTAACAGAGTCTAATCGTAACTTGGACCCAGTGGATTTGGTATGTGGCTTGGCCCCAACCTCACATTTGGCCTTCACATTCATAAATTAACATGCAAACTTTGTCCTAAAATAAGTACTCTCTTTAGAAACAAATCCTGTTCGAGTCCCCTGGCGAGAAAAAGTATGGTACAGATGTTAATGCCAGTCATAGACTATGGGGACGTAGCACCACAAATCTAACTTAGTAAACCGACACTCTGAATAATTTATTATGCCACTTTATCCTCCAATGTAATTACATTACCCATCACTGTGATATGCTTAAAGAACGTAGGGCTCGATCCAAATGTTGGAGTACAAAAATGTCGATAGGGCAAAATGGATACCGGCCGACAAAATAAAATGTCTTGGTCGGTATGCAAATGTTCTACTGACTTTTAGCACAACGGACGTTAGGACACAAAACTGGTGTCGTGTTTGATAAAGTTCCCAAAACACCGCTAAATAACGCCAGTTTTGGGAACTTAACATTAAAAAAGTTAACCATCGGTGCGTGACAGTATACATACATGTCACCGATCATTAAAAAGTCTGTGTTAAACTTACCTGTCATCCACTGTCTGTCTCCTTTTGTCTTCTGTCTCCTCTTGTATCTTCTTTCTTTAACCTTGTTCTGTAGAATTAAAAAAAAAAAGTTTCCGTTTAAAGCATACATACTTTAACCCCTTGAGTGCCAGAGGGATATGCAATGCATTGCAATGTGTTGCGTACCTCCCTGGTGGTCAAGGGGTTAAAGTACATAGTAGTGTGTCACGCTTACGCACCTCTCAACCAATCAGCTTTGAGCGACTGTGCTTTAAACTGATTGGCTGGGAGATGCGTAAACAGATGGCTGTGAGAATTAGAAGGGAGGTTGCCCATATATAAGGGCAGCCTCAATTTTAATTCTCTCATACCGGAACGGGCATCGGCCTTATTCTGTCTCCGATGCCGCCTCAGCGGCCTCACACAGAGGCGGAGACAGCAACTTGAAAGGGAAGTTTAATGTTTATTTTCATGTCATTATGGCATAAACATTTGACGGGAATATATGTGGCATTAACATTTGATTGGCATATATATTGAAAACATTTTTTAACATTTATATTATTATGGGGGCATGTGATTGTAAAACGTGGCACACTACTATGTACGTTAACTCTTTGAGCACCAGAGAGGTACACAACGCATTGCTTTGCAATGTGTTGCGTACCCCTCTGGCACTCAAGGGGTTAAAGTATGTATGCTTTAAACTGAAACATTTTTTTTTTTATTTTACAGAACAAGATAGAAGAAAGAAGATGGAAGACAGAAGACAGAAAAGAAGGACAGACGATGACCAGGAAGCTGAGGACACCGCTGGACATCAAGATTAATTGTAAGTGTTACTTGCAATGTGATGTTTTTTTAACTTAGTCAGGTTAACCCTATGAATGCCGGCGGGGTAATTATACCCCACTGGCACTCATAGGGTTAATTCTACTAACATTTGACTAATTTTTCATACTTTGAATGTATTGATATTGGGCTTAGAGCCCCATATCAATACATCCACTGAGGATGATAAAGGACTCAAGTTAAAAAAAAAAATAGGTGTTAACTTTCCTGCGGTAACTTGAGTCCCTTATCGCCTGTTCTTGGCTAACTCAGACATTTGAATTACTATTTACAGTGTTTTCATCCTTTTACATGGATGAAAACACCTCTTAACTTTAACTCACAACGGCTCTTTTTATTGCCGGTATTTTTTGACAGCACAGACATTTGAATAGCTTACTGTGCTGGAAAAAATGCCGTTGGCAGAAAAAACAGCTGTCTCCAACATTTGGATCAAGGCCTAAATTGGTTAAAACTTGAATCAAGACATTCCCTTCAACTTTCATCTCTGGAAAACTACCTGAACAGTATGCTCACTCCAGCTATCCATACTAACTATAACCTCCTCTCCACTACTAACAACTTGCAGCGTACACCACAATACAGGAAAGAAGCTCGGACGATCTGCTGCCTTTCAGCGCTCCAAAGACTGGAATAACCTGGAATAATCAAATCTTCTCCCAGTCTAAATTCCTTAAAAATAAATGCTTCTTTATATCTAAAAAAACTATGTAACTGTAAATAATGTTTTATTATGTATGTATGTTTATATAAGGATTTTCTGTTTCTGTAAATATGTAAACCATCACTTGAAACTATCTAGGACGTATTTGAACATGAGAGAAATCTCAATGTATTTTTCTTGGAAAAACATTTTCTAAATAAATAAATAAAAATGTGAGAGCCGGGGGGTGCCAATGACTAAATCCTCGTAGGTAAGTAAAATTACACTAGACAGAGTTTCAAAGAGGCTTTGCAGAGGGCAGGGAGTTTGAAAGCAGCTTCATACAGATAAAGCAGCTTTCACATTTTGAGTGAAGGGGAACCGTGCAAGAAGAAATAACATGAGTACTCTCAGTGTAGTATATATTTCTAAACACATTATATGAGCCATTCAAAAAAGTTAAATTTTTAAAGAAAAATACAATATGAATTGCCTGGAAATCTAAAATTATTATGCACTGTAATGTGAAGTAACCACTTGACAATTTAGAAGTCAGCAAATTTTCAAGTTTAATGCATATGACAATGTGCATTCATAGTATATTTGAAAGATGCACATGCCTAGTTCCCTATAACCCATTAACTGTGACTGACTTCATTGAAGGTATTCATGCAGATGTAGTGCTACAAAATCCCCACTGGAAAGTCCCAGGGAAGACAACTGATTTGAAACAATAACCTCTAACAGCTTATTAAATTAACACCTGTCTGTTTCTGTTTAAAATGGAAACAACAAGATTCCTGCCAGGCGGAAGGAGAAAAGTATTCTATAAATTGCACTCCTATGAACCCCTTGTTTAGTCAATAATTTCATATAGGAAATCATGGATCAAAGAAAGGTCACAATAATGTGATTTAGTAAAACTTAACTTTTATCCTATAAAATAATTTGCTAAATTGTGTGTAATGCCGAGACATGCGCAGTAGACACTGCTGCGCATGCTGCAGTAATGTGCAGTAGAGACTGCCCACGCCGCGGCTGATACAGAGCTGGGCGCTCCGAAGGAGCGTCCAGCTCTGTTTCAGCCACGGCGCGGGCAGTCTCTACTGCGCGTGATTGCCCTGCGACCGGGTGGCAGTGGCACTGTGACCCGTGTAATGGGCTGTTCAACTAGTTAATCAATCATAAAAAATAGGATCTATGGCAATTCTGCAAAAGATCACACTTTGGTGTGTTAAGGGAAACCTATGAGCATAAACTTGTGTTATTTCCAAATTGTTTTGGGGAAATGATGCAGTGATAAGATACGGATCAAAGGTGCAACCGTATACCGGTCTACTAATCACATCCCTGTTCCATTCATACCAAATTACAGGATAGATAGTAATGTAACAATAAATATGAATTTTGTAAACAAACTGCTTTTTCAAAATTTTAATTTCTCTGTTATGACACAAGAATAGCAGTGTAGATCAAAATAAAAATAAAACTTCTACAATAATGTCAAAAATGGAAATTCATTGTGTCCAAGTTAATCCAGATTGAGGGATTGTTCATGTGTTTTATGAGGTGTGATGTGTGATGCTTAAGAGGGTTAATATTTCCTCCCTCCACTTTATTTAAAAGCTGGTAGGATTAAGCCAATAACTGAGACCATTTTATAGGAAATCACTAGTACAAAGTGTATTGGCCACTTCCTCCTGGCAGGAATTTTGTTGCTTCCAGTTTTTTTTTTATTCTCTTTGCACCCATTTGCATTTACTACTTCAGCCATAATTCCCCAGAATTTGGAGTTAGTGTGATCCTTAACACGTTCTTGGGTTATCTTCTCTAGCATACAGTGTTTCAATTTAAACCTTTATCTCTCATGAACTGCTCAGCTGATTCTTATATACTCTCTGTTTCATGCACCATCTACCCTTACTTTTGATCTCCTCTCTAATTCTCCTTATGATCATGCCCATCAATATGCCCGTGTTCCAAGACCTGATCCTGGTAGTCCTTTTATGCCCTTTTTACCTTTTTCTCTCTGCTATTTAATACAGGCTTTCTGCATTGTACATACTTGTGTTCAAGCTTTGGCTGTTCTAGTGTGTTTCTCTGTTGTGACCCAACCTGTCCTAGTCACACCTGATTTCTCCAGCCCTGATGCAGACATGATTACTGTTCTCCTGCCTGCCATTCTGTACCTTATCCTACCTCTTGGAAGTGACAGTGACCCATCTACTATGTCTTATGATATCTTCACTGGAGCCCTCTCATGGCTCAGTCTGTTCCTTTAAACCCTTGGTTTCCATGGCTTTAAACCACTCTCAAGTCCATGACACTTCTCTGCTCTTTTAGCCCACTATCTTGCAGCTTCTACCTCCTACTCTGCACGTCTGTTCTCCAGTCCTTGGCCTCCTCATCTGTGCCTTTTCCTTTTCTGAGCTTGCCTACAAAATATTCCATTAGTCATCACTAGTGTTGAGCGAGCATGCTCGGCCGATGCTCGGATCGGCTCGAGCATCGCTCTGCTCGGCACATGGCGGTACTCGTACGAGTACCGCATGTGCTCGCCCGCCATGTTCGGGTCTCCTCCCCGCACGTTTTGCGGCTGCTGCGCAGCCAATAAACGTGCAGGGAGGCTCTGACATCAGTGTAATGCCAGCAGCCATGTTGGCTGCTGGCATTACACTGATTGGCTGGCCAGAACCCGTGGTCGGGTGCTGTATAGCACCTGACCAGCGAGTTCGGCTCAGTCTTAGCCAGGGAGAGATGAGGATAGGAAGGGAAAGTCAGTGTAGGGAGAAAGAAAGTAAATTTGTGAAAAAAAAAGAACCAAAAGTCCTTTTTAGGACTACTGTGTGTGGGGGCAGCAGTTTATTTTGTGTGGGGGGAAAAAAACAAAAAAAAAAAATTTCATATATTCTGTTTAGTGTGCAAAGTTGCAGATTAGAGCACATTCTGTTTAGTGTGCAAATTTGCAGATTAGAGCACATTCTGTTTAGTGTGCAAAGTTGCAGATTAGAGCACATTCTGTTTAGTGTGCAAAGTTGCAGATTAGAGCACATTCTGTTTAGTGTGCAAAGTTGCAGATTAGAGCACATTCTGTTAAGTCTTCAAACTCAAATATCAAAGTCACATATTCCATTCAGTGTGCTTCGCCGCAGTTTAGCAGCATATTCTGTGTACTGTGCACAGTTGCAGAATAGGAAGAAATACTGTTAAGTCTTCAAACTAAAATATCAAAGTCACATATTCCATTCAGTGTGCGTCACCGCAGTTTAGCAGCATATTCTGTGTACTGTGCACAGTTGCAGAATAGGAAGAAATACTGTTAAGTCTTCAAACTAAAATATCAAAGTCACATATTCCATTCAGTGTGCTTCGCCGCAGTTTAGCAGCATATTCTGTGTACTGTGCACAGTTGCAGAATAGGAAGAAATACTGTTAAGTCTTCAAACTAAAATATCAAAGTCACATATTCCATTCAGTGTGCTTCGCCGCAGTTTAGCAGCCTATTCTGTGTACTCTGCACAGTTGCAGAATAGGAAGAAATACTGTTAAGTCTTCAAACTAAAATATCAAAGTCACATATTCCATTCAGTGTGCGTCACCGCAGTTTAGCAGCCTATTCTGTGTACTGTGCACAGTTGCAGAATAGGAAGAAATACTGTTAAGTCTTCAAACTAAAATATCAAAGTCACATATTCCATTCAGTGTGCGTCACCGCAGTTTAGCAGCATATTCTATGTACTGTGCACAGTTGCAGAATAGGAAGAAATACTGTTAAGTCTTCAAACTAAAATATCAAAGTCACATATTCCATTCAGTGTGCGTCACCGCAGTTTAGCAGCATATTCTGTGTACTGTGCACAGTTGCAGAATAGGAAGAAATACTGTTAAGTCTTCAAACTAAAATATCAAAGTCACATATTCCATTCAGTGTGCTTCGCCGCAGTTTAGCAGCATATTCTGTGTACTCTGCACAGTTGCAGAATAGGAAGAAATACTGTTAAGTCTTCAAACTAAAATATCAAAGTCACATATTCCATTCAGTGTGCTTCGCCGCAGTTTAGCAGCCTATTATGTGTACTCTGCACAGTTGCAGAATAGGAAGAAATACTGTTAAGTCTTCAAACTAAAATATCAAAGTCACATATTCCATTCAGTGTGCTTCGCCGCAGTTTAGCAGCCTATTCTGTGTACTCTGCACAGTTGCAGAATAGGAAGAAATACTGTTAAGTCTTCAAACTAAAATATCAAAGTCACATATTCCATTCAGTGTGCTTCGCCGCAGTTTAGCAGCCTATTCTGTGTACTCTGCACAGTTGCAGAATAGGAAGAAATACTGTTAAGTCTTCAAACTAAAATATCAAAGTCACATATTCCATTCAGTGTGCGTCACCGCAGTTTAGCAGCCTATTCTGTGTACTGTGCACAGTTGCAGAATAGGAAGAAATACTGTTAAGTCTTCAAACTAAAATATCAAAGTCATATATTCCATTCAGTGTGCGTCACCGCAGTTTAGCAGCATATTCTGTGTACTGTGCACAGTTGCAGAATAGGAAGAAATACTGTTAAGTCTTCAAACTAAAATATCAAAGTCACATATTCCATTCAGTGTGCGTCACCGCAGTTTAGCAGCCTATTCTGTGTACTCTGCACAGTTGCAGAATAGGAAGAAATACTGTTAAGTCTTCAAACTAAAATATCAAAGTCACATATTCCATTCAGTGTGCGTCACCGCAGTTTAGCAGCCTATTCTGTGTACTGTGCACAGTTGCAGAATAGGAAGAAATACTGTTAAGACTTCAAACTAAAATATCAAAGTCACATATTCCATTCAGTGTGCGTCACCGCAGTTTAGCAGCCTATTCTGTGTACTGTGCACAGTTGCAGAATAGGAAGAAATACTGTTAAGTCTTCAAACTAAAATATCAAAGTCACATATTCCATTCAGTGTGCGTCACCGCAGTTTAGCAGCCTATTCTGTGTACTGTGCACAGTTGCAGAATAGGAAGAAATACTGTTAAGTCTTCAAACTCAAATATCAAAGTCACATATTCCGTGTAAGATGAAGAAGGCGGGTAAAAAGGGACGGGGAAGTGGACGTGATCCTGATAGTTCAGGGCGCGGGTCAGGACGCGGAGAAACTGTGCCTGGTGCCAGAGCACAAGAAAGAAAGACATCCACCATACCTAGCTTCATGTCTAATTTTACAGGGCGTCGCAGGACATCACTCTCGAGGTCCGACCACTGTGAACAGGTGGTCGGTTGGATGTCAGCTGATACTGCTTCCAGTCGGTTAAGCACCACCCTGTCTTCCACCAAGTCCACTCTCAGTAGCCAAGAGTCTGGTCAACATAATCCTCACTCTGATCATCCTTCCTCTCACCATAGACGGTCTGGTCAAAGAAGTGATCCCACACTGGGATATAGTGAGGAGCTCGTCTCATCACCAATCCTTCATTTGACCCTCTCTCCAAGCACGCTTGCAGAGGAACATGACATCTTATGCCCTGATTCACAAACTCTAGAGGGTACCCAATCACAAGAAGATGACAGATGTGAACGGCATTTAAGGTCAAAGGAAGTAGTGGATGATGATGATGATGATGAGACACAGTTGCCATTAAATCAACCACTATTACTGTCTCAAGACCTTGTTGAGGAGGATGTTATACAGTTGTCAATGACTGAGTATGTGGTGGGATCAAGACATGAGGAGGATGATCAGAGTGAGGAAGTGGAGGACGACTTGGTGGACGATGAGGTGACTGACCCCACCTGGGAAGGTGTAGAGCCGAGCGATGACAGCAGTCCTGAGGGTGAGCCATCTGCAGCACCGCAACAGGCTGGAAGAGGCAGTGGTGTGGCTACAGAAAGAAGGCGGACCGCACCAAACCGGCCCGCAAATGTTCCACGGAGCACCCCCTTGCGTAAATCTCCCTTGCCAAGGGGTAGGTGTTCCGCGGTATGGCGTTTTTTTAAGGAAAGTGCGGACGACAAAAGAATTGTAGTTTGCAACCTGTGCCACACCAGAATGAGCCGAGGCATGAACACTAGAAACCTCACCACCACCAGCATGATCCGACACATGGCATCCAAGCACCGTAATAAGTGGAAGGAACGCCTGGATCGCCCGTCTGTGTCTGCAGGCCACACCACTGCCTCCTCTTCCCCTGTTTTCGGTGCCGGCCAATCGCCTGTCGAAGGCGCAGGCCCGCATACCTCCCGCCCTGCACCTGTACCATCTGAAGCACCATCAGCGACCACATCCACTTCCCTGTCCCAGCACAGCGTCCAAATGTCGTTACCCCAGGCATTTGAGCGCAAGAGAAAATACCCAGCCACCCACCCACAGGCCATAGCACTAACCTCACACCTTTCCAAATTACTGGCCATCGAAATGCTGCCATTTAGGCTTGTGGACACTGAGTCCTTCCGCAGCCTGATGGCAGCAGCTGTCCCTCGGTACGCGGTCCCCAGCCGCCACTACTTTTCCCGGTGTGCCATCCCCGCATTACACCACCATGTGTCCCGTAACATCACCCGTGCCCTGACCAACGCAGTTACTGGGAAGGTCCACTTAACGACTGACACATGGACAAGTGCTTGTGGCCAGGGACGCTACATTTCCCTGACGGCACACTGGGTGAATGTCGTGGAGGCTGGGAGCGACTCGGACCCTGGGATGGCACGGGTGCTACCCACGCCGAGGATTGCGGGCCCTACCTCCATCAGGGTTTCCGCCAGCACCTACGTTATTGGCTCCTCCTCCTCCGTTTCCACCTCCGAATTCTCTACACGCAGCGCCACTCCCCCATCAGCCAGTAGCTGGAAGCAGTGTAGCACTGCAGTGGGGAAGCGTCAACAGTCCGTGCTGAAGCTGATCTGCCTTGGGGACAAACAGCACACGGCCTCAGAGCTGTTGCAGGGGATTAGTCACCAGACCGAGCAGTGGCTCTCGCCACTCAACCTGCAACCAGGCATGGTTGTGTGTGATAATGGGCGTAACTTGGTGGCGGCTTTGGAGCTCGGCAAGCTCACACACGTACCATGCCTAGCGCATGTATTTAATTTAGTGGTTCAGCGATTTCTAAAAACCTACCCCAATGTGCATGATCTCTTGACCAAGGTGCGCCGCGTGTGTGCACATTTCCGTAAGTCATCTACAGCTTCGGCCGGCCTGTTGAAGCTGCAGCAGCGCTTACAATTGCCAGCTCACCGGCTGCTGTGTGATGTGAGCACGCGCTGGAACTCCACCTTCCACATGTTGGCCCGGCTTTGTGAGCAGCAGAGGGCAGTAGTGGAGTACCAGCTGTTACACGGTCGTCGCCTCTCCGTTCAACTTCCTGTAATCAGAAGTGAGGAGTGGGAATGGATGTCAGTCCTCTGTGAGGTTTTACGCAATTTTGAGGAATCGACACAGATGGTGAGCGGCGATAACGCTATTATCAGTGTAACCATCCCACTTCTGTGTCTACTGAAACGCTCGCTGCTCACAATTAAAACTGACGCTTTGCATGTGGAAGAGGTGGAAATGCGGGAGGAAGAGCTTACACAAGGTGATAGCCAGAGCACCCTCACTTCGTCTTCTCAGCGACAATTGGAGGAGGCGGAGGAGGAGGAGGAGGAGGAGGAAGACACGGTTGCCTCCGCTACAGAGGGTAGCCATGGAACTTTAGTTCCATCTCTTCAGCGTGGGTGGGCAGAAGAGGAGGGAGAGGATGAGGATATTGAGAGTCATCCTCCTGGTGAGGACAGCGAAATCTTGACTGTTGGTACTCTGGCACACATGGCTGACTTTATGTTAGGCTGCCTTTCCCGTGACCCACGCGTTATATGCATTTTAGACAACACGGATTACTGGGTGTTCACCCTGCTGGACCCCCGCTACAAAGAGAATTTCTCATCTCTCATTCCTCCGGTGGAGAGGACAAGCAAAATGGTGCAATACCAGAAGGTTCTTGTTGAAAAATTGCTCCAAAATTTTCCATCTGACAACGCTGGCGGCAGAGTACGTGCTACCTTGGCCAACCGAGAAGGGGAGAAAAGGGGAGCACACAGCAGTTCCGAGAAAGGCAGGGCAACACTCTCCAAGGCGTGGGACACCTTCATGACTCCCCGCCAGCACCCTCACCCTGATGCGCAGCCTAGTGTCACAAGGAGGGAAAAGTTTTGGAAGATGGTGAAGGAGTACGTAGCAGACCGTGTCAGCGTCCTCAATGATCCCTCTGTGCCTTACAACTACTGGGTGTCCAAGCTGGACACGTGGTATGAACTGGCACTCTACGCCTTGGAGGTGCTGGCCTGCCCTGCCGCCAGCGTTCTGTCTGAGCGGGTATTTAGTGCTGCTGGTGGCATCATAACAGATAAGCGTATCCGCCTTTCCACCGAAAATGCTGATAGGTTGACACTTATAAAAATGAACAAGGCCTGGATTTCCCCTGACTTCTCCACTCCACTGGAGGAAAGCCCCGGGGGAACATAAACTCACTTTATATATGTTATTTACAATGATGGGAATACTCTGTATTCCCATTCACCCCTTCCACCCAAAAAACGGGTATATGGTTGACTCTTAATCTTCTCATCCTCCTCCTCCTCTTCCATATGCCCTGGGATATAATTTTTATATAGGGCCAGCTCACCAGCGGGCCCTGTGATATAATTTTTATATAGGGCCAGCTCACCAGCGGGCCCTGTTTGACAATTTTTATATAGGTCAGCTCACCAGCGGGCCTTCTCATATAATGTTTTATTGGGTCAGCTCTCTAGCGGGCCCTCTCATATAATGTTTTATAGCGTCAGCTCACTAGCGGGCCTTCGCATATAATGTTTAGGATGGTCAGCTCCGCAGCAGACCCTCACCCATAATGTTTTAGATGGTCGGCTCAGCGCACGTTTCCCTCTTAATCATGGCCCCAGTTCAGAAAAATCGAGGACATTTTTGGGAGAATTTGCCTTTGCGCACGTTTCCCTCTTAATCATGGCCTCAGTTCAGAAAAATCTAGGACATTTTTGGGAGAATTTGCCTCTGCGCACGTTTCCCTCTTAATCATGGCCTCACTTCAGAAAAACTGATGAAATTTTTTGCAGAATTTGCAGATGATATACAAGTAAATATACAGCAAATACTGTTTGGTAACAATTTTTCGCCTAAAGTCGTTTTTATTTTCCTTTTTGTGTGTTTTACGGTCAGTCTGTAAAAATGGCGTACTACGGGCGAAAGATCGTTCCCAGCAGCGATGTTGGAGTCCAAGATGCATCCAGACATCCTCCCTATGCTGTCCCTGAACCATTTCTGTGGTGTTTCCATCCTTTTCTGCCCTTTTCCTATGGACCAGGCACCCTTCCCTCATCAGAGCAGGGGGTGCCTGGTGTAATGCTCGAGTCCTCCCATTGACTTCAATGGGGCTCGGGTGCTCGGCCGAGCACTCGAGCCTCCGGGGGCGCTCGGTCAGAGCACCCGAACACCCGAGCATTGGGGTGCTCGCTCATCACTAGTCATCACATAAATATCATGAACTCAAATTATATATATAGTTTGATAGATGAATAATTAAATACATACAATATTAGATAGTCACATAATAATCAGTTTAAATAATTATTAAAACATAATAAAATAAAATAGCATTACATATAAAATTATAAGAAAAAAATTGGAACAGTGGATTAACTACAAGCCAAAAATAAAAAAATGGAGTTGGGCTAAACCTGCTATACTGGAGAGGAAAAGTAGAAATGTTCTTTGATTCAAATGTTGCTTTTAATCCTTTAGGGGTCTCCAATACACTGGAAAAGTGGACAAAGTGAGAAAGAAGGGGTACTGGTGGGGAAGGGGAGAAGTTAACTGGGAGAAAAAGAAAATGAGAGGTAAAAGTATTGCTCAGGATGACGCGCTGGAGAGATAGAGATAGATACGTCTACCTGTTGAAAGAGAAAGAATAGCGATAGCTGCTGGAATTTAGGCATTAAGGAGTGCACCAATGCTTCTGTTAGAAAGTTTGATGTAGGGTATATCAAACTCAGGATATCTTACAAAATTCTGCTTCTCTCATTCAAAACTCTTCTGTCCTCTACCCCTTGCTACATTTTCACTTTGATCTCCCACTATACCCTATCCCTCCATTCATGATCAGGTAATCACAATGTTCTCTCATCTCCTTTTGTGTCTACAGCCCTCTTGCATATCAAACCATTTTATCTCATTGCTCCTTATCTGTGGAATGTTCTTCCTCCTACCCTGTACCACTGCACCTCTCCTATGGTCTTTAAGTCACAACTGAAACACTTAAACATGCTAGGGCACTGACTTTGTACAACTTATGGCTCGATCCAAATGTTGGAGTTAAAACCAATGTGAAGAAATAACTGCCTTCGTGAGTTAACCAAGACCGGGTAATGTGAGATTCAAATCTTCCTTACCCAGAAAGGCTAACGAGCAACGACCAACAAAATACACGTTTACCTTAAACCTGCGTCACATTGAAAATCTTACCTAAAAACACACGATAAAAACGTTACCTAGCACCACAGCCAATCACAGCACCCCAAAGTATCAAGTTCAATCAGAAAAACTAAAATAACCAACATACCTTTTGGATATTTGTTTCATGATGTAGATTTAAGGGAAGTTTTATTCTGCACGATTTTCTCCTTCCCACTGTGTCACCTAATAATACCTACATCTTCATGTATTGTTCCTTTCATGGAGTCCTTGAGTAAATGTTGCAATTTAACTCATGTTATCCCTAACTCTGTTTTGTTTTCCTCTACGGTGGTTTTCTACTCTGAGTTGTGTGATGTTCACCTAAAAAAGTAGGTGTTAGATTTCAGTAGGAAAATGTTGCAATTTAACTCACATTATCCCTAACTCCAACATTTGAATGGCTCTGGAGTGAGCTTTCACATTGTCCTCAATGGGAGAAATTTTGATCTTTTGACGACGAGCATCGTGTTTTCAAAACTGCCGCTATATCTTACTTGTGGGAATATTTGCATTGCATACCTGAGTTACATGCCAGTTTTTCTGCCGACACCAACATTTGGATTGAGCCCTTAGGCTCTTTATAAATTTACTTTATGTCCCTTTCCTAACCAGAACTCTGTCTCTGTATTCATCCCTTTACCCCTTATGTACTCTGTATATCTCCCATTACCACTTTAGATTGTAAGCTTTCGAGCAGGGACCTCACTTCCAGTGTTTCACTTTGCAAAGCACTTGTAACCCTGTGTACACTTGTGGCACTATATAAATAAATATATTCATTCATTCATATACTTTAAAATTAGTTGCTGGGTAGCTTACTATCTGTTGGGAAAGAGATCTATAGCTGATAGGAGAAAAAGGGAGCTAGCTACTATAGAAAGAATGTTTATGTGCAGAGGAAAATAAACTCCTACTGAGAGAGTTAAGGAGAAATATTTGATTTGCTCCTTTTGGGACAATGTTGGAATAATGATGTGATTTGAGATTACTGTAAAGAAGTGTTTTGTTTTTATTGTCTGCTTTCTGTATGTAACATATAGAAGAGTAGCCAGTTAAATCAATGGAAATATAACAGAATCTGATATCTGATCTTTTCAACCTCCAGGTAAGTGAGACTGAAATACAGACAATCACAATCAATGATGCTGTTCAAAACTGATAAACAAAAAAAATTAATATCTGTAATGTTTATTTGTCCCCTCTGGTCCAGCTTGTTTGCTCCCTTTGTTACCCTTTACTTTGTATGTATGGACCCTAAACGTCAAACTTGCATCAAAACTCACCTCTTCAAAGAGCTCTAAGCTGTAGGTGTTATCATCATCAGCGAAATATACAACTCCTGCAGGAGCATCACCTACAAAATAGGTTTCTCTTAACCAGCTTAGACCCAAGTTCCTCTGAAGTGTTCCCTTTGCTTTTGTCACCCCCTTGGGGGTCCTAATACAGAGATGGGTGTGCTTAATCCCCGATCTTCTTAAGAAGTTAGTGACCAGCATAGTCTTGTTGTATGAATCTTCCACCACAATCCAATGAAAAGAACGAACTTGACGAAAGGTGTTGGCAATACGAGTGAGTTCTGCCTTCTGTACAAGACGGGCATAAGTTGGTGTGATTGCAAAGATTATGGGAAGTGATGATGGTGAAGAGAATCTTTCTGAAAACAGCATGAATACTGGAAAACAGTGGGAGAACTGAAATAAATAAATAATATTGTAGCATCATCATCAAAATATTTTGGGATACACGTATCCCATTCTAAAAGTAACAATTTTCTTATATTGGAGTTTGTATTGTTCACATAACTTCAATGAAGAAATAATGAGAGTCATACAGAGTAGGTACATGAACATGATGACCCCTCTGGTCTTTAAAGGGTCAATGACTGGTATAAAACATTTATAATTTCTCAAAAAACTATATATTATATACAACAATACTTTTTCAAACATCTGACCATAAGATAGGTGTGATACAAGCCACATCTACAACCTAACCACATTGTCAAATCATCTCAATTGACCTCACCTACTACACCTTAGTCACATAAAAAAAATTGGTAAAATTTACTTACCGATATGTATTGTCTCCTCTTCTCAGCTGTGTAGGACCAATTAGCTCAAGCTTTAAAAGAAGTCTTACGACATGATTGATTAGTCAACTTTTGTCCAAGCTGAAAAATATAATGACAAGTTAGTTATAAGTTAGGGTATGCCGTGGAAGGGACACCGAAGAAAAGAAAATATCGGTAAGTAAATTTTACCGTTTCTTCTGTGTCCCCTGTCTACGGCATTGACTGTATGGGACGTACCAAAGCCATGTCCCAAGGGAGGTTCATATATAACAATTCATGAACAAAAGCAGTTAAACATAAGTTATGTATAGCCTTACCACTCAAGTGGGTATAACTGCTTCAAGGACTTGTCTCCCAAATTTTGCCTGAGCTGATGCTTGAACATCCAATTGATAATGTCTGATAAAAGTTGAAACTGACGACCAAGTTGCTGCCTTGCAAATATCTTCTATAGATTCTATGGCTGTCCAAGATGTAGCAATAGCTCTAGTAGGGTGTGCTTTAACAACCTTGGGGGGCTCTGCTCCTGATTCTGAATCAGACTTTCTGAAATCCCTTGTTCTGGTTACATAACAAGCAATGCATCTTACAACATCCACATTATGTAGGATTCTTTCCTTCTCATTACTTGTATTCGCACAAAAAGATGGTAATACAATTTCCTGGTTAACATGGAAAGATGACACTACTTTAGGTCTAAAAGAAGGTTTGGTTCTAAGGACAATCCTATCCTGATGATTTATCACGTAAGGGGATGTAATAGACAAGGCCTGGATCTCATTTACTCTTCTAGCTGAAGTAATTGCTGTCAAAAAGATTGTCTTTAGAGTTAAAAGCTTAATAGAAATGTCCTGGATAGGCTCAAACTTACATGAAGTGGTTAGTTGGTTCAGAACTATGTTGAGATCCCAAGGGGGAATAATGTCCTTAACTCAAGGTCTAGATTTGACAGTAGATTTCATAAATCTTTTGACTAAATCATTATCAGCAAACTGGATTGCCAAGATTGCCTAAATTGCAGAAAGTTGGACTTTTAGTGAGGTAGATCTAAGTCCTTTATCATATACTTTTTGAAGAAATTGCAGTATTTCTGGCACCGCAATGGAGGATCTAGTCACTTTTTTCTCTCTACACCAAGTACTAAATATCTTCCAGATTCTGTAGTAAATCTTGGTGGTGCACACTTTTCTTCCTGTGATGATAGTGTCGATTACTGATCTGGAAAGTCCTCTGAGTGATAATGACCTCCTTTCAGCCGCCAGGCCTTCAGTTTCAAGAAACCTGGGTTCTGATGCTGAATGGGCCCTTGAAGCAGCAGATCCAGACGATTTGGCAGTGCCCATGGATCTTCCACTGAAATCTTTATTAGCTCTGTGTACCATATTCTTCTTGGCCACTCCGGTGCAATCAGTATGACGTTTGCGCCTTCCCTTCTTGTCTTCCTCAGAATCTTTGCCATTAGTGGAATCGGGGGAAATATGTATGCCAACTGGTGGTTCCATGGAAAACTCAGAGCATTCTGCCCGACTGTCCCAAACAGCTCCCCAGCGTTGCTGACTGGCAGCTGTTGTCAGGTCTTACCAAAATATTATCTTTAATGAGATCCCCTTCGAAAGATTTGTCTCTTTCTTCCTCCTGGATGGCACCACAATCTTCTGTGAGACATCCCTGGGGTTCTTGTTCCACTTGTTGAGGAAATAAATCTGGACCCTTCGCATGTGAAATTTTGCCCATTGCAATACCTGGACTGTAGAGGCCAGAACTCCCAAGAGCTGTAAGAAATCATCTGAAGTCTGATTCTTCCGAGTACTGAATCTGGATACGGTCTGAATAAGCCTTTTCTTCCTGTCCTCTGGTAGGGATGCTCTTCCTCTGATGGTATCTATGTTGTTTCCCAAGAATATTATGTTTGGGGATGGAATCATTTGACTTTTTTGAAAGTTTTTTAGCCAACCTAGACTTTGAAGATGACTTATGGAGTATTGAGTATGGTTTCTGGCTTGCTGCTCTGATTCTGATATAATTAGCAGATCATCTAGACAGGGTACTATGGTTATTCCCACGTCTCTCAGATGTTCTAGACTTGTCGCTAGGATTTTTGTAAACACTTGTGGTGCTGCTGACAGACCAAAGGGCAGAGCTGTAAACTGATAATGCTCTTCTTTTACTGCAAACCTCAGGAACTTTTGATGAACTGGTTTTACCGGAATGTGATGGTAAGCATCCATCAGATCTACCGTTGTAAGAAAAGCCTTCATAGGAATTGCTTTGATTGGGGATGCCACTGTTTCCATTTTGAAAGCTCTGTATTGTAGAAAGGAATTCAGATTCTTTAAATCCAGAATGGGTCTGTATCCCCCGGAGGATTTTGGGACTATGAACAAAATTGAATATAGACCCGTCTTTCTTTGGGAAATTAGAACCTCTTCTATGACTTGTTTTTCTTTTAGGGTCTGAATGATGCTTAATAGACTCTTTGCCATCTTTGGTTCCCTTGGGATTAACGATTTCTTGAACAAACTGTTGCGAGGAATCTCTCTGAATCTCAGCGGGTACCCCACCCAGTGATCCGTTAAAGACTCCTGCCACCTTTGCAGAAAGCCAAGCAGACGGCCACCCACAGGAACCAAGGGCAGGGCCCGCTGACCTTCAAAGATACTCCTTCTTAAAATTGCCCCTTCCTGAATATTCCTTCCTGAAGGATCCTATCTGGGAAGGGACAAAGGCAGGCTTCTTCTGTTCATAAGGTTTATTAGGCTGATATTTCCTTGCCTCTCTAAAATTCTGCTTTCTTGCCTTGTAGGATGAACTCTTTCCTGGAACATTAGAGGATAGTCTTATTTCCTGAGGTAGAAAGGTACTTTTTCCTCCTGTCATATTTTTGATTAACTCCTCCAAATGATCAGAAGAGAACCTTCAAAGGGAAATGTGACTAACTTATTTTTTGGCGAGGGGTCAGCTCCCCAGGACTTCAGCCACAAAGCCCTTCTGGATGTTACTGATAGGGCCGAGGAACAACATGTCAATTTGATAACATCTAATGATGCCTCGTAAGCAAAGCTCACGGTCTCCTTGATGACTGCAATCATAATCTGCAATCAGAAGTCTATGTCTGGAAACGGCTGATTCCACTTTTTCCTCTAATTCTGTCAACCATATTCTGATGGTCCTTGAGATGCAGACCATGGCAGTGGCTGCCTTCAGATTTTGTTCCAGAATAGCAAATTGCTTTTTTAGTGCTCCCTTTTTTGGTGCGCTTGGCCAACTGTGCTATTGCTGCGTCAATTGTAGGAGGGTTAATCCAATCCTGTACTACTTCTTCTTTGAAAGGATACATTTTTGTAAATCTTCTGGTCATTGCTACTCTTATCGTCTTTCTTCCATTCTGATTTAATCATATCAGAGACTGAATGGTGAATAGTAAAGACTGTGCTTTCTTTTCTATTACCCAGGAAGGAGGTGTCCAAGACATCTAATTGTTTTGGAGTGTCTGTTGACCCCAAGGACTTGCACATGGCTCTTAAGAGGGCATCCATTTTATCAATAATGAAAGATACTGTTTCATCCGTTATTTCTCCTTCCTCTTCCGATGAATATTCTGATACAATCTCTTGGATGCTGGATTCTTCTACTTCGTCATATCTATGCAAAGTTCCTTCTCCCGGATCTTCCAATCTTTGCCTTTTCCTGCTATTTGCTCCTCCTTGCATATCAGCAAATGTATTCTGCATTGATGATCGCATCCAGGTCAAAAATCCTGGAATTGTGGAGGCATTTCTGGTCCAGCTATCTTCTTTAAACAATCTGAGCAAAGTTTAGCAGAATCAGAGGCTGGCAATTTGGCTTCACATCCTGAACAGCTCTTGAGCTTCTGAGTCTTGTCTTCCTTATCAATAGCAGGCTTGCCCTTAGGATGAGTCTGCTTAACTGGTGCAAACATTATGATTAAAATTTCATTAAAACTATATAGTCTCCTAGCCTAATTGTAGACTGAATCTACTTCCTGTTATATAGCCTTCACAAAGGTCAAGGTAAAACACATAGATTAAACATAAACAAAACACATCTCAAAAGAGACTATAAATACATGAGTAACTTAAGAGTCTTTATAGTTTAAAATCTTAATGTTACTTACTCATGCAACGGCGAACAGACCTGCTTCCATCCTTCCAAACCGGTGGACATTGAATTTGGCAGCGTTTCACCCTGGAACGCATCAGTTCCTCTGGGTGATGCCAGTGGAAGAGTCCTTCATGACCCGCCTCCCTCCGGCCCTCTGCTGATGCGGGGCGAAGAGTGTTGCTGCACAGCATAAAGCTGGCTGACTCATACGGTCCTGTCAGGTGGCACTACGGTGGCCAGAAAATAAACCCTGGAGCTCCGTTGGATATATTGAAGAAAAAAGGTGAGCGGAACACCTCTCACATCCATCCTCACAGCTGTTTAGGACCAAATGACTAACCGATCATGTTGTGAGACTTCTTTTAAAGCTTGAGCTAATTGGTCCTACACAGCTGAGAAGAGGAGACAATACATACAGTCAATACCGTGGAAGGGACACAGAAGAAAAGAAAATATCGGTAAGTAAATTTTACCAATTTTTTTTATGTGACTAAGGTGTAGTAGGTGAGGTCATTTGAGAGGATTTGCCAATGTGGTTAGGTTGTAGATGTGGCTTGTATCACACCTATCTTACAACTGAGGGATTGAATGGCTAGTAGAATATGACATGCACAGTGACTAATATACTCACATTAACTGACATGAGCAATGATTCATACAAGTTCATAGGAAATGAGTGTTTGTTCAGAGACTATTACAAACTCCAGGAATATAGGACCATATTCGGCAAGCTAGAAAGATGCAACTACATAAGATTCCACATAGTTTTGGAAACCTCTATCATAGAAAGGGTACAAAGATCGGTTTACGTTAATGGGAATTTTCCTTTACCCCATCTGGTACAGTTGGTTTACTCCAGAATTGTTCATTTTAGCTTGATGAATAAGACCATAGGAATGTAGAAATGATTGGCCATGTAGAGATTGAGTGACTTACTGACTCACGTAATGATTGAAGCAGTATGCTTAGAGTGACAAACATGAAGTACTATGAAAAAATGCAGCAATTCTGGGACAAATCAGTTGCACGATAAGGAACAAATATGACAATATGTTAGAGACCTCTCTAGCTTTCAAGTAGTTTAAAGCCACATTTACAGTAAATCAAAAGGAATTTTGGGAATTCTTGTTGATTCTCTTTGCTGCAGTTGGTTTGTCATATAACTCCAAAATACACTGGAAAAGGTTAATGTAAATAATGTACCTGGACATGATGGAATACACTCAAGGATACTTAACCGCTTAACGCTCGGTGCACAGCTGGCATTTAAGGACCACTGAGATTTTTTTTGTTTGCTTGTTGGATTTTGCTTATCATAAGGACCCCTGAATTTCATGTGCCAGGACTGTCACTGGTCCTAAGTGCAGAACTGCCGTGATGATCCTGGCATGTCATGGGTCCTTAATGGGTTAAGGAACTTAGTTCAGTAATAGCAATATCATTATATTAAATATTTATTTATTGACTTTCATCATGCATTGTACCCTGTGATTCAAGGTATGCTAATTTAGGGCTCGATCCAAATGTTGGAGTAGAAAAATGTCGGTAGGTCAAAATGGATACCGACCGACAAAATAAAACGTCTTGGTTGGTATTCAAATGTCCTACTGACATTTAGCACAACGGACGTTAGAACACAAAACTGGTGTCGTGTCCAAACATCCGTTTTGTTAGTTAAGTTCGCAAAACACCACTAAATAACTCCAGTTTTGGGAATGTAACAGTAAAAAAGTTAACCATCAGTGCCTGACATACTGTCAAGCACCGATCGTTAAAAAGTCTGTGTTAAACTTACCTGTCATCCACTGTCTGTCTCCTTCTGTCTCAATTCTTTCTTCTATCTTCTGTCTCCTCTTGTATCTTCTTTCCTCTATCTTGTTCTGTAAAATAAAAAAAAAATGTTTCAGTTTAAAGCATACATACTTTAACCCCTTGAGTGCTAGAGGGGTATGCAACACATTGCAAAGCAATGTGTTGCGTACCTCTCTGGTGCTCAAAGGGTTAAAGTACATGCCACGTTTTACAATCACATGCCCCCATAATAATACAAATGTTAAAAATGTTTTCAATATATATTCTGATCAAATGTTAATGTCACATATATTCCTATCAAATGTTTATGCCATAATAACATGAAAATAAACATTAAACTTAGCTTTCAAGTTGCTGTCTCCGCTGCTGTGTGAGGCCGATAAGGCAGTGGCGGAGACATAATGAAGCTTCACACAACTGCTTCTCTTCTTCTTCATGGGCCGATGCCCGTTCAGGGATGAGGGAATTAGAATTTAGGCTGTCCTTATGGGCAACCTCACTTCTATTTCTCTCACAGCCATTGGCTGGGATATGCTTATGCAACTCCCAGCCAATCAGCTTTGAGCGGCTGTGCTTTAAACTGATTGGCTGGGAGATGCGTAAGCATATCCCAGCCAATGGCTGTGATAAAATTAGAAGTGAGGTTGCCCATATATAAGGGAAGCTTCAATTCTAATTCCCTCATCCCGGAACGGGCATCGGCCTGTGAAGAAGCAGAGGAGCAGTTGTGTGAAACCTTATTCTGTCTCCATCGCCGCCTCAGCGGCCTCACACAGTGGCAGAGACAGCAATTTGAAAGCTAAGTTTAATGTTTATTTTCATGTCGTTATGGCAAAAACATTTGATAGGAATATATGTGGCATTAACATATGATCGGAAAATATATGGCATTAATATTTCACTGGAATATATATTGAAAACATTTTTTAACATTTGTATTATTATGGGGGCATGTGATTGTAATATGTGGCACACTACTATGTACTTTAACCCTTTGAGCACCAGAGAGGTACGCAATGCATTGCTTTGCTATGTATTGTGTACCCCTCTGGCATTCAAGGGTTAAAGTATGTATGCTTTAAACTGAAATTTTTTTTTATTTTACAGAACAAGATAGAAGAAAGAAGATAGAAGACAGAAAAGAAGGACAGAAGATAGAAAAGGACAGAAGGTGACCAGGAAGCTGAGGACTATGCTGGACATCAGGATTAATGGTGTTACTTGTAATGTGATGGTTTTTTTTTTCCTTAGTCATGTTAACCCTATGAATGCCGGCGGGGAAATTTTACCCCAGTAGCACTCATATGGTTAACTCTACTAACATTTGACTCATTTTTCCTACTTTGGATGTATTGATATGAGGCTTAGAGCCCCATATCAATACATCCACTGAGGACTTGGGTTTTTTAACCCCTTAAGGACCGGGAAAATCTGAGGTCGTTTTCCCTTAAGGACCGGAGCAATTCTGACCTTTTTGACTATGTCTTTGTTCAACAGTGTTTTCCCTCTTAGGCTTTTATTCCACCCCCATATATTATATACTGTTTTTTTAAGCATAAATAGGGCTTTCATTTGATACCCTATTTATATGGATAACCCACCATTCACTTTATTAAAATTAAAAAAAAGATAAAAAAAATGTAAAAAAGCACCATTTTTGATTTTTCTCTGGGATCAATTGGCCACAAAGGGTTAAATGTTTATGGAGACTTCACGAAAGGTATGACCGGTCAGTCATACCTACAAAATGCGCAGTTTAAAGTGGCCACTGTCCCCCCTGGGTGAAAATCCCCATGTCCCTTTTTCCCACCCTATTTTGACACTTTTTTGTCCCTGGCATTTAGTGGTGTATATAAGTGTATTACATGGCTCCACAACAATCACACTTGCAATATTGTTTAATTATATATATTTTATTAAAATAAAAATGTTTTTGTAAAAAAAAAAGTGTGTTGTGTTTTTAAAAAAAAAAAAAAAAAGTGTAAAATTGCAGGTCAAAAATTGACCTGCATTTAGCTAGCCTCCTGCACCAGCAGTGAAGGGGTTAATACCCCCAACTGCTGTATTTTTGTTTAACCACTAGGTGTCTCCCGTCTACTTCTGTCTCCCTTACTTTGAGAGCAAGGGAGACAGAGGCAGACGAGACAGGCACAGACAGCATGCTTTGCATGCTGCCTCTGTCTGTCACTATGCCGGTACATGTGATCGCTGATACGGCGATCACATGAACCGGAAGAAGGGCTGAGACTGAATGCCCTGGTCTCGGAGCGCTCAGTCTCAGCCTGGATTTAATGATAGCAGCGTGCACGGAGGCACGCTGCTATCATTTAAGCCATGACGGTCCTGGACCGTCATGGGTCATTAAGGGTATAACAACCCATGACGGTGCAGGACCGTCATGGGTCCTTAAGGGGTTAACTTCAAGTGTCTGTGTCGGCTGTTTAAACAGGCGATAAGGGCTTCAAGTTAAAAAAAATAGGTGTTAACTTTCCTGCGATAACTTGAGTCCCTTATTGCCTGCTCTTGGCTAACTTAGACATTTGAATTGCTATTTATGGTGTTTTCATCCTTTTAAATGGATGAAAACACCTCTTAACTTTAACTCACAATGGCTCTTTTTTTTGCTGGTATTTTTTGACAGCACAGACATTTGAATAGCTTACTGTTCTGGAAAAAATGCCATCGGCAGAAAAAACAGCCGTCTCCAACATTTGGATCGAGGTCTTAGTTCCCATTAGTAAAAACAAGACATGATCTAATCCTAGAAAGTAGAGTCTCAATCTATTGATGATACTAAAGTATGTAAGAAAATACAGATAGACCCAGAACATTTGTCTCTGATGAAAGATTTGGATAAACTGTGCGAATGGGCAAGCGAGATGAGTTTTAATACCGATACTTGTAAGATTATGCATTTGGGTTGTAGAAACAAGTATGCTACTTACACACAAAATAAAAAGCAGTGTGCAGTTTCACTCTGACCTACTGAGAGCATCAATAGGGTACTCTGATGTATAAGAGGTATAGATGGATGGAAAAATTTGCCTCCTTATAAATTCTCGGTAAGACCTCATCTAGAATATGGAGCACAGATCTGGCACCTGTTCTTAAAAAAATATTACTAAACAGGCAAATATACAGATATGTAACAAAACTGATACAGGGATTATAAGATTTTAATTAACCCCTTAAGGACCCATGATGGTCCTGGACCGTCATGGGTTGTTATCCCATTAAGGACCCATGACGGTCCAGGACCATCATGGCTTAAATGATAGCAGGCAGCGTGCCTCCGTGCACGCTGCTATCATTAATTCCAGGCTGAGACTGAGCGCTCCGAGACCTGGGCGTTCAGTCTCAGCCCTTCTTGCTTGTGCTGGTTCATGTGATCGCCTTAGCAGCGATCACATGTACCGGCATAGTGAGAGACAGAGGCAGAATGCAAAGCATGCTGTCTCTGCGTGTCTCTTCTACCTCTGTCTCCCTTGCTATCAAAGTAAGGGAGACAGAAGTAGAGAGGAGACACCTAGTGGCAAATGAGAATACAGCAGCTGGGGGTATTAACCCCTTCACTGCTGGTGCCAGAGGCTTGCTAAATGCAGGTCAATTTCTGACCTGCAATTGTTTTTTGTTTTTTTTTTAAACACAGCACACTTTTTTTTGTTTTACGAAAAGATATTTTATTTTTTTTTTTTAAATAATCTTATTAAACAATTTTGGAAGTGTGATTGTTGTGGAGCTATGTAATACACTTATACACACTGCCAAATGTCACTAATAAAAAAGTGACAAAATAGGGTGGGAAAAAGGGACATGAGGATTTTCATCCAAGAGGGGACAATGGCCACTTTAAACTGCACATTTTGTAGGTATGACTGACCGGTCATACCTTTCATGAAGTCGCCATAAAAATTTAACCCTTTGTGCTCAATTGATCCCAAGAGAAAAACCAAAAATGTTTTTTTTTAAACTTTTTTACCTTTTTTTTTAATTTTAATAAAGTAAATGGTGGGTTATCCATATAAGTAGGGTATCAAATGAAAGCCCTATTTGTGCTTAAAAAAACAGTATATAATTTACTAGTTGAACAGTCTGTTACACGGGCCACAGTGCCTCTGGCAGTCGGTCGCGGGCAGTCACGCGCAGTAGAGACTGCCCGCGCCACTGCTGATACAGAGCTGGATGCTCTTTCGGAGCGCCCAGCTCTGTATCAGCCGCGGTGCGGGCAGTCTGTACTGCGCATGACTGCCGCACGCGCAGCAGTGTCTACTGTGCATGTTGGGCGTTACACACAACTTAGCGAATTATTATATAGGTTGGGGGTGGAATAAAAGCCTAAGAGGGAAAACACTGTTGAACAAAGACATAGTCAAAAAGGTCATAATTGCTCCGGTCCTTAAGAGAAAACAACCTCGGATTTTCCCGGTCCTTAAGGGGTTAAAAAGAAAAACTAGACAAACTGGTAATTTTTACACTAGAGAAGGAGGAAAATGATACCTGTTTACAAACATATTTATAAATATATTCAAAGCCAATATAAGGCACTTTCTGGGGAACTTTTTATTCAAAGAGCATGATTAAAAACAAAGGGTCATCTTTTAAGACATCTTGATTAATGGTTAAATTGCCACATTTTCGCTAACCCCTTTAAATTGTCCATGGTAATTGTCCAGTTCTGTGCAAATCTAAGGCTACCAGTGCTGAAAGATACAGCTTGGAATGGAGTTAAGTGTTTATCTGTCTGACAATGCTGGGGGGGGGCAGTAGATGTGGTAATATGGGGGACAAGATGGGGGGAAGTGTGTTGTTCCATGGTTACTGTGGGGCAATGCTGGGGGGGGGCATGTGTGATTCTATGGATTCTGTGGGGCAAGGCCGGTGGGACAGTGTGGGATCTTTTGTTACTAATCCTGTAAGGATGGTGTTATTAATCATTATGCATTGCTTCCAGTACGCCGGAGTTACTAAATATATATTATTATATATTATTCTTCAACTGAAATCCTGCAAGCGCTTCTTCACTGGTCTCCCTATTCATAAGTGTATATTTTGTATAACTGAATCTGGCACTAAAATGGGATTTGCATTTCTTTCATTGAAAGTATGTCTACGTATGTGTTTCTGGCACCAAAGGGGTCTATCCTTTGTCTCTCTGATACATACAGATGACTCTAGAACTGAAATGGTGTCAATGTGTCTCTGAAAATATGTGAATTTGTTTATTTCACTGACACTGAAATATTTTGTGTTTGTAATTTACTGGCAGTAGCAGTGTTGGATCTATGTATGAGTCTGACACAGAAAGTGTGTGTGCATATTCGCCTGGTATAGTATACCCCTTCATTTGGGGAAAGAGGCAGTGCGAGCCGTTTTGACATCTGACAGTGAATATGATGGCCCTCCAGTTGATTATTTACTATTACTTATTGTCATAATTCTCAAAAAGAATTACTTTAAGTTTGAAAATAAATGTTATCTCCAGCTACAAGGGACTGAAATGGGGTCTAATATGGCCCCATCATATGCTTGTATATTCATGGAGTACTATGAGCAGCTACATGTCTTCTCTGATCCCCATTTTGCTCAATACATTGGCTTCTTCAAGAGGTTTATCGATGACATCTTTATTTTGTGGCAAGGAGGCCCTGATATATTACGTGAATTTATTGATCAATTAAATAGTATTCCTTCAACCACCAGATTTACTCTAAGTTATGATGCTAACACGATAAACTTCTTGGATATGTCTGTTTATAAGGAGGGGAATCTCCTGAAAACATGTATCTATACTAAAACTATTGATCGTAATACCTTATTACATGCTGATAGCCACCATCCTGTCTCTTTGAAAAAAGGTCTACTTTATTCCCAGATGATTAGAGTGGTGAGGAATACCTCTGATCACCTTCTGAAACAAACTGCTCTACAAACTATGAAAGATAAATTCATAGAGAATGCTTATGATAAAAAAGATGTATCTATTTCACTAAAAAAAGCTAACAAATTAGACCATGAGGAAATTCTTTCACAACATGTGCAATAGACTAAAGATTACAGGTTTCCTATACAAATGCAATATACCACCTCATCACCGGCCTTTAAAAAGGTTTTTCAAAGAAATTGGCACATCTTAACAGGAGATAAAAAACTAGGCAAAGTTTTATGTAATCCCCCTTTATTTTGCTATAGAAGAAGAAGAAATATTGGTAATTGGCTTATTCAATCTGACCCTATTGATAAGTATGACAGTGGCACAACTTGGCTAACATGTCCGGTAGGAGTGTTTAAATGCAGGGGATGCTCAAATTGTGAGCACATTATTACCAGAAAAAGCTACACACACCCACGAAAAGGGATCCCAGTACAAATCAAATACTTTCTTAATTGTGACAGCAGATATGTTATTTATATGATCATTTGTCCTTGTGACCTACACTATATAGGCAAAACCACAACAAAGCTAAAAGAAAGAATTAACAATCATAAATCTGCCATCAGGAAAGCACTGGAAGGGACATTGGATGTTAAGGAACGATTGAATCAACCGGTGGCCAGACATTTCGAATTGGCCAATCACCCACTGAAGGATTTCAGATTCATGCCAATTTTTATGGCACATAAACCACATAGAGGTGGGGACAGACATAAGATTCTGCTACAAAGAGATTGCAAATTTATATTTGAATATAATACTCTTTCACCCAATGGACTTAATCATGAACTACAGTTATCATCTTTTTTGTGAGTTTTAGGTCTCTTTTGCGTAGTGGTAGCGGGAGCCTTGACTCTTGCAGCATGTCTGCATGTCTGTGGCTTTAGACTCCATTTGCGTAAGTGGATCCTCACTTAGATATATGTGCCTTTAATTTCACTTTATTTTTTAGAATACTGAGCCGTGCAGGCGGGTGGCTTTAGTTGTCCAACTGTGTGGATTTCACTCAAATAAATGTACTGCATCAGCTCTCCGCAAGGTACCCGCTACAAGATACAGCTCCATCACTTATTCCTATGTTGTATGCATATGATACCTGGGTTCCATGAGAGGCAATAAGAGTTGAAAATTAGGACAGCGGACACAAATACGATTATTAGTCCTGTGGCAGCGGATTGACTTTATCTTATTCTAATGTGCCCATAAACTTCTACATTGATCCCAGTGTATAGCTACAAGGAAGGGAATACTTTGGACCAGTGATTGATGGAAGGCTGTGATATGAGCCTCAGCATGCACTTACTATGAAGACAGCACAGGCAATGATTGTTTAAGTCCTGTGGCTGCTATAAGTTCCAGTTGATAACAATGTGATTGTTTGGAACATTGTTGCAGCGGATATTTCAGATGAATAATCGGACTCCGGCCAAGACCTTAAGTCCGTCGCTAAGGAGACCAGCAGTACGAGTGAGGGACTTGGTTCAGTAAGAGACTTTATTTACAATATACATATGCCGATAATATGGAATATAAAGCTGTTCTTTTATGAATATGAGCACTGTGATGCGTTTTTACGATATGATGTTTTTTACTATTTTTCCCGTCACTTGTTTGACACATTGTTGCCAACTAGCCTGCCAGCCTCATTTTAAGTTTGATTTTGACAAACCAAGCACTCAGCCTACTTGGTAAGTCATGCGAACAGGGTATATTGTATTTGGTTTATTTTGATTGCTGCTTAGCAAGTATATGTGTGTAACCCTATGACGTCATTACGCTGTGCTGGTAGAGATGCTACATTTTGGCGCCTTAGGCACAGGAGAATTGTGTTTAGGGGTAACTGTGTATATTAGAAGTGTGTGCACCTTGTTGTAATCGTTTCCTTGAGGAAGGTCCCTGAGTGGACCGAAAACGTTTGGCATGGATGCAATAAACTGATTACTATTTTTTCTACTCTTCTTGATTTCAGTGTGCTGTCTCAATACGAAGCTCCCCAGGCTGAGTATATTTATTCACTTGTATTATTCTTTTTTTTATGGGGCCTGCACCTATAACCTTTGATTTTGGTATAGGTATATTATTCAGGTGTGCTCCACTGCTTATTTTTGTGTATATATATATATATATATATATATACATATACACGCATATGTTCAGTACTGTGCAAAAGTTTTAGGCAGGTGTTTAAAAAATGCTGTGAAGTAAAAATGCTTTAAAAAAATAGACATATTTGTAGTTTATTTTTTATCAATTAGTAACATAGTAACATAGCAGATAAGGCTGAAAAAAGACATGCGTCCATCAAGTCCAGCCCATGCCAAAAACACCCCTGTTGATCCAGAGGAAGGCAAAAAAAAACCTCTGGAGCCATTTCCAATCTAGTCCCAAGTGTGTGTGAGTGTGAGGGGAATTATTCCTTCCTGACTCCAATTGGTAGTCAAATAGTTCCCCGGATCAATATCCTATTTGCTTTGAAGCCATCTGTCATAATTGTCAATATTGTTCTGTGCTAGATAGGCATCCATTGCTTTTTTGAATGCAGTTGCATTATCTGCAAGCATAATATCCCGAGGCAAAGAATTCCATAGCCTTACCACCCTTACTGTAAATAATCCCTGCCTTTGTTTTAGTCAAAAGCGCCTTTCCTCTAGTCTTAATGGATGACCTCTTGTTCTTAGCTCAGCTCTTTGCATAAATAATTCATTGGATAGTTCTTTGTATTGACCTTGAATGTATTTGTAAATGGTAATCATATCACCCCTTAGACGTCTCTTCTGTAATGTAAACAAACCCAGTTTGGCTAGTCTCTCTTTGTAACTCAGATCCTCCTATCCCTTTATCAGTTTTGCTGCATGTTTCTGCACCTTTCCAGTTCAGTAATGTCTTTTTTTAGAACAGGCGCCCAAAATTGTACTCCATATTCTAGATGAGGCCTAACCTAGGATTTATACAGAGGTAGGATAATATTAAGATCCCTTGCTTCTACAGGCAGGCTAGTACTCTATTTGCTCTTGCAGCAGCTGAGTGACTCTGCACATTGCTGTGAAGTCTATTGTCTATCAGTACTCCTAAATCTTTCTCTAATGAGGATTTTCCAAGTTGTTTCCCATTTAGAGAATATGTATCAAATATGTTTCTACAGCCCAAATGCATAACCTTACATTTATCTACATTAAATGACATCTGCCAATTTTCTGCCCATTCACTTAGTTTATCTAAATCCTTCTGTAGGGAAAAAACATCCAGCTCTGTATGTATTTCCTTAGATAGTTTAGTGTCATCAGCAAAGATTGAGATGCTACTTTCAATTCCTACTTCTAGATCATTAATAAACAAATTAAAAAGCATTGGTCCCAGGACTGAACCCTGTGGCACCCCACTTATAACTTTAGACCGATTTGAAAAAGTTCCATTTACAACAACTCTCTGCCATCTATCATTTAACCAGTTCTCAGTCTACTTGCCCTTCTCTCTCATTGACCATCTCCTACCTGTATGTCACCTCTACAAATCCTATATAATAAAATGCTAGAGATGCGCAGTAGAAACTGCCCGCGTTCTACCAGTCGGAACGCGGCCAGTCTCTACTGAGTGTGACTTCACTGCATGGAGCAGTGAGGCGGTCCGGAGCAGTGAGGTATGGTGACACATCACCCGGACCTTGGCCAGTATACACAGGCTTTTACACTAGTGCTGTAAAAAAATTACTTCTGTCCCTCCCATTCAGCCTCTCTCCCCTGAATTGTCCACCTCTGCCTGCTTTATTCTAATCACAGTACCGTATGTCTCTCCCATTGACCCTGTCTCTTGCATTGTGCCTCTCCGCCTGTGGTTCTATCACAGGACTGCTTGTCACACATCTGCTGCTAGAGCCTACACTAGAACAAGGCTCTCATACAATGTAAGTGTGCTGAGATAAAGCTGGGGGTTCACACAGTCCATTTTCCCCTGTCTATTCCATCATTCTCTCCATTGTCACATCACCTAACACCCTCCTTTTTGCATCCTCATAACTTTGTTTATCTGATCTGGCCCTCACACTCACCTCCCAAAAGGCTTATACTAAAACCATGAGAAAGGAATGACTTGCTTGCCCAGCATGTTTCCGGACAAACATTCCCTATGTCCACTCTAAAACCAAAACACATAAACCAGTGGGTCTCAGCCCATGCCCTCAGTGGCCACTAACAGGCCTTGATTTCAGGATTTCTGTGTTAGAGCACAGGTGAGTTAATCAATGTGAATGAGCCTCTGATCACTACACCTGTGCTCTAGAAGGGAAATTCCTAAGTCCTGGCCTGTTAACGGCCACTGAGGGCATGGGTTGAGAACCATTGATATAAACTTTATATGTCTTCAAATTATAGTTGCCTGCTACCATTGAACTTGGGCACTGGTCCAAGCCACTAATAATCGCCATGCACCATAGTTGAAAAAAAACAAACAAAAAAACCCTTTCCAGATCTTTCACAGTGAATATGCGCACAGTTTCCCCTCCCTCATTTAAGCTGTTTTGCCTCCCCACCTTGCTTTCATCCTTTAACCTACTGAGGGCTGCTCAAAGGGTTAACAACGCTGTGCATCTTCTACTCTACCACCTTCACTTTTGCTGTAATTTTGGCAAAAAATATATACACAACTAAGTGGGATAACTATCCCTCCCGCCAACCCCGTGGTGTCCCCATTTCACTGCATTCCCTCACATTTCCACCCCTTGTGTCCTTTGTTGTTTTTGCTCCCCTCCACGTTTAGCAGTCAATCTCCTTCTTTGGCAATCTAAGAGTTAACCCTTTCAGTGCCACAGAGCTGTCCAATCCATTCAACACATGTTTGTCACCTACGTGACACTCAAAAGATTAACCCTTTCAGTGCCACTAAATTGAGTCAAAGAGTAGTTCTGTAGCAACCGACTACATCATAGCAGCCAAATTACTCCAAATTACCATTGATTTATTATTTTAATTTTAAACCCTGGAATGCTATAGACATCTCTGAAGCATTGATTCACATTGTATTGGCGATCTATCTAGCATTGAAGGGGTGAACTGAAGACTACTCTGGGGGAGACATGCACTAAGGTGTGATAATACAGAGGTGATAAAGATGAGATCTCTTCTCCAGTACCATAAACTCTCCAAGCATTATGTTATTCTATATAGGTCCTATGCATTAAGATCTTTCAAGATGGACAAATCTTAGTGCATGGGCTCCATAGGATAACATAGGTATTTGAGAGTTTATCACACTGTATAAATCAACTCCACTTACAAAAATAAATATTTGCAATAAATGTTATTGCAGTGAACTGAACATTTTTGCGGTACATGTAAGCAATGCCTCTTTAACTGTAAATACATATATATAAATAGATAGATACAGATATATAGATATATATATTATATATGCACCAAAGTAGCTGGGAAAAAATAGAATAAAGGACAGTCACAAGCTGCTACAATCCCAAAGGACAATGTGTGTAAGTGTCTAAAAATAAAACTAAAAAGAAGAATACTATATATATATATATATATATATATATATATATATATATATATATATAAAACAACAACTTAGCCATATAAGTAATGTGGAATTACCTTTTCGGCAGCATAGTAGGTAATCTGTTATTTTTTTTGTCATTGAAGGGCCCTGGTGCAAAAAATTATTTGTGCCCTCTAACACAAAAATATTTTCATAACTATTGAATCCTGGGCAGATTGGGCCCCTTTGGAAGCTAGGGTCTGCATCCTCTGCACCTCCTGTAGTTACACCCGTGTGTGTTTATAAATATAAAAAAAAAAAAAAAAAAAAAAAAAAAAAAAATATATATATATATATATATATATATATATATATATATATATATATATATAAAACAACAACTTAGCCATATAAGTAATGTGGAATTACCTTTTCGGCAGCATAGTAGGTAATCTGTTATTTTTTTTGTCATTGAAGGGCCCTGGTGCAAAAAATTATTTGTGCCCTCTAACACAAAAATATTTTCATAACTATTGAATCCTGGGCAGATTGGGCCCCTTTGGAAGCTAGGGTCTGCATCCTCTGCACCCCCTGTAGTTACACCCGTGTGTGTTTATAAATATAAAAAAAAAAAAAAAAAAAAAAAAAAAAAAAATATATATATATATATATATATATAAACAGTCTTATCATGCTTATTGTACTTACGTGACTTGTTCGGCATGTACTGAAAAGTAAAATAGAAAACACTTATGCAAAATAATGTCCCAAACAAATAATGTTTCGATCGCATCTTGGCTTGTTGTTCAGAGGTGTGGAGGTGTTCATCAAGATCCATCAACTATAATACAAGCTGGAGTTAATATTTCACTTAGATTTATGATGCATCTTGTAAAGAATTTTAATCAGCCACATGAGAGTGATGTTCTAAAAGAAACTGGAGCAATTCTGGGGCAAATCAACTGCAGCATATGGGTCAATTAAAAGTTCCCATTGATTTAACTCTTTGCATTGCAAAGTAATGCATTGCATACTTCTCTGGTACTCAAAGAGCTAAAGGACAGTGATCATGTCTTCATCCCCATTTAGATCAAGGATATTTTTGAGAAGGTTTAGTAGTGCCCAGTACTGCAGTTGATTTGTCCCTGAACTTCCTTTCTGTAAATATACTTTCCTTTCTGTAAATATAGACCTTAGTACAGATCCTGGAACTCTGAAGCCCCAAATGACTCTTATCTGACAGAATGCAACCTGGGAGTATACTGCTCTCATGAACAAACTGCTGGGTTATATGCACAATCTCCATATACCCTCAGTGTTGGGCTTCCAAGTCCAACGCAGAAGGTCTGGAATAGTGTTATATTCTGGTGTGGTACTGCTCTAGGCCCAACCATGTGAATGCACCCCTTCCATGCACAATTTGCCATGTAATAAAACTAATGTAACATTCGTAACAACAATATTAGTGATTTTTATTTTCAATAAGAGTTTCCCTGATGTAGCATAGGATAGCGACAAATACAAATTAAAAATTCATTACAGGCTTCACTGTACATTATTGTCGTCAAATACCTGAAGAATTAAATCTTTGAATGCCAGGGTGGTGTCCAATTCATTGTACACCAGTCTGGCACTCAAGGGGTGGAGGAGGAGGGATTTGCACAGATTCCACAGTTCACATCATCTATGACAGCTGGGACAAATGCTATGGGTACTGATGAATGATTGGCAAATAGTAAAAATGAACTAAAATGGATAGTAATGTTTGATTTTAACTTTAATATTGAAGATATTAAAAAAGAAATCAGCTGCTGTAAGTCCAATCTCTCAAACCTTTATAGTTTGAGATATATAACTTGCTAAATTTCCCCCCTCCTGGCCTTTTCACAGAAGTCAGAGCTCTAGCTGACAGCATGAGATTCTGGTCATTCAACCTGTCTGTGGTTCTTCAGCAGAGTTGAAATAGCGATATCTAGAAATAAATACTTCATTGTAACGGTCTACAAGTGTGCCTGGTTTGCAAGCACACTTTTGAGGAGCAGGCTAGTATGCTACAGACCACTGTGGACACAGTGGGAATGGGGTCAACAAGTGATGAGGAACTAGGACAGGTAGGGGCATCTGCAAAAAATGTTCCGCGGGGGGGCAAAGCCAAAATGTGATCGCCCAGGCCAGCCCACACAGCCCCTATGTTTCTATGGAGGGGGCAAGTGTCCCCCCCTTGTCCCCTCCTCCGGATGCCCATGACGACAGATTCCACTTGCCAGCAACAGCAGTACTCTTGGTCCTAGTTGCAGTGCTGATTCTGAGGCAGTAGCAGCAACAGCAGCAACATCATCTTCTGTGAAGGGGAATGTGCAAGAGAAGAAGAAAGAAGCCATTCTTCTCCACTTTTTCCCTCCCTCCTGAAGTCATGGGTTTGGGACTATTTTTCTCTTGGGGCAGAAACAGTACAGTCATCAACAACAGCACTGTGCACCTTACACTTAACCTTATATTTCAAAGGCTTTGAGAGGCAGTACATTTGGCAGCACCCATGGATACTGATGGGAGCAAGGCACTTAGCCTCAACCTTCAAAAATATTGGGCATTCCTTGTGTGAAACACACAGAAATGGGCACTCAGCAAAGGACTTCACACTTACATCTGGATACTGCAGGGAAAATGATGACAGTTTGAACATTGACATAATCATATAGATAGCTTTTTAGCACCCACTGCTCTGCTTACTAATATATCTTTTTGGACTTTAGATACATGCATTTCAGAATGCTATTATGGTTATTGTTCATCTATTTAAGAATCACTATCTGAGCCAATGAGCATTCAATTATTGGACTGATTTATTCCTGTTCACTATATGAGAGGCTGGCTCAGTTTATAGTTTAACACTTTATTTAATTTATTTTTAAATCAATATTTCTCTCGAGGTGCTTATATACTCTGAGCTTCATTTATATTCATCTTTTTCTCCATTTGTTTGTATTATGTTTTTTTTTTTTTTTTTTTTGCTCCTTATGCATGCAGTGTTTTTCCTTCAGCCGGCATTGTGCAGCATTGTTGTTTTCTGGTACCCATTGTGTAGTAATGGGGGTTTGTTTTTAAATGACGTCACCAGCATAGTGGGCCACTTGGGGATGCCAAGTGTCTCCAGTGTCATTCCAGGATGTGATTGGGTGACGATTCACTAGCACCTCTATTTATATGTCTAGAAGTAGTGTACAACCCAATTTTGCACTGATAAAAACTAGGGGTGGGCTGAGGAGGAGGAGGAGGTAATGACCACTACAGACATATTGCTGGTCAGTCCCCTTAATTCACCTCTAGGGATTTGGGGAAATTTGTGTCACAGGAGGAAGAAGAGGGTAGTAGTGAGAGCAGGGCAGGTTATCTGCATGTGCCTGCTGCTATTGCTGCGCCTGCTGCCAATGCTGCCCCTGCTGCCAGTGCTGAACCTGCTGCCAGTGCTGAACCTGCTGCCATGTGTCCTGTAATTCTCAGGAGGGGGGTGGGAGAGACGATGATGCCAAGTGGGACAGCAGGGGATCCAAAGTCACACTTGTCATCCCCAAGCAGTCCTGTAACTAGTACTATTAGTAAGGTCTACCAGCTTGTTAGTGTTAGGAGTGAAAGAGTAGGTGGTCATCATATTACTAGTAACTGTGTAGAGGAAGACTCAGGGACTAAAATTTATGTGGTTTGTGTTAGTGGTAGTAACAGTGATGGTGAAGCAGCTGGTGGGACTAGACTTAGGGGAGTGGTAGGGGAAGCACTGCAGACTAGCGGTCAAGGTAGACCACACCATTCCCCTGACCCTGGGAGTCCCCTTCCCCTCTCTGCTTTGTCCAGGAGGAACATGATTCTGAAGAAGGCACAACTGGTGCCTAGCAGCAATAATATCACCACCACCAGGAGCACAGATCAGCTGCATGTGACTGCTGCTAGCACTGCCAGTCTGCCTTCTTCGGGTTACCAAGAAATGACAAGTGTGACATTAGGGAACCCTTTGTCACATTTCTCATCACCTACTCCAACCAGTGAGATGTCTGTAATAAAGCAGCAGCAGCATGGAGGGACTAGTGGTGGTGGTGATGATGATGGTGATGAAGCTGAGGTGAAAGAGACATTGATAGCCTTTTTAGCCCAAACTGAGAAGGAATGGGAGACAGGGATGAGGATGGGCATCAGATCCACCACCACCAGCAGTGAGCTTTTGGACTTTGGAGTTTGCAACTGCTCTAATTCCTGCTGCTTCTGAGTTGTAAGGGCAGCAGGATGCTGAGGAGCAGGCTAGTGTGCTACAGACCACCGTGGACACAGTATGAATGGGGTCAACAAGTGATGCAGGATTAGGAACAGTTCCACTTGCAGTAATAATCTTGGTCTTAGTTGCAATGCAGATTCTGAGGCAATAGCAGCAACAGCAGAAACACTTGGGGCAGGCACAATGCAGTCATGAACAATGGCACTGTGCACAATTTGTGACAAGTCAGTGAAAAGGGGAAAGGAGGGAACACACCTTAGCAAAACCGCCCTGATAACACGCATGAGACACAGACACCATGACTTTTATGTGAAACATATTAAAGCCAAACACCCACCACAGAAATCGAGCACTGCTGTTGCTGTACCCCCTGACTCTCCTGAAAGGCAACAAGAGGCGAGGCGGAGATCAAAGATGAGAAAGAAAAGAGTAACCAAGCCAGAGACTGAAAGTTCGATAGCAAGTTCTCCATCACCTTCTTGCTCTAGGTTAACTACATCTTCTGCCAGTCCACCTCATTCATCGTTACCTCCCCCCTCCAAGTGATAGCCATTCTGTATATGTTAGGATGTGGCAGGTTGTGTCCACCCATTGCACACTGTGTGGCGCACTGACCACACATGGCAGTGTGGTGGAGGAGAATCACAAGCAGGGCATCAAGAGGCATCTGAGGATATTCCATCCCACAGAATGTGCTAAGCTGGTGGCGGGGAGGGCTCATCATTACTATTAAACTGTCAGCAAGTTGTCATGTGTTGCATTTGTCCTGTGGCTCTGTGGCAGTTGATGATGACAACCTAGATGAGTTGATCAGCAGATCTCTGGCACCTAGGACCTGGTCAGCATACAGTAAGGCATTTTCAGAATGGAGTAAGTTTGTAGCTGAAAAGGAGGCCAGTAGGGGTGAAGGGATGTTAGATACCCTTCTCAGGTCTGTCAAGCATCTGAGGGTTTCGGGAGCATCCAGGGCCAAGGTTGGGACAAAACAAGCAGCCGTCTCATTTATCTACAAGTAAAGGGGGGGGGGATATGGCAGCCAACTTTGCTATAAGGCAAATTATGAATGGTTGGGGTAGGGTAGCAAGAGTTGAGGCTAATAGACATAAGCCAATAGATTAGGAAAGGCTGGCGGTGCTACTACAGGTTTTGCCATCTAATTCAATTTGAGAACAGGCTGTTTCATTCTGCATCTGTATGGCATTTAAAGGTGCCTTTAGGGTAAGTGAATTGGTTGCACAAGTAAGAGGAGCAGTGAGTGGAGATCTGCAAGCAGGGCAGGTGGAATGATCCCAGAAAGGGATTTGCTGCTTTATTGCCAGGGGGGTTCCTTCCCAATGCACACAGATGGGTCAGCGCTCTCTTTGTTTCAATTCAGGGCCATTTCATGCAAATCGTTGGTAGCGGCGGGGTTGGATTCAGCAATTTATACTGTACACTTATTTAGCATAGGTGCAGTCACAGTAGTGTCATCACAAGGCCATTCTCTGGCCAAGATACATACTTGGGTAGATGGCACTCAAGGGTGTACAAGAGATATGTGTATCCTTCTCTAATTAACTAAAACTAACTAACTAACTGTATTGTTCTGATTTTATATAGCAGCACTGGCACCAAGCTTTAAGGCATTCATCATAGGGCACTCCTATGTAAATTGGGCAGAGGCATGCAGCGGAAGTGGAGGACAGCAGGCAGCTAAGGATCCCACAGAGCAGCAAGAAGGGGTGTAAAAGGGGGCAGGTGTGGCACATGTGGCTGGAAGTGTTGGTGAGGTGGGGGCGTCCTCACTTAGTAGGCATTCAAGCTGGGGGAGTGGAATGACTTGAGGCAGTGAGCCTTTTATACATAATAAGGGACACATGCCAGCAGATCACAGATATCTGCCATGGAGTTAGGCTCATCTAGTGCTCACTGCTCAGATAGTGCCCAGGCTGTGTTATCGGGGGGCAAATTCGACATCCACCATCCACCGAGTTGGGCAACGGTTAATCTGCCTATTTGTAGGTTTCTGCCTTGCTGTGGGGGTGCACCATCAAGCATAAGATTTCAGTAAATGCATGGGGTCGGTATAAGGGAGATGGTGTGTACCTGAGTTGGTGTTATCTTTAATGGCGCACTAGGAGCATCCTTAGGGACTTGTATGGGGTCACAGCTAAGGGGTAGGGATTAAAAGGGTACACCTTAGAGGCCCCTCTTCAGTGGCAGCATGTGGGTCCCCTAGGAACCTCAGTGCAGTTTATCCTCAACAAGTTAAGGTACCAAGGTGGGCCCCCGATGACAGGGAGCCGGGTCCCACCTGTGAAGTTTACAGTTCCCAGAGGGAAAGGTTGGGCTTGGCTGCATGGCAAGCCCTGATTAGTAGGGCAGGCTAATATCAGTGGTATACTGCGGTAAAGGGGAGAGCCTGAGGAGATGTCAGTGAGGACTGTCATTCAATGGCCCTCACGGTCGGGTAAGGAAGGGTGCTGTTGTGGAGGTTCAGGGTAGGATGTCTGAGAGTCCCCTACATACCTCGGGTGGCACAGAGCTTGGCTTTGGCCAATGCTGCCATATAAAACATAGTCAGGTGCCCACAGGTTCGGGCTCGCTATGGGCCTGGGGGCCCAGATTAGAGGGGGGACAGTCCTCCAAAGGTAAATAGGTCAAATTAAATATTAATAAAGCTGTGAACTCTTTATTTGCCACCCTAATCTTTGTCCTGTGCCTTTATTCTCATTATTATCTGGTTACAAGTTGCTGTGTTACTATGCATGCAGGGGTTTTGGGTGTTTTTGAGGGGTAAGGAAAAGGTGGATGGTATGTCTTGCCCTCTTAAATATGTCTGATGGGGCCAAATGCCCCTGAAGCCAATTAAGAGGGCAGGAAGCCCTGCTTTCATCCCTCTGTGTACTGGGCTACCCTCCCCCAGCTCTAACCTGGTGGTGGGTGGGGGAGGGCAGACAATCACCTGGGTGGTTCCAGGGTGGGGGTAGAAAGGGGGAGAGGAAATTTTGACAATAAAAGCTGACACATAGGTTTTAAGTACCTTTTTTCTTTTCCCTTCCTCCTAGCCCCAAGAAAATCGGCACCCCGTCTGCTAGAGCAGAAGGGGGAGGCAGAGTAGTGTTGCTACAGAAGAGGTCATGCTTTGGTCAAAAGGAAGTTCCATCAAGGCCAGGTCAACATAGACCAGTAAGCTGAGTCTCTCCAGGCACCTCAGTGTGGTTTAGCCTCAGTAGGTTATTATCATGGTGCCCGTGATTGGTGCTGTTCAGTGTCAGTCACTTGCTGAGTATCATGATTGGCTGTCTGTGATTAGCCCTCCTCACACAGCCTTTTTAAACCCAGGCTGAGCACATCCAGGTTGCCCTTTCGTGGTGTTTCTGACTCCACTCTGCCTGACCGGCTTGTCAGGCTTCTGGGCCTGTTTCTGCTGTACTTGCTGATCCTGTGTTCCAGTGTTCCAGAGTTCCAGTGTTCCTGTGTTCCAGCACCTCGCGGGTTAATCTTACTGAGTTCCTGAATCTCCTGCTCCAGCCGTCACTCTGGCGACATTGTTCTTCTCGCTGCTGATCATACTTTGTTGGTTTACTCCATTAAACCTGGTTGCGATATACATTGTTGGTCCCAGCGTGTGGACGCTGGTTTACTCCACTAAACCTGGTTGGTATATACATTGTTGGTCTCAGCATGCAGACGCTGGTTTACTCCACTAAACCTGGTTGCAATATACATTGTTGGTCTCAGCGTGCGGACGCTGGGTTACTCCACTAAACCTGGTGGCGATATACATTGTTGGTCCCAGCGTGCGGACGCTGGTTTACTCCACTAAGCCTGGTTGCGATATACATTGTTGGTCCCAACGTGCGGACGCTGGTTTACTCCACTAAACCTGGTTGCAATATACATTGTTGGTCCCAGCGTGCGGACACTGGTTTACTCCACTAAACCTGGTTGCAATATACATTGTTGGTCTCAGCGTGCGGACGCTGGTTTACTCCACTAACCTGGTTGCTATATACATTGTTGGTCTCAGCATGCAGACGCTGGTTTACTCCACTAAACCTGGTTGCAATATACATTGTTGGTCTCAGCGTGCGGACGCTGGGTTACTCCACTAAACCTGGTGGCGATATACATTGTTGGTCCCAGCGTGAGGACGCTGGTTTACTCCACTAAGCCTGGTTGCGATATACATTGTTGGTCCCAGCGTGCGGACGCTGGTTTACTCCACTAAACTGGTTGCGAGATACATTATTGGCTCCAGCGTGCGGACGCTGGTTTGCTCCACTAAACCTGGTTGCGATATACGTTGTTGGTCCCAGCGTGCAGACGCTGGTTTACTCCACTAAACCTGGTTGCGATATACATTGTTGGTCTCAGCATGCAGGCGCTGGTTTACTCCACTAAACCTGGTTGCAATATACATTGTTGGTCTCAGCGTGCGGACGCTGGGTTACTCCACTAAACCTGGTGGCGATATACATTGTTGGTCCCAGCGTGAGGATGCTGGTTTACTCCACTAAGCCTGCTTGCGATATACATTGTTGGTCCCAGCGTGCGGACGCTGGTTTACTCCACTAAACTGGTTGCGAGATACATTATTGGCTCCAGCGTGCGGACGCTGGTTTGCTCCACTAAACCTGGTTGTGATATACATTGTTGGTTCCAGCGTGTGGTCGCTGGTTTGCTCCATTAAACCTGGTGGCGCTATTACCATTAGTCCCAACGTGCGGACGTTGGTTTACTCCTGAACATCCAGTACTGTGGTCAGTCGCTGTCCACTTCCTTGCAGTTGTCTGAGTATCCCTGGCAATAGACTCCTGCTGAGTAAGACCTCTATACTTATGCTCTATGCTGTCTTAGTCACCTGACAGCTGGTCCACTCACTCAGGCTGCCCTGCCCGGTATTGGTGAGGCCGGTAGAACCTTGACGATACCAACCTGTAGGTTGCCTCACCCGGTATTGGCAGGGTCGGTAGAGCCTACTCCAGTACTCTTTTGGGCTGCCCTGCCCGGTATTGGTGAGGCCGGTAGAACCTTGTAATTCACCATCTTTAAGGTTGCCTTACCCGGTATTGGCAGGGCCGGTAGAGCCTACATTCAGCGTTCCGTGGGGGCTGCCTTGCCCGGTATAGGCAAGGCTGGTAGAGCCTGTCATTAAAACTGTCACTTGGGTTGCCTTGCCCGGTATTTAGGCAAGGCCGGTAGAACCTATTATATGTTATATTACTATTGTATTGTTATGTATGTTTACCCTACGGGGACTGCCTTTAACTTTTAATAAAGTTAAGTTATTTTACCAAACCTTAAGTCTGAGAGTCTTCAAATCCGTGACAGTTATGGTATCAAGAAGGACTCGGATGACAGGGAGCCGTGTCCTGCCCGCAAAGGTTATGGTTCCCAGAGGGCAAGGGAGGACTTGGCTGAACAGAGAGCCCTGCTTAGTAGGGTGGGCTAAAACCAGTGGGGTGCTGAGGTAAAGGGGAGGGCCTGGGGAGATGGGAATGAGGAAAGTCATCTATTGGTCCTCACAGTTGGAGAAGAATGGATGCCATCTCAGAGGACCAGGGAAGGCTCTGATGCCTGAGAAACCCCTATATACCTCAGGTAGCACAGAGCTGGAAACACACCCATGCTGCCATGGAAAACATAGCCAGGTGCCAAGGTGCATGTTATCGGATGGCTATGGGCCTGGGGGTACCCAAATTAGAAGAGGGAGGGGCCTACAAGGGTAAATAGGTCAGACCCAATATTAATAAAGCTGTGACCTCTATATTTGCTGCCATTAACTTTCTCTTGTTTCTTTATTCTCTTTATTATTTGGTTACAAGTTGTTGTGTTACGATGAATGCAGGGGTTGTGGAGGTTTTTTTGGGTGGGTAAGGAAAAGGTGAATGTGGTGCCTTGCCCTTTTAAAACTAACAAAACAATTATGAAAATAAGTCTACAGTTCCACCTTTACTTGACCTGCCTTAACAGTTGCACAGAGTTGCTTAAAGGGATAGTAAAACTACATTTTAACTTTATTTTATTTTGTAGGCATTAAAAAAATCATGAAGAACGATATAAGTCTTATCTCTCAAACCTTTATGGTTTAAAAGATATTCACAAGCAAAGTTTCCCCTCCCGCCCCTTTTACCTAGTGTAAGCTTTATCTTCTCAGATGTGGAATGCAGTCCATAGACCAGACAGATAACAGAAGGGGACACTCTTATTCCTATGAAAACAATGAAATCCCTGCCCTCCTTGACAAGTTTTTCAGGTTTTTCCCTTATCTTAATTGAAGATTGTCCCTCTCTGCAGTCTACCTGGGCACCTCCCTTCTGATCTGGCTGAGCAGTGTTACATCAGTAAAAGGGGCGGGAGGGGGATACTTTGTCATTGAATTACTCTTGAACTACAACTCTGACAGAATTGAAATAACACTCTCCAAAGTCCAAATACTATGATGATTAATTAGAACTGCTTTTATTATGAAACATTACTATCCCTTTAATGCGGAACTTTCATGCATTTTAATGTGCCCCCAAATAATTTTTAACATAGAGTTAAGTATATCCATACTTGTATTATCCTTAGTAAGTCCGGCATTATTTAGAAATATAACTTCTTTGGAGACTCCCCAACAGACAACAACGCAGACATCTTGCCGAAGAGGCATCTGTACGCCTGCTCTGTCCATGCCTGTCTCCTCCATTTGGCAAGGGGTAGTTGCATTGTGCATTAAGATACAGAGAGGGATAGACAGTGCAGGTGCACACATGCCTCTATATCAAGATCCCTGCTGGTGAGTCTCCAAAGAAGTTGAATTTCTAAATAATGTCGGACTTACTGAGGATAATACATATAAAGTATGGATACAATAAAGTACGGCTATGCTTAACACTATGTTAAAAATTAATTGGGGGGCACATTAATATGCATGAAAGTTCCGCTTTAAACAACAATTACATAAGTCCCACTGATCACAGGCGCTTACACAAAAACTACAACCCCCCCAAAAAAAAACATAAAGTATACCTATTTCAGAATGGTTAATAAAATAACTACAACTTGTTTCTTAATGAAAGTTTCCCTTTAAATATATTAGATATGGGAATCTGAAGATAGGATATAATTTTGTTCCTTCAAAGTGCATTCCAAGTAGGAGGCATTCAAATAAATGGTTCATTTTGTAAGACATTAATTTATAAATTACTGATCTAATATGTAGCTATAAATTAGGGAAAGTTGTCGCAGTGTTTCCGCTTTTTCACGGGAAAATCCGCTTTACAACCAGAGATTTTTCTCCAACTGGCCAAAATTCTTTGCCATTTTTTCAATGGATAGAAAGTTTCTGCCCATTGATTTACGTGGTTTTCACCTTTTCGCTATAAAAACGTGACATATTAGAAGCAGAAGCAGCTACAGAACAAGGTAGACGTGCTATGCTGTTCTGCTATGATCTGTTTGAAATATTGTGGCAGAAGAGCCTCATATTGACTGCTATCACTATGAGAAAGTTTAAAAATAGTAAAAGGAGGAACTGGAAGGACCCTTATGTGTCCACTGAGTCTGAGGAAGAGGAGGAAGTGAGCACTATTGAACCAATGCTGTCCAGTCCCCCTAAATCACCCCTAGGGATCTTGGGGAAATGAAAGGGAAGTAAGGAAGAAAAGGGTAGGACTAGTGAGAGCAGGACAGGTCAACTGTCTGTGCCTGCTGCCAGCTGTGCTGTCCCTGCTGCCACCATTGCTGTATCTGCTGCCGGATGTGCTGCCCCTGCTGCCACTAGTGCTGTGACTACTGTAAGACGTGTAACATGTTAGAGTGAGACTCTTCTTTCATTCTTCGGTTTGATCAAATATTTTTTACTATTGTTGTATGTGAATTGTGTTGATAAGGATAGCAATATGACCAGCCATATTACTCTAATTTCAGGCTAGTTTTCCTGGGCATTCTTTGGTTTTCTTTTGAACACAGAATAGGGTGCTTACTCTAATCAACCAAACCACAATGCCAGGTATGGGGGCTAGAGCTAAAAGGCATACAGGCTGGTGTACTAAGAATAAAAAAGCAATTATGGAGCAAACCCAGTGGACAGAAAAGGAAACCGAATTTAGGTGGATTTAAATGGGAATTTAAATCCTTTGAATAATAAAGAGGTCCCCTATGTACGTCCCCTATGGTGAAGTAGGTTTGAACCAGAATTGTTTCTTTTCTTCTTAGTACACACCAACCCCTCCTTGTGAGTATGTGCAGTAGTTCACCTCTTCTTCTGTTTCAGTAAAGAATGAATGTTTTATATATGCATCAACTTAGAATTATGAGAGAAATATATTAAAGAGTTAATATATTCTGGTGATATACTATTTTCGCCATAAATTATCCATATATATAAAGGCTACATTTTCAAGTGTAATTCATTGGTTTGCCAAAGGATACGTTGGTAAACATGGTTTAAAGCATTTGGATCTTTTCTGAATACCTTAATTAAATTGTAAACTCTTGGGGAAGGGTCCTCTTCACAATGCGCAATTCACTTGGTTGCACGTATCCTCCACAGACAATCCAATAATCACACTTTAGTCTAATGCTCTTATCTCTGTCCTGTATGTTTTTTGAATTGTACTATTATTGCTTCTGTAAAGTTCTGTGGAATGTATGGAGGTGTATATAGATTCCTTCATACATAAAAACATAGACCTTTCATTTATTTTGTTCCTATTTATGGTGGATCTTTGCTAGACTTTTTAAATTGTATTTGCTAACCATTTTTACACGTGTGAGTCATCAAATAGAATAGGAGAAAAGTCAAATGTTTTTATTGCAGAAATGTAAACAAATACATCACACACATAGGCACATAAAAAATGCACACTCCCATGCACACATATATACATCACAAGAATCTCTTAAGGAGGTGAAAAGTACTGTTTTTCTGCATAACTTACTTCCATTCTTAGTACACAACTTTTTTAAGTACTGTTCAACATAATTTACTGGTGAGTGGGAGACAAGGAGGATGTGAGGGAGTATCAGAATGAGTTAAAATATTAATTCTTGCTCACTAACTTTTGATGAATTAGCATTTGCAAGTTTTGATGAGCAGTGAGGTGTGTAGGAGTGAGGATGGTCTAAGAAAAGGGTGTAGTGGTGGGTGGACAGGAGGGAAAGTAAGAGAGAGAGAGTGGAGTAGGTTAGGGAAGGAGGCCTGTAGTGTAAGCTGCAATTTGAGGATCTTGGAGATGTTTATTTCAGGCAAGCCTGTACATAGAGAAGGAAAGCAGTCAGAGTCACCTGCCAATGTAGCAGAAGACCAAAGAGAACTAGAGCAGAGCCTCATGTAATGACCACATTGTCAACTGTGTCCATGCAATGGTCCTGAGCTGTGGGAGAAGGATTTGAAGGTGGAATATGGACCATGGAAAATCCTGCATTGGTTTCCAGAGTTTATGAATTTCATGAATATTTTGGCTAAAACAAAAATAAATAAAAATGAAAGATATTAAGATAAAATCTTAAAAGAAATAAACCAGGTCAGCAGTGTAGCGAGGACCATCAAAAACACAGAAGGATACCATGACATGAAGAGCAATCTCAAGAATAAACTGGTCAACCATATGTAGTACATTTGAAAGAAAGCTAAGGATGACCATCCATGGAGCTGGAATTAATTCCTCTATGACCAGAGAGGTTCACACACATTGAAATGCAATCCAATGCAAACACGGTCCCTGGTCCTCAAGTGGTTAAATGAGTTTAAAGAAAAAGTTAAATAGTGTACAGGGAAGATGGTCATGTATTGTCAAACACAAACATTTCCTTAACGTCTATGCATTTCCATTTTGGAATAGTGCTTACTAGTGATGAGCGAGCACCCCAATGCTCGGGTGTTCGGGTGCTCTGGCCGAGCACCCCCGGAGGCTCGAGTGCTCGGCCGAGCACCCGAGCCCCATTGAAGTCAATGGGAGGACTCGAGCATTACACCAGGCACCCCCTGCTCTGATGAGGGGAGGGTGCCTGGTCCATAGGAAAAGGGCAGAAAAGGATGGAAACACCACAGAAATGGTTCAGGGACAGCATAGGGAGGATGTCTGGATGCATCTTGGACTCCAACATCGCTGCTGGGAACGATCTTTCGCCCGTAGTACGCCATTTTTACAGACTGACCGTAAAACACACAAAAAGGCAGATAAAAACGACTTTTGGCGAAAAATTTTTACCAAACAGTATTTGCTGTATATTTACTTGTATATCATCTGCAAATTCTCCCAAAAATTTCCTTGATTTTTCTGAACTGAGGCCATGATTAAGAGGGAAACGTGCGCTGAGCTGACCATCTAAAACATTATGGGTGAGGGTCTGCTGCGGAGCTGACCATCCTAAACATTAAATGCGAAGGCCCGCTAGTGAGCTGACGCTATAAAACATTATATGAGAGGGCCCGCTAGAGAGCTGACCCAATAAAACATTATATGAGAAGGCCCGCTGGTGAGCTGACCTATACAAAAATTGTCAAACTGCGCCCGCTGGTGAGCTGGCCCTATATAAAAATTATATCACAGGGCCCGCTGGTGAGCTGGCCCTATATAAAAATTATATCCCAGGGTATATGGAAAAGAGTCAACCATATACCCGTTTTTTGGGTGGAAGGGGTGAATGGGAATACAGAGTATTCCCATCATTGTAAATAACATATATAAAGTGAGTTTATGTTCCCCCGGGGCTTTCCTCCAGTGGAGTGGAGAAGTCAGGGGAAATCCAGGCCTTGTTCATTTTTATAAGTGTCAACCTATCAGCATTGTCGGTGGAAAGGCGGATACGCTTATCTGTTATGATGCCACCAGCAGCACTAAATACCCGCTCAGACAGAACGCTGGCGGCAGGGCAGGCCAGCACCTCCAAGGCGTAGAGTGCCAGTTCATACCATGTGTCCAGCTTGGACACCCAGTAGTTGTAAGGCACAGAGGGATCATTGAGGACGCTGACACGGTCTACTACGTACTCCTTCACCATCTTCCAAAACTTTTCCCTCCTTGTGACACTAGGCTGCGCATCAGGGTGAGGGTGCTGGCAGGGTGTCATGAAGGTGTCCCACGCCTTGGAGAGTGTTGCCCTGCCTTTGTCGTAACTGCTGTGTGCTCCCCTTTTCTCCCCTTCTCGGTTGGCCAAGGTAGCACGTACTCTGCCGCCAGCGTTGTCAGCTGGAAAATTTTGGAGCAATTTTTCGACAAGAACCTTCTGGCATTGCACCATTTTGCTTGTCCTCTCCACCGGAGGAATGAGAGATGAGAAATTCTCTTTGTAGCGGGGGTCCAGAAGGGTGAACACCCAGTAATCCGTGTTGTTTAAAATGCGTATAACGCGTGGGTCACGGGAAAGGCAGCCTAACATAAAGTCAGCCATGTGTGCCAGAGTACCAACAGGCAAGATTTCGCTGTCCTCACCAGGAGGATGACTCTCAATCTCCTCATCCTCTTCCTCCTCTTCTGCCCACCCACACTGAAGAGATGGAACTAAAGTTCCATGGCTACCCTCTGTAGCGGAGGCAACCGTGTCTTCCTCCTCCTCCTCCTCCTCCTCCGCCTCCTCCAATTGTCGCTGAGAAGACGAAGTGAGGGTGCTCTGGCTATCACCTTGTGTAAGCTCTTCCTCCCCCATTTCCACCTCTTCCACATGCAAAGCGTCGGTTTTAATTGTGAGCAGCGAGCGTTTCAGTAGACACAGAAGTGGGATGGTTACACTGATAATAGCGTTATCGCCGCTCACCATCTGTGTCGATTCCTCAAAATTGCGTAAAACCTCACAGAGGTCTGACATCCATTCCCACTCCTCACTTCTGATTACAGGAAGTTGAACGGAGAGGCGACGACCGTGTAACAGCTGGTACTCCACTACTGCCCTCTGCTGCTCACAAAGCCGGGCCAACATGTGGAAGGTGGAGTTCCAGCGCGTGCTCACGTCACACAGCAGCCGGTGAGCTGGCAATTGTAAGCGCTGCTGCAGCTTCAACAGGCCGGCTGAAGCTGTTGATGACTTACGGAAATGTGCACACACGCGGCGCACCTTGGTCAAGAGATCATGCAAATTGGGGTAGGTTTTTAGAAATCGCTGAACCACTAAATTAAATACATGCGCTAGGCATGGTACGTGTGTGAGCTTGCCGAGCTCCAAAGCCGCCACCAAGTTACGCCCATTATCACACACAACCATGCCTGGTTGCAGGTTGAGTGGCGAGAGCAACTGCTCGGTCTGGTGACTAATCCCCTGCAACAGCTCTGAGGCCGTGTGCTGTTTGTCCCCAAGGCAGATCAGCTTCAGCACGGCCTGTTGACGCTTCCCCACTGCAGTGCTACACTGCTTCCAGCTACCGGCTGATGGGTGAGTGGCGCTGCGTGCAGAGAATTCGGAGGTGGAAACGGAGGAGGAGGAGCCAATAACGTAGGTGCTGGCGGAAACCCTGATGGAGGTAGGGCCCGCAATCCTCGGCGTGGGTAGCACCTGTGCCATCCCAGGGTCCGAGTCGCTCCCAGCCTCCACGACATTCACCCAGTGTGCCGTCAGGGAAATGTAGCGTCCCTGGCCACAAGCACTTGTCCATGTGTCAGTCGTTAAGTGGACCTTCCCAGTAACTGCGTTGGTCAGGGCACGGGTGATGTTACGGGACACATGGTGGTGTAATGCGGGGATGGCACACCGGGAAAAGTAGTGGCGGCTGGGGACCGCATACCGAGGGACAGCTGCTGCCATCAGGCTGCGGAGGGACTCAGTCTCCACAAGCCTAAATGGCAGCATTTCGATGGCCAGTAATTTGGAAAGGTGTGAGGTTAGTGCTATGGCCTGTGGGTGGGTGGCTGGGTATTTTCGCTTGCGCTCAAATGCCTGGGGTAACGACATTTGGACGCTGTGCTGGGACAGGGAAGTGGATGTGGTCGCCGATGGTGCTTCAGATGGTACAGGTGCAGGGCGGGAGGTATGCGGGCCTGCGCCTTCGACAGGCGATTGGCCGGCACCGAAAACAGGGGAAGAGGAGGCAGTGGTGTGGCCTGCAGACACAGATGGGCGATCCAGGCGTTCCTTCCACTTATTACGGTGCTTGGATGCCATGTGTCGGATCATGCTGGTGGTGGTGAGGTTTCTAGTGTTCATGCCTCGGCTCATTCTGGTGTGGCACAGGTTACAAACTACAATTCTTTTGTCGTCCGCACTTTCCTTAAAAAAACGCCATACCGCGGAACACCTACCCCTTGGCAAGGGAGATTTACGCAAGGGGGTGCTCCGTGGAACATTTGCGGGCCGGTTTGGTGCGGTCCGCCTTCTTTCTGTAGCCACACCACTGCCTCTTCCAGCCTGTTGCGGTGCTGCAGATGGCTCACCCTCAGGACTGCTGTCATCGCTCGGCTCTACACCTTCCCAGGTGGGGTCAGTCACCTCATCGTCCACCAAGTCCTCCTCCACTTCCTCACTCTGATCATCCTCCTCATGTCTTGATCCCACCACATACTCAGTCATTGACAACTGTATATCATCCTCCTCATCAAGGTCTTGAGACAGTAATAGTGGTTGATTTAATGGCAACTGTGTCTCATCATCATCATCATCCACTACTTCCTTTGACCTTAAATGCCGTTCACATCTGTCATCTTCTTGTGATTGGGTACCCTCTAGAGGTTGTGAATCAGGGCACAAGATGTCATGTTCCTCTGCAAGCGTGCTTGGAGAGAGGGTCAAATGAAGGATTGGTGATGAGACGAGCTCCTCACTATATCCCAGTGTGGGATCACTTCTTTGACCAGACCCTCTATGGTGGGAGGAAGGATGATCAGAGTGAGGATTATGTTGACTAGACTCTTGGCTACTGAGAGTGGACTTGGTGGAAGACAGGGTGGTGCTTAACCGACTGGAAGCAGTATCAGCTGACATCCAACCGACCACCTGTTCGCAGTGGTCGGACCTCGAGAGTGATGTCCTGCGACGCCCTGTAAAATGAGACATGAAGCTAGGTATGGTGGATGTCTTTCTGTCTTGTGCTCTGGCACCAGGCGCAGTTTCTACGCGTCCTGACCCGCGCCCTGAACTATCAGGATCACGTCCACTTCCCCGTCCCTTTTTACCCGCCTTCTTCATATTACACGGAATATGTGCTGCAAATCTGCAACTTTGCACAGTACACAGAATTTGCTTCTTAACTGCGGCTACGCACAGTGAATGGAATATGTGACTTTGATATTTTACAGTTTGAAGACTTAACAGTATTTTTTCCTATTCTGAAACTGTGCACAGTACACAGAATGTGCTGCTAAACTGCGGCGACGCACAGTGAATGGAATATGTGACTTTGATATTTTACAGTTTGAAGACTTAACAGTATTTTTTCCTATTCTGAAACTGTGCACAGTACACAGAATGTGCTGCTAAACTGCGGCGACGCACACTGAATGGAATATGTGACTTTGATATTTTACAGTTTGAAGACTTAACAGTATTTTTTCCTATTCTGAAACTGTGCACAGTACACAGAATGTGCTGCTAAACTGCGGCGACGCACACTGAATGGAATATGTGACTTTGATATTTTACAGTTTGAAGACTTAACAGTATTTTTTCCTATTCTGAAACTGTGCACAGTACACAGAATGTGCTGCTAAACTGCGGCGACGCACAGTGAATGGAATATGTGACTTTGATATTTTACAGTTTGAAGACTTAACAGTATTTTTTCCTATTCTGAAACTGTGCACAGTACACAGAATGTGCTGCTAAACTGCGGCGACGCACAGTGAATGGAATATGTGACTTTGATATTTTACAGTTTGAAGACTTAACAGTATTTTTTCCTATTCTGAAACTGTGCACAGTACACAGAATGTGCTGCTAAACTGCGGCGACCCACACTGAATGCAATATGTGACTTTGATATTTTACAGTTTGAAGACTTAACAGTATTTTTTCCTATTCTGAAACTGTGCACAGTACACAGAATGTGCTGCTAAACTGCGGCGACGCACACTGAATGGAATATGTGACTTTGATATTTTACAGTTTGAAGACTTAACAGTATTTTTTCCTATTCTGAAACTGTGCACAGTTCACAGAATGTGCTGCTAAACTGCGGCGACGCACACTGAATGGAATATGTGACTTTGATATTTTACAGTTTGAAGACTTAACAGTATTTTTTCCTATTCTGAAACTGTGCACAGTACACAGAATGTGCTGCTAAACTGCGGTGACGCACACTGAATGGAATATGTGACTTTGATATTTTACAGTTTGAAGACTTAACAGTATTTTTTCCTATTCTGAAACTGTGCACAGTACACAGAATGTGCTGCTAAACTGCGGCGACGCACACTGAATGGAATATGTGACTTTGATATTTTACAGTTTGAAGACTTAACAGTATTTTTTCCTATTCTGAAACTGTGCACAGTACACAGAATGTGCTGCTAAACTGCGGCGACGCACACTGAATGGAATATGTGACTTTGATATTTTACAGTTTGAAGACTTAACAGTATTTTTTCCTATTCTGAAACTGTGCACAGTACACAGAATGTGCTGCTAAACTGCGGCGACGCACACTGAATGGAATATGTGACTTTGATATTTTACAGTTTGAAGACTTAACAGAATGTGCTCTAATCTGCAACTTTGCACACTAAACAGAATGTGCTCTAATCTGCAACTTTGCACACTAAACAGAATGTGCTCTAATCTGCAACTTTGCACACTAAACAGAATGTGCTCTAATCTGCAACTTTGCACACTAAACAGAATGTGCTCTAATCTGCAACTTTGCACACTAAACAGAATATATGAACATTTTTTTTTTTGTTTTTTTCCCCCCACACAAAATAACCTGCTGCCCCCACACACAGTAGTCCTAAAAAGGACTTTTGGTTCTTTTTTTTTCACAAATTTGCTTTTTTTCTCCCTACACTGACTTTCCCTTCCTATCCTCATCTCTCCCTGGCTAAGACTGAGCCGAACTCGCTGGTCAGGTGCTATACAGCACCCGACCACGGGTTCTGGCCAGCCAATCAGTGTAATGCCAGCAGCCAACATGGCTGCTGGCATTACACTGATGTCAGAGCCTCCCTGCACGTTTATTGGCTGCGCAGCAGCCGCGAAACGTGCGGGGAGGAGACCCGAACATGGCGGGCGAGCACATGCGGTACTCGTACGAGTACCGCCATGTGCCGAGCAGAGCGATGCTCGAGCCGAACCGAGCATCGGCCGAGCATGCTCGCTCAACACTAGTGCTTACTGATTTCATTTTTCCTATTGTTAATGCCTGGACATAAGAACCATAAGAACCTGATTTATGTACACTTCATTTTGGGGGCAATGGGACTATGGTTCAGTAGTGTATATTTACCCCCAAACAATGGATTAGTTTTTAAATGACATTGTTTTTCATTGGTGACTTTGTCTTCCTCAGTAGCCATTAATAGAAGCTGGGACGAAATGTGGAGGCTTGGGAAGCAGAGGTAGGCTCCTTTTAACTTTAAGCATACAACACACACCACCTACACAAATGCACACACACCTCCTACATATAAACATACCGCCCACATATACACACACACATACATACACTATCTTTCGCTCTTGGGTTGGATTATTTCCAGCAAATAGAATCCAACTTTGGGTATCAAATGTAACAACAGGGGGTATAGAAGTGGCTTAATCTGACTCCTTTTGAACTCCCCACAGGTATCACAGTGCCCGTGCTCTGTGCTGCGGGTGGCGACATTCTGACTGCTATTTGCATTACCTTTTGCTGATTGGCTAGGTACCTTTGTCACCGCCCAGTGATGGCCTTTATATACCCTGTCGTATCTACGCTATGGTGCCCTTTTGTGGTGTACGAGTTCCTGATGTTTGATCTGTATTTGTTGCTTATCGTGTATGACCTGGCCTGTCTGACAACGTTCCTGAGTTCCTGTGTGCTGCCGTTCCGTTGCTGACCGGATCTGGCTGAGTACCCGCTCCGTTGCTGACTGGATCTGACTGAGAACCTGCTCCGTTGCTGACCGTATCTGGCTGAGAACCCGCTCCATTGCTGACCATATCTGGCTGTGTACCGCTCCGTGGCTAGCTGCACCCACCGAGTATCCATTCCATATTTGATCGTGTCCGGTTGTACCACTTGGTTGCCCCGTGTGGTCACTGATAAGTGCTGGGCCGTTTCATTACGATTGTTGGTGTGCTCCACCTGGTGCTATTACTTTGTCGACCAGAGGCTGAGCATTCTTGCTTAAACTGCTCTCTTAACCACCTACGGCGATGTGCACAAGTGAAGTACCGGTACAGTGTTCATAGCACTGACTGTGTTACTCTGATCACTCTTTGTGTTCACCTCCCTATCAGCGCTGGGCTCACTCCCTTTGGGAGTTGCAGTTATTCTCTGGACGTTACGTATTGACCCTTTGTGTGCCTGGATTGTCCAGGTAGAGTTAGTGATTGTTCCTCACTGCAGTAGCCTTGGGCTCAAGAGCCAGCGTTGCATTATACCATCCCTCAGGATGAGGGACACTGGTTGCGTTCCATCTATATACCTATATCTCGATCCACCCCTAGCGTTCTAGAGTTTGCCTACGTAGCAGTTGCCTTGGTCTCCTTGTGACCCTTACCCTAGGGTCAGTGCTGCCCACTAAGCGTATGCTCAGTTTATCTGTGGCCTAAGGGCCAGGGTCAGTGTTGCCTCGCTCCTGTTGGTTCTGTGCCCAGGTGTCTGCATTGTGCCAGTCCTCTATTACTGGACCATTTGTCACCGAAGTCCTGCTGTCAGCTCCTGGACTGTGTGCCTTCAGTCTCTCTGGTTCTAGCCAGAACCTTCATTGCCAGTATTGTTTCCAGTTCATCCAGATTACCTATACTGGTTGCTATTGATGTACCCATTTGTATATATATATATATATATATATATATATATGTATGTTCTGTACTGTGGGACTAAGGGCCTATATTCATGTATGCACTTTATTCTAATAAAGTCATTTTTACCTTACCGATCACTGACAGTCCTTTCCTGCTCCAGCTGGATCAGTTTGGAGCAGAAAAAAATCTCAGATGGGTGACAGGGGTTTTTAAACAGAACAGTAACGTTATTGAACGGGGCTGCTCCAGCAAAATCAGTCACATGACGTTCACATGTGTTCCTCAATGTCTCTTCCTCCCTAGGTATTTCTCTCTATTCCTGTTCTCACTGCAACTGGTAGGACTTCAACTATACCTTTCCTTCAGGGAAGCAAATCCAGTGTCTCCCAGGCAATTTATCCTGTCCTCTTAAAGGAATCCCTTGCCTCACTTGTATTAGTAAACTTATTTATACGAACATTATAAAAATACTTGTTGGGTGTATTAAAATAAGGTGTTTAATACGTAGCCTCGCTGCTACTCTTGTTATAGCTTAACAGGGACGCAAGAATGGCTACGCGTTCCATTGTTGAAGTGCAAAAATTGGAACACAGTCTAAAGGAGTAATGACTAGTGCGCATGCACAGACTCGGAATGTGGACACGGTAGTCACTCCGAAGTCTGAATATCACACTGAAAGGATGATCTCTTCCAAAAAGGTATTTATACGTGTAATACTTTTATTATTGTTATCCGTGACGAAGTGTATGAGGACACAAAATGCGCTGGATAGCCTGGACTTTAAATTAATAAAAAGAAGAATATTGAAAAAAATATTGGCTTTGCTGTGAATATTATGAGAACTGATACATACTAGAAGTCACTGGAATCTGATGAGGAGCTGGGAGATTGGGTGGCTAAAATATTAAATTGTTCAACAGGTTTACTCTTAGAGGGTCTGCGCCCTGTTCTTTGTCTTGTTGGAAACATTGATGTGTAGGACTTAGACTTAGGCCCAAGCCCTGAGGAAACATTTATTTGCATAGGACTTAGCCCAATCCCTGAGGAATCAGAGATCATTTTTATTACTCAGGTTTGTTATTGTTAGTGAGATTTGTAGGACTTAGGCTTGTTAGAAACAAGCCCCCAAAACTTGTTTTTGTAGGCCTCTGGTTTATGTTTAAAGAACAAACCCTGAGAAAAAAAAAAGCCCTACTAGCCTAGTGTCAACAGGTCATATTGTGGTGACCACAGGCCATTGGCAAATGCCCAATGTCATTGCAGCATTTGTGACCACTGTTCTTGCTGCTGCTGCTGAGTTGTTTAAGCAGCAGGATAATTAGGCAGCTCCAAGGGAAATGAGATCAACAACAGAAGTGATATGGGTGATGATGATCATGGTTCCACTTGCCACTACTAACTCCAATGATGTGCCTGAGGCAGTAGCAGCACCTCAACTAGCTCCCACCATTGAATGTTCAGGCTGTGGCTGGGTTTCTCTATTATTCTTCCTCTTTGATTCACTTCTCACCTCTTGTTGCCTTTGGGGAGAGTAAGGAGCTACAGCAGCAGTGGAGACAAATTTATTTTCTGGGAGTTTGGCTTTAGCATGCTTCACATAAATGTCATGGTGTCTGTGTTTCATATGTGTGATTGTTAAGGTTAGCAAAACAAGACAAGGAGTCAGACGGTATAGTTAAGAATACCTTCATTAATAATAAGAGTAATAATGCAAGTAAGTATGACAGTACAAGCAGAGGGTGACTGGAAAGGCTAGAGACTCTATCAGCAATAGGAGCCTTCTGATGGGTCAACCACACTGCTGTAGACTAGGCCAAAGCTGGTAGTCTCAGGAATCGAAGAGAACGCAGCACTGAACCTACAGTCTCCTGTAAGGGGCAACAGAGGAGACTACTGACTCACACCTGCAGTCAGTATGGAAGAGCTTGTCTCCAATAAGGATGGCAACAATGGAGACTACTGACTCACACCTGCAGTCAGTAAGGCCGGAGTCTGCCAGAGCCCCAGGTCTGCACCAGGATGGGTGTCTGTAGGTAATGGAGCCACAAGCGGAGTAAACAGACAGATCCATAGGTCAGCACCAGCTAGGATAGTCAGACAAGCCTGGGTCATACATGGAGCGGGTAGTCAGCCAGAGCCACAGATCTGCACCAGATAGGATGTCCACTAGGAGTAAGCTACACTGGGATGATAGTTGGACACAGCCCCAGGTCAGTACCAGAACGGATAGTCAGAGAAGCCAGGGTCATACATGGAGCGGGTAGTCAGCCAGAACCACAGGTCTGCACCAGATTGGATGTCAAGACAAATGGAGCGCACAGAGAGAATGGTCAGACAGAGCCACAGGTCAGCACCAGAATGGATAGTCAGACAAGCTGGGTCATACACAGGATACAGGAACAACTGGAACTAGAACTTCTCAGAACAACAACGTAAGGGTCACTGATACACAGGCCCATAGATGTTTACAAAAGAGTAGGAGAAGGCAAGACCAATTAGGTCCCCCAGGCTGGGCCTATAACATGCATCCAGGCAAGTGCCTGATTCATGATGCCAGTAACAATGAACCAGACGTGACCAGGCCACAGGCAGAGAAGGAGGCGCTAGTGACGCCGGAGCATCAGTCCAGAACCCTGCTCCCGGATGAATGGCGCAGACCGAGGTAAGGAACTGTGACAGTGATGAGGGCTGTTGTGCCAAGGTGCATTCCCACCTTTTCCATTTTCACTGACTTCTCACAAATTGTGCATAGTGCCGTCACTGATGACTGCACTGTGCCTGCCCCAAGAGATAATTAGTTCCACACCCAGGACCTCGGGGGGGGGGGGGAGGTGGAGAAGAATGGCCTCTTTCTTCTTCTCCTCCTCCATCCCCTTCACTGGCTGGGGCAGAGGATGATGTTGCTGATGCATCAGAATCAGCACTATAACAAGGGCCAGGAGCAGTACTGATGCTGGCAATTGTAACCTGTCCTTTTTCCTCATCACTACTGCTTGACCCCATTCCCACTATGTCCATGGTAGTCTGTGGCACACTAGCCTACTAATCATCATCCTGCTGCTCTTGCAACTCAGCAGCAGCAGGAATTACAGCAGCAGCAAACACTGCAATGTCGTCACTGCTAGTGGTGGTAATGCCCACCCCATTTGTATCTCAGTCTCCCATTCTTTCTCGGTTTGGGCTAAAAGCCATTAATGTCTATTCTACCCCAGCTGCTCCACCATCAACCTAATCATCATCATCATCACTACCACCACCAGTCCCTCTTTGCTGCTGCTGCTGCTCTGTTAAAGTCTGACTGCTTGGAAGTTATGACAAATGTGACAGAGGGTCCCTACTGTCACAATTTCCATCTCTTGAGGTGAAGAAGGCAGACTGGCAGCACTATCAGAAGGCACAGGCAGCTGATCTGTGCTTATGGTGGTATTACTGCTGCTAGCAGCCAGTTCTGCCTTCTTCAGTATCATGTCCCAGAGGATCATGGGTATGTTGTGGGCTCCCATGACTGCTAGTCTGGCTGCTTGTTTTCACTTCCCCTTCCACCTCAGCAGGAGGATGAATAACAGGCACACTTAGGGCTCGATTCAAATGTTGGCGTCGCCAGAAAAAACTGGAGACGCTGGTTTTAACGTCAATTGAGCAATGCAAATGTTCCACTAGAAACAAGCGACGCCAGTTCTGAAACACACGTCGCCCGTCGCCAGAACAGCAAGATCTCACCCATAGAGGATAATGTACAAGCGACGCCAAAAGCGATTCAAATGTTGGAGTTAGGGCTAACGCGCGTTAAATTGCAACATTTCTCTCCAGAAATCTAACGCCTATTTTTTTTGGAGAAAAACACACAACTCAGACTAGAAAATCACCTTCGCTGAAAATAAAAGAGAGAAGCAGGTCATTCAAGGACAGAAGCCAAGCATACAGAAGTCAATATTAACCCCTGCAATGCCTAGCAAATACAACAACAAGGCCCACAACAGTGCTACACAGCCCCTCCACCCAAAACACACCTAACATGCAATCTGGATATTCCAGGGCATCCCCTGAGGGCACAAGGGAATACCCAAATTAAAATAACATATGCCCAACATCAGGTCCAACTGTGTCAATGACAATGTGGAGAAATGGTGCCTCAAATGTCACATATGCACATCTACCCAAAAATGTGTAAAATCAATATCATCAAACACCAATGCAGAACATAACAACATGGGAAAAGTGACGCACCCTGAGCTGGTACACATGGCACACCAACATCACATGACACCCTGCTTGTGAACCACTGGCCTACACCATACAAACAAGTCACAGACAAACAATAACAATCTAGCAACTCCACAGGGACAAGGGGAACACAAAGCAGCACAACATAAGACATCCCAAAACACCTTGGACCAACAGGGGTTAACACACAACACCACATGCACACCTGTCACTCCAACATCAAATCAACTCACCAATGTAACCTTAGCAGTACATGGAGACAAAACACACACCTGACAGCTACATACCAATTACAAATAATCACACCACTAACCACAGACACACCAGAAAACAATTACCTGGATAACACACACACCTTATCATTAGTCCATTATGACCACATGACTGCTCATTGACCACACCCTACTGCTGTTTAAAAGTTACAGCCCACCCTTCTCAGATGGAGAAAAAAAAAAAACAAAACACAACAGAAGAGAACAGAACAACAGTATGTACACATACCTTTACCTGAGGCGACAGCGGAGGCGTAGGCGTGAGAGGGCTAGGGCTCCCCATCCCCCTCCAAGCACCCCTGTGCAACAGCCGTCACCTCCTGCAGCTGTTCATGCTCCAGCTGAAGAGCCATCCCCACCTGGAGGACAGCACCTACCAGCAGCACCTCAGCTGCAACGACAGGATGCCCCCCAGCTGCCACAGGGACCTGTGGAGCAGCAGAGGGCTGGCAGACAAATGGCCAGGCCCCGGATATATCGCACCAGGGTAACGCTGCTGGGAATGACTGAGGAAGAAGATCCGAGAGCCTGCTAAACCTGTATCAGGTGATCAAAGATGACATAGACCCTGTTTACTCTGAAAACCGTGCCCTGACAGGACTGCAGAAGCTTATGTGTTCCATCCACTTCATGGCAAGTGGATCATTCCAATCCACAGAGGGATATGTGTCTGGAATGTCCCAGTCCACCTGCTCCAGGGCACTGACACAGGTGTTGACAGCACTGAAGAGGAAGGCAAGTGCCTACGTCCACTTCCCTACAACAAACATGGAGTGGGCACGGGTTAAGCAGGCCTTCTACGCCAGGGGAGGAATGCCCAGGGTCATGGGGGCCATTGATTGCACACACATCCGATTAAGAGCCCCTGCACATCATCCACATCTCTATGTCAACAGGAAGAGTTACCACTCAATCAATGTACAGATGGTGTGTGATGCTGGGATGAGGATTACCAATGTGTGTGCAAAATTCCCTGGGAGTTGTCACGACTCACACATCCTCACCAACTCCTCTGTACACAGGGATTTTGAGAATGGTACACATACAGGAGGATGGCTGTTGGGTGAGTCAACAGAGAACACACACCCCCACATCCACAGGTGCATGCACATGACGCATGTACATACCCATTTCAGTATGTGCATGACACAAAGGGGGGGGGGGACACCAAGTGTTGATGAAGAGGTGATGAAGATCAGATGACTCTACCATGTCATCACGTCTGCACCTTCCATGTAATGACATGTTGGTCATGTGCCCACGTCCCTTCAACTGTGGACATCTCTGTGCATAGGCTCCATAGAATAACATGGAATTTGGAGAAGTGATGGACCAGAGAAGTCATCTCCATCACTTCACCTCTACATCACTGCTTTGTGACTCCCCACCCCATGAATACATCATCCATGTAACATGACACCATGTTACTACTCATCTACAGGTGATGCTGGCTATGGGTGCAAGTGTTGGCTGCTCACACCAATCGCAAATCCACAGACACCTGCTGAGGAGCGCTACAATGAGGCACATGTCCGGACCAGGAATGTCATTGAGCGCACATTTGGCCAGCTCAAATCCAGGTTCCATTGCCTGGATCAGTCTGGGGGCGCTCTGCAGTATACACCTGCTAAGGTATGTGACATCGTCCAGGCATGTGCCTTGTTGCATAACATAGCTGTGGACACACGTCTCGTGGAGGATGTGCAGCCACACCATCCTGTGGAGGTCCCTGTTCCCACTGATGGAGGGGAGGATCTGTTGACAGGGACACAGATGCGAAACAGGCTCATCAGGGACTACTTCACCTGTGAGTACCATGCATGTGTGATTGTGGATGTGCTTGTGGAATGCATGCAAACATGTAAACCAACAATGATTATCTGTTCCACTCCACAGGATGACCCAACAGCATAGTCCTACCATGTAAAGGACATCATCCTTCATCCTCGCATCAAAGGTAAACCATATGGTCCATGTCCATCACATACTGAGTTGTACTGATGTGAAACTACATCTACCAAGTTGAGCAAAGCCATGACACATGTGGAACCCTGTGAGTCACAGAGGAATACCCAATGCAATGACATGTAATGGATGCCACATAGCAATACCATGTTTTAACCCCTTGAGGGCCATAGGTGCACACAAAACATTACAAGGCAATCAGTTGTGTACCCCTCTGTCACTCGAATGGTTCAGGGGATAATGGATCAGACTTAGCTAGAATGTGAGCAATGCCCAATGTAGCTGAATGGGGATGGTGGTTGTGTGTGGTGTTGGCTAAGGTATGGCAGTAATGATCCGTTAGTCAGGTTGCAAGGCCTGCCATGCTGACTTGTTTGTGTGTGTGTATATAGCACAAGGAATATTCCACTCCATTGTTTGACAATGTGTGTTGTCCATGTGTTATGACCATATGAGGTGTTCATCAAGGGGATGGCAAGCAGACATATGTATGTATGTGACACGGACCCTGAGCACACACACCTTATCAGTATGTAGATCGAGATCCATGAAATAGTTCACCTGTTCTAGGGGGCTTGGTTTACGATATGATGTGTGTGTCCACACACATATACATATGTCTGCTAGCCAACACCTTTATCCAAACAAAATAAGGTCATGATGGCTACACAACACGTTGACAACAAATAGATTGTTCACTCTGTCACATAACAAAGCTGTCACCGTGGAGTGCCAGTAAGGTCTCAAAAGCATTGTTGATCAATGTGTTGTGTACCTCAAGGGCATGATGGTGGTAAAGCAATAGCATGACTGTTGTGTTGATAGTGCATCTACAAATCTTGTTTTCACTCTCTGCAGGCATCTATGGCATGACTCCTCATGGTCCAGCAGTTTGTTCCGGTGACATGTTGACTCGACGTCCATGAGGATCATCTGTTTGTGTTGATGTCAATAAAACATGTGATATGACTATATATCTTGTGTCACTGATTACCTTTCCCATCAGGGTTTCAAAGAGATAGATGATAGTGATACTTGTAATGTTTGAAAATCCATGTAGTTGGGTTTATCACCCTGAGTAAAACAAGTGAACTTCCTTGCTGACAGGTGTTTTATTCCAAAGTGGTTACAGCTCAAAGTTTACATCCATAGATCCAATATCACAGTGGCATGAATGTGTCATGTGGCGCTGTTGATACAACATCTTATGGACAGCTCCGGTCCCTGCACCATGAATCCCCATAGGATGAAGTTGCAACAGCGCCATTTAACACCTTCAGGACAATGTAATATTTGATCCATGACTTCAAGCTCTGAGCTCGGATAACCTTGGAAAGAGACACCTTTCAGCAGTGGGAGTTCCCTTGTTCCAATCAGGGTGGTGAACCCAACTACATATATCATGACACATTCCAAGCATTACTATCCCCTTAATTGCGATCATGTTGTTGATGTATGTAATGTGTTCATGTTCAAGTTCAAGTCACATCATGGAACAACATCCTGATGTTGTTTGACTTTCAAATGTCTGTGATTTGAACTTGGACAAACGTGTGTATGTGATGTGTGTGTTCACCCCTGCTGTAAAAGCTTGTGACTCCATTCATCGTGAATGAGTTGTGTTCACTGCATAGCTTTGCAATGCATTGGAGACAACTCATTCCCTGACACCCATGTTAGATGTGAATGAGTTGTGTTCACTGCATAGCTTTGCAATGCATTGGAGACAACTCATTCCCTGACACCCATGTTAGATGTGAATGAGTTGTGTTCACTGCATAGCTTTGCAATGCATTGGAGACAACTCGGCCAAACAAACCACATATTGGATGAGAAACATGCATGGACACAGATGTAATGAAAAAGTGCAAACATTTATTAAACGGGCCTGAAGAAGGTTGGCCTTACTTCTTTTTCTTGGGAGGGTAAGGGCGGGGGGGGCTGCAGAGGTGGATTGCCTCTGACTGCGGCGGGTTACCCGTGGGTGTCTGGTGGATGGTGGTGGTGGTGGTGGTGGATCACTGCTGGCTGGAGATGCATTACTGGACCCCTGTTGTGATAGCTGGCCCATGTTGTGGCGCTGGTTTTCCCGCCTGTTTGTTTCGCGCATCTCCACCAGCATGTGTCCCAGGACCTCCATCATGCCGGTGTTAAATTGCGCCTGCTGGGTGTTGGCGACAACCTGTTGTGCCTCCATGGCCCGGAGGCACCCCATGATCCTCCCTATATTCACCTCAATCCTACGCAGGGATCGGGCACACCTCCGTAACACTGTCACCTGCTCACCCTGGACAGCCACACATGCCGCGTCGAGGGCTGCTGTGGGCGCAGGTGACACAGGCGTGGTGGGCATGGAGGCTGGCAGAGGTGGTGGTGTGAGCGGACGACCATGGGGTGCCTCAGGAGAGACTGCAACATGGAGGCTGTGGGGGGATGTGGAGAACCGATCCCCGGACCCCTCACTACCCTCTGTTACTGCAGCCTCAGAATGGGGCACATCTGTTGGTGTGGTTGGGGGGGATGGCGTTGGTGGTGGTGGTGGGGTGAAAACTGTGCGTCCCTGTGGCTGCTGTGGCTCCCCGATCAGGCCAATATGTTGGTAGTCCAGGGGCCACATCAGGGATGCCTCCTGGCTTCCGGATCTCCTAAGGGGGGGCTGAGGCCTAGCCCACATGCTGGACTCTGCATGTCCTGGCATCTGGACAGCCTGTGGCATTCTATGCCTCGCCATAGGCTGCAGTGGTGGAGACACGTGGACGCCAGGATCTTGCTGGGGCCACTGCTGGGGGCCTTGCTGGGGCCACTGCTGGGGGCCTTGCTGGGGCCACTGCTGCTGCTGCTGGGGCCACTGCTGCTGGGGCCACTGCTGCTGCTGCTGGGGGCCTTGCTGGGGCCACTGCTGCTGCTGCTGGGGGCCTTGCTGGGGCCGCTGCTGCTGCTGCTGGGGGCCTTGCTGGGGCCGCTGCTGCTGTGGTTGCTGCTGTGGTGGTGGTGGCAGCACTCCTGAGGTGGTGGCCTCCTCACAGGAGGTTTCCCCGGACTCCTCTGCTCGGGATGTTTGGTAAGCTGTGGGGGCAAATGACATGATGGAATTAGTGATTTGAGCCGTGACAGGAGTGCTGCACTACTGTTACAATGACATGTGAACCGTTGAGTGGCAGGATAGTATCCATTGCATAGCTTGGCAATGCATTGGTTACCATCCTGACACACATTGCTTAGCTTGATGTGATCCCGTACATTGATTGTTCTAACCTACAGTGTTGTAGATTTGGTCATCATGTGTATCCTGAGCAGTGGGGATGGCAAGGCATATACCTCCTTGCTATCCCCATTCATCATAATACATGTGGTGACCAAAAATAAAACATGACACCTTGAGTGACACAAACCTATTGCATGTCATACACTTAGCTTCAACAACAGAAACACTGTGACCTCTTAACACAACAATGCACCAGTGGTGAACGATGACTACAGAGTCCAACCGATGGTGTCAGCAACAGGAACACACCAAGCACACCAAGCAACATGATCTGTGGTACCCAACAACCTAATCAGCTGGAGGACACACACACACAACCCAGGACAGACATAATCATAACACACAGCAAACATGTGCATGGTTATGCTGTACTGTTAGGGGTTACTTCTTTGTTTTCCTATGTCATGATGTTGAGCCTAAGCACTGGTGTATCACATGTTGTTTAGATCTCAGTGCATTGGCTCCCAAGGATAACACAGGGATTGCAGGTGTGATGACACTGTTGTTGTCGTCATGTAAACATTGCCACCTCTTTCTGACACCCTAGTGAATGCCCCCCCCATCAGGATTTAGCCTTGTGAATCACATATGTCCTGCAGAGTGGTGATGGTGGGGAATGTCCCCTGGCCAGCAACACCCTGCAGTCTACATATGATGCAGAATGCTGAAACTTCCACTTGTACTAACTACCTACATGTTCAACACCTAGCTCTGACATGCATTAACAATACAATATGAAACACACCAATTCCCCTCCTTGCTATTCTCTGATAACCCTTTGGGTGCCAGGGGACTAGACAGTGTTTTGTTGAACAATGCATTGCTTATCCCTGTGGCACTCAAGGGGTTGTGTGCTGACCTCTTTGTCACTCTTTGTATGACATTGTGATACACAGAACATTTAGATCTGTGACTGACACATGACAGTGTGCATTGGATTTGTGCTGTGTATGATGTTGTTTTGGACAGCATGAAGAGGGTTCAATAGGGACTTTAGCATTACCATTCTGGCTGGGTTCGTCAAGTATTCTGTCCTTGTTTGACATCCCTCCAAGCTGTGTGGCTGGATTGTGGTGTGGAATGCTGTCCATGTGTTCAGGTGTCACTGTGTTTGTCTCTGTCTGTTAGGTGTCAGTTATGTGTGATGTGTGTGGGCCTTGATGCACGTACCAGTGGACTGGAGGCTCCTTTCATCCCCAGTGTCGCTCCATCCAGGAACACCATGGACCGTGATGGCGGAGATTGTCCTGCGTACAACCTCCTCCCACTGGGTATATTCCACACGCAGGGGCGGACCACCTCCTGTACCAGCAGCATGCAAGGCCTGCTCACCCATCTTCCTCTTCACCTTCACAATGGGAGACAGAAATGGGAAAAGGGTTGAACTAGATGTACACAAGTCTATTTTCAACTACTGTGTTACTATGTTACTATCTTACCTTGGCCTTGCAGTCTGTCCACCTTTTTTTCACGGACTCCACTGACCGGCTGCGGCTGGATACAGGCTGCCTTCCTCCTGGAGCTCAAACCAGCAAGGGGCCCTTTGGAGAACAGGACCCTCTCCCTTGCAACTACAGCCTCACAGAGGACAAGGTTCTCCTCCTCAGAGAACCTGGGCTCTCTCGCCCTTTCCTCCTCCTCACCACCAACAGTTTGTTGAGAGCCTTGGCTGTGGCTCTCCAGCCCTGCCTGCACTGGCCCTGGCTGTGTGTGGTGCAGGAGGTCTACCCCTCGTCCCACTGTCTCTGCCCCTGCACTGGATGTGCCTGCCCTCAGGTGGCTGCCCCTCCGCCCCAGAGATCTCCTTCTCCCTCCCCTACCCTGACCAGGGATGCCCCCCTGCATCTCCTCCTCCTCTCCTCCTACACTCCCCACCCCTCTCTCCTCTCCTCTCCATTGCTCTCACACACCCACACCCAGGCACTCACTCAGGCCCTCACACACTCACTCACTCACTCTCTGTCACTCACTTGCACTCACAGACTCACACTGTCAAAAAAAAAATAAAGGTGTGATGTGTTATCAAAATAAAAATGAGCTGTGTGTGTATGTGTGTTTGTATGTGTGTGATGGATATGTGCAAAAGTGTTTTATGTGTATTTTTATGGTGTCCCAATGCTCTCCAACTCCTATCTGTGTGCTGTGCTCCTCTCTACCTCTCACTCTGTAAAACTAACCTCCACTCCTTGGGTCCTGAGATCTAGCTCTGTGAACTCGATAACAGACAAAGGTGCGTAGGTGATTTTGGGTCTATTTATAGTTTTTTCGACTGAACTTGATACTTTGGGGGGCTGTGATTGGCTGGAGCGCTTGGTAACGTTGGACGTTTCGCTTGTTTTTTGCTTTTGGAGACGTTTCTCGCGTTTCTCGCGTGTTTGGCGTCGACGATGAGGTCAAATATTTGCCGACTCCAGTTTTGTAGTCTTTGTGTGTTTTGTAGGCCGTCGCGCATTAACTCTTTTGGGTATGGAACATTTGAATCTCACGTTACCCAGTTTGGTTTAACTCGCGAAGCCAGTTTTTTCCTTCACACTAGTTTTAACTCCAACATTTGAATCGAGCCCTTAGTCCCACTAGCTGTTTCACCAACTGTAACAACAACAGTTTCAGATTCTCAGTCACAATCACTCCCTCACTTCCAAAACTCTGAGTCTCTAGCTGCTGCATTGTCAATTAAAGGGATAGTAATGCTTCATAATAAAAGCAGCTCTAATTAATCATCATAGTATTTGGACTTTGGAGAGTCTTATTTCAATTCTGTCAGAGTTGTAGTTTAAGAGTAATTCAATGACAAACTATCCCCCTCCCCCCCCCTTTTACTGATGTAACACTGCTTAGCCAGAGTAGAAGGGAGGTGCCCAGGTAGATTGCAGAGAGGGACAATCTTCAATTAAGATAAGGGAAAAACCTGAAAAACTTGTCAAGGAGGGCAGGGATTTCATTGTTCTCATAGGAAGAAGACTGTCCCCTGCTGTTATTTGTCTAGTCTATGGACTGCATTCCACATCTGAGAAGAGATGGCTTACACTAGGTAAAAGGGGCGGGAGGGGAAACTTTGCTTGTGAATATCTCTCAAACCATAAAGGTTTGAGAGATAAGACTTTTATCGTTCTTCATCTTTTTTTAATGCCTGCAAAATAAAATAAAGATAAAATGAAGTATTACTATCTGTTTAAGCAGGAAGTTAGTGTTGTGGACAAAGGACAAATGCATTCTGCAGGCTAACACATTTTTCAAGACATATTTTGCTGTAGGCTCACGACTTTGACTTTCAACCACTTAATTCTAAACTACAGCCCTCAGAAGAAGTAATATTACAGTGGAAACGTAGTACCCATAGGAAATATAGCAAAAATGTATTAAAATAAATGAAAAGGAGAAAGAATTTGCATAGGTGAAAAGGAGAAACTTTCACAATAAAAGAGAAAAATTGGTCAGTTTTCACAGTCATGCAGAAAATGTTTCCCTCTTTTCCCCACCCCTACCTACCACCTCCACATCAGCAAATCATAATTAATATGCAAATCAAGCAATAAATCATCATTAGGCAGTAATTTTACTCCATTACAGATTAGGGGAAAAGGAAGGGCATCTTTGATATCTAGATCCACACCAGTGTAAAATGAACAAAAAAAGGGGTTACGTGCAGAAAATAGCAGAAAGTAGCAACAAAATAGCAGGATACATAGGGCTTGATTTAAAGGAGTCCGGTAAAACATGCGGTAGGGCCAAATTGACTACCAAACAACAGAATAAAATGTCTAAATGCATATTCAATGGTCCTACCAGCTAAAAGCACAACGGACATCAGGCCAAAGAAAAGGTCTTGTGCCCAAAAGCCCATTTTGTGCATTAAGTTTAGGGAAAAAAATTTCAAACTGAAATTGGTGAATAATGCCGCTTCCCGCTTGGTGAATAATTTCTCATGAAAAGTGCCATTTTTCCCACTTTTTTCAGCCTGGCTCATTTCATTGAAATCAAAGAGAACATTGAATTTTCACACATCACATTACACATATTATTTTCTCAAAGGCATAGTATAAAAGGGGCATGAGGGTGCCCTGTGTTGGTGGGTTGTGGAGAAAGAATCATTCAAACAGGGATTTTTTTGGGGGGTTTGTTTACTGAGATTGGGGCAGTTAATACAATTAAAAAAACAAAACATTAAACATGGTATAAAAGAGGACTGAGGAGGGTGCTTGTGTTGGTGGGTGGAGTATGGGGAATGAATCAGGTGAATAGAGAATTTGTTTTGGGGTGGGTTTCATGACTGGTATTGGGGGAACAGTTAATAAAAAAATAAATTACATAAAATAAGAAATTTGCATGTAAAGTGTTAGACAGGAATTCCCTGACATAAGCTGCTACTGGGGTGGACTGATACTTTTCCTGATAGAGTATTTTGTTAGATTTGATAGATTTGTTGTTACAATCCCAAGCCCTGAGGAAACATTGATTTGTGGGACTTTAGCTTGTTTGGCACAAGGCCTAAAGAAACACTGATTTGTAGGACTTAGGCTTGTTAGAAACAACCACCCAAAAACCCAGAGAAAACAAAAATGTCCTACTGGTGTAGTGCTAGCAGGTCATGTTGGCCAGTGGATACTGGCTATTGTCAAATGTCCTCCTGAGTCCATAATTGCGGAATATACAATTGCTGAGCTGAGTTGTTTAAGCTTCAGGATGATTAGGCAGCTAAAAGGGAATGGAATCAACAATAGCAGTAAGATGGGTGATGGATGATGAAGGTTCCACTTGCCACAACTTTCTCCAGTGATGTACCTGAAGATGTAGCAGCACAATAAGTAGCCGACAGTCTATGTGGAGAAAAAAAGAAGTTGGCAAATAATTATTCTCCACCTGCCCCTCCTCCAAAATCATGGCTGTGTCGTTATTAGAAAATACATTTTTCCCTTGAGAGCAGGAACTGTGGCTCTCATGAGCAACTGCAATATTCACAGCGTACAGTGTGTATGGTAAATAACATCTGGGGGCACAACTGTAGCCAAACACTATGACACCAGAACTCAAGTATTGACGTCTTCACCATACCCCTTGTTCACACCCAACTAAGGACACATAACAACTTGCTGACAGTTTAATAGTAATGATGAAGTCTCCCTGCCACCATCTTAGCATATTGTGTGGGATGGAATCTCCTCAAATGCCGCTTGATGCCCTGCTTGCAATTCTCCTCCACCACACTGCCATGTATCAATGCAACACACTGTAATGGGTGGACATGAACTGACACATCCTATCATCAACAGAGTGGCTATAATTTGGAGGGGGGAGGTAGCGATGAATGAGGTGGATTGGCAGTAGGGAGGGAGGAATTTGAACAGAGACTGTCCATATATTCCAATGGTTTGGTCTGAAATTCACCCACACACTACAGAATATTTCTATAGAGTTCTTGGATCTGACCCTTACAGGAGACATTGTCACAGGTAATATCATTGCTGATGTATACCTTAAACCAACAGCAGGAAATGTTTTGCTATTGTCTCCAAAATGTTCAGTAGTACTCACTAGTAAAACTTACAATGTAGGTGGTTTTATAAACCTCTCTACTTCAGGAGTATTTTATCTAATAACTTGTAAAGAATGCTCCAAACAGTATGTAGGACGTACAATATGTCCATTAAATCAAAGAATCATGGAGCACCTAAACGCAATAGAAAATGGGGATTCTAGATCTCCAGTTGCCAGACATTTCTTGTCTCATGGAATAGGTTTTAACCATTTTGGTTTCCAGGGTATTGAAAGAGTATTCAAACACCAGAGAGGCAATATATATACCATCTGGGTACAAGGGAAATGTTTTGGATACATCAGTTAGATACCAGACTACCAAATGGACTCAACTTGGAATGGGACTTGAGTCTGTTTTACTGATGTATTGATTCACCAGTTGTTCATTGCTGTTGAGAAGTAATCTTTAGATTCTGTCCTTGGTTCTATTAAACACGAGTTCGTGTTCCGGTGTTACATTTTATCGTCATGATATGTTTATAATTGTTTACAAACCTTTAATACATTTGTCATATTGTATACTATGGGATTATGCTTCAAACCATTACCAGCAGGAGAGGTATGTCCTCTACTATTTGGCTTTTTATCTTACTGATTTTTTTTAATATATGTGTATATATCTTTAAGGTGTGTTGGTGTGTTTTTTTTTAAATCTTAAACATTGATTGATTGTGTGAGGATACTTTGTTGTTGTATTGGAAGGAGGAGTAGAGATCCTATGTCCAGCAACGATCAGACGGCTGTGTTTGCCATTTATTAACATACCTATCCAAGGGATGTCTTTGGATTTAGCGACTTTATGAAGATAGGTGAGTGAAGCTCACAGGTTTTGCTGTATTATATGCTGATGATGAACAGCAACAAGCGCATGGATATTGAGCATTCCACCTGTGCAGTTAAAATTCTTTGTTGAATGTCTTTATATATGGGCACATCCCAGCCAATCAGCTTCAAGCAGGTTCTTCTAATCCCCATCTCAAAGCTGATTGGCTCGGATGTGTGTAAGCACAGATCTCAGCCAATGGTTGTGAGAGAATTTGAACAGAGTCTGACCATATAGAAAGGCAGTCTCTGTTCAAATTCACTAGGGGGGGTCTGTGATTATTCTGCCTTTTTGTTTGTGGTGGCGGCAGCGGCAGAGAGAGAGAAAAATAACATCTATTTTCATTTGAAATATATTTTGCTACTTTTCAGTTCTTATGGGAAATGTTTACTGGGGATATATGTGGAAGATTTCTGGTGATGTTTTACTTTAATGACCCACACATCTATGCACATCTTAACCCTTTGAGCCACAGAGAGGTACGCAAAGCATTGCTCTGCAATGCATTACGTAACCCTCTGGCACTCAAGGGGTTAAACTATGCATAGACGTGAAGATGGAATTACCAAGGACCAGAGGAAGAAAGAAGAAGGGAGAAAGAAAAAAATAATAAGAAAGACTATGGACAGTAGCTAACCAGGGTGCTGAAGACCCCACCGGACATCTGGATTAATATTACTTTTTATGGGCCGTTGCTTCATTACTTAGTTGGATTAACCCTGTGAGTGCCAGTGAGGTAATTATACCCCACTGGTTCTCATAGGGTTAATTCTACTAACTTTGGACATATTTTGTGTGCACTTTGGATATATCAGTACATCCACCATTTTTTTCTCATGCAATTCCTGTATCAGGTGTTAACCCTTTGAGTGCCAGAGTGGTACGGAATGCATTGCTTTCTCTTTTGTAATCTCTTCTAACAAAAGTCTGTGGTATCTATCTGTTGATTCCTGCCTGCTCCAGTGTTCTGCAGTTTGCTGCTGGCTACATCTACAGTGTTGCTTGCATCCTGAGTCTGCCCTGCACCAGTCATCCTCAGTTTTGTAATCTCTTCTAACAAAAGTCTGCGGTATCTATCTTCTGAGTCCTGCCTGCTCCAGTGTTCTGCAGTTTGCTGCTGCTTCATCTACAGTTTTGCTGTTATTCTGAGTCCTCCCTGCACCAGTCATCCTCAGTTTTGTAGTCTCTTCTAACAAAAGTATGCGGTATATATCTACTGAGTCCTGCCTGCACCAGTGTTCTGCAGTTTGCTCCTGCTTCATCTACAGTGTTGCTGTCATCCTGAGTCCGCCCTGCACCAGTCATCCTCAGTCTTCCTTCTTCCTTTGTATTTCATTTATTTGTTCATTCGTGCTTGTAGCTAGCTAGCTACGTCCATACTTCATCTACTTCATCTATAGTACCATAAGGCTAAAGCTCCACCTTACCCTGTTCTACCATCTTCATTTAGACCCTCAAAATGGTTCAATATATTTTTATTTAGTTTTAATTTATTATTGTATATATTAAAGTATTTTAAATTTGGCTGTATAATTTAGACTATTGCTGAGTCGAACAGGTCCAGTCTGAAATGCAGATCCTCCAAATGAAAAAAAAATTGGTTCGAAATCGAATTTTACCGAATTTTTTTGCCATGCACAAGTCTACCTGAAACAGAATAATTAACATTTGTAACAATTAAATTCAGAGGACAGGATAGTGTAAGAGGACCATTCATAAATAATATCAATGGCGTTCAGTAAAGCTGACACAAAGCTGTGTGAAGTCTGCAAACAAGGAATAGGTACATTCTGAGTGCTCAGATATTCTCAGTGGTTAGAGGCTAATAATCATGTCTCTTTTTAACGGGTGCCACAGTGGTTAGAAAATGGTTGCTGTAACAAATATTGATAATCAACATCACCGAGTGCCACATAAGGCTGCAATCACTACATATGATGATTGCAACAATTGTATTCATAAGTGGCAAAAGCTGATGATAAATACCCTATTATATAGATTTTTGGTTACTACACAATAAGACAAATAAAGACAAATTAGTTATAACATAGGTTTAATATAGTTGTTCAGAATTAGAGTTATAATAAAGCAAAATGTATCGTAGTTAATAGGATGTATATAGAAGTGATTGGATGGAAAGCTTAATTCAATCTCATCCACAAATCACATCTGTGTAGCTAATTAGTATAGCATGAGAAGGACAATTTAAACCAACATGTGCGGCAGTCCTCACATTGTGCATTTTCTACATATAGTACAAAGGTTTTCAACAGCTATTAACCTTGTGAAGAATCAGCAAAAATAATCTGAAACTCGGTAGTCTTCAAAATTGATCCTCCTCTGAAGAACCCCTAGATACAGGGAGAAATAAGCATACTAATGTCAGTGATGGATAACTGATAGGTCAGTGAAATAACCAGCATTCAGTAGTAGAGGACAATTGGAGAATCACACGAATACTTGTTTATCATCAACAAAAATAATTGGGTACATGGCAACAGAGGTACTCTAGATAGATTAAAAAAATAACTAAAAATTAAGTCATGTATACTTATGGACAAGTACAAATCCTAAAAGCAAATACTCAAAATATTGGTGTACATCCAAATTTTCATCACCATTAACCCTTTACTCTAAGGTATTGTGCCTGCACTACAATATTAAAGAAGAGGATTTAGTCACATCATATGGCCATAGAATGCTAAGCTTGCCACCAACGCCAAGGTACCTCATTTTTGGCAAGTACCTAACCTTAATATGCTTTGTTTTATGAGCTGAATCTCTCCTAATTTAGGCATTTACTAACCTTAATTTACTTTATCCTGAGAGCTGAGTCTTTGTCAGCTTTACTCATTAATGCAGGAGGCAAATATAGTTTTTGATACCTTTTATTGGCTAACTAAGCAGATTTAAATGCAAGCTTTCAAGACCTTAGGTCTCTTCCTTAGGCATGTTATACAGATAAATATGAAAACATAGCCTGAGGAAGAGACCTAAGGTCTTGAAAGCTTGCATTTAAATCTGCTTAGTTAGCCAATAAAAGGTATCAAAAACTATATTTGCCTCCTGTATTTATACGGCTAACACGGTACCAACTCTCATCTGTTACTCATTAATGGAGAGAGACTCTCTGACAGGCATTATACAGTGTCCTAAAGACAATGAGCATTGCACATGGGGTGGGAGGGGTGCTTAAACCAATAGAAGCTGGTCAAAACTTCCAAAAGTACAATTCCAGTCCAGGTTTTGGTAAGCACACCCAAAGGAAAAAAAAACACATTTAAACTTGATGGAGTGCAACCATTTTTGAACAAAATAGCTAAAAGCAAATACACAAAATATTGGTGCATACCCAAATTTTCATCACCATTAACCCTTTACTCTGCAGCATTTTGCCTGCATATCACTACTATATTAAAGATGAGGATTGATGTGACTAAATCCAGTAAGTTTAAATGTGTTTTTTTTTATTTGCAAGTAGAAAATCCTATCTTTCTGAATTATTGTTACAAAGTAAAGATAGCATTGAGACATTAGTGTGCCCCCAGCCAAAGCCTGATGTGCTTTTCGCCTATGAGGCTTTGTCAAAGGTACAGTCTGGGGTAAGCATGCTGGTGTTTAAACAGAAAGACACCTCCTCCCACGTAGTATGATTGGTAACATAACAGTGATTGACATATTTTTCTGATTTACAATCAAAAAGTGAAAATAAATAGAGTGCCAACAAATATAAGAATTATACATAAGGTATATTGTAATAAAGATATTGGTACCATCAATCACATCATATCATAGAACTAAATACATTATATATTTAATATATACAAAAGAATAATCAAGACACCAGTAAATTGAAATCACAAAAAAAGAAATAGCAGAGGTCATAATGTAATATCATGAAGAAAAAGTGCAGACTTGATATGGAAATTCAATATCAGTTTATGAATATCAATGAATTAACCCTTAACTAGAGAGCTCATAGATCAATATTGTAAAGTATATTAAATATAAAAAATGATCATATGAAAGAACAGGATATGGTGAAACACGCAGAGATAAGACTTGGTATATTTCAAAAAGAGGATACCCACAAGTGGTATCATAGTCTCATGCCCTCATTTAAACCGTGAGGCATCATGGAGTTAAAGGGATAGTAATACTTCGTTTTAACTTTATTTTATTTTGTAGGCATTAAAAAAACATGAAGAACGATATAAGTCTTATCTCTCAAACCTTTATGGTTTATGAGATATTCAAAAGCAAAGTTTCCCCTCCCGCCCCTTTTACCTAGTGTAAGCCATCTCTTCTCAGATGTGGAATGCAGTCCATAGACCAGACAGATAACAGAAGGGGACGATCTTCTTCCTATGAAAACAATGAAAGCCCTGCCCCCTTGACAAGTTTTTCAGGTTTTTTCCTTATCTTAATTGAAGATTGTCCCTCTCTGCAATCTACCTGGGCACCTCCCTTCTGCTCTAGCTGAACAGTGTGACATCAGTAAAAGGGGCGGGAGGAGGACACTTTGTCATTGAATTACTCTGGAACTACAACTCTGACAACTGAAATAACACTCTCCAAAGTCCAAATACTATGATGATTAATTAGAGGTGCTTTTATTATAAAACATTACTATCCCTTTAAGTTGGAAAATCCATCAATTTTCTTTTTTTGCAACAATGTGGTCTCCAGATTCCCACCCCTAATGCCCAGGGACACTTGTTCCAAACCAGATATTCTGAGAAGTTTAGGATTGCCATTGTGGTATTGTAAAGAGTGTTTACTCACACTTGTGAGTCAGTTACCATTCAAAGTGTCCCTTTCAGCATGTTTGATGCTGTTAAAATGTTCCCTTGCCCTTTCCATGATCTGTGATGCCCACATACAATTTCTCACATGGACATTGAGATAGCTCAGTCCTTTAAAATTACATTTAAAGTAGTCAGTGATTTTATGAATTTTTCCAAATCTGCTCTTAGTCTGCTTCATATTCATCATGAGTGGACAGATTTTACATTTGGTACAACAATAATACCCTTTCCTCTGATTAGATAAATGGCTAATGTATCCCTTAAGTTAGGAGATCTCCTACAGCAGCTGTAAATCAGGAACTGTATGTAGAACATGCCAATGTTTGTTGAGTATTTCAACAATGGAATTCCACTGGTTATTATGTGTGCCAGTTAATCTAATAGTCTTTTTGGTATTCATTGTTACTTTATTTTCCAGTGCATCTACCCTGAATCTACCCTTGTCCCACTGCACTAGTAGCCACAGAACCACACATATTGAACTTCAGCCCAGCCCCACTGCACTCTTAGCCATAAAACCATACATACGGACCCCCAAAGCCTTGTCCCACAGTAACCTTAGAACCACACACACACACAAAATGAGTCTCCAACATTATCCCACTGGTAGCTTTTCAGTTCCAATATACTATATACATGTTCACTTCAGATTTGAGGCAGGTAGGTACTTGTCTGATCTGAAGTACCTTGACATAGTGATACTATTGATAAGTAAGGCAGAGCTCCCCAGGCTTGTTTGTGTATAATTTAGATAAATGGGAATATTTATTTGTCCTATCTACTGCAGCTGGTTTTCCCCAGAATTGCTTTTTTTCTTTTATGCACTAGGTCCACTGCTTTATCAATATATCAACCCCATTCAGTGATGCTAGAAGCAGAACAGAAACTATTCTGTCTTGCTAGCAAAGTATTTTATAGATATCTTTTATTCATCTTTAAACATTGTTAAATTCAATATCCTCCTGTGCATGTTTAACAGGGCACTAAACAAATTCCTTCCTCATTGTATTGGTCTCTCCCTTTCACACGTCCATAGTCAGGTTTTTAGCTCTGCCCACAAGATGACTAGCAGTGAATTCTGAAGAGGAGATGTTAATATTTAGAGTAGTACGGTGCATAGTTAACCCTTTGAGTGCCAGAGGGGTACACAACGCATTGCATAGTAATGCGTTGTGCCTCCCTCTGGCACTCAAAGGGTTAAGTTCGAAATTAAGGTGAATAAAACCTGGGCCTTTACATCAGCATTGTTCATAAATACAATAGAATGATAGCTGTGCATATTCGTTCCCATGATTATTTGATGGTAAAGTTTCATTTTATTTCCCCTGCATACACCTTTTCTGTTTTAAAGGAGCACTAAACATGTTTATTTCCCCTGCAAAGCACTTTCTCTGTTTTAAGTGAGCAGTAAACATTTATGACACATGATGGAGAAGGGGGGGAGAGAGAGAGACACATGATGGAGAAGGAGGGAGAGAGAGATTGACTCGATGGAGAAGTGGGGAGAGAGACACATGATGGAGAAGGAGGGAGAGAGAGATTGACTCGATGGAGAAGTGGGGAGAGAGACACATGATGGAGAAGGGGGAGAGAGAGACACACATGATGGAGAAGGGAGGGAGGGAGAGTGACACAATGTAGAAGGGGGGAGAGAGACACGATGGAGAAGGGGGAGAGAGACACATGAGGGAGAATGGGGGAGAGAGAGGCACACATGATGGAGAAGGGGGAGAGAGAGACACATGATGGAGAAGGGGGAGAGAGAGGCACACATGATGGAGAAGGGGGAGAGAGAGAGACATGATGGAGAAGGGGGAGAGAGAGAGACACATGATGGAGAAGGAGGGAGAGAGAGATTGACTCGATGGAGAAGTGGGGAGAGAGACACATGATGGAGAAGGGGGAGAGAGAGACACACATGATGGAGAAGGGAGGGAGGGAGAGTGACACAATGTAGAAGGGGGGAGAGACACGATGGAGAAGGGGGAGAGAGACACATGAGGGAGAATGGGGGAGAGAGAGGCACACATGATGGAGAAGGGGGAGAGAGAGACACATGATGGAGAAGGGGGAGAGAGAGGCACACATGATGGAGAAGGGGGAGAGAGAGAGACATGATGGAGAAGAGGGGAGAGAGAGAGAGAGAGAGAGGGACATGATGGAGAAGGGGGGAGAGAGACACATGATGTAGAAGGGAGGGTAAGAGACACAGGATGGAGAAGGAGGAGAGAGACACATGATGGAAAAGGGGGGAGAGAGAGAGACATGATGGAGAAGGGAGGGAGAGAGACACATGATGGAGAAGGGGTGAAAGAGAGACATGATGGAGAAGGGGAGAGAGACATGTTGGAGAAGGGAGGGAGAGAGACACATGATGGAGAAGGGGGAGAGAGACACACACATGATGGAGAAGGGGGGGAGAGAGAGAGAGAGAGATGATGGAAAAGGGAGGAGAGAGAAACATGATGGAGAAGGGGGGAGAGAGAGAGAGACATGATGGAGAAGGGAGGAGAGAGATACATGATGGAGAAGAGGAGAGAGAGAGACATGATGGAGAAGGGAGGGAGAGAGAGAGACATGATGGAGAATGGGGGGAGAGAGAGAGACATGATGGAGAAGGGAAGGAGAGAGAGAGACATGATGGAGAAGGGGACAGAGAGTTTACTTTTGAACTGGCACGCTTAAAATGTCGCCTCTTAAACTGTTGCATTTGTTTGGCGCATTCATCATGTCGGGCCTTAAAGAGTCACAAATTGTACACGTCGCGTCATTCCGAATGGCACATTCACCTTTAAACAGTGGCAAACTGGGTGCAATAAGGACACAATATGGGTGCAATATGGGTGCAATATGAGTGCAATATGGGTGCAATAAGGACGCAATATGGGTATTGCACCCATATTGCACCCATATTGCCTCCTTATTGCACCCATATTGCACTCATATCGCACCCATATTGCACTCATATTGAAGCCATATTGCGTCCTTATTGGACCCAAATTGCAACCATATTGCATTCATTTTGCACCCATATTGTGCCCTTATTGCACCCATATCGCACTCATATTGCACCCATATTGCACTCATTTTTATCACAGTGGCCGTGATTGCCTCTAGCAGATATTGCCATACAGCGACATTATTCACTTCCTAGCTGTCGCTCTACGCTGAGTCGCTATTCCTATAGGTCACCATGCTGGTGAGGTCATCTCTCCGCCCACCTGACAGGGTTTTTAAACCTCAGCCTGTGTCATTACCTTTGCCCTTTCGTAGTGTACCTGAGCTTATTGCTGTTTTGGTCCATCACTGTTCCTGTGTATTACCTGGCTACGTCTGACTACCCATTCCGGCTCTGACTCCTGGCTACGTCTGATTACCCATTCCGGCTCTGACTCCTGGCTATGTCTGACTACCCGATCCGGCTCCGACCACTGGTGACGTCCGACGACCCGATCCGGCTCTGACCATTGGCTGTCTCTTGGGTCTCTCTCCTTTGTTGCGTTCTTTTGCCATTACATGCCTCGGTTTGGTTTCCTTGTTGCCTGTGCCTTCCTCTCTGCACTCGCTTCCATTAGTGGCGCTTGTCGGTCATTCCGTGTGTTGACCTCCCGTGGCGGTTCCGGTTTGTGTGTTGCCTTACCTAGCCTCAGTACCGGTTACCAGACTATTGTATACCCTACCTCTAGAGTATCATTGAGCTCCTTTATTACTACCAACTGTGTGTGTGTGGCAGTGCTTGGCACTGTCCTAACATCTACCTGTGTGAGTCCCAGGGCCATTCAGATTCTGCTCATCTGCCTAGTGAAGGGTGAGGAAAGTGAGTTCACTGTTCCTCACTGGTCTCGTGAAGGTGTGCCATTCAGACCGTGTGCATGGTGTACCCGCACTGTTATTCCATCTACCTGTGTGAGTCCCAGGGCCTTTCCATTGTCGCTCATCTGCCTAGTGAAAGGTGAGGAAAGTGAGTTCACTGTTCCTCCCTGGTCTTGTGAAGGTGAGCCATTCATACCATGTGCGTGGTGTACCTGCACTGTCCTCACATCTACCTGTGTGAGTCCGAGGGCCATTCCGTTACTGCTCACCTGCCTAGTGAAGGGTGAGGAAAGTGGGTCCACTGTTCCTCCCTGGTCTCGTGAAGGTGTGTTACTATCTGATGCCACTTCGTGTCACTATTATTGCTGCTGTTGTGTCATTTGTTGCCACCAGCCTGTTTCTTCATTTCCTGCCATTACTGTACTTAATAAAGTTTTATCTTAAGTTCATCTGTACTTGTCAGTGTTATTATTTCCTAGTCACTCCGTGACAATTTTGCACCCATATTGTGTCCTTATTGCACCTATATTGCACATATTGCACATATTGCGTCCTTATTGCACTTATATTGCACTCATATTGCACCCATATTGCGTCCTTATTGCACTCATATTGCCCATATTGCACCCATAATGCATCCTTATTGCACCCATATTGCACTAATATTGCACCCATACTGCACCCATATTGCAGCCATATTGCGTCCTTACTGCACTCATATTGCACCCATAGTTCATCCATATTGCACTCATATTGCACCCATATTGCGTCCTTATTGCATCCATATTGCACCCATACTGCGCCCTTATTGAACTCATATTGCACCCATATTGCACCCATATTGTATCCTTATTGCACCCATATTGTACTCATATTGCACCAATATTACATCCTTATTGCACCCATATTCCACCCATATTGCGTCCTTATTGCACCCATATTGTACTCATATTGCACTCATTGCACCCATATTACACTCATATTGAAGCCATATTGCATCCTTATTGCACCCAAATTGCACCAATATTGCACTCATATTGCACCCATACTGCACCCCTGTTGGGTCCTTATTTCACCCATATTGCACCCATGTTGCACATATTGCACTCATTGCACCCATACTGCATGTGAGTAAGAGTGTGTGATTGAGTGTGAGTGAGAGTGTGTGTGACTGAGTGAGAGTGTGAATGAGAGTGTGAGTGAGAGAGTGTGAGTGAGAGTGTGTGTGTGATTGAGTGTGTGAGTGAGAATGTGTGAGAGTGTGTGTGTGTGACTGAGTGTGTGTGATTGAGTGCGAGTGTGTGAGTGAGTGTGAGAGTGTGTGAATTATTGTGAATGTGTATGATTGCGTGATTGAGTGTGAGTGTGTGTGAGTGTGTGTGTGTGTGTGTTTTTTTTGTCTGATGTGTTTGTGTCTGTGGTGTAGGAGCGAGTGGCAACCATTTTGTTTTTTCAGTTACTTGGATAGTGGTGGGCGGGCTGTATAGTGGGGGCAGGCCAACTCTCTGCATGATTTAAATCACTCCCCCACTGAATCACCCAATGGGAGCAGTAACTCCTCCTTACTTAACCCTTTGAGTGCCAGAGGGGTACGCAACGCATTGCTTTGCAAAGCGTTGCGTACCCCTCTGGCACTCAAAGGGTTAAGCTGAGGTAACATAGCAATATAACACACTGTGGCTCTTCAGTTGAGTCAGGAAGCAGGAAGTGGAGGGGTGACAGTTGAAAACAGACAGTTAGTGAGGTTGACCGAACAGATGAAAAGAGTTAAATAAAATAGTTGCTATTAAGTCTATCCCTGAGTGTGTATTTTATGGAAACATTACACCTTCGTACTGAAACAGAGTGTATGGAGGGTTACAATTATCTGTGGGAGGTGAAACAGAGTGTATGGTGGGTTACAATTATCTGTGGGAGGTGACACAGTGTATGGAGGGTTACAGTTATCTATGGGAGGTGACACAGACTGTATGGAGGGTTACAGTTATCTGTGGGAGGTGACACAGTGTGTATGGAGAGTTGCAGTTATCTGTGGGAGGTGACACAGTATGTATCGAGGGTGACAGTTATCTGAGGGAGGTGACACACAGTTTATGGAGGGTTACAGTTATCTGCGGGAGGTGACACAGAGTGTATGGAGGGTAACAGTTATCTGTGGGAGGTGACACAGTGTATGGAGGGTTACAGTTATCTGTGGGAGGTGACACAGAGTGTATGGAGGGTTACAGTTATCTGAGGGAGATGACACACAGTTTATGGAGGGTTACAGTTATCTGTGGGAGGTTACACAGAGTGTATGGAGGGTTACAGTTATCTGCGGGAGGTAACACAGAGTGTATGGAGGGTAACAGTTATCTGTGGGAGGTGACACAGTGTGTATGGAGGGTTGCAGTTATCTGTGGGAGGTGACACAGTGTGTATCGAGGGTTACAGTTATCTGAGGGAGGTGACACACACTTTATGGAGGGTTACAGTTATCTGCGGGAGGTGACACAGAGTGTATGGAGGGTAACAGTTATCTGTGGGAGGTGACACAGTGTATGGAGGGTTACAGTTATCTGTGGGAGATGACACAGAGTGTATGGAGGGTTACAGTTATCTGAGGGAGGTGACACACAGTTTATGGAGGGTTACAGTTATCTGTGGGAGGTTACACAGAGTGTATGGAGGGTTACAGTTATCTGCGGGAGGTAACACAGAGTGTATGGAGGGTAACAGTTATCTGTGGGATGTGACACAGTGTATGGAGGGTTACAGTTATCTGTGGGAGGTGACACAGAGTGTATGGAGGGTTACAGTTATCTGTGGGAGGTGACACACAGTGTATGGAGGGTTACAGTTATCTGTGGGAGGTGACACAGTGTATGCAGGGTTACAGTTATCTGTGGGAGGTGACACAGAGTGTATGGAGGGTTACAGTTATCTGTGGGAGGTGACACAGAGTGTATGGAGGGTTACAGTTATCTGTGGGAGATGAAACAGAGTGTATGGAGGGTTACAGTTATCTGTGGGAGGTGACAGTGTATGGAGAGTTACAGATGAAAGCCCTGCCCCCTTGACAAGTTTTTCAGGTTTTTTCCTTATCTTAATTGAAGATTGTCCCTCTCTGCAATCTACCTGGGCACCTCCCTTCTGCTCTAGCTGAACAGTGTGACATCAGTAAAAGGGGCGGGAGGAGGACACTTTGTCATTGAATTACTCTGGAACTACAACTCTGACAACTGAAATAACACTCTCCAAAGTCCAAATACTATGATGATTAATTAGAGGTGCTTTTATTATAAAACATTACTATCCCTTTAAGTTGGAAAATCCATCAATTTTCTTTTTTTGCAACAATGTGGTCTCCAGATTCCCACCCCTAATGCCCAGGGACACTTGTTTCAAACCAGATATTCTGAGAAGTTTAGGATTGCCATTGTGGTATTGTAAAGAGTGTTTACTCACACTTGTGAGTCAGTTACCATTCAAAGTGTCCCTTTCAGCATGTTTGATGCTGTTAAAATGTTCCCTTGCCCTTTCCATGATCTGTGATGCCCACATACAATTTCTCACATGGACATTGAGATAGCTCAGTCCTTTAAAATTACATTTAAAGTAGTCAGTGATTTTATGAATTTTTCCAAATCTGCTCTTAGTCTGCTTCATATTCATCATGAGTGGACAGATTTTACATTTGGTACAACAATAATACCCTTTCCTCTGATTAGATAAATGGCTAATGTATCCCTTAAGTTAGGAGATCTCCTACAGCAGCTGTAAATCAGGAACTGTATGTAGAACATGCCAATGTTTGTTGAGTATTTCAACAATGGAATTCCACTGGTTATTATGTGTGCCAGTTAATCTAATAGTCTTTTTGGTATTCATTGTTACTTTATTTTCCAGTGCATCTACCCTGAATCTACCCTTGTCCCACTGCACTAGTAGCCACAGAACCACACATATTGAACTTCAGCCCAGCCCCACTGCACTCTTAGCCATAAAACCATACATACGGACCCCCAAAGCCTTGTCCCACAGTAACCTTAGAACCACACACACACACAAAATGAGTCTCCAACATTATCCCACTGGTAGCTTTTCAGTTCCAATATACTATATACATGTTCACTTCAGATTTGAGGCAGGTAGGTACTTGTCTGATCTGAAGTACCTTGACATAGTGATTCTATTGATAAGTAAGGCAGAGCTCCCCAGGCTTGTTTGTGTATAATTTAGATAAATGGGAATATTTATTTGTCCTATCTACTGCAGCTGGTTTTCCCCAGAATTGCTTTTTTTCTTTTATGCACTAGGTCCACTGCTTTATCAATATATCAACCCCATTCAGTGATGCTAGAAGCAGAACAGAAACTATTCTGTCTTGCTAGCAAAGTATTTTATAGATATCTTTTATTCATCTTTAAACATTGTTAAATTCAATATCCTCCTGTGCATGTTTAACAGGGCACTAAACAAATTCCTTCCTCATTGTATTGGTCTCTCCCTTTCACACGTCCATAGTCAGGTTTTTAGCTCTGCCCACAAGATGACTAGCAGTGAATTCTGAAGAGGAGATGTTAATATTTAGAGTAGTACGGTGCATAGTTAACCCTTTGAGTGCCAGAGGGGTACACAACGCATTGCATAGTAATGCGTTGTGCCTCCCTCTGGCACTCAAAGGGTTAAGTTCGAAATTAAGGTGAATAAAACCTGGGCCTTTACATCAGCATTGTTCATAAATACAATAGAATGATAGCTGTGCATATTCGTTCCCATGATTATTTGATGGTAAAGTTTCATTTTATTTCCCCTGCATACACCTTTTCTGTTTTAAAGGAGCACTAAACATGTTTATTTCCCCTGCAAAGCACTTTCTCTGTTTTAAGTGAGCAGTAAACATTTATGACACATGATGGAGAAGGGGGGGAGAGAGAGAGACACATGATGGAGAAGGAGGGAGAGAGAGATTGACTCGATGGAGAAGTGGGGAGAGAGACACATGATGGAGAAGGAGGGAGAGAGAGATTGACTCGATGGAGAAGTGGGGAGAGAGACACATGATGGAGAAGGGGGAGAGAGAGACACACATGATGGAGAAGGGAGGGAGGGAGAGTGACACAATGTAGAAGGGGGGAGAGAGACACGATGGAGAAGGGGGAGAGAGACACATGAGGGAGAATGGGGGAGAGAGAGGCACACATGATGGAGAAGGGGGAGAGAGAGACACATGATGGAGAAGGGGGAGAGAGAGGCACACATGATGGAGAAGGGGGAGAGAGAGAGACATGATGGAGAAGGGGGAGAGAGAGAGACACATGATGGAGAAGGAGGGAGAGAGAGATTGACTCGATGGAGAAGTGGGGAGAGAGACACATGATGGAGAAGGGGGAGAGAGAGACACACATGATGGAGAAGGGAGGGAGGGAGAGTGACACAATGTAGAAGGGGGGAGAGACACGATGGAGAAGGGGGAGAGAGACACATGAGGGAGAATGGGGGAGAGAGAGGCACACATGATGGAGAAGGGGGAGAGAGAGACACATGATGGAGAAGGGGGAGAGAGAGGCACACATGATGGAGAAGGGGGAGAGAGAGAGACATGATGGAGAAGAGGGGAGAGAGAGAGAGAGAGAGAGAGGGACATGATGGAGAAGGGGGGAGAGAGACACATGATGTAGAAGGGAGGGTAAGAGACACAGGATGGAGAAGGAGGAGAGAGACACATGATGGAAAAGGGGGGAGAGAGAGAGACATGATGGAGAAGGGAGGGAGAGAGACACATGATGGAGAAGGGGTGAAAGAGAGACATGATGGAGAAGGGGAGAGAGACATGTTGGAGAAGGGAGGGAGAGAGACACATGATGGAGAAGGGGGAGAGAGACACACACATGATGGAGAAGGGGGGGAGAGAGAGAGAGAGAGATGATGGAAAAGGGAGGAGAGAGAAACATGATGGAGAAGGGGGGAGAGAGAGAGAGACATGATGGAGAAGGGAGGAGAGAGATACATGATGGAGAAGAGGAGAGAGAGAGACATGATGGAGAAGGGAGGGAGAGAGAGAGACATGATGGAGAATGGGGGGAGAGAGAGAGACATGATGGAGAAGGGAAGGAGAGAGAGAGACATGATGGAGAAGGGGACAGAGAGTTTACTTTTGAACTGGCACGCTTAAAATGTCGCCTCTTAAACTGTTGCATTTGTTTGGCGCATTCATCATGTCGGGCCTTAAAGAGTCACAAATTGTACACGTCGCGTCATTCCGAATGGCACATTCACCTTTAAAGAGTGGCAAACTGGGTGCAATAAGGACACAATATGGGTGCAATATGGGTGCAATATGAGTGCAATATGGGTGCAATAAGGACGCAATATGGGTATTGCACCCATATTGCACCCATATTGCCTCCTTATTGCACCCATATTGCACTCATATCGCACCCATATTGCACTCATATTGAAGCCATATTGCGTCCTTATTGGACCCAAATTGCAACCATATTGCATTCATTTTGCACCCATATTGTGCCCTTATTGCACCCATATCGCACTCATATTGCACCCATATTGCACTCATTTTTATCACAGTGGCCGTGATTGCCTCTAGCAGATATTGCCATACAGCGACATTATTCACTTCCTAGCTGTCGCTCTACGCTGAGTCGCTATTCCTATAGGTCACCATGCTGGTGAGGTCATCTCTCCGCCCACCTGACAGGGTTTTTAAACCTCAGCCTGTGTCATTACCTTTGCCCTTTCGTAGTGTACCTGAGCTTATTGCTGTTTTGGTCCATCACTGTTCCTGTGTATTACCTGGCTACGTCTGACTACCCATTCCGGCTCTGACTCCTGGCTACGTCTGATTACCCATTCCGGCTCTGACTCCTGGCTATGTCTGACTACCCGATCCGGCTCCGACCACTGGTGACGTCCGACGACCCGATCCGGCTCTGACCATTGGCTGTCTCTTGGGTCTCTCTCCTTTGTTGCGTTCTTTTGCCATTACATGCCTCGGTTTGGTTTCCTTGTTGCCTGTGCCTTCCTCTCTGCACTCGCTTCCATTAGTGGCGCTTGTCGGTCATTCCGTGTGTTGACCTCCCGTGGCGGTTCCGGTTTGTGTGTTGCCTTACCTAGCCTCAGTACCGGTTACCAGACTATTGTATACCCTACCTCTAGAGTATCATTGAGCTCCTTTATTACTACCAACTGTGTGTGTGTGGCAGTGCTTGGCACTGTCCTAACATCTACCTGTGTGAGTCCCAGGGCCATTCAGATTCTGCTCATCTGCCTAGTGAAGGGTGAGGAAAGTGAGTTCACTGTTCCTCACTGGTCTCGTGAAGGTGTGCCATTCAGACCGTGTGCATGGTGTACCCGCACTGTTATTCCATCTACCTGTGTGAGTCCCAGGGCCTTTCCATTGTCGCTCATCTGCCTAGTGAAAGGTGAGGAAAGTGAGTTCACTGTTCCTCCCTGGTCTTGTGAAGGTGAGCCATTCATACCATGTGCGTGGTGTACCTGCACTGTCCTCACATCTACCTGTGTGAGTCCGAGGGCCATTCCGTTACTGCTCACCTGCCTAGTGAAGGGTGAGGAAAGTGGGTCCACTGTTCCTCCCTGGTCTCGTGAAGGTGTGTTACTATCTGATGCCACTTCGTGTCACTATTATTGCTGCTGTTGTGTCATTTGTTGCCACCAGCCTGTTTCTTCATTTCCTGCCATTACTGTACTTAATAAAGTTTTATCTTAAGTTCATCTGTACTTGTCAGTGTTATTATTTCCTAGTCACTCCGTGACAATTTTGCACCCATATTGTGTCCTTATTGCACCTATATTGCACATATTGCACATATTGCGTCCTTATTGCACTTATATTGCACTCATATTGCACCCATATTGCGTCCTTATTGCACTCATATTGCCCATATTGCACCCATAATGCATCCTTATTGCACCCATATTGCACTAATATTGCACCCATACTGCACCCATATTGCAGCCATATTGCGTCCTTACTGCACTCATATTGCACCCATAGTTCATCCATATTGCACTCATATTGCACCCATATTGCGTCCTTATTGCATCCATATTGCACCCATACTGCGCCCTTATTGAACTCATATTGCACCCATATTGCACCCATATTGTATCCTTATTGCACCCATATTGTACTCATATTGCACCAATATTACATCCTTATTGCACCCATATTCCACCCATATTGCGTCCTTATTGCACCCATATTGTACTCATATTGCACTCATTGCACCCATATTACACTCATATTGAAGCCATATTGCATCCTTATTGCACCCAAATTGCACCAATATTGCACTCATATTGCACCCATACTGCACCCCTGTTGGGTCCTTATTTCACCCATATTGCACCCATGTTGCACATATTGCACTCATTGCACCCATACTGCATGTGAGTAAGAGTGTGTGATTGAGTGTGAGTGAGAGTGTGTGTGACTGAGTGAGAGTGTGAATGAGAGTGTGAGTGAGAGAGTGTGAGTGAGAGTGTGTGTGTGATTGAGTGTGTGAGTGAGAATGTGTGAGAGTGTGTGTGTGTGACTGAGTGTGTGTGATTGAGTGCGAGTGTGTGAGTGAGTGTGAGAGTGTGTGAATTATTGTGAATGTGTATGATTGCGTGATTGAGTGTGAGTGTGTGTGAGTGTGTGTGTGTGTGTGTTTTTTTTGTCTGATGTGTTTGTGTCTGTGGTGTAGGAGCGAGTGGCAACCATTTTGTTTTTTCAGTTACTTGGATAGTGGTGGGCGGGCTGTATAGTGGGGGCAGGCCAACTCTCTGCATGATTTAAATCACTCCCCCACTGAATCACCCAATGGGAGCAGTAACTCCTCCTTACTTAACCCTTTGAGTGCCAGAGGGGTACGCAACGCATTGCTTTGCAAAGCGTTGCGTACCCCTCTGGCACTCAAAGGGTTAAGCTGAGGTAACATAGCAATATAACACACTGTGGCTCTTCAGTTGAGTCAGGAAGCAGGAAGTGGAGGGGTGACAGTTGAAAACAGACAGTTAGTGAGGTTGACCGAACAGATGAAAAGAGTTAAATAAAATAGTTGCTATTAAGTCTATCCCTGAGTGTGTATTTTATGGAAACATTACACCTTCGTACTGAAACAGAGTGTATGGAGGGTTACAATTATCTGTGGGAGGTGAAACAGAGTGTATGGTGGGTTACAATTATCTGTGGGAGGTGACACAGTGTATGGAGGGTTACAGTTATCTATGGGAGGTGACACAGACTGTATGGAGGGTTACAGTTATCTGTGGGAGGTGACACAGTGTGTATGGAGAGTTGCAGTTATCTGTGGGAGGTGACACAGTATGTATCGAGGGTGACAGTTATCTGAGGGAGGTGACACACAGTTTATGGAGGGTTACAGTTATCTGCGGGAGGTGACACAGAGTGTATGGAGGGTTACAGTTATCTGTGGGAGGTGACACAGAGTGTATGGAGGGTTGCAGTTATCTGAGGGAGATGACACACAGTTTATGGAGGGTTACAGTTATCTGTGGGAGGTTACACAGAGTGTATGGAGGGTTACAGTTATCTGCGGGAGGTAACACAGAGTGTATGGAGGGTAACAGTTATCTGTGGGAGGTGACACAGTGTGTATGGAGGGTTGCAGTTATCTGTGGGAGGTGACACAGTGTGTATCGAGGGTTACAGTTATCTGAGGGAGGTGACACACACTTTATGGAGGGTTACAGTTATCTGCGGGAGGTGACACAGAGTGTATGGAGGGTAACAGTTATCTGTGGGAGGTGACACAGTGTATGGAGGGTTACAGTTATCTGTGGGAGATGACACAGAGTGTATGGAGGGTTACAGTTATCTGAGGGAGGTGACACACAGTTTATGGAGGGTTACAGTTATCTGTGGGAGGTTACACAGAGTGTATGGAGGGTTACAGTTATCTGCGGGAGGTAACACAGAGTGTATGGAGGGTAACAGTTATCTGTGGGAGGTGACACAGTGTATGGAGGGTTACAGTTATCTGTGGGAGGTGACACAGAGTGTATGGAGGGTTACAGTTATCTGTGGGAGGTGACACACAGTGTATGGAGGGTTACAGTTATCTGTGGGAGGTGACACAGTGTATGCAGGGTTACAGTTATCTGTGGGAGGTGACACAGAGTGTATGGAGGGTTACAGTTATCTGTGGGAGGTGACACAGAGTGTATGGAGGGTTACAGTTATCTGTGGGAGATGAAACAGAGTGTATGGAGGGTTACAGTTATCTGTGGGAGGTGACAGTGTATGGAGAGTTACAGATATCTGTGGGAGGTGAAACAGAGTGTATGGAGGGTTACAGTTATCTGTGGGAGGTGACACAGAATGTATGGAGGGTTACAGTTATCTGTGGGAGGTGAAACAAGTGTATGGAGGGTTACAATTATCTGTGGGAGGTGAAACAGTGTGTTTGTGGGGTCATGATTCTGAGTGAGAGTGTGTGTGGACTAGGAGAAGTTACTGATATCTCCTACTTCAGGAGCGAGTGGCAGCTATATTTTTTTTGTCAGCTGGATAGTGGAGGGCAGGCTGGAGGGGGCGGGCCAACTCCCTGTATGATAAACATGCCCTCATTGAACCACCCAATGGGAGCAGTAAAGTCCCCATTGAATCACCCAATAGGAGTTGTGTCTCCTAATGAGACATAAATTATGTAATGAGGCATTCTGTTCAAAGTGTTTTTGTTTTCTGAGGAGACATAAATTATGTTCTGTGGGTGAGGTATCATAAAGTATGCAATGAGGCAAAAGTTTTAGGCAGGTGCGAAAAAATGCTGTAAAGTAAGTATCAATTAACAAAATGCAGAGAGAGTGAACAGAAGAAAATCTATAATTGGTGTGACCACCCTTTGCCTTCAAAACAGCATCAATTCTTCCAGGTACACTTGCACAAAGACAAAGATTTTGTAGGCGGTACTGATAACAGACAAAAAAATTGATACATCTAATGGCAGAAATTTAAAAGCCCATTTTCTTGGACTTTAACCCCAAAAATGGATAAGAAAAACCACCGTCAGAAGATACAAAATAGAGAAATAGCAGCTCATACAACCCACAGCACATAGCACAAGTATACAAACGAAACAATTAACCCCTGCAAAGCCAAGATAAAAGAAAAAACAATGCCCTACAATCAAGTCATGAAGCATTATTTAGTGACCCATTGACACATCTTTGTGTACCTCAATAATGATATAGAACAAGACCAAAATATATACTGTAGGCAGACGAATGTATGAAAATATATATAACGAATAGTCATGAGCGAGCATGCTCGGCCGAAGCTCGGTTCGGCTCGAGCATCGCTCTGCTCGGCACATGGCGGTACTCGTACGAGTACCGCATGTGCTCGCCCGCCATGTTCGGGTCTCCTCCCCGCACGTTTCGCGGCTGCTGCGCAGCCAATAAACGTGCGGGGAGGCTCTGACATCAGTGTAATGCCAGCAGCCATGTTGGCTGCTGGCATTACACTGATTGGCTGGCCAGAACCCGTGATCGGGTGCTGTATAGCACCTGACCAGCGAGTTCGGCTCAGTCTTAGCCAGGGAGAGATGAGGATAGGAAGGGAAAGTCAGTGTAGGGAGAAGAAAAGTGTTTTTGAACAAAAAAAAGACCCAAAAGTCCTTTTTAGGACTACTGTGTGTGGGGGCAGCAGATATATTTTGTTTTGGGGGGCAGAGTTTAAAAAAAAAGTCACATATTCCGTTCACTGATCCTAGCAGCAGATTAGCAGCACATTCTGTTTAGTGTGCAAAGTTTCAGATTAGCAGCACATTCTGTTTAGTGTGCAAAGTTGGAGATTAGCAGCACATCATTTTTAGTGTGCAAAGTTGCAGATTAGCAGCACATTCTGTTTAGTGTGCAAAGTTGCAGATTAGCAGCACATTCTGTTTAGTGTGCAAAGTGTTAAAAATAAAAGTCACTTATTCCGTTCACTGATCCTAGCCGCAGATAAGCAGCACATTCTGTTTAGTGTGCAAAGTTGCAGATTAGCAGAACATTCTGTTTAGTGTGCAAAGTGTAAAAACTAAAAGTCACATATTCCATTCACTGTGCCTAGCCGCAGATAAGCAGCATATTCTGTTTAGTGTGCAAAGTTGCAGATTATCAGCACATTCAGTTTAGTGTGCAAAGTGTAAAAACTAAAAGTCACATATTCCATTCACTGTGCCTAGCCGCAGATAAGCAGCATATTCTGTTTAGTGTGCAAAGTTGCAGATTATCAGCACATTCAGTTTAGTGTGCAAAGTGTAAAAACTAAAAGTCACATATTCCGTTCACTGTGCCTAGCCACAGATAAGCAGCATATTCTTTTTAGTGTGCAAAGTTGCAGATTAGCAGCACATTTTGTTTAGTGTGCAAAGTGTTAAAAATAAAAGTCACTTATTCCGTTCACTGATCCTAGCCGCAGATAAGCAGCACATTCTGTTTAGTGTGCAAAGTTGCAGATTAGCAGAACATTCTGTTTAGTGTGCAAAGTGTAAAAACTAAAAGTCACATATTCCATTCACTGTGCCTAGCCGCAGATAAGCAGCATATTCTGTTTAGTGTGCAAAGTTGCAGATTATCAGCACATTCTGTTTAGTGTGCAAAGTGTTAAAAATAAAAGTCACATATTCTGTTCACTGTGCCTAGCCGCGGATAAGCAGCACATTCTGTTTAGTGTGCAAAGTTGCAGATTATCAGCACATTCAGTTTAGTGTGCAAAGTGTAAAAACTAAAAGTCACATATTCCGTTCACTGTGCCTAGCCGCAGATAAGCAGCATATTCTTTTTAGTGTGCAAAGTTGCAGATTAGCAGCACATTTTGTTTAGTGTGCAAAGTGTTAAAAATAAAAGTCACTTATTACGTTCACTGATCCTAGCCGCAGATAAGCAGCACATTCTGTTTAGTGTGCAAAGTTGCAGATTATCAGCACATTCAGTTTAGTGTGCAAAGTGTAAAAACTTAAAGTCACATATTCCATTCACTGTGCCTAGCCGCAGATAAGCAGCATATTCTGTTTAGTGTGCAAAGTTGCAGATTATCAGCACATTCTGTTTAGTGTGCAAAGTGTTAAAAATAAAAGTCACATATTCTGTTCACTGTGCCTAGCCGCAGATAAGCAGCACATTCTGTTTAGTGTGCAAAGTTGCAGATTATCAGCACATTCAGTTTAGTGTGCAAAGTGTAAAAACTAAAAGTCACATATTCCATTCACTGTGCCTAGCCGCAGACAAGCAGCATATTCTGTTTAGTGTGCAAAGTTGCAGATTATCAGCACATTCAGTTTAGTGTGCAAAGTGTAAAAACTAAAAGTCACATATTCCGTTCACTGTGCCTAGCCGCAGATAAGCAGCATATTCTTTTTAGTGTGCAAAGTTGCAGATTAGCAGCACATTTTGTTTAGTGTGCAAAGTGTTAAAAATAAAAGTCACTTATTCCGTTCACTGATCCTAGCCGCAGATAAGCAGCACATTCTGTTTAGTGTGCAAAGTTGCAGATTATCAGCACATTCAGTTTAGTGTGCAAAGTGTAAAAACTAAAAGTCACATATTCCATTCACTGTGCCTAGCCGCAGATAAGCAGCATATTCTGTTTAGTGTGCAAAGTTGCAGATTATCAGCACATTCTGTTTAGTGTGCAAAGTGTTAAAAATAAAAGTCACATATTCTGTTCACTGTGCCTAGCCGCAGATAAGCAGCACATTCTGTTTAGTGTGCAAAGTTGCAGATTTGCAGCACATATTCCGTGTAATATGAAGAAGGCGGGTAAAAAGGGACGGGGAAGTGGACGTGATCCTGATATTTCAGGGCGCGGGTCAGGACGCGTAGAAACTGTGCCTGGTGCCAGAGCACAAGAAAGAAAGACATCCACCATACCTAGCTTCATGTCTCAGTTTACAGGGCGTCGCAGGACATCACTCTCGAGGTCAGACCACTGCGAACAGGTGGTCGGTTGGATTTCAGGTGATACTGCTTCCAGTCGGTTAAGCACCACCCTGTCTTCCACCAAGTCCACTCTCAGTAGCCAAGAGTCTGGTCAACATAATCCTCACCCTGATCATCCTTCCTCCCACCATAGAGGGTCTGGTCAAAGAAGTGATCCCACACTGGGATATAGTGAGGAGCTCGTCTCATCACCAATCCTTCATTTGAACCTCTCTCCAAGCACGCTTGCAGAGGAACATGAAATCTTGTGCCCTGATTCACAACCTCTAGAGGGTACCCAATCACAAGAAGATGACAGAGGGGAACAGCATTTAAGGTCAAAGGAAGTGGATGATGATGATGATGAGACACAGTTGCCATCAAATCAACCACTTTTACTGTCTCAAGACCTTGATGAGGAGGATGATATACAGTTGTCAATGACTGAGTATGTGGTGGGATCAAGAAATGAGGAGGATGATCAGAGTGAGGAAGTGGAGGAGGACTTGGTGGACGATGAGGTGACTGACCCCACCTGGGAAGGTGGAGAGCCGAGCGATGACAGCAGTCCTGAGGGTGAGCCATCTGCAGCACCGCAACAGGCTGGAAGAGGCAGTGGTGTGGCTACAGAAAGAAGGCGGACCGCACCAAACCGGCCCGCAAATGTTCCACGGAGCACCCCCTTGCGTAAATCTCCCTTGCCAAGGGGTAGATGTTCCGCGGTATGGCGTTTTTTTAAGGAAAGTGCGGACGACAAAAGAATTGTAGTTTGCAACCTGTGCCACACCAGAATGAGCCGAGGCATGAACACTAGAAACCTCACCACCACCAGCATGATCCGACACATGGCATCCAAGCACCGTAATAAGTGGGAGGAACGCCCGGATCGCCAATCTGTGTCTGCAGGCCACACCACTGCCTCCTCTTCCCCTGTTTTCGGTGCCGGCCAATCGCCTGTCAAAGGCGCAGGCCCGCATACCTCCCGCCCTGCACCTGTACCATCTGAAGCACCATCAGCAACCACATCCACTTCCCTGTCCCAGCGCAGCGTCCAAATGTCGTTACCCCAGGCATTTGAGCACAAGCGAAAATATCCAGCCACCCACCCACAGGCCATAGCACTAACCTCACACCTTTCCAAATTACTGGCCATCGAAATGCTGCCATTTAGGCTTGTGGAGACTGAGTCCTTCCGCAGCCTGATGGCAGCAGCTGTCCCTCGGTACGCAGTCCCCAGCCGCCACTACTTTTCCCGGTGTGCCGTCCCCGCCTTACACCACCATGTGTCCCGTAACATCACCCGTGCCCTGACCAACGCAGTTACTGGGAAGGTCCACTTAACGACTGACACATGGACAAGTGCTTGTGGCCAGGGAAGCTACATTTCCCTGACGGCACACTGGGTGAATGTCGTGGAGGCTGGGAGCGACTCGGACCCTGGGATGGCACAGGTGCTACCCACGCCGAGGATTGCGGGCCCTACCTCCATCAGGGTTTCCGCCAGCACCTACGTTATTGGCTCCTCCTCCTCCGTTTCCACCTCCGAATTCTCTGCGCGCAGCGCCACTCCCCCATCAGCCGGTAGCTGGAAGCAGTGTAGCACTGCAGTGGGGAAGCGTCAACAGGCCGTGCTGAAGCTGATCTGCCTTGGGGACAAACAGCACACGGCCTCAGAGCTGTTGCAGGGGATTAGTCACCAGACCGAGCAGTGGCTCTCGCCACTCAACCTGCAACCAGGCATGGTTGTGTGTGATAATGGGCGTATCTTGGTGGCGGCTTTGGAGCTTGGCAAGCTCACACACGTACCATGCCTAGCGCATGTATTTAATTTAGTGGTTCAGCGATTTCTAAAAACCTACCCCAATTTGCATGATCTATTGACCAAGGTGCGCCGCGTGTGTGCACATTTCCGTAAGTCATCAACAGCTTCAGCCGGCCTGTTGAAGCTGCAGCAGCGCTTACAATTGCCAGCTCACCGGCTGCTGTGTGACGTGAGCACGCGCTGGAACTCCACCTTCCACATGTTGGCCCGGCTTTGTGAGCAGCAGAGGGCAGTAGTGGAGTACCAGCTGTTACACGGTCGTCGCCTCTCCGTTCAACTTCCTGTAATCAGAAGTGAGGAGTGGGAATGGATGTCAGACCTCTGTGAGGTTTTACGCAATTTTGAGGAATCGACACAGATGGTGAGCGGCGATAACGCTATTATCAGTGTAACCATCCCACTTCTGTGTCTACTGAAACGCTCGCTGCTCACAATTAAAACCGACGCTTTGCATGTGGAAGAGGTGGAAATGCGGGAGGAAGAGCTTACACAAGGTGATAGCCAGAGCACCTTCACTTCGTCTTCTCAGCGACAATTGGAGGAGGCGGAGGAGGAGGAGGAGGAGGAGGAAGACACGGTTGCCTCCGCTACAGAGGGTAGCCATGGAACTTTAGTTCCATCTCTTCAGCGTGGGTGGGCAGAAGAGGAGGAAGAGGATGAGGAGATTGAGAGTCATCCTCCTGTTGAGGACAGCGAAATCTTGCCTGTTGGTACTCTGGCACACATGGCTGACTTTATGTTAGGCTGCCTTTCCCGTGACCCACGCGTTACACGCATTTTAGACAACACGGATTACTGGGTGTTCACCCTTCTGGACCCCCGCTACAAAGAGAATTTCTCATCTCTCATTCCTCCAGTGGAGAGGACAAGCAAAATGGTGCAATACCAGAAGGTTCTTGCCGAAAAATTGCTCCAAAATTTTCCATCTGACAACGCTGGCGGCAGAGTACGTGCTACCTTGGCCAACCGAGAAGGGGAGAAAAGGGGAGCACACAGCAGTTCCGACAAAGGCAGGGCAACACTCTCCAAGGCGTGGGACACCTTCATGACACCCCGCCAGCACCCTCACCCTGATGCGCAGCCTAGTGTCACAAGGAGGGAAAAGTTTTGGAAGATGGTGAAGGAGTACGTAGCAGACCGTGTCAGCGTCCTCAATGATCCCTCTGTGCCTTACAACTACTGGGTGTCCAAGCTGGACACGTGGTATGAACTGGCACTCTACGCCTTGGAGGTGCTGGCCTGCCCTGCCGCCAACGTTCTGTCTGAGCGGGTATTTAGTGCTGCTGGTGGCATCATAACAGATAAGCGTATCCGCCTTTCCACCGAAAATGCTGATAGGTTGACACTTATAAAAATGAACAAGGCCTGGATTTCCCCTGACTTCTCCACTCCACTGGAGGAAAGCCCCGGGTGAACATAAAGTCAATTTATATATGTTATTTACAATGATGGGAATACTCTGTATTCCCATTCACCCCTTCCACCCAAAAAATGGGTATATGGTTGACTCTCTTCCATATACCCTGGGATATAATTTTTATATAGGGCCAGCTCACCAGCGGGCCCTGTGATATAATTTTTATATAGGGCCAGCTCACCAGCGGGCGCTGTTTGACAATTTTTGTATAGGTCAGCTCACCAGCGGGCCTTCTCATATAATGTTTTATTGGGTCAGCTCTCTAGCGGGCCCTCTCATATAATGTTTTATAGCGTCAGCTCACTAGCGGGCCTTCGCATATAATGTTTAGGATGGTCAGCTCCGCAGCAGACCCTCACCCATAATGTTTTAGATGGTCGGCTCAGCGCACGTTTCCCTCTTAATCATGGCCCCAGTTCAGAAAAATCGAGGAAATTTTTGGGAGAATTTGCCTCTGCGCACGTTTCCCTCTTAATCATGGCCCCAGTTCAGAAAAATCGAGGAAATTTTTGGGAGAATTTGCCTCTGCGCACGTTTCCCTCTTAATCATGGCCCCAGTTCAGAAAAATCGAGGAAATTTTTGGGAGAATTTGCCTCTGCGCACGTTTCCCTCTTAATCATGGCCCCAGTTCCGAAAAATCAATGAAATTTTTTGCAGAATTTGCAGATGATATACAAGTAAATATACAGCAAATACTGCTTGGTAACAATTTTTCGCCTAAAGTCGTTTTTATCTTCCTTTTTGTGTGTTTTACGGTCAGTCTGTAAAAATGGCGTACTACGGGCGAAACATCGTTCCCAGCAGCGACGTTGGAGTCCAAGATGCATCCAGACATCCTCCCTATGCTGTCCCTGAACCATTTCTGTGGTGTTTCCATCATTTTCTGCCCTTTTCCTATGGACCAGGCACCCTCCCCTCATCAGAGCAGGGGGTGCCTGGTGTAATGCTCGAGTCCTCCCATTGACTTCAATGGGGCTCGGGTGCTCGGCCGAGCACTCGAGCCTCCGGGGGCGCTCGGTCAGAGCACCTGAACACCCGAGCATTGGGGTGCTCGATCATCACTAATAACGAAGTTTAAACAAACATCAGAGTGAATTACATTGCTGTGGACCCATGTCATACACAGATATGTACGCCACACAGTCTGACCACATAACAAGACGGTCACCAGGGTGGGAAAAAGGGACACAGGGATTTGCCTCTCAAAGAGGCACTGTCCCTTCTAAAAAGGGACACCTGCGAAGTATGCAATGTCTACACAAAGTATCCCAACACAAGCCAGCACAACAGGGTTAACATACAACACGCACCTCTGTCAACCAGAGAGCAAACTCACCTGGGCAACATCAACAGCCAATGGAAACAGATGTACACCTGATAGCTATACAGCAATTACGCTAAATCAAACAAACAACAAGAGACACAATGGAAAACACCTACCTGGACAACACACACACACATACTGATCCAGTGTCTGGCACATTTACACTTCTGCTCAGCATCATTTGTGTTGAGTAAACTGCAGCAACAATAACAACACAGGTTATTAACATCCATAACCTTGGCTATGATGTCATGGACACCAGAGTAAATAATACACATGACACAGGTACAGTGAAGTTTAACCAGTTTTTTTAAGATACGCAAGAGTAAGCACTTCCCAAACCTTAGTAGGAACAGGCATGAGGACAGTGTCGAGTCTACTACCCAAGGATTGACACTGAACTGTAACCAGTTCTCAGTAGCCTATAGAGATAGATGGGAGCAGAACCAGGCTTGGTTCTATACCTAGCAAATGGGAACCTGGAATGCCAGGAAACCTGATCACTGGAGCAACAGCTCAACTCCCAGACACGAGACAGGCAGACAGATGTCTCGAAGTAGTGACTCTACCACGGAGTGGTAGGAGGAGCGATACAGAGAATAACTATTACTCCGAAAGAGTCACGGAACCAGTCTACTAAGTAGGCAAATGGTGGAGGCAAGAGTGTGGAATGTAGCCAGCCACAACACCGGTAAGTATGTGAAGGCAGTACTGTACGTAGGCTACAGAGCAGAGGGTTATGCAACAGGCCCAGGAGGCAATGGATACATTGGCATAAGATGGAGGCAATGGAGCGAGAGGCAACCAGTAACTTGACCACGGAGGTAGCAGTTGCACTACACTGATGGAGCATGCCCACAACTAGCTCAAACAGGTGATAGTCAGACTGGAGCGAAGGACAGCACAGAGCGTAAGCCAGACAAGCCACAGTTGACAGCCAAATCGGGTAGTCAGCCAAAGCCAAGGTCAAAACAGAGCAGGTAGTCTGACAAGCCAGGGTCATACACAGATCGGGTAGTCAGACAAAGCCACAGGATCGATCAGGATTAAACATGTCAGCCAAGCAAGGGACAAACAAGAGCAACACTGAAGAAATGCACAGATACACCATGAAAGAGCAACAAGTCCTAGCCTCAATGAGGTTTATAAAGAAGCAGAAGGAGACTGGACCCAATTAGGCCCAACAGAATAGGCCCATAAACAGGCATCCGTGCCAGTGCCTGTTACATGATTTAGCAATGAGGAAATGGCCAGAGGCCATGCCGACCCGCGGCCATACAGCGGTAAGATCGCAGGATCGCTTAGGCCTCAAAGGGAGACTGTAATATATGATGAATGCTTCTGCTGCTGGAAGTGCTGCACCTTTGACACCTAGTAGTAGAAGTAGTAGAATTGCAACAACATCTAGCCCCAGTAGTAGTATCAGTACCTCAGGAACCCCGCAGTCCATGACATCCACAGTATGAGCAGGGGGAAGGCAGACTCACACCTAGACTCCTCCTATATGAGTTCCTATATGAGATTCCACCTGAACCACAACCACAGGTCTGACTGGGAGACACACAATCAGCAGGTCAGAGATGCCACAACCCATGACGAAGCCACAGTTAGTGTTGACACGCATTGGGTGTTGAAATGTTTGGCGAGCCTGTACTACACTCTTCTTTCCCCTATGTTGCCATCTGCTGCTTGTATTAGATAAGTATTCTGAGTATCTATTATTGTCAGTCTTTGTTCATTATTGCTTTTTTTCATTGTATCTTAGTATTGACATTTATACCTTTTTGTTTGGTACTCAGTATGCTTTTCTTTTGACTTAGCATTTGTATTTTGATTATGAATATCTACACATTTATATCCGAGCTCCTCAGCTTTGTTTTTAATTCCTTTTATGCCTTTCTATATTTTTTGTAATAATAAAGTCTTTGTCTATTTTGTGCTACTTTCAATGTGCCTCATTTTATTTGGGTCTCAGGTGTGGGTAGTCTCCTGGTTTCTTATACCATTTGATTCCCCATATGTATTTCTGAGATGCCACAACTAGCAAGAATCTATTGCTACTATTTACAGACATGAAAATGTGGTGAATGTACAAATTTATCAGTGTAGCCCCGCTGATGTTATCCTCTAATGCCAGTGGCTGCATCCCAAGGTATACCCCAAGGTATTGCAGAAATGCATATTGGGAAGCTCCTCCATAATTAGGACTATAATAGCAACAAGTGCATGTCCTATAGCATAGCAGGGAAATGCATATATGCATGCCATTTTATCTACTCCTTGTTTATCGCATATCTGTAAGGAAGCAGAAGAGGAAAGGAATGCCCCAAAGCAGCAACAGACTGCCCCATTGTCCTCCCCCTTGGTGGAAGAGGTATTAAGGGGAGGAATTCTGGATTTCATTTCTTATTAAATTGACGTTAAACAGGGGTAGAGACTTAATTTCAATTCCTTATTCAGCATTCAGCATGGAATTGCCATTGTACATTCAGTCCACTGTCCCCAAGGGAGTGATTGTTTCCCTGGATGAGGGAGTGTGCCTAATAAATTGATCCCTCTATTTATATAAAAACTTAATGATTTCATTCTTTAACTGTGCCTTAAAATCTATCTGAAGAAGTTCTGATACAAATAAAATGTGCTTATGAGGGTAAATATGTGAAGGCAATAATGGATGTCTCACAGTGATTGCTGAAAAGTATATACTTGTTTATCGGTGAAATTACTGAATTAGCAGTTTGACTTTATTACAGAGATTTAACTACACTTGCAAAAACTATTTTGTATGCAGCTGAAAAAAATGGAAAGAAATCTGGAAGCCTTACTCTGCGCCTTGAGAAATAAGGTAACTGAACTAGAAATGTTCAACTATGGATGCAGTAATGTAGAGTTAGGCAACTAGCAGTCTCATATGTCCTAAAGTTCTACCACCATCTAGTGGAGCAAACGTAGAAGACACCTTTATTTGAAAAATAAAGTGGATATAGGTAATTTTGGCTTTTCAACTATAGGGTGTTACAACTCACCCCAGCCTGCAGCTGGTTAGTTGGAAATGATGAATTAAGTAATATATGCAGTCAGTAACATGCAATGTACATATGCAAATAAATATATATAGTTTGTTCCCTCTGTACCTTAAAGGGAGTTTATAAGTTAGCAGATTCTGAAATGTCCTTACTTAATCAGTTGAATACCAGAGGGGTGTGCTAGTCACATACCCCATCTAGCACTCAAAGGGTAAATAGCAGTCTGTCTTTTACTGTAAGAGAATACATAATGTTTTTTGGACCTTAATTATATTATCAGGAAGCATACCTGAAAAAGAATAACCTAATAAATGATCCGGTCAGGAGTCCCACTCTAATATTATTGTAAGTGGAAACCATGATGAGAATATTTCTAGATGTGTGACTTGCATGTGGATTCTTCATTGTGAAGGAGAGCATTCATTCCAGGACCTTTTGTCTGTTTCACAGATTAACCTCATCTTTCAAACACACCCCAATTGCTTCAAGTCAGGATGAACAAAATGATTCTGTAAGTTCTGTTTTCATCCCATACAGGCTGCCTGGCAATTCCCGTCTTGCAAAACGAATGTTTTGTTTTTATGATTTTTAACCTTTTTAATCAGAATGCAGAATAACTAATAATTTGGTGTATGTATTAAAAAAGACAAAAACATGTTCACTTCCCCACTGTGCAGGTTGCTCACCTGAGCAAAAGTATAACTTCTTTGGGCTAAATGTCACTCCCCTACTTCTCCATCCTGCTTTCCCTCATTCTCCTTTCTTCCTCCTACTCTTCAGTTCCTCTCTATATCCTATGATCCTGGGGAACTATAGGTAGAGAGAGAGAGAGAGAGAGAGAGAGAGAGAGATAGGTAGGGGGCTCCGAGTCACAAGGAGCACATGGTGTGCGGAGACACGCTGAGCTCCTTTGCAAGGGCGACTAGAGATCCACATAAGTAAGTACTAGGCAGAAGGTAGTTAGAGTGCTATGAAACAGTTAGAGAGACAAAAGGCAGTTAGGTGTTAGGTGTAGTTCTCGTTGATTCAAGTTACTGACTTGTCTTTTGATAGCTGCACTACTTGATGCCACCCTGCACATTCTTACCTGCATTTCAGTTCATTTCCCTTCATTTGTTAGAGCCCAAGAACTTCAAGGAAGTTGTAAGATCATTGGTGTTATTGAGGCTGGATAACAAAAAAACAAATGAAAAAACTATACATCAATGTGCCACATGTCCTCTTTTCCTCCCTACAGGCAATACAGAACAAAATGGCATATAAACACAGACAGAAGCAAGCCCAGTCACGTTTCAGGTTAACTCAAGAAACTAAACTGTTATCCAAGAAACACTGTATATCTTTAAAACTCCCCACAATTGTCCACAGATTAGACTTGTGCAAGAAAAACATTTTCGGTAAAATTGGAACTCAGACGTTTTTGGGCTTTTTTTTCATTCGTAGGATCCGAATGTTGGACCAGACCTGTTCGACTCGAACGAAATTCGGCAACAGTCCGATTTATTCGCCAAATTTGACATACTTTAAAAAATACAATAAAAAATTTAAATTAAATAAACAAAAATAAATGGAACCATGTCCAGGGTCTACTATACCGCAAATTTTTGTTAGAAAAGACTACAAAACTGAAGATGACTGGTGCAAGGCGGACTCAGGATGACAGCAACACTATAGATGTAGCCAGAACTGCAGAACACTGGAGCAGCCAGGACTCAGTAGACATACAACAACTGAGGATGACTGGTGCAAGGTGGACTCAGGATGACAGCAACACTGGTGATATAGCCAGAACTGCAGAACACTGGAGCAGGCAGAACTCAGTAGAGATACAGCAACTGAGGATGACTGGTGCAAGGTGGACTCAGGATGACAACAACACTGGAGATTTAGCCAGAAGCAAACTGCAGAGCACTGGAGCAGGCAGGACTCAGTCAGTAGAGATACAGCAACTGAGGATGACTGGTGTGACCTTCAGCATTACCGTCTGGATTTTTAAGATTTTTCAGAGTGTGTGACTTCCATCAAACTCCATGGGGAGTTCATATATCTCGGATTACCATCTTAACATCAAGGATAGCTGGTTTACTTCCTTAGGACCTGAGTGTACCCAAAGAAGTTGGCAGGAGGTCGGGAGGACACAGAATGTTGGCGATCCAAGAGAGGGACCGTGTGATATGCATAAAGCCCAAGAAGGGCAATTGTGAGTGCAAAATTGTTATTGTTTTTAATTCTTATTTTTATTAAAACGTCTACACTTAGATTGGCTTTCTCTTCTTGTTTTTGCGCTGTCCTGTGAGTTGTTACAGATCCAGATTCGATTTCCCAAGTGGACAAGGCCACTTTTTCAACTCAACTTTCTGCTGCACTTTACAAGTTTGGAAACCATCTTCATCCATCACCATCTCCAACCGCATCTCATCTCATTTCATTTCATCTCATCCATTCATTTGGTAACGTATATTTGGTCCATATTTTGGGTTACCATCTCAGACTGGTTTCCCATTTGTGGATCATACTTTCAGCATTCATTGACATCATTTCCATCCCTTTCTTTCATTTCAATTTTTCTGCTTATCCATTTTTATTACTGTGTGTTCATTTCTGTCATAGTATTTTTAGTGTTCCCTCTGTGGGTGCTTAGATTCGCAGGAGCACTTTTCTTCAATATCTATTTTTGATTGCACTGTATTGATTTTGGGATGGGATAGGCTGTTACTGTCTGCTGCTCTTACTAGGACCAGATGTGGCATGATCCCCCTGCCCTTTCTCCTGCTGCCTACTGGTGGTGAGTGTGACACTGGTATATGCAGTACTAGTATTGCCACTTTCTGCACTTATCAACACTGACTTGTGGTAGTTGTTCAGGTGTTTGTTCATCCCAGAGGTGGTTAGAGGACCCAGCACCCGCCCGCAGTTGACTTTCCTTGCCACACAATTTACATTTCGCTAGCTGGTCATCTCCAAGTGCCACAAAATGGTCCCACGCTTTGGTGGAGAAGTAGAAACTGAGGTGACATCTTCACATGTTGGAGCAACCTCACTTTGCTTTTTCTTTATACGTATAGTTATAGGGGTACCAGTAGACCTAAAGATGGCAGCAGGGATGTGGAGTAACAGTGGTACTGCACTAGCAGCTACTATCTGGTTGGTAGACTCAACTGGAACTGGAGAGGCAGGTGTTGAGTTGTCAACAGAAGACACAAGTGTAATTGGAGAAGTAGGAGTAGTACAATGGGAAGCAGGGGAAAATTAAGCTCAGGGGAATAATCAAGGTCAGTGGAAAAATCAAGATCATGGGACAAATCAAGCTTAGGAGGCCTTGATCCCTCAGATTCTTCTTCTACCTCTTGTAGGTTTTTACAGGAATAAAAATCATTATTAGCAGCAGATTTTGGGGAGTAGATATGCTCTCAGTGGCAGTGAAAGTAGTGACAGTAAAAATGTTATCCAGATACTAAGATAATTTCTGTTTGGGCTGCTTACATGGATGTTTGCTATAAAAATCCCACGTTGGTACAGCCCGCAGTGTCCGACCAGTAGTATTACACATGCTAGGTGTCCCCAAGTTTATAGAAGTGGCTGTAGTGGAGGTGATGACTAAACTGGCAGTGGTACTAGTCATTGTGCAGGTGGTTATGGGGGGATCGTCACAAAACAGCTGAGGAGACACAGGTGATGGCTGCTTCATGGTCTCAGAGGAGGACCTGGACCTCTCTACCCTGGAGTAGAGGTAGAAAGCCCTGCAGTTCCCTTCTTATTTTTATTTTTTGGTTTGGAGTGCTGCTGCTGAGTCTGACTAGTACTACTGAAAGTACTCTTCTTTGCCCGTCTGCTGCTGCTAGGTTTGCTTGAAAGCAACATCACTGTGGTGGTGTTGGTGGTTGCTGTGTCACTGTAGCTGGTACCAGGACCAGGTACATCAGGTTGTTCACTAGGACTCAAATCTATGACAGATAGGTGGGTAGTGAACTATAATAGTTTTAAAATTTAAAAACCTGGCCATATGACAAATGTGAGACTGGCTGTGTCACTATGAACGCTATTCAAACAAATTTGTAATATTTTTAATATTTTACACAGGAACAAAGGTGACTCTCCCTTGCGATGGCAATAAGGCAATAGGCCTCCCTACACAACAGTGAGCTGTGTCACTCTGAAATATTTCCTAATATAATTTAACACAGGAACAAAGGTGACTCTCCCTTGAGGTTGCAATAAGGTACTACTAGGCCTGCCTACACAACAGTGAGATTGGCTGTGTCACTCTGAAAACTATTCAAATGAATTCCTAATATTATTTAACACAGGAACAAAGGTGACTCTCCCTTGCGGTTGTAATAAGGTACTGCTAGGTCTGCCTACACAACTGTGAGATTGGCTGTGTAATTCTGAAAACTATTCAAATTCCTAATATTTTTAATATTTTACACAGGAACAAAGGTGACTCTCCCTTGTGGGAGCAATAAGGTACTAGGCCTGTTTAAACAACTGTGAGACTGGCTGTGTCACTCTGAAAACTATTCAAATTCCTAATATTTTTAATATTTAACACAGAAACAAATGTTACTCCCCCTTGCAGTGGCAATAAGGTACTATACCTGCCTGCCTAAAAACTATTAAAACAAATTCCTAATATTTTTAATATTTTGCACAGAAACAAATGATTCTCCCTTGCAGTGGCAATATCTGGCACTGATGCTGGCTGCCTGCCTATGCTTAATGCTACCTGCCTGCCTACACAATAACTGGACACTCTCTATTGCCTTCTTCTCTCTCTGAGCTCCAACAACGGACTAACAGGAAATGCAGGCTGTCTGGCTGTCTGATGTGTCATTAGCAGTGTTGAGCGAGCATGCTCGGCCGAAGCTCGGTTCGGCTCGAGCATCGCTCTGCTCGGCACATGGCGGTACTCGTACGAGTACCGCATGTGCTCGCCCGCCATGTTCGGGTCTCCTCCCCGCACGTTTCGCGGCTGCTGCGCAGCCAATAAACGTGCATGGAGGCTCTGACATCAGTGTAATGCCAGCAGCCATGTTGGCTGCTGGCATTACACTGATTGGCTGGCCAGAACCCGTGATCGGGTGCTGTATAGCACCTGACCAGCGAGTTCGGCTCAGTCTTAGCCAGGGAGAGATGAGGATAGGAAGGGAAAGTCAGTGTAGGGAGAAGAAAAGCAAATTTGTAAAAAAAAAAAACCCAAAAGTCCTTTTTAGGACTACTGTGTGTGGGGGCAGCAGTTTATTTTGTGTGGGGGGAAAAAAAACAAAAAAAAAAAAACTTCATATATTCTGTTTAGTGTGCAAAGTTGCAGATTAGAGCACATTCTGTTTAGTGTGCAAAGTTGCAGATTAGAGCACATTCTGTTCAGTGTGCAAAGTTGCAGATTAGCAGCACATTCTTTTTAGTGTGCAAAGTTGCAGATTAGAGCACATTCTGTTTAGTGTGCAAAGTTGCAGATTAGAGCACATTCTGTTTAGTGTGCAAAGTTGCAGATTAGAGCACATTCTGTTAAGTCTTCAAACTGTAAAATATCAAAGTCACATATTCCATTCACTGTGCGTCGCCGCAGTTAAGAAGCAAATTCTGTGTACTATCCACAGTTTCAGAATAGGAAAAAATTCTGTTAAGTCTTCAAACTGTAAAATATCAAAGTCACATATTCCATTCACTGTGCGTCGCCGCAGTTAAGAAGCAAATTCTGTGTACTGTGCACAGTTTCAGAATAGGAAAAAATACTGTTAAGTCTTCAAACTGTAAAATATCAAAGTCACATATTCCATTCACTGTGCGTCGCCGCAGTTAAGAAGCAAATTCTGTGTACTATCCACAGTTTCAGAATAGGAAAAAATTCTGTTAAGTCTTCAAACTGTAAAATATCAAAGTCACATATTCCATTCACTGTGCGTCGCCGCAGTTAAGAAGCAAATTCTGTGTACTGTGCACAGTTTCAGAATAGGAAAAAATACTGTTAAGTCTTCAAACTGTAAAATATCAAAGTCACATATTCCATTCACTGTGCGTCGCCGCAGTTAAGAAGCAAATTCTGTGTACTGTGCACAGTTTCAGAATAGGAAAAAATTCTGTTAAGTCTTCAAACTGTAAAATATCAAAGTCACATATTCCATTCACTGTGCGTCGCCGCAGTTAAGAAGCAAATTCTGTGTACTGTGCACAGTTTCAGAATAGGAAAAAATACTGTTAAGTCTTCAAACTGTAAAATATCAAAGTCACATATTCCATTCACTGTGCGTCGCCGCAGTTAAGAAGCAAATTCTGTGTACTGTGCACAGTTTCAGAATAGGAAAAAATTCTGTTAAGTCTTCAAACTGTAAAATATCAAAGTCACATATTCCATTCACTGTGCCTAGCCGCAGTTTAGCAGCACATTCTGTTGACTGTGCACAGTTTCAGAATAGGAAAAAATTCTGTTAAGTCTTCAAACTGTAAAATATCAAAGTCACATATTCCATTCACTGTGCGTCGCCGCAGTTAAGAAGCACATTCTGTGTACTGTGCACAGTTTCAGTATAGGAAAAAATACTGTTAAGTCTTCAAACTGTAAAATATCAAAGTCACATATTCCATTCACTGTGCGTCGCCGCAGTTAAGAAGCAAATTCTGTGTACTGTGCACAGTTTCAGAATAGGAAAAAATTCTGTTAAGTCTTCAAACTGTAAAATATCAAAGTCACATATTCCATTCACTGTGCGTCGCCGCAGTTAAGAAGCAAATTCTGTGTACTGTGCACAGTTTCAGAATAGGAAAAAATACTGTTAAGTCTTCAAACTGTAAAATATCAAAGTCACATATTCCATTCACTGTGCGTCGCCGCAGTTAAGAAGCAAATTCTGTGTACTGTGCACAGTTTCAGAATAGGAAAAAATTCTGTTAAGTCTTCAAACTGTAAAATATCAAAGTCACATATTCCATTCACTGTGCGTCGCCGCAGTTAAGAAGCAAATTCTGTGTACTGTGCACAGTTTCAGAATAGGAAAAAATTCTGTTAAGTCTTCAAACTGTAAAATATCAAAGTCACATATTCCATTCACTGTGCGTCGCCGCAGTTAAGAAGCAAATTCTGTGTACTGTGCACAGTTTCAGAATAGGAAAAAATACTGTTAAGTCTTCAAACTGTAAAATATCAAAGTCACATATTCCATTCACTGTGCGTCGCCGCAGTTAAGAAGCAAATTCTGTGTACTGTGCAAAGTTGCAGATTTGCAGCACATATTCCGTGTAATATGAAGAAGGCGGGTAAAAAGGGACGGGGAAGTGGACGTGATCCTGATAGTTCAGGGCGCGGGTCAGGACGCGTAGAAACTGTGCCTGGTGCCAGAGCACAAGACAGAAAGACATCCACCATACCTAGCTTCATGTCTCATTTTACAGGGCGTCGCAGGACATCACTCTCGAGGTCCGACCACTGCGAACAGGTGGTCGGTTGGATGTCAGCTGATACTGCTTCCAGTCGGTTAAGCACCACCCTGTCTTCCACCAAGTCCACTCTCAGTAGCCAAGAGTCTGGTCAACATAATCCTCATTCTGATCATCCTTCCTCTGGAAGGATGACCAGGGTCTGGTCAAAGAAGTGATCCCACACTGGGATATAGTGAGGAGCTCGTCTCATCACCAATCCTTCATTTGACCCTCTCTCCAAGCACGCTTGCAGAGGAACATGACATCTTGTGCCCTGATTCACAACCTCTAGAGGGTACCCAATCACAAGAAGATGACAGATGTGAACGGCATTTAAGGTCAAAGGAAGTAGTGGATGATGATGATGATGAGACACAGTTGCCATTAAATCAACCACTATTACTGTCTCAAGACCTTGATGAGGAGGATGATATACAGTTGTCAATGACTGAGTATGTGGTGGGATCAAGACATGAGGAGGATGATCAGAGTGAGGAAGTGGAGGAGGACTTGGTGGACGATGAGGTGACTGACCCCACCTGGGAAGGTGTAGAGCCGAGCGATGACAGCAGTCCTGAGGGTGAGCCATCTGCAGCACCGCAACAGGCTGGAAGAGGCAGTGGTGTGGCTACAGAAAGAAGGCGGACCGCACCAAACCGGCCTGAAAATGTTCCACGGAGCACCCCCTTGCATAAATCTCCCTTGCCAAGGGGTAGGTGTTCCGCGGTATGGCGTTTTTTTAAGGAAAGTGCGGACGACAAAAGAATTGTAGTTTGCAACCTGTGCCACACCAGAATGAGCCGAGGCATGAACACTAGAAACCTCACCACCACCAGCATGATCCGACACATGGCATCCAAGCACCGTAATAAGTGGGAGGAATGCCTGGATCGCCCATCTGTGTCTGCAGGCCACACCACTGCCTCCTCTTCCCCTGTTTTCGGTGCCGGCCAATCGCCTGTCGAAGGCGCAGGCCCGCATACCTCCCGCCCTGCACCTGTACCATCTGAAGCACCATCAGCGACCACATCCACTTCCCTGTCCCAGCACAGCGTCCAAATGTCGTTACCCCAGGCATTTGAGCGCAAGCGAAAATACCCAGCCACCCACCCACAGGCCATAGCACTAACCTCACACCTTTCCAAATTACTGGCCATCGAAATGCTGCCATTTAGGCTTGTGGAGACTGAGTCCTTCCGCAGCCTGATGGCAGCAGCTGTCCCTCGGTACGCGGTCCCCAGCCGCCACTACTTTTCCCGGTGTGCCATCCCCGCATTACACCACCATGTGTCCCGTAACATCACCCGTGCCCTGACCAACGCAGTTACTGGGAAGGTCCACTTAACGACTGACACATGGACAAGTGCTTGTGGCCAGGGATGCTACATTTCCCTGACGGCACACTGGGTGAATGTCGTGGAGGCTGGGAGCGACTCGGACCCTGGGATGGCACAGGTGCTACCCACGCCGAGGATTGCGGGCCCTACCTCCATCAGGGTTTCCGCCAGCACCTACGTTATTGGCTCCTCCTCCTCCGTTTCCACCTCCGAATTCACTGCGCGCAGCGCCACTCACCCATCAGCCGGTAGCTGGAAGCAGTGTAGCACTGCAGTGGGGAAGCGTCAACAGGCCGTGCTGAAGCTGATCTGCCTTGGGGACAAACAGCACACGGCCTCAGAGCTGTTGCAGGGGATTAGTCACCAGACCGAGCAGTGGCTCTCGCCACTCAACCTGCAACCAGGCATGGTTGTGTGTGATAATGGGCCTAACTTGGTGGCGGCTTTGGAGCTCGGCAAGCTCACACACGTACCATGCCTAGCGCATGTATTTAATTTAGTGGTTCAGCGATTTCTAAAAACCTACCCCAATTTGCATGATCTCTTGACCAAGGTGCGCCGCGTGTGTGCACATTTCCGTAAGTCATCTACAGCTTCAGCCGGCCTGTTGAAGCTGCAGCAGCACTTACAATTGCCAGCTCACCGGCTGCTGTGTGACGTGAGCACGCGCTGGAACTCCACCTTCCACATGTTGGCCCGGCTTTGTGAGCAGCAGAGGGCAGTAGTGGAGTACCAGCTGTTACACGGTCGTCGCCTCTCCGTTCAACTTCCTGTAATCAGAAGTGAGGAGTGGGAATGGATGTCAGACCTCTGTGAGGTTTTACGCAATTTTGAGGAATCGACACAGATGGTGAGCGGCGATAACGCTATTATCAGTGTAACCATCCCACTTCTGTGTCTACTGAAACGCTCGCTGCTCACAATTAAAACCGACGCTTTGCATGTGGAAGAGGTGGAAATGGGGGAGGAAGAGCTTACACAAGGTGATAGCCAGAGCACCCTCACTTCGTCTTCTCAGCGACAATTGGAGGAGGCGGAGGAGGAGGAGGAGGAGGAAGACACGGTTGCCTCCGCTACAGAGGGTAGCCATGGAACTTTAGTTCCATCTCTTCAGCGTGGGTGGGCAGAAGAGGAGGAAGAGGATGAGGAGATTGAGAGTCATCCTCCTGGTGAGGACAGCGAAATCTTGCCTGTTGGTACTCTGGCACACATGGCTGACTTTATGTTAGGCTGCCTTTCCCGTGACCCACGCGTTACACGCATTTTAGACAACACGGATTACTGGGTGTTCACCCTTCTGGACCCCCGCTACAAAGAGAATTTCTCATCTCTCATTCCTCCGGTGGAGAGGACAAGCAAAATGGTGCAATACCAGAAGGTTCTTGTTGAAAAATTGCTCCAAAATTTTCCATCTGACAACGCTGGCGGCAGAGTACGTGCTACCTTGGCCAACCGAGAAGGGGAGAAAAGGGGAGCACACAGCAGTTCCGACAAAGGCAGGGCAACACTCTCCAAGGCGTGGGACACCTTCATGACACCCCGCCAGCACCCTCACCCTGATGCGCAGCCTAGTGTCACAAGGAGGGAAAAGTTTTGGAAGATGGTGAAGGAGTACGTAGCAGACCGTGTCAGCGTCCTCAATGATCCCTCTGTGCCTTACAACTACTGGGTGTCCAAGCTGGACACGTTGTATGAACTGGCACTCTACGCCTTGGAGGTGCTGGCCTGCCCTGCCGCCAGCGTTCTGTCTGAGTGGGTATTTAGTGCTGCTGGTGGCATCATAACACATAAGCGTATCCGCCTTTCCACCGACAATGCTGATAGGTTGACACTTATAAAAATGAACAAGGCCTGGATTTCCCCTGACTTCTCCACTCCACTGGAGGAAAGCCCCGGGGGAACATAAACTCACTTTATATATGTTATTTACAATGATGGGAATACTCTGTATTCCCATTCACCCCTTCCACCCAAAAAATGGGTATATGGTTGACTCTCTTCCATATACCCTGGGATATAATTTTTATATAGGGCCAGCTCACCAGCGGGCCCAGTGATATAATTTTTATATAGGGCCAGCTCACCAGCGGGCCCTGTGATATAATTTTATATAGGGCCAGCTCACCAGCGGGCGCAGTTTGACAATTTTTGTATAGGTCAGCTCACCAGTGGGCCTTCTCATATAATGTTTTATTGGGTCAGCTCTCTAGCGGGCCCTCTCATATAATGTTTTATAGCGTCAGCTCACTAGCGGGCCTTCGCATATAATGTTTAGGATGGTCAGCTCCGCAGCAGACCCTCACCCATAATGTTTTGGATGGTCGGCTCAGCGCACGTTTCCCTCTTAATCATGGCCCCAGTTCAGAAAAATCGAGGAAATTTTTGGGAGAATTTGCTTTTGCGCACATTTCCCTCTTAATCATGGCCTCAGTTCAGAAAAATCGAGGAAATTTTTGGTAGAATTTGCCTTTGCGCACGTTTCCCTCTTAATCATGGCCCCAGTTCAGAAAAATCGAGGAAATTTTTGGGAGAATTTGCTTTTGCGCACATTTCCCTCTTAATCATGGCCTCAGTTCAGAAAAATCGAGGAAATTTTTGGTAGAATTTGCCTTTGCGCACGTTTCCCTCTTAATCATGGCCTCAGTTCAGAAAAATCGAGGAAATTTTTGGGAGAATTTGCAGATGATATACAAGTAAATATACAGCAAATACTGTTTGGTAACAATTTTTCGCCTAAAGTCATTTTTATCTGCCTTTTTGTGTGTTTTACGGTCAGTCTGTAAAAATGGCGTACTACGGGCGAAAGATCGTTCCCAGCAGCGATGTTGGAGTCCAAGATGCATCCAGACATCCTCCCTATGCTGTCCCTGAACCATTTCTGTGGTGTTTCCATAATTTTCTGCCCTTTTCCTATGGACCAGGCACCCTCCCCTCATCAGAGCAGGGGATGCCTGGTGTAATGCTCGAGTCCTCCCATTGACTTCAATGGGGCTCGGGTGCTCGGCCGAGCACTCGAGCCTCCGGGGGTGCTCGGTCAGAGCACCCGAACACCCGAGCATTGGGGTGCTCGCTCATCACTAGTCATTAGTCCAACCCCCATCATGAAACAAAGAAGCTAATTGGACTAGAGATGGATGGAAAGTATGGAGGGAAAGTATTGCTCGCAGGTAGTCGTTAACGAATTTCCAAAATTTTCTACGACTTTCGGACCAGGGCTCTTTGGATTCGGATTTTTTTTACGAAAGACCATTGCCTGTAGGGCAGTCATAATGACACCGAATGACCCCTTTTTCATCTAATTCGAATGTTGACGAACCGAATTGCACAAGCCTACCACAGATCCCTTCACTATACAGGACCACAGTACTTACAGGATTGGTTTGCATTTAACACCCCCTTGCAGACACATCATGTCATCAACAGCAGAACATATTAAGGTAAGACTATGCAACAAAATGGGAGGAGGATCAACATCAGTGCAGGGAGCACATCTCTGGACCTCACTGTCTATAGCCACCAGGACTATTCATCAAACATTAAAAAAAAATTGGAAAACATGTTTCTTTTGCAGAACCTCACTGCAGTGCAGTTTTACCCTCCCTTTATGCATTTTTATTCCTCACTTCACATCTACCACCCTTACGTTTTGCTCATGTCATAGCTCGTTTAGTCATCCAACTTCTTACTAATTTCTGCCCCTTATAGGTACCTCTCTAACTTTGTCTTTTCAAGTACATAGAAGCAGGACTTGCCTGTCTATATGCACAATAAATCAGAATAATTTCTTAGAAATATGGCTCCCAGTGCAAAACTCTAAAATGTGCCCCTCCCCGGAAGATGATCTTCAGTGCCATATAAGTCAGGACATATGGTACATATGCATCATTGGCATTTGAGAGACTAATAAACTTAAAGGGATAGTAATACTTTGAAACAAGTATATTTAATTGTATAGGTATTAAAAAACAAAATTACTTGCACCAAGTCCTATCTCTCAAACCTTTATGGTTTGAGAGATATAGGCTGTCAAAGTTCCCCTTTCCCTCCCCTTGCACGTATGTCAGCTTTCCGAATTAGAGAAGGAGATTCTGTTCCACAGACCGTCCTGCGCTCTTCAGCAGCGCCGTGATCACGCTAGTTAGGCAGAAATACTTCATTTGAACGGTCTACAACGTGTGCCTGGGTTGCAAGCACATGTTGCAAGCACTGCTGAAGAGCGCAGGAAGGTCTGTTGAACGGGATCTCCTTCTCTAACTCAGAAGCTGACGTATGTGCAAGGGCAGGGAAAGGGGAACTTTGACAGCTTATACAGTGGATATAAAAAGTCTACACACCCCTGTTAAAATGCCAAATTCTGCACTTGATGATAACTGTCTTCGCAGTGTTCCATGCTATATCTAATGCTTTGGAAATTCTTTTGTATGCTTCTCCTGACTGATATCTTTCAACATTGAGATCCCTCTGTGCTTTGGAAGCTCTCTGTGGACCATGGATTTTGCGCTGAGATGCAACTAAGCAAACCAGGTTATTGTGAGTTTTTTATTCTTTATTCCCCTCAACGATTTCAGTTTGTTTTGCAATTGAATTGCTCACGTTATAGGTCACATTAAAGGTGAAAAAAGTTCTGACATGATTTATCTTTGTCTCATTCTTTAACATCAAAAGAACCTGGCATTTTAACAGGGGTGTGTAGACTTTTTATATCCACTGTATCTCTCAAACCATAGAGGTTTGAGAGATAGGACTTGGTGCAAGTAATTTAGTTTTTTAATAGATATACAATTAAACTTGTTTCAAAGTATTACTATCCCTTTAAAGAAAAAACTATAAGACCAGCAGATAATTACACAACTAAAGAATAACAGAGCATTACAACAAATCAACAGAGCTTTATATCAGAAAAGAAAAGGTTTTATTTTTAACAATGAAAAATTAGCAATTAGTCACTGCTTCCAATCAGCCACTACCCAGTTACACTCACTATTGTTGACTAAGCAGCAATACTGGTCACCAACATGTATGTATATATGTATGTATATTTATATAGCACCAACCTGTGTACTTTACAGTTTAGTATAGAAGGGGTACAATAAGTACAGTGATTAAGTGCTTGTATAGACAATCATAATGGGAACACCAGGTGAGTATACATTTGGATAAAATGTCCCTGCCCAATAGAGCTTACAATCTAAGTATAGGATGGGTGACATACAGATACAAGCAGTTAGAGGAGGAAGAGCAGTTTTTCACATATGATATGTTTCCCTATTATGGTAATGTTACATTTAAGTGGTGGTCTTTTAGCTTGGATTTGAAGTTGTTGAAGGCTGAGGCTTGGGGAATACTGGGAGGTAGGGAGTTCCAGAGGTAGGGAGAAAGCCTTCAGTCGTGAAACAGCAATAGGGGGACAGAGTCATCCACCATGCGTGGTGCTTAGGGGACATGCAGGTATATGGATATCAAAGATGAAATATAAGGTGGAGACAAGTGATGGAGAGTCTTGAAGCTAATGAGGAAGATTTAGAATTGAATACGCTGCTTAATGGGAAGCCATGAAAGTGATTTTAAAAGTGGTGGGGTGAGTACTGTTCTGGATAAGAAGAAGAGTATTCTGGTGGCTGAATAAAGAATTGTTTGGAGAGGAGTGATATGGTTTGCACACAGACCAATAAGCGAAGGGTTGCAGTAGTCCAAGCAAGAAAGGATAAGAGCATGCATGAGAGTTTCTATTGTAGAGTGAGAGAGGACTGACCAGATTTTTGCTAGATTTTAAAGAATGAAGTAATAGGATTTAGTTATTTCATTAATGTGAGTGGTAAAGGAAAGATAAGAGTCCAAAGTTACCACGAGGCAGTGTGCCTTGTCTACAGGGTAAATTGTGGAGCCCTCGACAGTTATAGATAATTGAGGAATTGTGCAAGATTTAGGAGGAAACATAAGGAGTTCAGTCTTAGATATGTTAAGTTTTAAGCCATCAAGAGCCATCCAGGAAGATAAAGCAGTAAAGCAATCTGATACCCACTGTTGTATTTCAGGTGATATTGAGGGTGTGGAGAGATATATTTGCTGATTGTCTGCAAAGAGATGGTAGTTAAAGCCAAAGGATTTTATCAGATGCCCCAGGGAGAGGATGTACAGAGAAAAAAGAAGAGTCCCAGAACAGAACCTTGGGGTATGCTTACTGAGAGGGGGTGACCCTTGAGAAGTGCCGTGATCTCGCTACTTACTGTGCTTGACGTTTTAGACCATTCCAATGACGGGATTCCTTGTAAGTAAAGAGATTGCGGCACTTCTCATGCACCACCGTGTCGACCGACATGAATTTCCTGCTGAAGCACACGTTTTAGACCATTCCAATGACGAGATTCCTTGTAAGTAACGAGATCACGGCACTTCTATATGCAAAAAACTTTTTGGACATTACTAACACTTTCACTCATGTTTCAAAAGCTAAACATGTTGCTATATGTTGTCTCTGAAAAAAAGATGTGAAAAGCAGGAAAGCAGGATCACATTTAAGCACATCCTCATTGAGATCCTATCTGAAGCATGGCCACAGGTTTTATTAGGAGATAAACCAGCAGCCCACCAGACAAGCCTTTCTTCATAACTAAAACTTTCCATTCCCCTTACTAGTTTTGTAGTCCTCCTTTGCACTCTCTCTAGTTCCATAATGTCCCTTTTCAGAAAGGGCGCCCAGAATTGAGCAGCATATTCTAGGTGGGGTCTTGCCATGGACCTGTAAAGAGGCATAATAATATCTTCCTCCTTTGAGTCAGTACCCCTTTTAATACATGCCAATATCTTATTGGCCTTTGCAGCTGCCGGCTGGAACTGCATGCTACTGCTAAGTCTATTGTCTACCATTACTCCCAAATCCTTTTCATTAGTAGCTTTCTCCAGAGAAACACCATTGAAACTACATGTTGCATTTTTATTATTATACCCAAAATGCATAACTTTACACTTGTCTATATTGATTTTCATTTGACATATGCCTACCCAGTTACTCAATTTGTCCAAATCCTCTTGTAATGAAGACACATCCAGTTCAGACTTTATTACTAGTGATGAGCGAGCACCCCAATGCTCGGGTGTTCGGGTGCTCTGAATGCTCGGAGGCTCGAGTGCTCGGCCGAGCACCCGAGCCCCATTGAAGTCAATGGGAGGACTCGAGCATTACACCAGGCACCCCCTGCTCTGATGAGGGGAGGGTGCCTGGTCCATAGGAAAAGGGAAGAAAAGGATGGAAACACCACAGAAATGGTTCAGGGACAGCATAGGGAGGATGTCTGGATGCATCTTGGACTCCAACATCGCTGCTGGGAACGATCTTTCGCCCGTAGTACGCCATTTTTACAGACTGACCGTAAAACACACAAAAAGGAAAATAAAAACGACTTTAGGCGAAAAATTGTTACCAAACAGTATTTGCTGTATATTTACTTGTATATCATCTGCAAATTCTCCCAAAAATTTCCTCGATTTTTCTGAACTGAGGCCATGATTAAGAGGGAAACGTGCGCAGAGGCAAATTCTCCCAAAAATGTCCTTGATTTTTCTGAACTGAGGCCATGATTAAGAGGGAAACGTGCGCAGAGGCAAATTCTCCCAAAAATTTCCTTGATTTTCTGAAGTGAGGCCATGATTAAGAGGGAAACGTGCGCAGAGGCAAATTCTCCCAAAAATTTCCTTGATTTTATTGAACTGAGGCCATGATTAAGAGGGAAACGTGCGCTGAGCTGACCATCTAAAACATTATGGGTGAGGGTCTGCTGCAGAGCTGACCATCCTAAACATTATATGCGAAGGCCCGCTAGTGAGCTGACGCTATAAAACATTATATGAGAGGGCCCGTTAGAGAGCTGACCCAATAAAACATTATATGAGAAGTCCCGCTGGTGAGCTGACCTATATAAAAATTGTCAAACAGGGCCCGCTGGTGAGCTGGCCCTATATAAAAATTATATCACAGGGCCCGCTGGTGAGCTGGCCCTATATAAAAATTATAGCACAGGGCATATGGAAGAGGAGGAGGAGGATGAGAAGATTAAGAATCAACCATATACCCGTTTTTTGGGTGGAAGGGGTGAATGGGAATACAGAGTATTCCCATCATTGTAAATAACATATATAAAGTGAGTTTATGTTCCCCCGGGGCTTTCCTCCAGTGGAGTGGAGAAGTCAGGGGAAATCCAGGCCTTGTTCATTTTTATAAGTGTCAACCTATCACCATTGTCGGTGGAAAGGCGGATACGCTTATCTGTTATGATGCCACCAGCAGCACTAAATACCCGCTCAGACAGAACGCTGGCGGCAGGGCAGGCCAGCACCTCCAAGGCGTAGAGTGCCAGTTCATACCACGTGTCCAGCTTGGACACCCAGTAGTTGTAAGGCACAGAGGGATCATTGAGGACGCTGACACGGTCTGCTACGTACTCCTTCACCATCTTCCAAAACTTTTCCCTCCTTGTGACACTAGGCTGCGCATCAGGGTGAGGGTGCTGGCGGGGTGTCATGAAGGTGTCCCACGCCTTGGAGAGTGTTGCCCTGCCTTTCTCGGAACTGCTGTGTGCTCCCCTTTTCTCCCCTTCTCGGTTGGCCAAGGTAGCACGTACTCTGCCGCCAGCGTTGTCAGATGGAAAATTTTGGAGCAATTTTTCAACAAGAACCTTCTGGTATTGCACCATTTTGCTTGTCCTCTCCACCGGAGGAATGAGAGATGAGAAATTCTCTTTGTAGCGGGGGTCCAGAAGGGTGAACACCCAGTAATTCGTGTTGTCTAAAATGCGTACAACGCGTGGGTCACGGGAAAGGCAGCCTAACATAAAGTCAGCCATGTGTGCCAGAGTACCAACAGTCAAGATTTCGCTGTCCTCACCAGGAGGATGACTCTCAATCTCCTCATCCTCTTCCTCCTCTTCTGCCCACCCACGCTGAAGAGATGGAACAAAAGTTCCATGGCTACCCTCTGTAGCGGAGGCAACCGTGTCTTCCTCCTCCTCCTCCTCCTCCTCCTCCGCCTCCTCCAATTGTCGCTGAGAAGACGAAGTGAGGGTGCTCTGGCTATCACCTTGTGTAAGCTCTTCCTCCCCCATTTCCACCTCTTCCACATGCAAAGCGTTGGTTTTAATTGTGAGCAGCGAGCGTTTCAGTAGACACAGAAGTGGGATGGTTACACTGATAATAGCGTTATCGCCGCTCACCATCTGTGTCGATTCCTCAAAATTGTGTAAAACCTCGCAGAGGTCTGACATCCATTCCCACTCCTCACTTCTGATTACAGGAAGTTGAACGGAGAGGCGACGACCGTGTAACAGCTGGTACTCCACTACTGCCCTCTGCTGCTCACAAAGCCGGGCCAACATGTGGAAGGTGGAGTTCCAGCGCGTGCTCACGTCACACAGCAGCCGGTGAGCTGGCAATTGTAAGCGCTGCTGCAGCTTCAACAGGCCGGCCGAAGCTGTAGATGACTTACGGAAATGTGCACACACGCGGCGCACCTTGGTCAAGAGATCATGCACATTGGGGTAGGTTTTTAGAAATCGCTGAACCACTAAATTAAATACATGCGCTAGGCATGGTACGTGTGTGAGCTTGCCGAGCTCCAAAGCCGCCACCAAGTTACGCCCATTATCACACACAACCATGCCTGGTTGCAGGTTGAGTGGCGAGAGCCACTGCTCGGTCTGGTGACTAATCCCCTGCAACAGCTGTGAGGCCGTGTGCTGTTTGTCCCCAAGGCAGATCAGCTTCAGCACGGCCTGTTGACGCTTCCCCACTGCAGTGCTACACTGCTTCCAGCTACTGGCTGATGGGGGAGTGGCGCTGCGTGTAGAGAATTCGGAGGTGGAAACGGAGGAGGAGGAGCCAATAACGTAGGTGCTGGAGGAAACCCTGATGGAGGTAGGGCCCGCAATCCTCGGCGTGGGTAGCACCCGTGCCATCCCAGGGTCCGAGTCGCTCCCAGCCTCCACGACATTCACCCAGTGTGCCGTCAGGGAAATGTAGCGTCCCTGGCCACAAGCACTTGTCCATGTGTCAGTCGTTAAGTGGACCTTCCCAGTAACTGCGTTGGTCAGGGCACGGGTGATGTTACGGGACACATGGTGGTGTAATGCGGGGATGGCACACCGGGAAAAGTAGTGGCGGCTGGGGACCGCGTACCGAGGGACAGCTGCTGCCATCAGGCTGCGGAAGGACTCAGTCTCCACAAGCCTAAATGGCAGCATTTCGATGGCCAGTAATTTGGAAAGGTGTGAGGTTAGTGCTATGGCCTGTGGGTGGGTGGCTGGGTATTTTCGCTTGCGCTCAAATGCCTGGGGTAACGACATTTGGACGCTGTGCTGGGACAGGGAAGTGGATGTGGTCGCTGATGGTGCTTCAGATGGTACAGGTGCAGGGCGGGAGGTATGCGGGCCTGCGCCTTCGACAGGCGATTGGCCGGCACCGAAAACAGGGGAAGAGGAGGCAGTGGTGTGGCCTGCAGACACAGATGGGCGATCCAGGCGTTCCTCCCACTTATTACAGTGCTTGGATGCCATGTGTCGGATCATGCTGGTGGTGGTGAGGTTTCTAGTGTTCATGCCTCGGCTCATTCTGGTGTGGCACAGGTTGCAAACTACAATTCTTTTGTCGTCCGCACTTTCCTTAAAAAAACGCCATACCGCGGAACACCTACCCTTTGGCAAGGTAGATTTACGCAAGGGGGTGCTCCGTGGAACATTTGCGGGCCGGTTTGGTGCGGTCCTCCTTCTTTCTGTAGCCACACCACTGCCTCTTCCAGCCTGTTGCGGTGCTGCAGATGGCTCACCCTCAGGACTGCTGTCAGCGCTCGGCTCTACACCTTCCCAGGTGGGGTCAGTCACCTCATCGTCCACCAAGTCCTCCTCCACTTCCTCACTCTGATCATCCTCCCCATGTCTTGATCCCACCACATACTCAGTCATTGACAACTGTATAACATTCTCCTCAACAAGGTCTTGAGACGGAAATAGTGGTTGATTTAATGGCAACTGTGTCTCATCATCATCATCATCATCATCCACTACTTCCTTTGACCTTAAATGCCGTTCACATCTGTCATCTTCTTGTGATTGGGTACCCTCTAGAGGTTGTGAATCAGGGCACAAGATGTCATGTTCCTCTGCAAGCGTGCTTGGAGAGAGGGTCAAATGAAGGATTGGTGATGAGACGAGCTCCTCACTATATCCCAGTGTGGGATCACTTCTTTGACCAGACCGTGTATGGTGGGAGGAAGGATGATCAGAGTGAGGATTATGTTGACCAGACTCTTGGCTACTGAGAGTGGACTTGGTGGAAGACAGGGTGGTGCTTAACCGACTGGAAGCAGTATCAGCTGTCATCCAACCGACCACCTGTTCGCAGTGGTCGGACCTCGAGAGTGATGTCCTGCGACGCCCTGTAAAATTAGACATGAAGCTAGGTATGGTGGATGTCTTTCTTTCTTGTGCTCTGGCACCAGGCACAGTTTCTCCGCGTCCTGACCCGCGCCCTGAACTATCAGGATCACGTCCACTTCCCCGTCCCTTTTTACCCGCCTTCTTCATCTTACACGGAATATGTGACTTTAATATTTGAGTTTGAAAACTTAACAGTATTTCTTCCTATTCTGCAACTGTGCAGAGTACATAGAATAGGCTGCTAAACTGCGGTGACGAACACAGAATGGAATATGTGACTTTAATATTTGAGTTTGAAAACTTAACAGTATTTCTTCCTATTCTGCAACTGTGCAGAGTACACAGAATAGGCTGCTAAACTGCGGTGACACACACAGAATGGAATATGTGACTTTAATATTTGAGTTTTAAAACTTAACAGTATTTCTTCCTATTCTGCAACTGTGCAGAGTACACAGAATAGGCTGCTAAACTGCGGTGACGAACACAGAATGGAATATGTGACTTTAATATTTGAGTTTGAAAACTTAACAGTATTTCTTCCTATTCTGCAACTGTGCAGAGTACACAGAATAGGCTGCTAAACTGCGGTGACACACACAGAATGGAATATGTGACTTTAATATTTGAGTTTGAAAACTTAACAGTATTTCTTCCTATTCTGCAACTGTGCAGAGTACACAGAATAGACTGCTAAACTGCGGTCACACACACAAAATGGAATATGTGACTTTAATATTTGAGTTTGAAAACTTAACAGTATTTCTTCCTATTCTGCAACTGTGCAGAGTACACAGAATAGGCTGCTAAACTGCGGTGACGAACACAGAATGGAATATGTGACTTTAATATTTGAGTTTGAAAACTTAACAGTATTTCTTCCTATTCTGCAACTGTGCAGAGTACACAGAATAGGCTGCTAAACTGCGGTGACACACACTTAATGGAATATGTGACTTTAATATTTGAGTTTGAAAACTTAACAGTATTTCTTCCTATTCTGCAACTGTGCAGAGTACACAGAATAGGCTGCTAAACTGCGGTGACGAACACAGAATGGAATATGTGACTTTAATATTTGAGTTTGAAAACTTAACAGTATTTCTTCCTATTCTGCAACTGTGCAGAGTACACAGAATAGGCTGCTAAACTGCGGTGACACACACAGAATGGAATATGTGACTTTAGTATTTGAGTTTGAAAACTTAACAGTATTTCTTCCTATTCTGCAACTGTGCAGAGTACACAGAATAGGCTGCTAAACTGCGGTGACACACACAGAATGGAATATGTGACATTAATATTTGAGTTTGAAAACTTAACAGTATTTCTTCCTATTCTGCAACTGTGCAGAGTACACAGAATAGGCTGCTAAACTGCGGTGACGAACACAGAATGGAATATGTGACTTTAATATTTGAGTTTGAAAACTTAACAGTATTTCTTCCTATTCTGCAACTGTGCAGAGTACACAGAATAGGCTGCTAAACTGCGGTGACACACACAGAATGGAATATGTGACTTTAATATTTGAGTTTGAAAACTTAACAGTATTTCTTCCTATTCTGCAACTGTGCAGAGTACACAGAATAGGCTGCTAAACTGCGGTGACACACACAGAATGGAATATGTGACTTTAATATTTGAGTTTGAAAACTTAACAGTATTTCTTCCTATTCTGCAACTGTGCAGAGTACACAGAATAGGCTGCTAAACTGCGGTGACGAACACAGAATGGAATATGTGACTTTAATATTTGAGTTTGAAAACTTAACAGTATTTCTTCCTATTCTGCAGCTGTGCAGAGTACACAGAATAGGCTGCTAAACTGCGGTGACACACACTGAATGGAATATGTGACTTTAATATTTGAGTTTGAAAACTTAACAGTATTTCTTCCTATTCTGCAACTGTGCAGAGTACACAGAATAGGCTGCTAAACTGCGGTGACGAACACAGAATGGAATATGTGACTTTAATATTTGAGTTTGAAAACTTAACAGTATTTCTTCCTATTCTGCAACTGTGCAGAGTACACAGAATAGGCTGCTAAACTGCGGTGACACACACAGAATGGAATATGTGACTTTAATATTTGAGTTTTAAAACTTAACAGTATTTCTTCCTATTCTGCAACTGTGCAGAGTACACAGAATAGGCTGCTAAACTGCGGTGACGAACACAGAATGGAATATGTGACTTTAATATTTGAGTTTGAAAACTTAACAGTATTTCTTCCTATTCTGCAACTGTGCAGAGTACACAGAATAGGCTGCTAAACTGCGGTGACACACACAGAATGGAATATGTGACTTTAATATTTGAGTTTGAAAACTTAACAGTATTTCTTCCTATTCTGCAACTGTGCAGAGTACACAGAATAGGCTGCTAAACTGCGGTGACACACACAGAATGGAATATGTGACTTTAATATTTGAGTTTGAAAACTTAACAGTATTTCTTCCTATTCTGCAACTGTGCAGAGTACACAGAATAGGCTGCTAAACTGCGGTGACGAACACAGAATGGAATATGTGACTTTAATATTTGAGTTTGAAAACTTAACAGTATTTCTTCCTATTCTGCAACTGTGCAGAGTACACAGAATAGGCTGCTAAACTGCGGTGACACACACTTAATGGAATATGTGACTTTAATATTTGAGTTTGAAAACTTAACAGTATTTCTTCCTATTCTGCAACTGTGCAGAGTACACAGAATAGGCTGCTAAACTGCGGTGACACACACTGAATGGAATATGTGACTTTAATATTTGAGTTTGAAAACTTAACAGTATTTCTTCCTATTCTGCATCTGTGCAGAGTACACAGAATAGGCTGCTAAACTGCGGTGACACACACTTAATGGAATATGTGACTTTAATATTTGAGTTTGAAAACTTAACAGTATTTCTTCCTATTCTGCAACTGTGCAGAGTACACAGAATAGGCTGCTAAACTGCGGTGACGAACACAGAATGGAATATGTGACTTTAATATTTGAGTTTGAAAACTTAACAGTATTTCTTCCTATTCTGCAACTGTGCAGAGTACACAGAATAGGCTGCTAAACTGCGGTGACACACACAGAATGGAATATGTGACTTTAGTATTTGAGTTTGAAAACTTAACAGTATTTCTTCCTATTCTGCAACTGTGCAGAGTACACAGAATAGGCTGCTAAACTGCGGTGACACACACAGAATGGAATATGTGACTTTAATATTTGAGTTTGAAAACTTAACAGTATTTCTTCCTATTCTGCAACTGTGCAGAGTACACAGAATAGGCTGCTAAACTGCGGTGACACACACTTAATGGAATATGTGACTTTAATATTTGAGTTTGAAAACTTAACAGTATTTCTTCCTATTCTGCAACTGTGCAGAGTACACAGAATAGGCTGCTAAACTGCGGTGACGAACACAGAATGGAATATGTGACTTTAATATTTGAGTTTGAAAACTTAACAGTATTTCTTCCTATTCTGCAACTGTGCAGAGTACACAGAATAGGCTGCTAAACTGCGGTGACACACACTTAATGGAATATGTGACTTTAATATTTGAGTTTGAAAACTTAACAGTATTTCTTCCTATTCTGCAACTGTGCAGAGTACACAGAATAGGCTGCTAAACTGCGGTGACGAACACAGAATGGAATATGTGACTTTAATATTTGAGTTTGAAAACTTAACAGTATTTCTTCCTATTCTGCAACTGTGCAGAGTACACAGAATAGGCTGCTAAACTGCGGTGACACACACAGAATGGAATATGTGACTTTAGTATTTGAGTTTGAAAACTTAACAGTATTTCTTCCTATTCTGCAACTGTGCAGAGTACACAGAATAGGCTGCTAAACTGCGGTGACACACACAGAATGGAATATGTGACTTTAATATTTGAGTTTGAAAACTTAACAGTATTTCTTCCTATTCTGCAACTGTGCAGAGTACACAGAATAGGCTGCTAAACTGCGGTGACACACACTTAATGGAATATGTGACTTTAATATTTGAGTTTGAAAACTTAACAGTATTTCTTCCTATTCTGCAACTGTGCAGAGTACACAGAATAGGCTGCTAAACTGCGGTGACGAACACAGAATGGAATATGTGACTTTAATATTTGAGTTTGAAAACTTAACAGTATTTCTTCCTATTCTGCAACTGTGCAGAGTACACAGAATAGGCTGCTAAACTGCGGTGACACACACAGAATGGAATATGTGACTTTAATATTTGAGTTTGAAAACTTAACAGTATTTCTTCCTATTCTGCAACTGTGCAGAGTACACAGAATAGGCTGCTAAACTGCGGTGACACACACAGAATGGAATATGTGACTTTAATATTTGAGTTTGAAAACTTAACAGTATTTCTTCCTATTCTGCAACTGTGTAGAGTACACAGAATAGGCTGCTAAACTGCGGTGACGAACACAGAATGGAATATGTGACTTTAATATTTGAGTTTGAAAACTTAACAGTATTTCTTCCTATTCTGCAACTGTGCAGAGTACACAGAATAGGCTGCTAAACTGCGGTGACACACACTTAATGGAATATGTGACTTTAATATTTGAGTTTGAAAACTTAACAGTATTTCTTCCTATTCTGCAACTGTGCAGAGTACACAGAATAGGCTGCTAAACTGCGGTGACACACACTGAATGGAATATGTGACTTTAATATTTGAGTTTGAAAACTTAACAGTATTTCTTCCTATTCTGCAACTGTGCAGAGTACACAGAATAGGCTGCTAAACTGCGGTGACACACACTTAATGGAATATGTGACTTTAATATTTGAGTTTGAAAACTTAACAGTATTTCTTCCTATTCTGCAACTGTGCAGAGTACACAGAATAGGCTGCTAAACTGCGGTGATGAACACAGAATGGAATATGTGACTTTAATATTTGAGTTTGAAAACTTAACAGTATTTCTTCCTATTCTGCAACTGTGCAGAGTACACAGAATAGGCTGCTAAACTGCGGTGACACACACAGAATGGAATATGTGACTTTAGTATTTGAGTTTGAAAACTTAACAGTATTTCTTCCTATTCTGCAACTGTGCAGAGTACACAGAATAGGCTGCTAAACTGCGGTGACACACACAGAATGGAATATGTGACTTTAATATTTGAGTTTGAAAACTTAACAGTATTTCTTCCTATTCTGCAACTGTGCAGAGTACACAGAATAGGCTGCTAAACTGCGGTGACGAACACAGAATGGAATATGTGACTTTAATATTTGAGTTTGAAAACTTAACAGTATTTCTTCCTATTCTGCAACTGTGCAGAGTACACAGAATAGGCTGCTAAACTGCGGTGACACACAAGAATGGAATATGTGACTTTAATATTTGAGTTTGAAAACTTAACAGTATTTCTTCCTATTCTGCAACTGTGCAGAGTACACAGAATAGGCTGCTAAACTGCGGTGACACACACAGAATGGAATATGTGACTTTAATATTTGAGTTTGAAAACTTAACAGTATTTCTTCCTATTCTGCAACTGTGCAGAGTACACAGAATAGGCTGCTAAACTGCGGTGACGAACACAGAATGGAATATGTGACTTTAATATTTGAGTTTGAAAACTTAACAGTATTTCTTCCTATTCTGCAACTGTGCAGAGTACACAGAATAGGCTGCTAAACTGCGGTGACACACACTGAATGGAATATGTGACTTTAATATTTGAGTTTGAAAACTTAACAGTATTTCTTCCTATTCTGCAACTGTGCAGAGTACACAGAATAGGCTGCTAAACTGCGGTGACACACACTGAATGGAATATGTGACTTTAATATTTGAGTTTGAAAACTTAACAGTATTTCTTCCTATTCTGCAACTGTGCAGAGTACACAGAATAGGCTGCTAAACTGCGGTGACACACACTTAATGGAATATGTGACTTTAATATTTGAGTTTGAAAACTTAACAGTATTTCTTCCTATTCTGCAACTGTGCAGAGTACACAGAATAGGCTGCTAAACTGCGGTGACGAACACAGAATGGAATATGTGACTTTAATATTTCAGTTTGAAAACTTAACAGTATTTCTTCCTATTCTGCAACTGTGCAGAGTACACAGAATAGGCTGCTAAACTGCGGTGACACACACAGAATGGAATATGTGACTTTAATATTTGAGTTTGAAAACTTAACAGTATTTCTTCCTATTCTGCAACTGTGCAGAGTACACAGAATAGGCTGCTAAACTGCGGTGACACACACTGAATGGAATATGTGACTTTGATATTTTAGTTTGAAGACTTAACAGTATTTCTTCCTATTCTGCAACTCTGCACAGTACACAGAATGTGCTGCTAAACTGCGGCGAAGCACTCTGAATGGAATATGTGACTTTGATATTTTAGTTTGAAGACTTAACAGTATTTCTTCCTATTCTGCAACTCTGCACAGTACACAGAATGTGCTGCTAAACTGCGGCGAAGCACACTGAATGGAATATGTGACTTTGATATTTTAGTTTGAAGACTTAACAGTATTTCTTCCTATTCTGCAACTCTGCACAGTACACAGAATGTGCTGCTAAACTGCGGCGACGCACACTAAATGGAATATGTGACTTTGATATTTTAGTTTGAAGACTTAACAGTATTTCTTCCTATTCTGCAACTCTGCACAGTACACAGAATGTGCTGCTAAACTGCGGCGACGCACACTGAATGGAATATGTGACTTTGATATTTTAGTTTGAAGACTTAACAGAATGTGCTCTAATCTGCAACTTTGCACACTAAACAGAATGTGCTCTAATCTGCAACTTTGCACACTAAACAGAATGTGCTCTAATCTGCAACTTTGCACACTAAACAGAATGTGCTCTAATCTGCAACTGTGCACACTAAACAGAATGTGCTCTAATCTGCAACTTTGCACACTAAACAGAATATATGTTTTTTTTTGTTTTTTTCCCCCCACACAAAATAACCTGCTACCCCCACACACAGTAGTCCTAAAAAGGACTTTTGTTTCTTTTTTTTCACAATTTTGCTTTTTTTCCTCCCTACACTGACTTTCCCTTCCTATCCTCAGCTCTCCCTGGCTAAGACTGAGCCGAACTCGCTGGTCAGGTGCTATACAGCACCCGACCACGGGTTCCGGCCAGCTAATCAGTGTAATGCCAGCAGCCAACATGGCTGCTGGCATTACACTGATGTCAGAGCCTCCCTGCACGTTTATTGGCTGCGCAGCAGCCGCAAAACGTGCGGGGAGGAGACCCGAACATGGCGGGCGAGCACATGCGGTACTCGTACGAGTACCGCCATGTGCCGAGCAGAGTGATGCTCGAGCCGATCCGAGCATCGCCCGAGCATGCTCGCTCAACACTATTTATTACCTTACTTAATTTTGTGTCATCGGCAAACACTGATACATGGCTCCCTATGTCCTCTGGGAGGTCATTAATAAACAAATTAAAAAAAATGGACCCAGGACAGATCCCTGAGGTACTCCACTTATCACGTTTTTTCCAATTGGAGAACTTGCCGTTTACTACCACTCTTTGCATTCTATCTTTCAGCCAATTTTCAATCCACACACAAACGTTTTCCCCTAGGCCTATTTCATTAAATTTGTACAGTAACCTCTTATGTGGAACCGTATCAAATGCCTTGGCAAAGTCTAAATAGATCACATCAACCGCCGCTCCTTCATTTATATTTTTACTCACTTTTTCATAAAATGCGATCAAGTTAGTTTGACAATACCTGTCTTTCACAAAGCCATGTTGGTTCCTGCTAATGATATTCCTGTTCAAGCTGAATTCTTGAATATATTCCCTTAGCAACCCTTCAAACAGCTTCCCTACTACAGATGTCAAGCTTACGGGTCTGTAGTTTCCTGGCTGTGATTTTGATCCCTTTTTAAATATGGGCACCATATCTGCTTTATGCCAATCCATGGGCACCAAACCTGAAACAAAAGAATCCCTGAAAATCAAATATAATGGTCTGGCCAGGGCCTGGCTTAGCTCTTTAAGTACCCGTGGGTGTATACCATCTGGCCCCGGGGCTTTGACTACCTTAACACCATTCAATTGTTTTAACACTTTTTCTTGTGTTAGCCTTTCCCATGCTTGCTGTGACTGTTCTGTAAAAGCAGTTTGCAGATTCTTGTCCATTGGGTCTTCCTTAGTAAAACAGAAGAAAAGAAATTATTTAAAATTGGGTCTTCCTTGGTAAAACAGAAGAAAAGAAATTATTTAAAATATCTGCCTTATCTCTGTACCCCTTGACCATCTCACCCGTTTCAGATAACAAGGACCCAACATTATCAGACTTAAATTTTTTGCCATTAATGTATTTAAATAATTTTTTTGGGTTGCTCTTGCTCTCCTTAGCAATATTTTTTTTATTCTCCAGTCTAGCTAATTTAATAGCCGTTTTACAGGTTTTATTGGCATTTTTGTATTCTGCAAATGCCTCTGCTGATCCCTCAGCTTTATAATGTTTAAATGCTGCTTTCTTGTTATTTATTTCACGAATTACTTTACTGGTTAGCCACATTGGTTTTAATTTGCTTCTTTTGTATTTGTTTCCAACAGGGATAAATTTATATGTATATTTTTGCAGTGTTATTTTGAAGGCATTCCACTTACCTTCTGTGTTTTTTCCTGAAAATATTCTATCCCAGTCAACAAGACCAAGGGATGAATTAAACCTGCTAAAGTTGGCCTTTTTAAAATTCAGTGTTTTGGTGGAACCCATACCAAATTGTGTTTTTGAATTAATCTCAAATGATATCATATTACAGTCACTGTTCCCCAAGTGCTCCCTTACTTGGATGTTAGAGATAAGTTGTTCATTGTCAGTTATTACCAGATCCAGACATGCATTCCCTCTGGTTGAGGTCTGCACTAGCTGAGACAAAAAATTGTCATTCAACATGTTCAGAAACTAACTGCTTTTAGCAGAATTAGCTGTTCCATTTTTCCAGTCTATTTCTGGAAATTAAAATCCCCCATAATTATAGTTCTTCCTATTTGAGAAGCCTTTTCTATTTGCATTAATAGCTGTGATTCTTCAAGGTCACCAATGTTTGGTGGTTTATAACACATTCCCACTAATATTTTCTGGGCAGTTTTACCCCCAGTGACTATTTCAACCCACAGGATTCCACATGTTCATTACTGTCATCACATATATCTTCCCGCAAATGAGGTAATAATGCTGGTTTGATATACAGACAGACCCCACCACCTCTTAAGTTTGACCTATCTTTTCTAAATAACATGTAGCCCTCCAAATTGATTGACCAATCATGTGTGTCATCCCACCATGTTTCTGTTATGCCTATCAAGTCATAGTTTTCGATTTCAGCTACCATCTCCAGTTCCCCTATTTTACCAGTTAAACTTCTGGCATTTGCAAGCATACAATTTATGCCACTGCTATGTTCCATTTGCGATTTAATTTTGATGTGGTTTGTAGGCTTCTCTCTATCATCTGTACTAACCCCGCCCCCAGATCCACCCACCTGGTTATTAACTATATCACCTTCCCTTTCTATACTATCTAGCCCAGTATTTATTGTCCGCTCCCCCTTTCCTAGTTTAAACTCTCCTCCAACCGTCTAGTCATCCTCTCCCCAAGCACTTGAGACACTCTTACATTCAGGTGTAATCCATCCGTACTATAGAGATTGTACCCCAAAGCAAAATCAGCCCAGTGCTCTAAAAACCCAAAGCCCTCCTTCTCACACTAAGACTTCAGCCATGCATTGAGCTCCCTAATCTCCCGCTGTCTCTCTGGCATAGCTCATGGCACAGGTAGTATCTCTGTGAATACTACCTTGGAGGTCCAGTTCCTAATCTTACTCCCTAAATCCCTAAAATTACATTTTAGGACTCTCCACCTTCCTCTTACTTTGTCATTGGTACCAATATGACTACATTAATGACTACAAAATGCTTATGTGGAAGGCTTAGGATGAGACTTCTTTGTCACCTGGTCAATGGCAATTAATGTTTGACATATATATTTACTAAAGAAAAAAATAAAGAGCATGGCCAGTGAGTCTTATAATACAGAAAAAGCTGGCATGAAACATATATTTAATGCCATGAGCAGGATTCTCTCTCAGGCCTCGATTACATTTTTCCCTATAAAACAGCCGGTAGGGCAAAAATGGATACGAGTCAGAATACACACTGTCTCACCGTTGGTATTCAATTGCCCTGCCAACAAAAACCACAATGAACATTAGGACGAAGAAACTAACTTTAGTTCCCAAAACCCATGCAAATAGCATAATGGGAACATCAAAGGAAAATGGCTAACGCTCGATGCCTGACACACTGTAAAGCACCACATGTGAGTTACTCACAGTCACAGTGCTAGCCTTAACACTATTCTACCTCCCAGAACTGTAACACTTACCTGCGTCCACTGTCAGTCTTCTTCTATCTTCATTCTTCTTAATTCTCTTTATCTTCTGTCTTTTTATCTCCTGTCTTCTCATTTTCTTTTGTGTCACAAAGATGTCCCTGAAAACAAGAAAAAGAAATGAAAATTAAGTTGGTTCCCAAAAATGATGCCATAAAGAGGCAGGTGTTAACAATGCGCAGAACAATATGATGCATACCCCTCTGGCACTCATAGGGTGAAATTGTTGCTCCTAGTCCAAATATAAATGAAATGCCTTCAGTCCAAATGAAAAAGAAATGTTGGCAGTCAGTGATAAATGTAGTCTGTTGACGGCGGCAGGAATGCAGGCAAAAAATCCCTCCCCCTTCATAACTTTCGGGCCGTTGCCCGAGCTAGTCGGTGGAACATTTGAAGAGAGACAGACTTTTATATGGCCAGTCTCTGTTCAAAATGGCACCCAGCCTTCCACTGGCTGGAATGTGTGCTTAAGCACCTTCCAGCCAATCAGCTTCTAGTGGGGGGATGATGAAACCCACTAGAAGCTGGATGGTTGGGAGGTGCACATGAACACATTTGTCTCCAAAGAGTATCTCCACTGTTTGAAAGATGGTTATAGCATACTTGTAGGAAACAATTATTCACTTTATTACTGGCCAACAAGATAGTGTGTGTGATTAGCAATTGTGCGCACTGCTGTGGAAACCCTTAGTTGTCAACCCACAAGTGTGCAATCAGAGTAGGTTATATTGTTTACCCCTTAAGGGTCATTAAGGGGTTAATGACTGTAGGACACATCTATCCAGCAGTAATGTAGGTAGACATATTTTTTAAAATCAATCCTGAGCAAAATGAATCAGCATCTAATACAGTGGAAAAAAAACCTACAAATAAGAGAAGCATCCAGCAGCACTGAGGAATAGGATGAATTTTCATTGTATATTCACAACCACCATCCAAATCCATCACGTTATATTCAACTTTTTATATTAAAAATAGTGTAAAAGCCTGTGTACACGGGTCAAGGTCTGGTGAGGTAAAGAGGTCGGTCCTGCTCTGCGTACTGCCGCTGCCTCACTGGCAGCGCACACAATACAGTCATGCGCAGTAGAGACTACCGGAACGCACAGAATGCTCCCAGCACAGAACTCCCAGCATTCTGTGTGTTTGGGCAGTCTCTACTGCACATGACTGCATCGGACAAACATTCTGGCCTTTTATATTATAGGATTACCTTTATGTTATTGAATTATGTTGATTATAATTTAATGTATATGTCTATATTTTAGTTGTTTATGAATAGAATTTTTAAATTACACTTCACCAACCATGAAGTTCAGCCGGCCACCCACGGTCTTCACCAACTGGATGCCTCCGTCCACCTCAGGACAATATTGGATGACCGAACCACCACCACCACCAATTGGAAGGCACTGGATGCCCAGTATGGTGGCAACACCATATGGTTGAATCTAAGACAACAGCCACCCATGTGGATGCAGCCGGAGCCCACCCATGACCTCACTCCCATCTGGGATGGATCTAGATCTGGATACAAGTGGTCACAGTATGGCCATTGACCACTGGATTATGATCCATTGGGCCTAATTGGGGAGCCACAGGGCCCTGAACAGCAGGAGGAATTCACACCACCACCACATCTGCAGCCAGAGGCTCAGCCAGCTGTGGCAAATTCAAAGTCCATAGTTCACACATTCTGGTCCCTGCCTACAGGACACCAACACACCTCACCACCACCAGCAGAACATGAAGAGGAGGTGGAGGGAACCGATGGCCAGCAGGAAGAGGCAAAGGATGCTGTGAGCCACCACCAGCACCAGAGAATCCAACTTCTCCGGTGACATACCCTGTCCAAAAGTAGGCAAAGCACTGAAATGGACACACAGTGTTTGAGCATCCATAGGAGGCAACTTAGGGAGTCAAGGAGAACCAAAAAATACCTGAGGAGGCTGTAAAGGGATGCCAAGGGGAACACAACCGCCCTCCATGCTCTTGAATCCCAGCAGGCAGTTCTGACTATGCAGTGAGGACATTGGGGGTTATACACTAGGGTGTGAAAAAGAGTTGATAAAATGTCGATGACTTCTCTAGTGATATCATTTACCCAGCTCCTGTGTAATTCTATGGAGCCTATCCACTAATATAATTGAAATCAGAGCAATCTTGGTGCATTGTCTCCATAGAATAACATAGTAACTGGTGAGATCACTGGAGAAGTCACACCTTAGTGAATCTCCCCATCATCTTCTTGCATCAATATCAAAAACAACAAACATATTTTGGATAGTGATAGGCTTCCTTTAATATGTTTAATGTTACATTAAACCACAAACATGTATGTATTGTACAGAAGTTCATTGAGGACTCATAAAAGCAAGCAAAGTGCAAGTTAAACATAACAAATGACTACTGAAAACAATGTTGAGATGCTCGTAGTTTCTGCAAAAGGTATTTGAACTCTGAAGAAGAGCAGGTTTGCTGGACAGGTTTCCTCATAGATCTTAGGCAACTCATACACATATACTTGAGCAGTTTATTAATTTGTGTAAGATTTTTTAGTTCACAGAGCAGTGAGCTTCATGGAGGTGGAGTCAATGTTTCACCAGGGTTACTTGGACACTCCTCTTTTCCTTAATATGGTCCAGCAGCTTGTTAGCATTAGGAGTAAAGGAGGCGGTAATCAACAATAACTTCATATTACTAGTGAGGAGGAAGACTCTGTGGCTAGACTTAATGTGGTTGGTGTTAGTAGTAGTAGCAGTAATGGTGAAGCAGCCGGAGTGGTAGGGGAAACATTTGAGAGTGTCCAGACTAGCAGTCAAGGGAGCCCACACCATTCCTATGACCCTGGAAGTCCTCTTCTTCCCTTCACTAAAGTGTCCAAGTGGAACAGGATCCTGAAGACTAAGAGGCCAGAACTGTTGTTAGGGGAGAGAAGGGACACAATTGATATCACCACCACCAGCAGAAGCACAGATCAGCTGCACGTGCCTGCTACTACTGCTGCCGGTCTACCTTCTTCAGTTCAAAAAGAAATGCCAAGTGTGACAATAGGGCACCCTTTGTCACATTGCTCGTCACCTCCTCCAAGCAGCAGTGAGATGTCTGTAATAGAGCAGCAACACATAGGGACTAGTGGTAGTGATGATGATGATGCTGGAGAAGCTGGGGTGAAATAGACATTGTTGGCCTTTTTACCAGAAACTGAGTAGGAATGTGAGACAGAGATGAGGATGGGCATCGCCACCACCTTCACTAGCAATGATATTTTGGAATTTGAGGAATTTGCAGCTGCACTAATTCCTGCTGTTGCTGAGATGCAAGGGCAGCAGGATGCTGAGGAGGGGGTTTGTTCCTAACAGGCCTAAGTCCTACAAATTAATGTTTCCTTAGGGCTTGTGACAAACAAGCCTAAGTCCTACAAATCAATGTTTCCTCAGGGCTTGGGCCTCTAACAACAAATGTAACAAATCACCCTCTACAAAATACTCTATCAAGTCAAGTATCAGTCCACCCCAGTGGCAGCTTATGTCAGGGGGTTCCTGTCTCTATCAATTTACATACAAATTTCTTATTTTACTGTGTTTTTTTATTAACTGCCCCCCCCCAATACCTGTCAAGGAACCCACTCAATACAAATTCCCTGTTCAACTGATTCTTTCCCTAGACTCCACTCACCAACACAGGCACCCTCTTCAGACCCCTTTAATACCATGTCTTAAAGGGGGGGTTAATTGTAATTTGTATTTTTTTATTAAATGCCCCCAATACCAGTAAACAAACTCCCTCAAAAAAAAATTCCCTGTTCAACTGATTCTTTGCCCACACCCCACAAACACAGGCACCCTCATGCCCCTTTTATACTATGTCTTTGGGAAATAAAATAATATTTATGATGTGTTGTGTGTACATTCAAAGTTCATATTGATTTCAACGGAATGAGCTAGGTGAAAAAAGCAGAGAGTCAGTACTTTTCGCGAGAAATTATTTGCCAAGTGGGAAGTACCATTATTCACCGATTTCAGTTTGAGGCCAAATTTTTCATCCATCCCTACTCTTTATTACCAGAAGGGTTCTATAGCTGATATGGCTGTGTTCAACTCAGTAAATGTTGTTTGCTGTCAGTTCAGCTCAGGGATATGTTGAACATGGGCAATGTGGGTTACCTTAGTTTGCAGGGGAATGGATGGTATTCTTGAAGTAGCAATGTCATCATGGCTGAAGGCTGATATGACACATACATGGAATAGCTGCTGCATGAGTTAGATACTGTAGAAGCTTTGTGGTGGTGATGTTGTAGCAGGCAATATCAAGGCTGTGTATGTCAGTCATCCTGTGGGTTGAAACAGATCATAATGTGTTGTGTGAGTGTGTTTGCTCATATTCCCCAAGCCTGATCATGGACATATATACATTGCGTTTGATTCCTGTGTTATACTCACAGGTGAAGTGGTCCCTGTCTCATATCTTGGTCCATCTCAGGCTTTCTTCTCTTCCATTAGATGTGTAGTATAGCACATGCTAAGACAATGTTGCATGCCTTGTTTGGTGCATATTGCAGAGCTCATTCAGAAAGATCCAGGCACCAGAATCTGGGGTTGAACAGGCCAAAGGTGTGCTCAATGGTATTCATTGTCCGTACATAGCACTCCTTTGCATATGTTTGTGGATTTGGTGGTGGTGTGAGGATCTATGATTTACACCCATAGCCGGCATCACCTATGGAAAGAGAGTGACATCATGAGACAGGTGCCACATGTTTATTGGATTTTAGCTCATTTAAATAAAACATTTAACTTCATAAGTTTTCTGATTCTATTTGAAGATATACAGATATTTGCAATATATTACTGATTGCTTCAATTGTATCAACAGTACTACTCTTAGATACATTTCATTTTGTTTCTCTTACATCTTCCCATTTGAGCGCTTCAGTCTGGGGATCCTGGAGTTATAGGAGCAGCCGTGGAGAGATTATAGAGGAAGAATATAAAATGGAACTCTGATACAGTGACATACCATCTATCTCTCATGATCCTCAATTGCATTCCATCTTCATCAAATTCTCATCCATCACTTTCATTTCATCCATTCATTTTTGACTGACTGGCTACCATTCTTGGAATTAAAAATGCTAGAACGTACCAATATTTTCATAACTGAAGAAACAAGGTGAGTGACTTTTATGGTATATCTTATACTATAAGAACACTATATATATAATCTGACCATTTTATGTTATACGGTGACTCATGGCTTACTGATTTACGTTATGTATCTCATTTATCATTTGGTAAACACTGAGTTATATTACAGTTACTAATTATTTTACTTATCAACACTGTTAAAACGTTTCTCTACAAGTTAACCCTCACATCACTGGTAGTTCTACAATTCTGTGGATCAATATATAAAGGTTTTGCTTTGCCCTGGTGAGCACCACAGACACCACTTTTGGCTGTTGCACTTTCTAGTTCTGATGTGGTCTGATGTTTTAATTGTTGACTTACCCAAAAGTCAACCCCCTGTATAGGTCCCATTCTCAAAATCCAGTGTATGGAGAAGTGCTTAAAGGGACAGTAATGTCCCATAAAAAATATTTAGATTTAGGTAGAGATTGAAAAAATAAACTAAATGCAACAAACCCTATCTCTCAAACCGCTATGGTTTGAGAGCTATAGGGATTCAAAGTTCCCCCCTCCCTCCCCTTTTCCTGATAGCTGACAGCAGGAGATTGAAGTCGTACGACTTGAGGAGGCTCTGAAGCAGAGCTGAAATCGCGGTACTTAAAAATAATTAATTCATTTGAACTGTCTACAAAGTGTGCCTGGTTTGCAAGCAACTTTGTAGACCTTTCCAGTGAATGAATTATTTTTAAGCACCACAATTTCGTCTCTGCTGAAGAGCCTCCTGCTGGTCCCCAGACTGGGATCTCTTGCTGTCAGCTAGACGCTGACATCAGGAGAAGGGGAGGGAGGGGGAACTTTGAATCTCTATATCTCTCAGACATAGGGTTTGTTGCAATTAGTTTATTTTTTCAATCTCTACCTAAATCTAAATATTTTTAGGGAATATTACTGACCCTTTAAGGATTTAGTAGTCGTGACAGCTGCTGGGATAGGAGGTATACACACTGGTTATCCTCATGTTAGCATCACATACAATCTGTACATTGATGGAGTGGAAATTCTTCCTGTTGATGAAGAGATGATCTTCATGCTTTGAAGCTCTTATGTGCACATGTGTGAAGTCTATGGCACCCATGACCCAGGGCATGCCCCCTTTTGTGCAGAAGTCCTCTTTCACCTGTGTCCACTCCATGTCAGTGGTGGGGAAGTGAATGTACATCCTGGCCTTCCTCTTGAGGGCTAGCAACACCTGAGCCAGTACTCTTGAACATGTGGACTGGGACACACCACAAGCAAACCATTCTGTGGACTGGAAGGATCCACTTGCCATAAAATGTATGGCACACATCAGCTTCTGCATGAAGTGTATGGACAATGTTGGTGCTGAAGATGGGGTCGACATCATCTTTGATCACATCATATAACTTGATAATGCTGTGCAACGTCAATCTGTAGCGGTTTCTGACTTCCTCATCCGTCATTCCGAGGAGTGTGCACCTTGTGCAGAATATCCTAGCTCTGTGCGGTTGTCTGTCATCCTTATGCATTTCCACAGGTCCCTGTGGCAGCTGTGGAAGATCTGGCTGTGGCAGCTGGGATGTCGCAACCTGGTATGGTCCGCCAAGTGGAGATGGGCTCCTTTCTGACTGTGCAACAGAAGCATCGGCTATTGCATGAAACAGAGTCTGTTCAGAAGGTGTGCTTGGGGTTGATGGTGATCTCTAGCTCTTGCACATCTTCATCTCCTCTCTCTGTGTCTGCCTGAGTGGTCTTATTATAGTGAGCTGTCCCTTTAAGACAGTGGTGAAATGTTGTCCAGGAGCAGTCATGAGGTAGGGTGTGACCAATGGGAAGGTGTGTTTTCCAGTTAAGTGTTTTGCTGTGTGGCTTTATTGTTTGTGTAATTAGTTGTACTTGCTGAGTACCTGTCAGGTGTGTGTGACAATGCCAGATGCTCTTTGAGTCTCCATTGGCTATTGATGATGCACAGATGAGCTTGGGTTGCTTTGGGCTTGACAGGTGTGTGTCTTGTGTTGTGTGTACATATGTGTTATGAGTTAACCCTTGTTGTTCCTGGGTATCGTATGTGGGATTGTGTTTTGTTGCTTTGTGAACCCCTTGTCCCTGGGGAGTTTATAGGGTTTTGTTGTTTGTCCTAGACTTGTTTGTAGGCCATGGGTATTGTTTGTTTATTTGCTTGGCTTTGCTTTTGTGCTATATGTGCTGGGTGTTGTGTGAGCTAATGTTGTTGGTTGCAGTATTTCATCTGTTATAAATATCAATTTATCGCCTGTTGGCACTACCCTACAGGATTGAATATATTGTGGATATAGTTCCTCTGTTTTCTATGGGCGAAATATTGCTGTCCGTTGTGATTTTAATAAACTGCTGTTAGTTTTTCCAAAGACGCCTATTTGGATGGCCTACTGTGCTTTAAAAACTGCTGCTGCTGTTGTTGTTGTTTTTTTTTTTGTTTTTTTTTGCAGACAAGGGGAATTAGAGCAAAGCCTAAATCTTTCTCAAAAGTACTTGAGCAGAGCAAGATTCTAATTATAATATATTGTCCAAATTACAAATGTAAATAAAAAGGTTGCAAGAAGCGACTAATATTTTATGGCAGGCAACTTCTTCACAACTTCAGATGGCATTTAATAATTCAGAAGGTGGTTTAAAAAAATGATTACTGCAGATGAAGAACCAACAGTTCTTACCCAGCAGACCTGGGAATCTCTGAAAGCAGCCTCTGCATAGGTGCCCAACTTGGCTGCTCCCATAAATTGGTTGCCATTTATCATACAATGTAATGCAGGGAAGGAATCAATCTTATCAATCCCATCAGTCCTCATGCAGAAACAAGGGTGAAATGTCAGGATTAGGGGTGGGAGATAGGTCCCATCACGTTCCTGTGGCTAAATCAGCAAAACCCATTTTCAATAAAGCGATTAAAATCTTAGCTTTTAGCCCATTTCCAAAAACATTTCCATTTCAATGGTTACAATTTTTTTGCCCCTTCACTTAGATAGTTTTTGTGTTTTAGCTATAAAAATATGATGTTTCCAGGAAGTGGAATACAATACAATCAGCTATAGAGAGAGAGCAAGAGAGAGAGAAAGAGGGTGCTAGGCGCTGCCTCCCGGTTCACCCTGTGTTGCACTCTGTGACCATTCCGTTTTACGGTTTGGTTTCCGTGCTGCCTTGTGTCTTCCGCTTTGCACTCGCTTCTGTTAAGCAGTGCTTGTTGGTCAATCCGTGTGTCTGACCTCCCGTGGCCATACCGGCCTGTGTTGCCTAGCCTTCTCCATCTGCCTACTGCCTAGTGTATCCCCTGTGGGGATACTGGTCTACTCCACTCTTTTTGCCGACTTTGTGTTTGGGAGTGCTCTGCAGTGCCCTCTCACATTTACTGTGTAGTCTAAGGGCCATTCCGTTTCTGACCACCTGTCCTGTGAAGGGTGAGGAAAGTGCATACACTGTTCCTCTCTGATCTCGTGAAGGTGTGCCATTCCATTTGTGTGTGGGAGTGTTCTGCACTGTCCTCACATTAACTGTGTAGTCCCAGGGCCATTCCTTTTCTGACCACCTGTCCTATGAAGGGTAAGGAAGCTCCTCCATTGTTCCTACCTGGTCTCATGAAGGTGTGCCACTATCCACTGCCACTTTTGTCATCTGAAAGTCGTGCCACTTCTACTGCCACTTGTGTTATTTCATACTACTGTGTGTCATTAATTGCTCTTTGCCTGTTGCCTTATCTCCTGCTGTTCATATTACTTAATAAAGTTTTATATTAAGTTCATTGTACTTGTCAGTGTGTTCAATTCCTAGTCACTCCGTGACACAGACAGAGCCCCAGGTCAGCACCAGACTGGATGGTCAGACAAACAAAGGTCATTCACGGTGCGGGTAGTCAGCCAGAGCCACAGTTCTGCACCAGATTGGATGTCCACTATAGGAGGCAACACGGAGGAATAGTCAGACAGAGCCACAGGTCAGCGCCAGATTGGATGGTATGACAAGCCTAGGTCATACACAGGAGATCAAGAGACAACAATAGTGATCTGCACTGAACACCAACGTAAGGGCGACTGGACTGACTATCCATCGCCCTTATAACTTCATCCAGGAAGTAACAGGGAAGAGTCTCAGGTAGCCAGGGGTATAAAGGACTCTTGCGTCATTTCCACAGATGCGCACCTGAAAGCGATGCAGTGGTAAGGGAGATGTGTCGTACCCTGCGACATTCTGACCCTCTGCATCGCAAAGGGAGTGGACACAGTCAGTCGCGGGAGGCACCTGACGTGACCAGGATGCAAGCCAGAAGAGATGCGGGAGCATCACTCCCAGAACCTGTACCTCAGTTGCGCCCCACCGGATGGCGCAGGAACTAAGGTAAGAGCTGTGACAGATTTGTAGGACTTAGGCTTGTTAGGAACAAACCCCCCCCCCATTTTTTGTGGGCCCTGAGGGGAAAAAAATGCATTACTGGCCTAGTGCCAGCAGACCGAGTTGTGGTGGCCACTGTCAAATGCCCCGGTGTCATTGCGGCATTTGCGACTGCTGTTCTGGCTGCTACTGCTGAGTTGTTGAAGTAGCAGTACTTGTGTTCCAGGCGCTTAACAGCCAAAGGTCAAAACCGGAATGGGATAGTCAGATGTCGCCAATGGTTGTAACCGGGTAGTCAGCCAAGCCAGGGGTCAGAGCAGGAACGGGTAGTCAGACGAGCCAGGAGTCAGAACTGGAATGGGTAGTCAGACGAGCCAGGAGTCAGAACCGGAACAGGCAGTCAGACAAAGCCAGGTAATACACAGGAACGGTAATGCACCACACAGAAATAAGCTCAGGTACACCACGAAAGGGAATTGGAAATGACACACGCTGAGGTTTAAAAACCCTGATGGGTAGGTGGAGCAATGACCTCATCACTGTGGTGCCCTATAAGAATAGCGACTCAGCAAGAGCAACAGTTAGATAGTAAACAATGTCGCTTCAGGGCATTGTCAGTCACAGGCAATCATGGGCACCGTGATAGTCTGACTATCCCATCCATGTGGTCTCCTAACTAGTGGACATCCATCTGGTACAGACCTGGGGCTCTGGCTGACTACCATCTATACTGACTGCAGGCGTGAGTCAGGTATCCTCCCGTTGTCCATCTTGGGGAGATCTACTCTACCCTTACTGACTACAGTCGTGAGCCAGTAGTTCTCACCACTGTTCCTTGTGATTTTTATTTTTATTTTAATGCTAGGAGTGTGGGGTATTAGGGTACATCATTTTTTTCTTATTTGGATGAATCAATATGGGGGATTTGTCCTAGATGCATATGCACGTGAGTATTTTCTCTGCTGTGGTTTTTAATATTCATTGGGGATTCTATATTTATGTAGGGAGGAATCTCTGAGGCCAAAGAACCAAGATGGTGAGGAGGATCCCTGAGGACAGAAATCCTGACTCTTGGGTGAATATATGGAAAACATCCTAAAAGTCCTTGAAATCTGTAAGCATAATGAAGACTCTCTTACACAAGACTGACGTTGTACATTGAAAGGTGTTACCGACCGCCTTCATGGCTTCTGGTGCAAGATCAAATGAAATTTCATCCACAAACAAGAGTAACATCAAAATATGCCATATAAATACTATGACTGTAATTATGTAAAGATCCAGCAATGTGTTTTCCTTTTACATCAATTCTAATAGTCTTGGCTAGAGGGCAGCAGTGCTCTTGATAAACACAAACGAACTGTCATGACACTGAGGCTTGGATTTTTAGTAAGAGTAACTGGAGCAGTTATGGTGCAAAACAACTGAACCATAGTGAACTAAAAAATACCCAAATAAGGTTTTTAACCCCTTGACTACTAGAAAGAACTTTCTATCAGTGGTAAGGACAGTCCTCATTTCAGTACCAAATCTCTCTTTCCCAAGCTGGTGTCCCTTTCTTAGGAGATCAGACTGTGTGGTGTGTACGTAAGTGTATCACATTGCTCCACAGCAATAGAACTCAAATTAGTGTTTGTTTAAACGTAGTATATATGTTTACCAATGAGTCTGAGTAAATATAATACTTTGGTCTTGTTGTAAATCTCTTATTCATTTACATAAAGAGCTATCAATATACCATGACATCACAGCCTTAGCACACCATCTAAAACAAAAGTATCCCTAGTTAGCTATTTGAAATGTTGGGAGGTATGTAAAGGCCATGTTAAATCATTTTTATATTTCCCCTTTAGAGCAGTTGGTTTGTGCCTGAATTACACCAGGGGGGTGATACACTAAGGTGTGATAAAGTGGAAATAATTTCTCCAGTTGTATTACTTCTCCCATTCCTATGTTATTTTATGAAACCTATGCACTAAGGGCTTGATCTAATTTCCAGCGCAAAAAAGGTTCCATTGATTGTTTTAAGTCACAGTCAGGTATGCAATTACTTCCCCTTTGACACACTTCAGAATGGAAAAAATGCACATCGGGAGCTAAATTTGTGCCCATAGGAGGTAATGGGAAGAAGTTGAATTTGCAATGCAATTACATGTGGTGGCTAGTAACTTGTGTTAAGGGGCTCAACTTTAACTCCACAAATTCCTGGCAAAAAAAGTTGGAGTCCGCAGAGTGTGTGCCTATAAATGCAGTATAAAAAAAAGCTAAGAAAAAATGCAAAGTGACCTGTCAATGTATTGATATGGTGCTCGAAGAAGCCTACAGAAGAAGAATTGAAGAAGAAGACTATGGTGCAGGAGACCCCAGTGGACATCAGGCTGACAGGTAGGTGTTGTAACTCTAGGTGATAGGATAGTGTTAGGGCTAGTATGTGTCCACTTTATTTTTCATGCTAGGGGTAGTGTAGGACCAAGCAGATGGTTAATGTTTGGGAGGGAGACTGCATTAGATTTACCCATTTCTCACGGTATTTAGCATGAATTATTAGACCGGAAAAACCACAATGAACATTGGGCCACAAATTTGGTTCTGTGTCCTAAAGCTAATTGTGGTTCCTGTTGGTAGGGCAATTGCATTTTGATGGTAAAGGCTTTAGTCATTCAAAAACATTTTTTTTTTTAGCCGCATCTCCACAAGGCAAATAACCCAACCGAAGGATCCACTAAACAGGAGGAACCGCGATCTAGCTAATACACCTGCAGTAGGATCCAGAAGGAGTGGGGAGCGAGAACTCTGTCCTTTTTGATGAGCACAATATAAAGAAGACTACAAGTAAGCAGACTACAAGAGGGGGAAGCGGCCTATATGACTGGCTGGGAATAGTTTTGATTGCCATATTATATTATTAATGAGGTAATTGCATTATCATCACCAATTTACTTGGAAAGAGCTTATGACTATCGCCCACCCCGAACATTCTGCTTTACTATTACAATCATCACAACGGATTGTGATTTGATCACGGCTGAAATACATGCTTTATGCTATGTTTTTATTTCCAAAAGTTTTTTATTTGAATTTTAATATTTAGAAATTAACACGTATTTTTTATCAGTGATTCTTAATAAAGAAGTCCTTTTATATATATATATATATATATATATTGTGAATATATGTCGCCAAGGATTCTTTTATTTCTACTGTATATATATTGTGACTCATTGGAGTTACTGATAGTTTATTTATAGTCTATCACTACACTTAGATCTGTTTTATTTTTTCGTATTATTTATTTTTCATATTCCCGCGCTTGGAGCGCTTGAATACTTCGTCTGTGAATTTGCCATATACACCTGGGGATCCTGGTGTTATATCGCATAGCAGCCCAGCAAGGGAATTACTGCACTTCTGTTTACCCCTCATCATTACATCACTGTCATTTCATTTGCATCATCCATCTGCATGAACTTACAAGGAAGGTTTGGTTTGGTCATAACAACATTTAACCAAATATTGTTCATCCCATTCCATCTCATCTCATCAATTAACAATACTAATAGACTTGTTTATTCATAATTTTCCTTGTGACTGTTGCTAAGCAATAACCTAGTGGTGGAACCACTCATTGTGCCATTTATGTTACATGTATGTGTGTCACTGTTTTTGCTTACATTGTACAGTTCCGATTTTTGAAGTGTCATCAATATTGTATTGTCTAGGTGATTTGCTACATACCAGTGCCATTGATAGATCAAACAGATACTAATCTTATACATATCGTTGATTTTACTATATACATATCTATCTGTCAAGCATTTATACTACTAAATATAATACATTACAACAATACATCTCACCCAGGAGAGCGCTTGGAACATATAATCTTCTTTGCTATATTTTTATCCATAGACACTGCCAACATTATTGTTAATCTTCTGTTACTCTGGACCAGCCTTTGTTCTGCCTAAGCAACTATTCTGCATCCATCCATCTACATAGTAACATAGTAGATAAGGTTGAAAAAAGACATGCGTCCATCAAGTCCATCCCTTGCCAAAAACACCCCTGTTGATCCAGAGGAAGGCAAAAAAAAAGCCTTCTGGAGCCATTTCCAATCTAGTCCCAAATGTGTGAGGGGGAATTATTCCTTCCTGACTCCAAATGGTAGTCAAATAGTTCCCCGGATCAATATCCTATTTGCTTTGAAGTTATCTGTCATAATTGTCAATATTGTTCTGTGCTAGATAGGCATCCATTGCTTTTTTTGAATGCAGTTGCATTATCTGCAAGCACAACATCCTGAGGCAAAGAATTCCATAGCCTTACCTCACTTACTGTAAAGAATCCCTGCCTTTGTTTTAGTCGAAAGTGCCTTTCCTCAAGTCTTAATGGATGACCTCTTGTTCTTAGCTCAGCTCTTTGCATAAATAATTCATTGGATAGTTCTATGTATTGACCTTGAATGTATTTGTAAATGGTAATCATATCACCCCTTAGACGTCTCTTCTCTGTTGGAAACAAACCCAGTTTGGCTAGTCTCTCTTTGTAACTCAGATCCTCCAATCCCTTTATCAGTTTTGTTGCATGTCTCTGAACCTTTTCCAGTTCAACAATGTCTTTTTTAAGAACTGTACTCCATATTCTAGATGAGGCCTAACCAAGGATTTATACAGAGGTGGGATAATATTATCATCGCTTGCATATACACCTCTTTTTATGCAGGATAGTACCCTATTTGCTCTTGCAGCAGCTGAGTGACTCTGCACACTGTTGTGAAGTCTATGGTCTATCAGTACTCCTAAATCTTTCTCTAATGAGGATTCCCCAAGTTGTTTCCCATTTAGAGTATATGTAGCAAGTTTGTTTCTACAGCCCAAATGCATAACCTTACATTTATCTACATTAAATGACATCTGCCACTTTTCTGCCCATTCACTTAGTTTATCTAAATCCTTCTGTAGGGAAAAAACATCCAGCTCTGTATGTATTTCCTTACATAGCTTAGTGTCATCAGCAAAGATTGAGATGCTACTTTCAATTCCCACTTCTAGATCATTAATAAACAAATTAAAAAGCATTGGTCTAGGACTGAACCCTGCAGCACCCCACTTATAACCTTAAACCAATTTGAAAAAGTTCCATTTACAACAACTCTCTGACATCTATCATTTAACCAGTTCTCAATACATGTACAGATAACACGACCCAAACTCAAGCCTTTTAATTTATGCAGTAACCTGTTGTGAGGCACTGTATCAAAGGCTTTTGCAAAAACCAAGTATACTACATCAACAGCAATGCCCCTGTCCAAATTACTACTCACTCTTTCATAAAATGCAAGTAAATTAGTCTGACATGATCTGTTCTTCATGAAACCATGCTGATTCCTACTAATGATATTGTTTGTCTTCACATAGTTCTGAATACCGTCAGTTAATAACCCTTCTAGTATCTTACCCACTATGGAAGTCAAGCTCACAGGTCTATAATTTCCTGGTTTGGATCTTACTCTCTTTTTAAACAGTGGATCTACATCAGCTTTCCTCCAATCACAGGGCACTCTGCCTGATGATAGTGAATCAATAAATATTAAGTATAATGGTTTTGCTATTACTGAACTAAGTTCCTTAAGTACCCTTGGGTGTATACCGTCCAGTCCAGGCACTTTATTCACTATAACCCTTTCCAGTCTCTTTTGGACCTTGTCCTCAGTAAGCCATGTAGATGCAGTTCTGTCTGTTCTGTCTGCACTGCAATTAACCCATATGGATCAATCTTGGTCTGCAGTGATCTAGTCCTTATGAGTCCTACTATGTTCTCCTCATCCTGTTCCTGGCCCTACTGCTTTTCCAGTTACCTGATGTACCCATCCTGTCACAAACCTTGCACTTGGTAACTTTAACCTCAGCTCAGACCTCAGGAAGGATACCTCAGGACTTGACTCTTCACAAGCTCCACAACCAAACATCACTCCTCAGCTACTGCAGCGGTGGTAGAAATTGGATCCATGACGCATGCACACACACACACACACACACATATATAAACAAACACACATACCTTACTATATACAGTAAATCCTAATGGTCTAATTACTTTTCCTATTGTGTCTTTATTTAAGAGATAACACCTTCAATCATTTCTGAATGTCATGACCATGAAAGCATACATGACAGTTGCTGGAAGCTTTTTCAAACTGAAGCAAGCAGATTACATAAGCCTATTTAACCCTTTAATGACTAGACTGGCATGGAACACACTGCAAAGTAATGCAATAGACACCCCTTTGGTCCTTAAAAGGATAAGATTACCATGTGCACTTTGTGGTCCTGGTCCTGCTAGCAACTGTCATGTCTGCCTCTATGGACATGGCATTCAGGATTGCTTTGAAATGTTATCACTTGATTCTAGGAGCAAGGGAAATTCAAAGGGGGCATTAAGATGTTCTTTTTCGAAAGATTTGGATAAAGTGAGTGAATGGGTGGAGACGTGGCAGATGAGGTTTAATACAGATAAATGTAAAAAAATATGCATTTGGGCTGCAGAAGCAAATATGCTACATATACACTAAATGGGAAAGTACTTGGGGAATCACTGTTAGAGAGAGATTTTGGAGTCATAGTAGACAATAAACTAAGCAACGGTGTGCAGTGGAACTCAGCTGCTGCAAGAGCCAAAAGTATACTATTATGCACAGGAACATAATATAATTGTACTGCTTTATAAATCTTTGGAAATACCTCATCTAGGTTAGGGGGCACAGTTTGAGCACCTTTCTCAAAAAAAAATAATTAACGAATGGGAAAAAGTACATAGACTTTCAGGGCAGATTTAAGCCACTGGTGGACCTTTGGAAAATTATAAAGTAGCGCACCCTCTTAACCCACTGGTGTCACAGTTTGTTAAGACTCTCTGACGTAAAGTTAGGTAAAAACACAACTTTATTGAAAAGTTTAAGACAATCCCATAGGATCTCATACATAAACATACACATACATAGAAATGACAGGAAAGTGGTAATAATAGCGAGTAAGGCTCTACCGGCCCTGCCAATATACCGGGCAAGGCAGCCTGGGCAAGCAATGGGAAAAGGTGGCTCTACCAACCCTGCCAATATACCGGGCAAGGTAGCCTATCAGAATTGAAGGAGAAACTGGCTCTACCGGCCCTGCCAATATACCGGGCAAGGCAGCCTAACGGAACACTATGTGATACAGGCTCTACCGGCCCTGCCAATATATCGGGCAAGGCAGCCTAACGGAACACCATATGATACAGGCTCTACCGGCCTTGCCAATACCGGGTAAGGCAACCCAAAATGGAAATAACTGGAAGGTTCTACCGGCCTTACCATTATACCGGGCAAGGCAACCTTAAAGGAGATGATGTCAACCACTATGGCCTCAATGACTGTCAGATGACAATGACAGTTATGGAGATTACAAATAGAGGCTAAATGAGCTAGTGGTAATACCAGGTATACTGCATACACCAGTACCCGTGTACTGGACAAATAACTAGCTGTCTAGGACTGGACAGCGTGAAGTGAACCAGTGCCCACGTACCAGGGGCCGTCGGTGTCACTATAATATCAGCCGTGAGGCAATGGTGCGAACCACACAAAGGCAGCAATCACGGGCACCGTGATAACTGGATGCTAGTAGAGAGGGTTCCAATGCATTGCTTTATTTAATAACTACATCTATCTTTCTCTACTGCTAAAATAAGTACTCAAATTCATAATGAATGAATACAATATTGAACTTACATTAAAGAGGAACTATCACCTTCTTAATATTGCCCCCCCAATCCTTTCCTAATAGGTAAAGTCATATTGTTTTCATACTGAAAAAGTCTGAGTTATTAAGTAAAGCATCTTCTGTAGGCATCCAGCGGACAAAAGCGCAGATATCTTAGCAGTAAGGAACTTCTGAGTCTGGGCTGTGTGTCCTGTGCACTGCCCGGATTTCGTTACCTTAAGGTAACATAGTAACATAGTAAATTAGGTTGAATAAAGACACAAGTCCATCAAGTTCAACCATCTCCTCATACCCCATTAACTGAAAATTTTATAGCTTTCCTGCTAATTAAGTTAGTCTTTATCAGACCTTCCCGATCTGCCTACTGATAAACAGTATAACTCTGTATGTTCCCTTTTGAAAGAAAAGTGTCTAATCTTCTCTTAAATGTAAACATTGTATCTGCCATAACCACCTCCTTGGGCAATGAATTCCACAATTTAACAGACCTTACTGTAAAAAACCCTTCCTCTGCTGAAGTCTAAACCTCCTTTCCTCTAATCTCAAGAGGTGTCCCCTGATCAGGCCTTGGAATAAATAGATCACCGCAGAGATCCTTGTATTGACCTCTCATATACTTGTACAATGTCATAAGGTCTCCTCTTAGTCGTCTTTTCTGTAGAGTAAATAAACTAAGTTTGTCTAGTCAGATAACTGAAGTTGCTTGAAGTCGCAAGTGCACAGAGCTCTGTGCCCTGGATGCCTACAGAAGATGTTTAGTTCTTTAATAACACTGACCGTTTCATCATAATAACAGTATGGCTTTACCTATCACTACATTAGGAAAGGATTGGGGGGCAATATTATGAAGGTGATAGTTCCGCTTTAACTCAGCTTGAATAGAATGTTGAGATCACATCTAGGATCATACAGTTCTAAGTGTTTACAACTATTGTAACATGATGAAATAATTATGTTTTCCTACCTAACTGTATAAAATATTGAGCTTTCACACCTAGCTTCACATTGTTAGTATCCCAGATCATAGGAGACAGGAAAGCACAAAGGGATCCAAACTGTTACAGATTAGAATTAGAGGTTCTAACTACTCGGGAGAGTGGGAGGCACCAGAAAATTACTTGCAGCCCAACATTCGTCATAGCTTTTTGTTCCCACAATGCACACTAAACAGCATGAATAATGGGAACACCAAAGGAGACTTGGTTTGACACTGAATGAGCTAACAAGAGTCACCTTCCCCCACCCTCCCAAACACTAACCCTAACAGTACCCCGGCCCTACACTACTATCACCTACCCCATAGCTATAACACTTACCTTGAAGTCTGAGGTCCAGTGGGGTATTCTGCACCTTGGTCTTCCACTTTAATTTGTCTTCTCTAAGCTTCTCTCTTATTTTTCTTCTTCTTTCTTCCCCATTTCTGTTCCATTTGGGCCTTTGCCTGATCCAAACTGAGGTAAATGTGAACACAGACCTGCTTTTATATGGCCAGTCTCTGTTCAAATTTGTTCCACGCTTGTATTGGCTGGGAGGTAGGGTTACACAGGGCTTGCAACATGCCCTGCAGTAACCCCACCTCCCAGCCAATCAGCTTCTAGCTGGAGGGGTCACAAATGACTGTTTCGTCATCCCTCCAGCAGGCCAATGTTTTTTTTTTTGTTCTGGCAGCAGCGGCAGAAAGACATTACGGGGCCATTGGATTTGATTGATTATTTTTGTTTTATAGCGAAAAAAAAACTTTACAGTAGAAGAAAGAAGAAAAAGAAAGACAATTAAAGAGGAATTCTAGGGTGCAGAAGATCCTGATGACCCTCAGACTTCCAGGTAAGTTTTTAATGTTAATGTTGCGTGAATAGGCCATGGGATGGTGTTAGCTTTAAGGGGATAAACCCTTTGAGTGCAATGAGTTGCATACCCCACTGACACTCAAATGGTTATTTTTTTTTTCACTGATGTTTTTGATACCTTGGATGTATTCATATGGGGCTTAGAGTCCTATATCAATACATCCAAGTGTCACTAGTGTAGGGAACCCTAGTTGCTCAGGTGTTTGTTTTTTTTTTTTTTAATTACACGTTGGTGGTTATTAACACACTTTATGGACCTAACTCCTAGGTTTGCTACGTGCCAATTTTCATGCACAAAAAAAAGTCCTTAAAGCTTTACTATCCACTGCATGTAATTGAATAGCAAATGCTTTTTCATTGTTCTCAATAGGCACTAATTTAGCACCCGTTGTGCATTTTTACCAGTCGGTAGTCTGTCACAGCGAAGTAATAGAATACCAAACTGTGATTTAAAACTACGGACATTAATTTGGTTTAATTAACGGAGGTAATTGAATCAAGCCCTAGATTTGTTTGCTTTAGAGAAAGGGTGTCTAAGGGGTAATATGACTAATATTCACAAAATATATACAAGGCTAATACAAGGCATTCTCTGGGGGAACTCTTTAGTCAATGGGCTGAACTAAAAACCAAAGGGGCATCCTTTCATTCTGGAGGAAAGACACTTTTAACTTAAAAAGACAAGGATTTTTTCTACAGTAAGGGCTGTAACAATGTGAATTCATTTCCTCAGGAGACTCTTTTGACAGAAAATGTAGATACTTTCAAAATAGCAGTGGATACATTTTTAGCTCAGAAAAATTTTGAGAATTATGACTGTTGGTTTCAATACAGATACAATGTTGGGCCAGAGAGATATCTGGCCGCCTTTTGCAGTCAGTAAGAAGATTTTTTTACCCATTTGGGGCATAACTGGAAATGGCTTCAATGTGTTTTTTTTTTCTTCCTCTGTACAAACAAAAATAGGGGGATACAGCAAAGAGTGAACTTCATCGATGCATTTTTTTTTCTGTAGCACCATACTCTGAAAATAGCTGTATACACTAGCCTAGGATCACTAAGGCAAGCAATCCTTCATTTGATAAAGCTGGTTGTCTACTTTCCAAATAGTATGCTTTGTGTGCCTTTTCTTGATTGCATTTGTTGTTACAACTGTTTTAGTACAATTAATATTTGTTCATGTATCCAGGGAACACAGGGCTTTTGAAAATAACTGAAACTAATAAAGCAACATAAATGTTTCTGATTTATAGGGTGAGATATTAAAAAAAAATTGTGGTAACTGAAATTGCCTTTAATTAGTCTGAAACATTTTTTAAGACATGGTCTGTCAATTCTCGGACATATTGCCATCATTTTTTGCATTCAATTCCACTGCCTTCTTCAAAGAAAAAAGTAGCCTTAAAAGTGGTTGTGGTTTAATCTGCTTTCGTATTCCAAGATATTTAAAAAAAATCTCCTTTTAGCTATCCTTTGGCTTAAACATAGAGAACATATTATACTGTACTGTTAGCAGATAAGTTTGGGAAGCAGTAGAATAGGGATAACTATTTAAAGAAAAACTGTGACTGTCCTTATTTCTTTAAAATGTTTTCATTTTAACCCTTTTAGTGCCAGAGGGGTGCACAACGCATTGCTTTGCAATGCGTTGCATTGCCCCTCTGGAACCGAAAGGGTTAAAGACAGATAAAAGTCATTTTTAATACCATACATTTTAAGGGCAATATTTATTGAGCTCATCTTACTACCATCCTATATAATAATTTGATAAAACGTGTGTAACGACAAAGTCATGGGCAGTAGAGACTGCTGTGCGTGCTCCAGTCATGCGCAGATTTGGAGCGTCTAGCTCTGTATCAGCCGTGGCACAGGCAGTATTTACTACGAATGACTGCCCTGCGACCGGCTGGCAGTGGCACTGTGGCCCATGTAACGGGCTCTTCGACTAGTTTTTAATACTTTACCGCTAATTTTTTATGGATTTATGCTTGAAAATACCATCTTTCTTTACCACCAACTCACAAGCTGACATTTTATTTATTATTATGACTTTTGTGAACATTGCGCCCATAGTGTCCAGTAAAAGTAAGTAATTTTCTGTTTTTGTGACATCATAGCTTGTTGAAAAAACAACTTTTATTTCATATGAGGCACCACAGAAACATTTGTTCTTTAAAAAACAATATGCAATTTTCCATATATAACTAAAATGCTACTTAAATGTGACCTAAATAGATGGATAGCAAGATGCTGAAAAGGTGCCGGCCTCTATGGAGGTAAAAAAATACCCAAATCCTGGGGGCACTCAAAAGGTTAAAGGATTACATTTCTTAATGCAATAATTATTAGAATTGCTCTGAAATGTGTTGCCTGTGAAGGGGTTAACCAGCCACCCCAGCATTATTTTTGTATGTAGATTTCTTCAGTGTCCCAGATTCCCAGATTTCTTACATTCATGTCAGCATTTTAATCCTGTACCTGGGAAAACATGTAAAGTGATTCTCTTATGTTCCCCTGGCTGCTGACTGAGCCACAGAAAGAAATCTGAGAGAAAAATAGATTTTCTGTGCTTATCTTAAGAAATAATGGGAAAAGGTACCAGGACCAGAAACTAGAGGTCAAAGCCTTCAAGGTGAGAACAGAGAGGGAAGAAAAATCTTGACGGAAGGCCATTTTCTCTTGACATAATAACTTGTGTTATACTGTATGTCATAGCACATAGTTCATGTACTATTTTTACTTGCATAAAGTTTGGAATAAAAAAGAAAATAGGTATATGCCTAAAAATATACAATGGAGTTTTTCTGTGAACATTTGTATACATTATTCTGGATATTAGTAGGAAACATCTCATTGTATTTGATAATTCTATCTGCACATTCACCATCTCATCCCATATTCCAATTGTTTCACTAGCTTTGGCTTCACATGAATATATATAACAATAGTGTGCACTGGATTTATTATATTGTAATTTCTATTTTATATATATATATATATATATATATATATATATATATATATATATATATACATATATATATATATATATATATATGTGTGTATTTATATATCTCGTTTGTTTGACTATAGGATTCTTAAAGTGACTATATTAGTACAAGGGCCTACAGTGCTTTTTACTGCTACACACATACTAACACACATTCTCACTTCAGCAGGGTGGAGAGGAATGTCTCAGAGAGTTTGGATGGAGGCATGTGCAAGCTGAGGGATGTAATGGAAATGTTTGTGTGTGTAGCTGTAGTTGGATGGAGGTGTGTTTTTTTGAGGGGTTAAATTGAGGTCTGTGTGTGTGTGTGTTTGTGTGTGTAATAGAGAGTTAAATCAATGGAAGTTTTAAAAAAATGAAACCAAATGTTGTCAGTTTTCACCCCACTGAAAATTTTCTGCCATAATGACAAAGGTCCCCACTGATTACACGTTATTTTAGGGTGGAGATGATGGCCAGAATATCAGTTACCCAGGATATCAATTATATTGTTTGGATATCAGGATGAGTGAAGTAGTCAAGTGGCTTCTTCTCACCATAGGAAGCTTAGGCAGAAAACTTCAAACTACAGAGCCAGAGTTGGTCTTAGTCTCCCCTGGCAAGGTGTATAGGGGTCACAAGACAAATGTATTAATTTCTTTCTGCTCCTTGTGGAAGGGTGATGAATACAAGAGAGAGGGTCCTCCTTGGAAAATGTATGCCCTACCCCATAGAGGTATGGAATTATTGACCTCCTCACTATATTCTTCTTCTTTTTACTCTATATAACCCTATATTACTATTGAAGAATAATGAGGGTGATAACCCTGGCTTATATGTATCAATGATCTTTATCAGATTGCAATTAAATACAAGAGAGACTAAATGCAAAAAATATATAGTTATAACTGACTACTGTTTGAAGGACATCTACCAAACCAAATCCTTCAGTTAAGCAACGTAAGTGACCCATATTCCTTGGGTATACACTTGTCCTTTTTACAAGTTAGAGGTAGCTAGCACACTGACACCTGAAAGGTATCATAGTTGCCAGAGGGTCTGTTCTTTGCTGGAAGGAAATAGTTTAAGAAACTGTTCCGTAACCATTTTGACTGTATATATATGAGGCTGTATCTTTAAGTGTTTTCTAGAAATGGATTTTCTCTCAGTGAATATCCTTGAAACCCATTTTATCTCCCTTGAAGGAGGCCTCTCTTTTTTCATGGTATAGGAATGTTATCTATCTTCACCTGTGTTTTGTCGTAGGGAGGAGAGTTTTACATATTTGAGAGATGCCACTCATCTAATTAATTTTTCCTCATTAGTGTGATTGGCAGTTAGGTTCTTTCCTGACTTTTCCTGGTAGTAGACTGTCACCTAGTGGCATGGCAAATTTATTTTTTCAAGTTATACTATATTGCCTCACATGCTAATTCTCTAAGGGGTGACCTATGGAAGAAGAATGGGAGTACCTTTCTGTTAAGGGGGGTTTAGGTAATATAAGCAGTGTACAGGGGTAAATAGGGGCTTTTGTTTGCTGAATTTCCTAGTTTCTGAAGTGAGCAGAATATCACTGTGCCCAAGACCACACCCTGTTATACAGGATTGGTAAAGTATAATTTAAGTTTATTCATTTAACACTGTATACACTTCCAAAATTATTATAACCCAGTATATTCTGGGGTAAACGTATTCTAATATTTACAAGTGGATCTGGCTAAACTACTGAGAACTATTATACAGTAGCCATTTGGTTGTAAAGTTAGAATAATCTTTGGAGGTTATACAGTCCAATAACAGTAGTAATAGAGTGAGATCAGATTGATAGTAATGGTAGATCATTGGGAGTTATAGTTAGCTAGCACTGCTAACACCTGCAGAGCACACTGTTTATTGTGTGTGTGAAACTTTGCATATGAATGCTGTGGGATGTGTTTTAATCCTACAGAAAGCATGTGCAAATAATCCACAAATATGTTGTTCTGAGATGGTCATTGTGCTCCATTGATCTGGTGTTCTAAATTAACACTTGCATATTACTGTCTGGGAAGTTTTCCTTCTTTTTCTCTTGTCTGTGGTTCTGGTACTTTATATCTGGTTTTGTTTGCATTGTCTGCGTGTGGTATCAAGGAGTGGATTTGATCTGTTGGAATAGTCACACTTGCGAAAATCCCTACAGAACAAAGCAACGTACACCACTTTAGGTTGAGTAATTGGATGGTCCTTACTGTCCATGCATCTATTAACCCCTGCTGCTGAATTGTGTGCAGAATTGCTTTTGTCATTATAATATTTATGGTATATATGACACTGATATAATGATATTATTGTTGTGTTGCTATATCCATACTTTATTTTAATTGCTTAAGATTATAATGTGGTAATGCAAATTTTTACTGGGAAATGTATTTCATTATTCTGTGTTTCATCCAGAGGTATGCGTATTGAAAACAGCCGATAAATAGTTAAATTCTATATTTGGTAGATCTGGGGACCTTTATGTCTTTCAGGTAGATTGTTATTTCATGCATTATGGTTATCAAAGAGTTGTCACTTGACCTGTGGCTGTATTGAGCACAACTCACGTGACAAATCTCCTGCCACTTAACTGCCTTAGTACATACAGGGTGGGGTAAGTGTTGTTACACTGCCACCTACTGTATTGTCTATAACTGTAAGGAACAATTAACCCTTGTTATGCTGCTGTCTTCATATTTTGCTAGCTTATACCTCTGGATACCTATATATAAAGTTTAACCCTATATGTGCTGGTATGTTATCTGTATAGTTATCTGATATATTTTATTGTATTATAATGTCTTTATGTCTTATATATCTTGGTATAGGACTTGGTTGCATTAAGATATATTATTGAGTCAATTGTATACATTTATATTCCAGTTCACAGATTAACTATATTTTATATATCACATTTTATTTACATTTAAATAAAATTACATATATTGTTTCATGAATATAAGTAATTTAATTTTTTTATCAGTTCTGTTCACTGTGAAAAAATGTGTTATACCTAGATTGTGTACAACATCTCGAATTTATTTATATTGTTTGTTTATTTTATGCGAGATATACAGTGTCTGGTCTCCTGTTTCTTTTGTATATCCTCAACATAGTAATGAGATGGGACAGTTAAAGAGATAGTAATACTTCGTTTTATTTTTATTTTATTTTGTAGGTATTAAAAAAACATGAAGAGCGATATAAGTCTTATCTCTCAAACCTTTGTGCTTTAAGAGATATTCACAAGCAAAGTATCCCCCCCACGTTCAGCCAGATCAGAAGGGAGATGCCCAGGTAGACTGCAGAGAGGGACAATCTTCAATTAACGGATAAGGGAAAAGCTGCAAAACTTGTCAAGGGGGGAAGGGCTTTCATTCTTTTCATACAAAGAAGATTGTCCCCTGCTGTTATCTGTCCTGTCTTACAACCAGATTCACATCTGAGAAGAGATGGCTTACACTAGGAAAAAGGGGCAGGAGGGGGAAACTTTGCTTGTGAATATCTCTTAAACCATAAAGGTTTGAAAGATAAGACTTATATCATTCTTCATGTTTTTTTAATGCATATAAAATAAAATAAAGTTAAAACGAAGTATTGCTATCCCTTTAATATTAAATATGACTAGCCTATGTTACTGTGGTCAGAACTACTAGAGAAAAAGATCTCAATAACAGTTTGTGTGATTACTTGATGCTGAGTTTATTTTTTACAGATACTAAAATATAGGATCAGCCTAAAATAAAAATACATCCGGAGCTACTCCATACAAAATACCCAAATGTGAACCCTACATAAAGCATATATCACACCAAGGTATTAATTTACTTGTAAGAAAGTCAGAATGGATCAAATATGACTTATAATAGGGTTTTGTCTGTGGAGATATATATGTGTGTGTTCATGTATGTATACATGTCATTATCTATATGGATATGGACATTATATACAATTTATTATGTGTGTGTGTATGTATATATATTTATAGCTATAAAATGTATGGGTATAGATCTGTTTTATGGCTTAGAACAGTGGGAATTCTATTTGCTTAATTAAGAATTCAAGACAATTTCAGATGTCCCAAACTGCAGGGGGTTGCTTCAAAGGGTTTATTTCCTGAGTTAGGTGTTTCAGAACTCAATGAAGGTCTCTTCTAGTTAAATGTGAAAGGAGTAAGGACAAGCCAAACTGTCTTGTCAACTAAACAAAGAGTTCAGATAAGACAACAAATGAACCTGTTCCTGGAGTCTTCCCTATCAATAATATCTCTTTGATGTCACCATGAATGGCAAGTGGGTGTGGTGAGGAAAGGTCAGTTGAGCTAACCAGTTTTCACCAGACCTAAGCGATATTAAAAATGGTATAAGGGAGCAGTATTTTTGGGGTGGAATCAGAACTTCAGGAGCAGCAAGAAATCAGAGCAGAGGAGAACAGGATGAGAGCAGCCTGAGTACAGCAGTCTTGATTCCTGTCCAGATGTGAGCCCAGCAGATAAGAGACCAGTTCATGTGCTGGAGGGTGTGAGGAGATTTTCATCATATAATTTACTGGTATCCAATTAAATTCCATCTATTCCATACCTGTAATCTATAATATTATTTTGTTCATGTATATACCATCCAAACTGTAACAGTATTTTGATTCTGTACATAATACAATCATCTTTTATTATTATCCCTTATGCGTGTGATTCTTAGTTACAACCAACCCCAAAGGACAATTGTACCCTTGGTAAGAGGGGCTAGATAGAATTTCTTACATACTTATTTCAAAATAATGAGGGTTTTGTTGCATTATTTGGCGAAAGTATGTTAAACCCTTTGAGAGCCTCAGGGGTGCACAACGCATTGCAGAGCAATACATTGCACACCTCTCTGGCACTGAAGGGGTTAAGGTACCCCATTTTAAGTGAGTCCTATCCAATACATACTGCCATCTTTATGGCTTAAACCAGTGGTTTCCAACCAGTTTGCCCTGGCACTTTGTTGTACCTTGGACAACAGCTTACAGTGCCTCCGTTTTTCTGTGAACACTTTAAAAATATTAAAATTTCAACTTTGAGTTTCTAGTGTATATTTATAGAAATTATTATGCACAATATTCTCTTTGTTTTCCTTCTGACTGTGTGACCTAAGAATAATTAGACATTTATGTATAGTACACTCATTAAAATTTGTAAAATTACCTAAAAAATGGTAGGGGTACCCGGACAATTCTATATCACGTTAGGGGTGTCTTGAGTGAAAAAACATTAAGAACCATTGTCTTAACAAACAAGCAAATGAAAAAAAACAATAATTAAAAATTGCCCCTGACATTTATTTTGTGGAAATGCATTGGATTTAAAAACACCTAGTTAACACCTCCCTTCCTACTTGCCTTAATCCTGCACGTCTTCAGCTTATCCCTCTTAGCAATATCTCCACCATAGGCCCTTGGCACTCGATTGATTTCAGTGATGGCTGTTTTGATGTTGATATACCTTAGTCTCTTCTTATACTCTGGGGTTTCATGGAGCTAGGGTAAGAGTGTGTTTTTTTTCCTTGTGTCTCTCCCATCCTCACCCCTCCTTCCCTTCACTTTCCTAAGCACACATCTCAAACTTCAACTCTCTTCACCATTTATGGACCACTAACGCAGGCTCTCATATGTTTCCTATAATCCCTTAAGCCTTCCATCCTCCCTTCCCTTCTTCCCCTTAAAGGGATAGTAATGTTTCACAAAAACAGCAGATTCAAATAATCTTCACAGTATTTGAGCCATAGAAAGTGTTATTTCAATACTGTCAGAGTTTTAGTTCAAGAGTAATTGAATGATAAAGTATCCCCCTGCCGCCCCTTTTATCTAGTGTAAGCCATCTCCCCATAGTGTGGAATCTGGTCTTGAGTCCAGACAGCTCACAGAAAGGGACACTCTTCTTACTGTGGACATAAGGAAAACCCTGCCACCAGTGACATGTTTTTCCCTTATGCTAATTGAAGAATATCCCTCTCTGATATCCATCTGGACAGTCTTGCTGCTCTGAGGTGAGTAGTGTTACATCAGTAAGATGCGGAAGGGGGTATTTTATCATTCACTTGCTTTTGAACTACAACTCTGACAGTATTGAAATAACACTCTCCATGGCCCAAATACTATGAAGATTAATTGGAGCTGCTTTTATTATGAAACATTACTATCATTTTAAGCACCTTCACAGTTCTTCCGAGATGTTCATGTTTTGTCTGTTGTAATGCATTTAAACTGACGTGTTCTCCACATGTGATATTATGCATATCTTTGTTCATGTCTTCCTAAACTCAAATAAAGCTTTTATATACAAAAAAACTATTTAAAAACACCTAGACAATTACTCATAAAACATAATATATCTAGTATTCTTCTGATTAGACTGACCTGCTTTCAAACAGGAGAGATTTGTAGTGAGTGGCTTGGTGGGTATCCAAAAGGAATAAACACTTGAAACAGCCCCTTTGGATAAGTTTATCCCATCCGACACTATAAAATGCATATAACCTGTTTAATACAGCATAATTAAAGGTAAACATCAGCTGGATAAGCCAATCACAATCAGGCCATGTACCATGCCTTTAAGAACCCCATTCAATACATGCACGTGTTTGAACTTTAAGTGAATTTCATTACATATCATCAGCTGCAACAGTATTTCCACCTCGCCATTTTCATAGTATGTCGATTGAAAGTAACAGCTTGTTGTAATTCTCTCAGCACGGTGCTTCTGTCTCGCCATTAATCTGGGATGGTATCCATGTGTTAGCCTGCAGTGTGAGGCCACAAACAACTTCCTGAGGGCAAACACAAAAATACCCTCCAAGCTAAGTGCAGAGAAGGAAGAACAATGCACATAGGTTTAGGCCATGCTGCAACTTTATACTTTGATAGCATCCTCACAAACTATGGCTCTTGGGGTCTGAAACTATCATGGGTGGTGCGAGGGGTGGAGTCAAACACACTCTGTGGGACACTGCAAAAGGGGCACCTTATTATTAGCTGAGTGCCAAAGGGGTGTCCAACACATTGGGTTAACACTCCATGACCATTGCTAAGCCTACAGGATTCCAAATAAAGTCATGGAAGCAGAGATAGGTAGGGTTTGGATGATGTTTCTTCAGTCCTCCTGGCCTTTATCATTCCCTCCTTCATGTTCCTCTCTTCCCCCGATGTCTCTCTTCCCCATGTCCATTTCTTCCCCTGCTTCATATCTCCCGTATCCCTCTTTTTCCTTCCTTCATGTCTCTAAGGTCCCTATGTCTTCTCCCAGGTCCCTCTCTCCCCCCTTCTACAATGTCCTCTCTTCCCCCATGTCCCTTTCTTCTGCTCTTTCACATCTCCCACATGTCCCTATCTTCCCCTCCACATTTTTCCTCATGTCCCTTTCACCCCCATGTCTCTCTTCTCTCCCATGTATCTTTCTCCCACTAAATCCCTCTCACCTCCATGTCCCCCATGTCCCTCTCTCTTCCCCCATGTGCAGTGACTGTGCATACATGTGTGAGGAAGTGTGAATGTGAGACTGTGTGTGTGAAATGCACGTGAAACAGTATAGGTGTATGTGTGTGAGTTTGTGTGTGTGTGCATGTGACAGTGCATGTGTGTGAGATAGTAAGTGCATGACACTGTGTGAGAAAATGTGCATGTGAAATTGTATGCATGAAGGTGTATTTCAGAAAGTTTGTCATTGTATGAGAGTTTATGTGAGAAAGTGGGTCTGTATGACAAAGTGGCATGTATATGTTTGAGATAGGCGTGTGATAAAATATTGTGTTTTATGTGAGACTTATATGTGTAGGCATGCGTTACTGAATGAAAGGATACAGTATGTTGAATTGTTTTGATAGCATCTATTTCCTATCTGAGTGTTTCCATTCATCTAAAATGATTTGATTAACTTGTTCATGAGCCGGGAACACAGCTGCTGAAGAAACTCAGTCAGAGAACTGTAAAGTCTCCACTACGTATCTGAGAAGCCCATCCACACATTCCTTAGGTATACAAATGTAAGCACAAAAGAGAACTATCCAAAAGCAGAGTTTAAACTCTGCTTTTAGATCGTTCACTTTTGCACATCCTTTTGTACATTTGTATACTTTTATGTAGAAAAGACACATGTGAAAATTGCAATTGAGTGGATCCATCTCATATTTATCCATTGTCATTCCATTTTGATCATCATTCATTTCCATTCTGTTTGGGATTCTTTTTAGTAGACTATTTGGAGACTGAGATAAGTGGGGACTTCTTTTCATATTCAAGTTTACTATACCTTTACATAGAAACATAGAACTTGACAGCAGATAAGAACCATTCGGCCCATCTAGTCTGCCCATTTTCCTACTGTAAAAATCTCAAACCTTATTTGGTCCTTGGTCTTGGTCTTATGCTCAGGACAGACTTATGCCTATCACATGCATGCTTAAATTCTGTATTAACTTCTACCACTTTTGCTGGTGGGCTATTCCACTTATCTACTACCCTCTCAGTGAAATTAAACTTTCTTACATAAAGTCTAAACCTGTGTCCCTCTAGTTTTAGACTATGGCCTCTTGTCCTAACATTTTGACTCCTTTGAAATGTACTTCCCTCCTGCACTTCGTTGAATTCCTTCATGAATTTGAATGTTTCTATCATATCCCCTCTCTCTTCTCCAAGCTATACATGTTCAGATCCTTTAGTCTATCCTGATATTTCTTTTCCTGTAAACTAGTCACCATTTTAGTAGCCCTTCTCTGAATTTTCTCTAGAGTATCTGTATCCTTCTAGAGATGGAGTCTCCAGTACTTTACACAATAATCTAGGTGAGGTCTAACTGGAGATCTGTAGAGTGGCATCACCACTTCGCTTTTTCTGCTACTAATGCCCCTAGCTATGCAACCCAGCACCCTGCCTGCATTCCCCACCGCTTTGTTACATTGCTTACTTATCTTTAAGTCATTAGAAATAATTACTCCCAAATCCCTTTCCTCTGTTGTCTCTACAGCACGGTACCCTTAATAGTATATATTTCCTTTGGATTTTTACATCCCAAGTGCATTATTTTACATTTATCAACATTAAACTGCAGCTGCCACACTCTTGTCCATTCTTCTAATTTACCTAAATCATTTGGCATTTGGGTTTCCCCCCAGAAATGCCTATTGCTATCTTTGTATCATCTGCAAATAGGCATACCTTACCTTGAAGACCTTTTGTAATATCACTAATAAAAATATGAAAAATAATGGGCCCCAGTGCAGATCCCTGAGGTACCCCACTAGTAACACTCCCTTTGCCCAAATATTCTCCATTGACTACCACCTTCTGTATCCTGTCGCTCAGTCATTGCCTTATCCATTTAACTATTTTTACATCATACATACATTTATTGTTTCTTTGTTGTTTGACCACACACATATAGACGATAAAGAAACCATAAAGACTTTATCCTGAGAGGCTCTGTTACAGTAAAATCTGTGTGTGGGTGAAACTCTCCTGTATGTTTGTCCTTGTACAAATTATAGATATGGCCTGAACACCCAGGTGGCAGTTTAACATTGCAAGTATTGCATAAAAGACTGGTTATGATGGTTTGGTCAGCGGTGGTACTCGTATCTTTATGACCCCCCACAACATACACACATACTTCTGTTTAACTTGTTATTTGTGCCCACACATGGTGATCTACTAGGAAAAGGGTGGAATCATGTAACTGGTATTAGAAAATAAGACAATAAATGCTTAAATTAAGTAACGTATATGACTTAGCTGCTCTGGCAAATATGGAGCTGAGAGAGATCTCTGTTCATGAGCCTGAGATAATGATCTCTCATGGTTCAGATGACAGCATTAAGTGTTTCAAACTAATAGTCTGAAGGGTTACTTTGCTAACATGCACACTGACGCTTCCCCTTTCCTGCCCTGCAGCTTTGGAGCAGGGGAAAAAAAAAAAATATTGCACAACATAATTTGTTGGGTGTCACACTTGCTACCTAGTCTGGATTGCATGTCAAGTCCTCCTATCTCTATCACTGTGCCAGACCTAGACAAACCTCTGGATATTAGGAAGACTGGGTGGTAGAAAAACTCCCACGTTCAGTTAAAAACAAATTACTTTTCTTTCTAATCCTTGCCTTAAAAAATGTGTACTGTAACTCATGCTCAGCTAACGAATAATAATAACTAGGGATACCCCTACAAAATACAGTGGAGACAGTATTTGCAGTATCAGTAAAGACAAAATATACAGCTGCATCTGGTAACTGCTCCTTTCTTATCCAGTACCACCATCTAGTGATCTTAACTGGAAACACCCCAATAAAAAGTGAGATGTATATTCACATGTATAGATTTTTTCACATAACACCACTTGACATGTCTTTTCATGTAGTGCACATCTCTAGGACTGGAAATGGTTGCATCTCACATCCACTCCCAGTCTGTTGGTATTATTACTGGATGAATGGATCCAATTAATTCAGTTTTAGATAGGTAGTGAAAAGAGCTTAGGCCATAGCCTATCCGGGGCCTACTATTGTTCTATTGAACTCAATAAATTAAGTAAAAATTAAATGTAGTTGAATAAAACTGAAGCTGAATTGCTGTGGTCCTTCTTTAAAACTGAAATGGGGCAAAGCTCTCTAGAAGTTATGTGAAGCTGAGGGAGAGAATGTCTTCCCCAAGGCTTTTTCTTAAAGTGCCCTACCCCATAAGGGGAGAGATGTTAACCTCATGATCCTTGTGCTCCCCATAGGATTATTGAGAAAATACGCGTATTTATTTTTTTGTGCTATAGTGCCATCTTTTGGAAATTTCACAGCAAGCCAGGCTTAGGGTAGAAATGCAAATGATCTGTCTCTGAAAATACAATTCTATGTACTTTTTTTAAAAGTGTGTCATGTTTGATTACATGGTGTATTTCTTTTAAATGGAATAACTATGTGTAAAAATGCAAATTTTGCTAGTGGGACACAGAAAATACAATTCAAGACAGTTGTCATTCACTTTTTCTGGAATTCGGATTAAAAAAAAATGTTTTGTATTCTGGGTAAAACTTCTGGATCATGTTAGGGGATATAAACTACACAAAAGTGTTGTTTGAAATTCAAAGGGTTTGCTGTGGGTTTCTCCCAGAAAAAAAACTAAAATTGTCATCTGACTATAAACTGCATTGCAATTCATTGGATACCTGAGGCACACAAAGACTTATCTGATTAAGACAACAAATAAGGGATTACATTTAATTTTATGTATTCTAGCAGTGGTGCCTGCTATTTAACACTATATCAATTTTTACTCGCCCTAAGGATCCACCCAGCTTGCTGTAAACACAGTGTCTGATGTACAAAGAAAATCTGGTGCAGCTCTGGAGTCAACTGCCCCTTAGTGAATAAATAAAATTTGCAACATGTATATTCATATAATTGGGTCTTTTAATCCTTTCAGAGGCCTCCAATGCACTCTAGAATTCAAGGGGCATCAGTAGGAAGTTGTATTTGTTCCCTACAGTGCACCTGGTGATAAAATGCTACTATAAATAAAATGTTTAATGAAATTACATTTTATAACAAGGGTGAACAACATGTGGCCTTCCAGCTGTTGTTGGACTACAACTTCTATTTTCCTCAGCTGTTCAACAGCTACTAAAGGTTGCTAGGAGTTGTAGTTCAACAGATAGGAGTGGCAGTGGTATACTAGTACTCCTGTCTTAAAAAAGGCCAATAATAGTATGAAGCACAACATGGTTTATGTACAGAAGCCTTAAAGGAGCAGTAAACTTTTTTTTATGAAAACACATATTTTATAGGTCTTTTCCTGCTGAATAAAACAAGGTCACTCCCAATTCTGTCAGATATTCTGTTCAAAATGTATAGCAGTTCAATTAAACAGGAAGTGAATTTACTGTGTTTACTTCCTGACAGTTCTAACTGACAGGAAGTGACTCACCGTTTCTATCACATTCTATGGAGAACTGTATGTCTCTGACTTTTCTGACTTTCCTCTCCATTAGAATCTAACAGGAAATCTAATTAAAATTTGACCACTAGAGGGCACTGGTAATGTAAAAAAAACATGGGTTTAAACTGTAATAACTCTGGAAATATAAATCTCTCGGCAGTGGGAGTATGCTTATTTTACTCAATAGGAAAATCCCTACAATATATATATATATTTCATATAAAAAGTTTACTGCTCCTTTAATCCAAAGTGACACAATATCATCTAGCACAAAACACCTAAGTGATCATCCTCTTAACTCCGCCCATACTGCAGATGTATAGAAAGGGAATCCTTCTGCACCTCTATCCCATGTGCCCAGTTTGCACATAGACTGTTCTTGGGTGCAGAGAAATGGCATGGCCTGAAAAACCCAAAAATTTCCACACTGCACACCGATTGGCATATGTAGAGCAAAGGGATTATTTAAACACACATAGATGTTTGTACATAGAGGTTAGGTTAGTGCTTATTGATTTAGTCAATCCTGTTCATTGAGGGGTATCCATGCAGTAAAACTTTTCTTCACTTTGTTTGTGTTTCTGAAATGGAAACGGCCAAAGACCCCAACATCATAAAATAGACACTCTTCACTATACAAAGTTAACCGTTTGAGTCCAGAGGGTAAGCAACACATTGCTTTGCAATGCGTTGCATACCCATCTGGCACTCAAAGGGTTAATATGCATTAGTGAAAAACCTCTTCAATGTGTTCATTTCACCAACCTGAGGGAAACAACACTTTAAAGAAGTAGCAATGTTTAACCCTTTGAGTGCCAGAGAGGTAACCAACGTATTGTAATGATTAATATGTACAACTAAATCATGCAGGGCTTATCCTGCTGAGTACAACATGGGTGCTCCCACTGCTGTCAGTTATTGCTGCTCACACTTTTATTTATTTAGGGTGCAGAATTTCCATGGACTGAAGTTTTACAGTGGCACTGTTGCTACAGCAGCCTATGGTTATGGTCAACTGACCAAAGCTGTCCATTAATTGCTATAGGAACAGTGCCACCATAAAATTTCAGGCCATGGAGGTACTGCACCTCTCAAAAAATGCAAGTATGGGTTGCAATAACTTTTGAATAATACATCTTTCAGGAGAGGGAGTTCCCTCGTTTTACTAATCAGGATAAACCCTGTAATATATATTTTCGCCATAATGACCACTAAAATAACTGTACAAAGGAGGAAAAAGCTTACATAATATTATTGAGGAGGTAAGATTGTCTAATAATAACCACTCACGGCCAGAAAATCCTGATGGTCCATATGAATTTGCCTTTATGCCTACATTCAAGAGATAACATCTTCGTTATATCCAGAAGTCATATCCATGGACGCAGACATGACATTTGCTATCAGGACCACAGAAAGCAAACTCCACCCACATGGTAATCTTAACCCTTTAAGGAGCAGAGGTGTCTGCAAAAGAGTTAAATAGACTCATGCATTCTGGTAACTTCAGTTTAAAAAAAAACTGCAAGCAACTGCCATGGCTGCCTGCTTCAAGGACTGATGGAAGATTTCAACTCTTGAATAAAGGCACAAGTGCAAAATTCATACAGACCAATAGGATTTTAAGTGCATAATGAGGTAAGTGGGGGATAATAAGGAAGTGTTGCTTCCTCTTTAACTGTTGTTTTTCTAGTGTGTTGCTGTTATAATCAATGTAATCGCATTAACCATTTGAGTGCCAGAGGGCTATGCAATGCATTGCAAAGAAATCTGTTGCATACCCCTCTGACACTCAAAGGGTTAAATGTGTCAAATTAATTTGATTGTTTGTATAAGTTTCACGTGATTAGGGTTGGTTCACAAAAAAGACATAAGCACAGAGATTGCATGCTGCACTAATCAAAAGTTCTCTATATGGCTGTTCACAGGAAGGTCCTCCAAAGTACAGCCTGTTGCAGCATATATTTAGTGCAGGTAAGTTTAGCAGGGATGATATGCATACAGAGGCATAGGAACCCCCACAAATCTTTGGAGATAGCGTTTTTACTGCCCCCCCAGCCCCCCCTGTGTGTCACTTTGCTCCCCCAGCCCCCCTGTGTGTCACTTTGCTCCCCCAGCCCCTCTGTACCTTGTTTGTAGCGTGGCCGACAGGACCGCGGTAGAGGAGCTTCTGATCCGCTACCCCAGTCTGACAGGAAGCTGCTTGCCAAGCGCAATGAGCAGCTTCCTGTCAGACCAGGGTAGAGGAAACAGAAGCTCCTCTACCTGCGGTCTGCTCTGCTCGGCCACGCTACAAGGAAGTGACCGGCAGGAGGGACCACTGTGCAGTGCACTCCCCTCCTGCCAGTCACCGAGAGCCTGCGCCCCCCAGGCCGGTGCGTCTAGTGCCTGGGGGAGATTCTACCCCCACATGATTTCCTGGGGGGAATGCATCCCCTCCCATTCCCCCGGTTCCTACGCCCCTGTATGCATAGCACCCTAAGGACCACCGCATAGATCACTCACATGGCAGATTGAATTGTATCATTGCTCACTGAAACAATTCAATAAATGGCGGCCTACATGGGTGTCATTCAGTCAAGTTTAGCTGAAAAGGATCTTGGCCACACAATTGTCACACCATCAACACATCCTCCCAGCAATGACTGCCCCTGGATGCAGGACATCCAATATAAATGAACATGAGTGGCTTGAACAGTGCTGATAAAGTAGGGCACTGCACCTGAATTACATTTACTAATAATTATTCATGTATTTATTATTTATTTAGTGGGGTTCAGTCAGGCATTCCTCAATCATTTTTTGAGGATTCAGTTGAATATTGCATTCTAATAAAAATATTTGCCCATATGTGGAATCTGATATGAATCCTATTAAAATTTTCACATAAAAAGTGTCTGTACACTTGGAAATAGCTGACACCATCTGTTTTCCATACAGTATTTGTTTACACTAATATTTTAATCAATAACTGGAAATAAAGCCTTCGAATCATCAAATCATAAGAATTTGTCCAAATAAGGAATTAGACTGAATACTGAACAGAACCTTGATTCTGGTGTATTCCTATTTTCAGTAATGAATGTATATGAACAAGTTAGGTTTTTTTTAACCCTTTGAGTGCCACAGAGGTATCCAATGCATTGCAACGCAATGCATTAGATACCTCTCTGGCACTCATAGGGTTAATTTTGAACTAAATGCCGAATGCAGCAATTCCAGAGCAAACCTACACACAAAGGAGAAATAAAAATTCCCCCAAATCACAGTGATTTACATTGAGTTTTTAACTCCTTAAATGCTTCACAGTATGTTGAGGATCTTGTGCTAGCATTGAAGAGGTTAAAAGTCTAATTTCAGTCAAAGAAAATTTTCATGTGCCCCATGGTGCAGTTGGTTTGTGTCAGAATGGCACCTCTTTAGTCTGCTCAATTAGACCCTATGATTCTTATTCAGAAAGCTAATGTTGTGATATTTTGGAATAAACCAAACTGTACCACAGGGGACAAATAAAAAAAACCATTACTTTTTAATGGGGCTTTTAACCCCTTGAATGCTTGAGAGGTCTCCAACGCACTGCTACACAATGCATTGGAGATCTCGCTGGCATTCAAGAGTTAAAAGCTCAATTTAAATCAATGGGAACTGTTATTTGTTTCCCTATGGTGAAGTTAGTTTGCACCAGAATTGTAACTCTTCAGCTACCTGGATACGGCCTTAACCCTTTGAGGGCCAGAGGGGTGAGCAACTCATTGCGAATCAATGCATGGCTCACCCATCTGGCACTCACAGGGTTAAGTTTCATCACAAAATGTATCCAAGTCCTCAGCTTCAGAAGAACTGCATCACATAAAAACAAGTTTGGTGGTTCTGAAAGTGTTAACCCTTTGAGTGCCAGAGGGGTACGCAACACATTGCAAAGCAATGCATTGTGTAACCCTCTGGCATTGAAAGTGTTAAGTGTCAGTGTGCTCGGAAGGTAATGTAGCGCTAAGGGAGGAGGTGCCTGCACTATGCCTTCATTAGCATAATATAGAAATCTATACTAACTCGAAAACTAGTATTTTCTAAAAAAAAAAAAAAATGGCTAATATACGACACAGAGGTGATGCTGAAAACTCTGTCGAAATCATCAAAAATTTTTTAGGTGATAGGGCCCTTTAAGGGAATGAGTATAGATTCATAACACATTCAATGACACATTCATATCAAGTCCTCTTTATTCTGCTGCCACAGAAATACTTTGTAAGGGGGTCAACTCATTACTGAATCACAATACATGATGTGACACATTGAAATACTACAACGTCTTAAAGGGCACAGCAGGACAGACACAAATTACAATGCTCATATATAGGATTCAGATCATTGCACTTACAACTGTAAACTTAATCTCTTCTTTTTAAATATATTATTTTATACATAACTTTCCCATAATCTTTAGCATTCCCCCCCCACCCCAGCCAGGGTTGACCTCCTGAAGAGTTCTTCTCATGTTCATAAACATGTAAATAACTCCCCCGGTCAAAACATTTCTGAATGTCAGTCCAATGGTCTCACCGAGTCAGCCACAATATTATTTTATATCTGTCTACATTAATTTATTTCTTTAATTCCATTTTTATACACAAAAAAAAGCTTAAGGTTGGCAGATGTACTGATAAGACAGGTGACGCACCAGCACACATGGCCATTGGTTGTCATGCTGGATTTTTTTGTTTGTTATCGTTTTTGCTTCACTTATTACACATGAACATTTACACACTGTACAACTATATACATTGGTGGCCGAAGAAGGAGCCGTAGACAACATAATCAAGACAGCCAGGAATACAGATTTATCTTAGATGCAAAGCATCCCCATGGATATGCACATGATTGATAAGAGGTGCATTAGCTTGTTCTGTGCACCAAATCATTCCAACTTTCTTCAGGGTTTCCTGGATAATAGGACAGTCCCAGACCAGTGTTTTACACCAGGGTGGGTAACTTGAGGCACTGAGCAGTTGTTGGACTACAGTTTTCTTCATCCTCAACTGTCGTTTGGCTTCCTTGGGATGGTGGAAATTGTGGTCCAACAGCAACTACAGGGCAGCAGGTTAAACACCCCTGGTTTTACACGCACTATAAAAAAAAAAGACCATAGATGAGTCACAGATTTTCTTTTTTTTTTCTTTTTTTTTTTTTTGCAGAACATGTTTATCTCATGCAGATAGCTATCATCCATGTAACACTTTCAATAATCACTCAGCTCTAAGGCCTGTTTACTGAAACCTAAAGAGTGCAATCCTGGGGCAATCCATCTGTGCTATAGGGGATAAATGACAATACAAACTGATTAATTTTAACCCTTTAAAGGTGCAGTAAACTTTGTTTTATGAAACCAATATGTTATAGAGCTTTTCTTGCTGGGTAAAACAAAGGTATTCCCACAGCTGTCAGTTGTATTATTCATACTTTATAACAGGTCAAATAACCAGGAAGTGAATTTACTGCGTGTTTATTTCCTGACTAGTGTAAAAGCCCGTGTACACGGGCCATGGTCTGGGTAATGTTAACCCTTTGAGTGCCCTTTGCAATGCGTTGCGTACCCCTCTGGCACTCAAAGGGGTTAAGCTCCCACAACCTCACGGCGATGCAGTCTTACGCAGTAGAGACTGCCCGAACGCGCTCAGTCTCTACTGCGCATGACGGCTTCTGACAAACATCCTAGCTAATTATTATATAGGATTGTTCTAACTGACAGGAAATTACTCGACAGTTTCTGTCACATTGTGTCAATGACTTTTTTCTCCATTAGATTGTAACAGAATAACTAATTGGAATTTGACCACTAGAGGGCACTGCTAATGTAAAAAAACAAACAAACATGTTTAAACAGTAAATATGCATCTATCAGCAGTGGAGTACCTTTATTTTACACAACAGTAAACACCCTACAATATATATTTTTTCATAAAAAAAGTTTACTGCTCCTTTAAATGCTAGAGAGGACTGCAAAGCATTATGTACTGGACACCCCTCAGCACTCAAGGGCTTAGAATCCACATTTAAATCAATGGAAAATTAGTCCCCTAAGGTTCAGTTGGTTTGCTTCAGAACTAAACCTACTTAGCTTATCGAGTACGGCCCTTGGGGCCGTATGCACCAAAGAACAATGGAGTCATTTTCGGGTAAAACCAACTGTACTTTAAGGAGAAAATAAAATCTCCACTTTATTTTATAGGGGCTTTTGACCCCCTGAATCATAGAGAGGTATCAAAAAATATTTTGCAATGCACTCGTGATCTCTGTAGCATTCAAAAGGTTAAAACCATCATTTAAATCAATGTGAATTTTGCCCCTATGGTACAGTTGGTTTGCCCTGGAATTTCTCCCCTTTCCTTTTGTGTATAAGGCCCTTAGCCCTTTGAGTGCTAGAGAGGTATTCAATGTGTTGCACTGGACACTTCTCTGTCCAAAGGGTTAAAAGGATAGTAATGTTTCACAAAACAGCAGCTCCAATTAATCTTCATAGTATTTGAGCCATAGAGAGTGTTATTTCAATACTGTCAGAGTTGTAGTTCAAGAGTAATTGAATGATAAAGTACCCCCCTCCCACCCTTTTACCTAGTGTAACACTGCTCACCTCAGATGTGGAATCTGGTCCATAGACCAGACAGCTCACAGCAAGGGACAATTTTCTTACTGTGAGAACAGTAAAAACCCTTCCCCCCTTGACAGGTTTTTCAGCTTTTTCCCTTATCTTAATTGAAGATTGTCCCTCTCTGCAATCTACCTGGCCAACTCCCTGCTGTTCTGAGCTGAGCAGTGTTATATCAGTAAAAGAGGTGGCAGGGGGATACTTTATCATTCAATTACTCTTGAACTACAACTCTGACAGTATTGAAATAACACTTTCCAAGGCCCAAATATTATGAAGATTAATTAGAGCTGCTTTTATTATGAAACATTACTATACCTTTAAAGTATAAGCATGTTCACAGATACCACATTCATCAAAAGGTGAAAGGGGATTTTAGCCTGCATATTTATTGTGTACACATACAGCAATAATAACTCAGGTTATGTGCTTGAATGTATGATACTGTACATTAAATTGTGTGAATTTATACTAAGGTGTGTTGAAAATGATGTACATAGGTTTTACCATCTATGGGGTTGTGGTGGCTTTCAAACCACTCTTGTCTATAAAACCTCTGTCCTATGACAGGCATTCATCACTTCACTACCAAGGGTCATACACTAAAAGAAAAAGGTGGCCAATTCTGGAGCAAATCAGCTGCCCCAAAGATCACAAATACAGATTCACGTTGGTTTAAATTGAATCCCCTTGCTCTGCAATGTGTTGGAGACCTCTCTAGCAATTATTTGGTTAACCCTTATGTGTGCCAGAGAGGTAGCCAACGTGTTGCATTGCTATGCTTTGTACACGATACGTTGGCTACCTCTCCTGCACTCAAATGATTAAATCAACTGGATTCACCGCCCACCCCCCCATGGTGCAATTGGTTTGCTCCAGAATTGCTCATCTATTGCTTTCTGCATAAGGCCCGGAACATTCTATAACTGTAACTATTTGCTTTTGCAGCGGAATAAGAATGACCCAGTTATAGTTACAGATTGACTTAACCCTTTGAGTGCCAGAGGGGTAAGCAATACATTGCAGGGTGTTAAATACCCCAAAATATTCAATTACATTTTTTTTTTTGCCAGCACAGATTGTACTACATTAGCGGCCTCAAGGGCCCTTATGCAGAAAGAAAAAGATGAGCAATTCTGATATAAATGTGTCTTCTAACCCCTTGTCTGCTAGATCGGAATCCAAACCATATAGTGCTTTGCAGACCTCTCTCGCATTCTATGGTTTAGAAGCCACATTTAAATCTATGTAATTTTTATTTTCGCTTTATGGTACAGTAGCTATGATCCAACTTGCTCATAATTTGATTTCAACATACGGTCTCTAATGAGCTAAACTACTTTTATATGGGAGGTAAAACAATATCTGTATTGATTGCAAAGGGCTGCGTTTCTGTGCTATTTAACTGTTTGAGTGCCAGCGGGTATCCAACACACCGCATCGGAATGCATTGGATGACCCTTTGATACGCAAAGGGGTTAACCCTTTGAGTTGCAGAGAGGTATGCAACGCATTGCTTTGCGTAGCCCTCTGGCACTCAAAGGGTTAAAAGAGACAAAACGCCTTCTAATAATACCCCCCCACCTTACCATTGCCAGAAAGTCCTAATGGCCCTTATGAATTTTGCTCTTGTGCTTTTGTTTGAGAGAAAACATTTTCAGTCAGTTGTGGATGCCATAGCTGGACATGACAGTTGGTTGCAGGACCACAGACTTATGTTATGTAGGCTCATAGTAATGATATGTTATGTAGGCTCATAGTAATGATATGTTATGTAAGCTCATAGTAATATTGTGCCTGCTTCAGTTTGAAAAATAAATAAATAAATACAATTTAAAAAAAAATCTACCAGCAACTGTAGTCTCCTCATCCATGGATATGACACCCAAGACTGCTTGATGATGTTATGCTATCTATTGAACATGGGCAAAATGAATAAGGGCCATAAGTATTTTCTGGCCATAGTAAGGTAGGAGGTGTAAATTCTCCTTTAAACCTATAGAATACTTACAAACAAACAGTGATTCCTGGAAAACAAAATAATCTGTTAGCAGTCCACAGAAAAATATCTTTAAACTAGCGTAACTGACAGAATTTCCTTCCGACAAAGGCCTGGATCACATTGCATTCAATCATTTTATAGAAAATATCTCCGTAGATTTCACCCTTTGAATGCCAGAGGGCTAGGCAATGCACTGGCACTCAAAGGGTTAATGGGAATCTATTCTACAAAACATTGACAACACTTATCAGTTGCAATATAATCTAGGGCAAAACTGGGTATTTTCTGAGTTATCCGTTGTGGTGCTAACACCGTTTGTCATTGGGTGTTCCCTGCTCCAGAAAAAGTCTTATGAAATAGCAGCACTTTATAGGGAAAGATCCCAAGGAAGGAAGTTCTAATAAACATACTGCATGGACTGTAATAACAGATGGTTTTGTACATTATTATTATTAATATGGTGGGGGAGAGGTTTTCCATGGACTGCTTAACCCTCTAAAGACCAAAGAGATGTGTGCAACACATTACTGAGTAATGCACTGCACATCCCTCTGATCCTTAAAGGGTTAACCAAGTCTCAACAGCTAACTCAGAATGTATATGAACCTTTGAATGCCAGAGGGGTACGCAACGCATTGCGTTGCATACCCCTCTGGCACTCAAAGGGTTAATTAGTATAGCAGGCTGAATACCAGCACTCAGTAGCAGACAATTTGATTCCTGAGGTCTAGCTTTTGTTCACCTCGTCAATAACATCAAGTGCACAGGTTGGCAACCGCGTAAAATGTAAAATCAAGAAACTATGGAAAAAAAAAGAGAAAGAAAATCCCTCTTGCAATCATTAAATGAGATGAAACCGTGCAAAAGTACAGAAGTAGCAAGCCATGCAATAGGACAAAAGACAACTCTTACAGGCTATATGGCTACTAGCCTTTGGCAAAGTGTCCTCAAAGGAGTCAAACATGCCACTAACTTGGAAACTTCATACACACAGGAGTTAGATATAAACATATCAATCCAGTTTCTCAACAGCACATATTCAAATAAATCCTTATACATAACATTGAAATGTTAAATAAGAACACAGTATTACACGCCCCCACCCCCAAAATTGTATTTTGTTGCATAGACAATTAGACATGATAATTGGTTGCTGCAACCTAAAATGAATGGAAGCGCCAATGGATAGACCAATGAGACTGTCAGCTTTGAGCATGCTCAACAGGACAGGGAAGGCCCAACAATAAGCAGACACAGGAGCAACTTCACAATAGTTGAATAGTTCAAGGGATGGATGACTTGTTCCATGTGGTCACATGCTTGAGAAGAAAGGAGACTTGCTTTTGAAGACCTTGTCATCTCTCTGAGCATGCCCGCTGGCGATGGCTTAGGACTTGAATTGCACAGTCTTTATGAAAGGAGAATGGAGGAGGCCATGCTCCTCTGATCTTCTCACATTATTTTGTGCTCTTTGTCTGCTCTCTATTGCTTCTAGAGATACCATATTTGCTAATCTGATAGCAATAAAAAAAGAAAAACATACCGAAAAATAATAGACAAAAAATACATTGGAAAGCAAAATAAATATGAGGTATATGAATAAATTAAAGTGGAATAGTTAAGGCTGTTTTAAGATGTTTGAAATAAAAGAAAAGAAAAAAAAATGAAAAAAATGAAAGAGACAGACATGGAATTTGCCATTTACATGGCTAAGTGATGGCTTACTTATAGCTGACAGACATGCCTGGCCATTATTAATGTTGATTAATAAGCCAGTCAACACACTGCCTTTCAGAGTCCTATGGCCTCATGTTTCAGTAGGATGAACAGTGTTAGGTCCTCGTTTCGAAGTTCTCTTCCTTGCAGACGTCTAGCGTCTAGGATTTGGTTTCTGTGTTTCCCAAACAGAGAGGGAGCATGGGATATTACCAGTGTACAAGGTATCATTTGTCAGAAGTGGAATGTTTTACGAATAAAGGAGCATGTTGCTCCAAGCCCTCTGTTCAAAGCTCATTAGTGGAGATCATGGAAAAAACATATGAAGACGGACCATATTAAACGTAAGTGCTGAATCCTAGAACTCTGAGTATAAACTAAACAAGGGAACATGGGCACTGACCAATGGCTTAATAGATCTCTGGCAAAGGAAAGGTCTGCAAGAAATGCTTTGTCCTCTTCTTTCTGAACAGAATCACTGGGACATTTGTTCACTGTGGCTTATTTAATGTTTCAATTGATTCAGGGGTTGTTCTGTTTCCAACACATCAAATACTTGTGCCTAATCCAGTAATTCATATTTTTGATCATCTCTGTGAATAAATTAGCACATCAAAAGAAAGTTCATCGTATATCCAATCAGTGTTTCCAAGTTCCCTGAAACAGACTGAAAAAACAAGTTATTTTTATTGAGCCGTATTTATATTGTACATTAATTCTTTATCTGGCAGAATGACTTTCATCATATCTACATATTGCTGACCAAAAGTGGATAGCAGTAAGCTTTTCTTAATGAAAAAAAATGTTATAGGGATTTTCCTCAGAAGGAAGTATAAAATAGTGGTATTCCCACTGCAGGGGGATTTTTAATTCAAAAATTGTTACAGCACAAACCTTCTTTATTTGTTTAAATCAAACTGTTAATAACAGTGCTAGTGTACTCTAATGTATAAAAATTTTATGCTGTAAAAACTCTTGAATGAAAAATCTAAGAGCAGAGGGAGTACTCTTAACAGTAAAAGCCTGATAGCATACATTGTTTTCAGGGACAGATTTACATCCCAGGCTCTCCTAGGTAAGGCACTCTATTTGTCCTTAGCTCCACCCATAACCACACACCCCATTCTCCACCTGGTCCCACCCTAGACCTATCCACTATTTCCTGGCACAAAAAATAACCTTGTCCTATAACAAAAAAGCTTAAAGGGACAGTAATGTCCAAATTATCCCATTAAAAATGCTTAGCGTTATGTAAAGATTAAAAAAATAAACGATATGACACAAATCCTATCTCTCAAACCGCTATGGTTAGAGAGATATCTTCCGTTGAAGTTCCCCTCTCCCTCCTCTTCTCCTGATGTCAGCTGTAAGTTGGCAGCAGGAGTTCCTGGTCCGGGGACCCGACAAGTGCAATTTAAAAAGAAATACTTCTTTGGAACGGTCTACAAAGTGTGCCTGGTTTGCAAGCACACTTTTTAGACCGTTCAAAAGAAGTGTTTCTTTTTAAATTGCGCTATTGCGGCTCTGCTGAAGAGCCTCCTCTTGTTGGCCGACATGGATCTCCTTCTGTCAGCTTTACAGCTGACATCAGGAGAAGAGGAACTTTAGCGGAGGATATCTCTCAAACCATAGAGGTTTGAGAGATAGGATTTGTGGCATATCATTTATTGTTTTAATCTCTACAAAACTCTAAGCATTGTTTGTGGGACATTACTGTCCCATAAAGCCCTTTGGTCATAAGAGATCTTTGGTGAGTTGCAAATCTCTGTAGCATCCAAGGCATTAAATAATAAACTGTAAAGGGGTATAAACCTGGTGCCAGGACATTGAGATTGCTCTAGCCACACCCAAAACTCAGAACAAGGGTGTGGCCAGCACAGCTGAATCACCCTTCAAAATTTGAGTACTAGGCAGTTGCCTAGTCTGCCTACTGGGAAATCTGGCCCTGATTGTTTCCTAAACAAATATTTCTGCAGCTTTAAGATAAGACTAGTTATTTTTAAAGATAATTAAAAACTGTTTATAATACAAATAGTCTTTGATAAACTAACCTTTATTTTTGGTGGAATAGTCTGGCACTTTATGCTAATTATTTTAAGTACTTGGCCAATATAACTACTCATTGTGCTATGAATTAATCTAGGCGGTGCCCACACACTGGAAGCAGTTATAAGAGCACAATGAGCAGTAATTTTTTACCATGGACCGAACTACTCATAATAATGTGCCAGGGATTAGCATAAAGTGTCATACTATGCCACCAAAATCTAATGATTAACCCTTTGCGTGCCAGAGGGGTACAGAACGCTTTGCAAAGCAATGCGTTCCGTACCCCTCTGGCACTCAAAGGGTTAATGCCTAAAAATGGCTAGTAAAACATATAGACAGGTCTGCAATGCTTTGCAATGCATTGTGTACCCCTCTGGCACTCAAAGGTTAAACATCTGAGTGCCTGAGAGATATCCAACAAATTGCTTGAAAACCTCTCTGGCAATCAAAGTGTTAATGCTCTGCAAAACAAACTAAATGTTTGTTAGGGTCAAAGGGCCACTTTAAGGTTTCCTTGACATTTCACATACAAGCCTTTATATTGTACAGCTCATCTGAACTTTCTCTTATATAACATAAAACTCTTATGCATGTGTGTAGAAAGTAAAACAAGCAATTCTGGTGAAAACCAACTGCACTACAGGATACAAATAAAATCTCCCAACATTCCAGTTAATTTAAATGGGCCTTCTAATCCCACACTACATACACACACAACACACACCAAGCATAACACAAAACACAATACAAAATTCAAAAAAATCACAACATTCACGTACAACACACAAACACACACACACATTTGCGCACACACACACACACACACACAAACACATACTGACACACTCACAAACATATACAGACTTGCAGATACACACAAACACATACACACATAAACACATACAGACTCACACACAGACACATACAACCATAAGCACAAAGAACAGACACGAATACACACACAAGCACAAACACTCACATACAAGTGCGCACAAACACACACACACACAAGCACAAACACTCACACACAAGCACAAACACTCACATACAAGTGCGCACAAACACACACACACAGTCACTTAAACAAATCCACATACACAAACTCATACAAACTCTAACACATACACACAAATACACAAAAATGCACAAACACACACACACAAGCAAAAGCAAAACATGTACACACACAAACAGACTCATACACATATACACGCATACAAAATAAAAGTATTCACTTTGCAATGGATTTCTATGCTATGTTGTTCTATGTTGTTAGAAGTTGTAGTCCAACACCAGCTGCCAATCCTAGGTGCATTGTAAGTAATAAAAGGTGTCCTGCTCCTCCCCTTCCCATGACCTTTCTGAAGATGAGAGGTGGGTCAAAGCACTCTGCTTTGCTTACAGTAAATCACTTGGGCAACGTGTGGCTTCCCAGCTGGTAGTCTACTTCACCTATTATCTTCATCCTTTCAGCTTCTGGCTGTGGACAGTGAGAGTTGTAGTCTTAACATCAGCTGGGGAGCCATATCTAGCTTATCACATGATGTAAATGTACCTTGGGATGACTGTGTACAGAATGGAGCCAGACTCTCCATTAATTAGTTTGCACCTTCTCCTCTTTCACTCCAAAATACCCCAAGCTGGGTCTCAAAAAGAACTGTCACTTTGTACCAACTAGCTAATTTTGAAACAGCTTTCAAAAGAAAACATTTTTTATTTAAAACAATAGTTTATAACATTTAACTTTATTTATTTGTTAGTATATGCCTGTAGGATTCAAACATTCTGCATAGATCTGCATTGCCGACTGCCACTTCCTACCAGGAAGTACTAGCTCAGCTGCACAAACTGGAAAATAAATAAAACTAAATATCTCAGAAACTATTGTTTAAAATTAAAAATGACTAACAGAAATATGGGTAATTTCGGATTCTTTTCAAAATCACCTATTTGTTACAAAGTCAGAGTTCTACTTTACTCTGGCACAGGCATCTAATGGGAGGGCTAGAGGGTCACTGGTTACAAACACACACACATACGCACGCTTAACTTGAAAATGTAGGGGATGAGACAAAAGTGGGAGTGGTCAAAAACTGGGCAGTTATTTTACTTTTTATTTTGACTTTAAGTACTCTAAATTTGCATAATATGCAAATTCAAATTGCCTGTTCTATTATGACCAAAATCAGAATAACCTAGTGCAAACTTAAACTTCCACTATATAACAAGAAAAGGGGATATTGTTCCTGACATACAGTGGTGCTTACAGGGCGATGAAAATATTGTTGACCAAAGACAATACAGATATTCCTGCAGTACTTATTAATTACTGAAAGTTATATTACAACATACCTTTTAATATATCCAATTAAAAGTAGGCACATTTCTAAAAAAAAAGAAAAGAAGAACAGAAAAAGATAAAGTGTGGCACTGTATTAAATACCTTTGCATAGTGTGAATTTACTGCATCTACTGCTCGAATAGGCAGGTTCCTACTTACGTCTTCACAGCAACTCAGTAGATTTGTTTGGTAAAATCTATTCCTCATAAAATCATTTTGATTTCCTCAGTACAGAGGCCAAACTTACAGTGATGTATTTCCCAGGATCTGTTTTAGTTCCCTTCTTAAATAAAGGCACCACACTTAGGGTGCCATATCAATACATCCACTGGTCACTTTTTGGGGGGCTTTTCTCCCCTTTCAATTCCTGCGTCGGCAGGTTAAAACATGTTTTAGGGTCTCTGCTCCAGAAAGGAGTAGAAGAGCAATGTTCAGCCTCATAATAGTGCCCAAAGAGAAGGACACATCTAAGTTGCCCGCATTCATTTTCCCCTTGATAGAAAAGGGGATAGAACTGAGGAAATAAGAGCCTTAACCCATGCATGTTCCAGTTCCCCAATAGTGAGTGGATTAAACCATGAGACCCATAAACCCCTTTAATTCCTCTGAATCCAACAAAGAGGTAAGAGAAGTCCTTCCGTATCATTCATATGCTCCAAGCAATAAGGTGACTGAGCATGCCTGTTCTTATAGGCACCACAGCCAAATAAAGTTAAATGTTAAATGAAAATAAAAGTGAAAACCAATAAAAATGAGCATTAGATAAAGTGTAAATGGACCACTGCCATCAAGCAACTGCCCCCCAGAGAGGCAGTGCAAGGGTTAACAACCCTACTAATACCATAAGGAACACAGAATAAACAATGAGTGCTGCTTGTAACAAGTCAGCCCCCAGACTGCGCTGTAGGCAAAGAAGTGACTGCCAGTCAGATAAACAGGGACACATTTTCACTCACATTTAGAGACAGATAAGCTTCATAGCAACTAGAAGGGAAACTGGCTATGAACACATAGCCACCCTCCACAGAACCGGTCCTTAAACTTCTGTCGGCTGGTTAATCCTTAAAAGGAAGCCAGGAACAGGAGTCCACCTAAAATGATTTATCCGTAAATTAAAAATCCCCTTTTCTCTAGCATCAATTGAGGAATGCAGGGATTAATGGGGATATCCCAAAGCAGTCCCAAATACAGTGAGGGAGAGAAAACTAGAGAACTGTGGTCTGCAAAACTGTAACATAGTAACATAGTACATAAGGCTGAAAAAAGACATGCGTCCATCAAGTCCAGCCCATGCCAAAACACCCCTGTTGATCCAGAGGAAGGCAAAAAAAGCCCTCTGGAGCAATTTCCAATGTGGTCCCTGGCATCTAGGGATGCAAAAAGGTTCACTTTGTAGAACTGTATAAATGTATAAACTGATGACCAGGTAGCTGCCTTGCAGAGTTGTCGGCAGAAACTTGTGTTCTCATGGAACATGAAGTACTCAATGAACAAATAGAATGGGCTTTAACTCATACGGGAGCTGGGCTGGCCTGCCTCCATTCATAGTTTTGGAGGAAGGTCTGCTTTTCCTGGCACTTTCAGGGATAAACAGTGTAGATGTCTAAAAAAGTTGCTTGTAAATAAAGTGCGAAGGTGAGCCTCTTTATGCCTGTGAGGTTGAGGACATAAGGGGAAAAGTAACAATTCTTGAGTGATGTGGAGGGAAGAAACAATGTTTGGTTGAATTCATTGCACCACTTTATTTTGATAGAACACAATGTATGAAGACAAAGCTCCAAAACAGAATTTATAAATAGCATTCTTAGTGTACATTTAAGAACTGTCGCTAGGTCATATTTATAAAGAGTTCACGTTGAGTCATATTTATAAAGACGTAAAGTCAAGTTTATAAATATGTATATCTGAGAATTTGCTGAGAAATTTTGCAGAAAATTTGCAACTGGGAGTATTTTTTAGACCTTTAGCAGAGTTGTGACCCAGTTTTATAAATTGGCATTAGTTGTTACAACCTTCCAGTCCAGAATTGAGAAGGGATGCACACTGGTGAGGGCTGAAGATGTCATACACCAACGGAGTGACTTTTTGTGTGACTTGTGAAAGAATCAATTTTCATTGAAGGATTCCTATTGCAGTGTTGAATCATATTCAGTTGTAATGGTTTCAGATGAAACTGGGCAAAGGAAACTGCCTCCACTGTGAAGACCATCATGCCTATGAATTGTATACAACTCGATGCCTAGGTCGACTGGATAGAGATGGGTTAACCCTTCTGGTGACAGAAGGTTATCCAAAGCATTGATTTGCAATGCATTGGATACCCCTCTGGCACTCAAAGTGTTAACATACTGCAGGCCTTGGTCACTATTTTGCAAAACAGCAAAAACCCTTGAAGATCAGGCCCAAGTACTCAAGTTGCAGAGTGGGTAAAAAATGAGACATGCACATTTATGATGCATCCATGTTGCTGCAGAACTTGCATTGTTAATTGAATGTGGTCCTTTAACTCCTGAGCCGATGGGGCCTTGATCAACATACAGCTAAGGAGTCAGGTTTATACCTAGGGACCAGATATATGCTGTCAGAGGTGACAGGATTTTCATGAATATTCTTGGAGCTGTGGCTATGCTGAAGGGAAGAGCTGCAAACTGAAAATGAAGATTCTGTAAACAAAGTCTCAGAAATTGTTAATGAACTGGCCAGCTAGGACATAAAAATATGTGTTTCTTATGTACAGCAATGCTAGAAATGCTTTTGGTTCCATGGCATGAATGACACAACTTATTGACTGAATTTGGCCATATGAAGATAATTGTTGAGATCTTTTATTTCCAAGACTTCATGAAATTCACCATCTCTTTTAGGTACGATAAAATGGTTGAATAGAAGCCTCTGAATAAGTTTCTCAGGAACTGGAACTATCACTCATGAGTGTAGAAGACAGAGTATCTTTTTGAAAAGGGACAACTGCTACTGAAACGTTCTTTGGAATCCTGGACACAAAAAGTGAAGAGGAGGTAATCTGATGAAGCTCATTTGATAACCATGAATAATTAATTACTTGCAGTAGCCATTCATCTGAGATGTAATTTCTCCATTGCCGCGTGAAATATTAGAGTCTTCCCCCACCCTCTAGAAGATTTAAAGGAAGATTCCTGTGCCCACACTTTCTCTTTCCCATTGTAGCTGTTTTTCTTGCATGTTTCACTTCATTTAATCTCACAGTCACAAATATATGAGAAAATGCACCTAATGTTTCAATATTCACAATTGTTTATTATTATACAAATGGGTTATCTTAAAGGCATACTATACAGCCACTAATTTTGATTGACTTGCTTGATCCTGGTGCATTTAATTATGGTTTGTTATATCTAGTTTGTAGTGGGGATGAAGGGTGGGATGGCCCTATAAAGAGGACTGGTGGCGGATTTCCAGTCGTTTTGTGTCCCCTTCCACTCATTCACTGCAATGATTTCTGTTTTAAAGCAGGTCAGTCTAACCAGGAGGATACTAAATAGTTAATTCCTTTATGAGTAAAGGTTTAGGTGTGTTAACTAGGCACTAGGAATGGGCAAAATATTTGGCCTCAAAAGAGAAATAGGAGAAAAATAGCACTTTTCGCCAAGCAGGAAATATTTCACGAAAAGTGCTATTTTTTCACTTTTTTGCCTAGATCATTGCATTGAAATCAATGAAAAGACAGAATTGCTCCCCACCACATGGCAAGTTTCTCTTTTTTTCCTGCAGGCATATATAAAGGTATTACGTTCTCACAGTATGTACTTTTGCGTTTGTGAGAGGAAGCTAGAGAAGACAGGCTAATAAAGTGGTGTTGAAGGGAGTCTTGTATGCAGGAAACATGTTCTCTGTATTAGGGGAGTCTGGGGACAGGAAAGGAAAAAAGAAGTTTGAACCAAAATACTCCAAAATTCAATGTGACTGACTGAGAAGACACAGGCAGCCATTTTCCAAGTTTCTTCCTGATCTGGCTGTTATTTCTGTCCTGGAGGGGTGTGCGAAGGGAGCAAAGGAGGTTTACCCCAAATTCTGCCAAATTTTGTGTGACTCAGTAGACACAGGCAGCTGTGATCCACGTTGCTTCCTGATCTGGATGTTATCTCTGTGTCAGTGGGGTCTTGGGGTTTGAGAAGAGAGCATAGGTGAATTACCCCATAATTATGCATGAAAGACTAGGAAGACCGTGATCCAAGTTTCTTCTTGATCTGGCTTTTATATCTTTCCTAGGATAGTCTGGTGAAAGAAGCAGCTGAACAGGCAGTGTCTTTTTTGTATACTATGATAGGGATGGGGGACAGTCAATTAAAATAAATACAATTTAAGAAAAAAGAAAAAAAATGTGATAGGTGACAGAGACAAGACATAACACACAATCAGTTCTATTGTGTTCTTTACAGTAAAAACACACAAAGTAGTTGAGTAATGTCCAACAAATCCAAAAAGGGTAGGGGGAGGGTGAAAGGATTAGGAGCATTGCAGAGACATGTAAGTAAAGTAGTAGTCTAAAAACTGACTGCAGCCATGGTTCCTGCAGCGTGTCCAATAAACTATGGTGTTCCCTCACCTCTTGAGGAAGATGTAGTTTGTCAAAGTCCCACCAAAACTTTCACCCCCACTAGCACCAGTAATACTAATAAACCATCTAAAAGCACTGAAGAGGACAACATGTTGCATTCCAGTGTTGATGGCTTAGTGCAAGAAGGTGTAACAGCTCAACCAGCTGCTGCATCTAACAGTGAGACAAACAAGCACAAAAACACCTGTCCTGAAAGTAATAGTGAAAGTTCTGAAAATCTCTCAAAATGGAAAAGCAAAATGAAATTGTTTGAGACCTCTAAAAAGCCTAGAAGAATATAAAAGTAGTGGGGATTAAGCGTCAGGTGATGCCGAGACTGACCTAATGACTGATGATGATGATGTAGATCTAGAATATATCCCTCCAGCATCCTCCTCTTTTTCAGATACAGATGAAGAAAGTGAGAGAGATGAGAGAGTTTAAAGAACTAATGTCATGTGTTGAACCCTGCTGGAATATCCCAAGCCACATTTATTTTTCATTGTGCCAATGTTACTTAAGCAGGAAGTTAGTGTTTTGGGCAACACACAAAGGCACTTGGCCTGCTAACAAAGTTTTCAAGGTATATGTTGCTGTAGGACTCACAACCTTTACTTTCAGCTAGTTATTTCTCCATTTCAGCCCTCAAAACAAGTAATATTGAGTCGGGAAATCTTGCAGTCATAGAAATCATAGGCGAAATATGGCAACGTTCTCATGGGAAATTTATTGGATAACATTTTATGCATTGTCTATGGGTGGGAAGTTTTGCCGAAAAAGCAGAAAATTGTTGTGTTGAGTTTTTTTTTTTTTTTTTCAAAAAAGTCCTATGGGAAAATCCTTTGACTTTTCACACCTGTCTATTAAACAGTCTACACATTGCTTTAAAGGCAATTTCAGCAGGAGTCATTTTTTATGTGTTTTTAATCTAGAATATTCTTTAAGCCATAACAATGGCAAAATATATTGTTTAGAACTCACTTGAAATGGGGTACTTTGACAAGATAACTGAGCTTAAACATACTTTGGCCAAACTATGCACCAAAACCCTCATTATTTTCATATAAGTAAATTAGAGCATAGGTATGATATATGCTCTACACAGGGTTCACGTTAATATGTATGAGCAGCACAGGACTGTTTTTTGTTTTTCGCTTTGCTCTAGGTTTTTCCTAGTTTGGAGACTTGGGGATTCCTCTCCATTCCTTGCTGCGTTCCATGCCTTCTTCACATGGGTTCTAGTTTTTGCGTATATATTATTTGTATTTTACATAGTGTGCTAGCGATGTGAGTGTGTCCTTTTTTATTTGCTTTGCAAACACCTTTTTCTTTCTCATTGTAGCTGCTTTTCCACATACTTCACTTCATTTAATCTCACAGACACACATGTGATATATGATAAAAACAGTCTTGCTCTACACCAGGTTCACATTTGTTTAATTTGTATGGAGCAGAACAGGACTGATTTTTGTTTTTCGACTTGGTGGATGGCCTTTTGGTGCTCCAACTGTTCTTGGATTTGCCAGTGTAACGAAATGACAAGGAAGATAAATTGGCCTGTCTTGAAGGGAAACCTTTGTAATTTCTAGGGACACAGGTGAGAGCCCAACTGCAAACGTCAAAATAACAATAAACCGTAAACATTGATTAAGTCAAAGGATAAACCGTTCTTTTTTTATCTATACTCACTGTGACTTTAACCTTTTGAGTGCCAGAAGGGTATGCAACACAGTGCTTTTGCAATGCGTTGTGTACCCTTCTGACACTCAAAGGATTAAAGGGAAATCGGTTTTCTGATGTTTTCCCTCAGATGAACAGACACTGATTTGTGCCACTCCTCACAGTAGAACACTGTGTCAACTGAAGGAAAATTCAGACCTTCATATCATCTGCTCTTTAGAGTGATCATAAGGAATGGGCCATAGTTTGTCCTGGTGACCATCCATCTATACTGGGAACTTCCTTTTTGCTATCAAGTCCTCTGCCTCTCAGTCCCTAAGAGACTAACAGTGTGAAGGAGGACAGGGCAATCAGGCAACCCTCTTGCCCAAGACATTAATTTCCATGTAAATAATAATTACAGATTAAAAGAATGTATAAATTGAAATTATTTTCCATCTGAAAAACATACCCTCATGAGGACATTCATGAGGACACAAAAACTGAAATAGCTTGCTGTTGAGAATGCTATTTAGGTCAGTATGTGGAGTGTACTTCCTCCTGGAGGAGGTCTCAATAACCCATTAATCTCTGCATCCTCAATTAATGCTAGAGAGTTGTATTTCTGTACAATAATGGACCAGTAAACTCAATGGGAGTGACTAGTGACTTTGAATGGTGTAGATACTGTCCAAGTAGAGTATTACAATTATTATCCGCTCACATACATGCAACTACTGAACAATCTTGGTTGAACTGAATGGCGCAGTGTTGTAATTTACAAGTAAGGCACCAAAAATACTATAAAAGCAAATTATTATTTTTATAACTGATTCGTGTCCCAGAACGTAACATATATAAGACTAGCAGTTTTATGAACTACTCAATTTTTCAACTCATAGCAGTCTGGTGCGAGAACTAGGTATGGAGAAAAACTTCATTTTCCTTCCCAGTGGAATAACCATAGAAAGTGAGATATGTTATCCTTTCATGGAAATTTCTGCGGGAAGGTTCATCATGCAAAAGCTTGCAAAAGTTTGTATGGATAGGAGGTTAACCCTTTTAGTGCCAGAGGGGTGAGCATGCATTACTCCCCTATTCGGAATGGATAGGGATATGCCCATTGAATTCAATGGGCTTCATTCTTCAATTAATAAAACCCATATGCAGTATATGCATGTCATAGCATATTCATGCATATATAACATATGCACACACATATTTACACTAATTCTACTCCATTTTTAGTGTTTTTGTGAAAGCACACTGGGCATGGAGTTAAACTGGAAGAGCATAATATGAATCTTTTGGTTTTTATGTGTTTGAGTGAGAACTTATTAGTGGTTTTAACAAAGTTTTTCCTACTTATTTTTTTTTAAATCTCATTTGCCAACATGCAGTGCCATCTATTGTTCAAAACAGGTTATTACACCTACACTGATTTATTTTACTGAGCTTTCTATTGAATATGCTCAGACATTTTGGTGTGAGTATAAATTCTCTTGTATTTTAAACTTAACTCTTTGAGTGCCAAAGGGGTATGCAATGCATTACTTTGCAATGCGTTGCGTACCCCTCTGGCACTCAAAGAGTTAAAGGATAATTTATCCGGTTCTACTGACACGAATTACTAGCGTAAAAAAGAATGAGGTACTCATCAGGGCAATTCTTCCTGCCAATCTTGAAGAAAATCTAGGTTGGTCTTTAGGTCTGACTAGATTTTCTCATAGCACCAAATGGATAAAATGTAATTTTTTTTGTTTTGTACTAATAAAAAACTACACAATCATTTTTTATGAAACGTGTAGGATTTTCAGGCTTTTCCCTTATGCTAATTGAAGATTGTCCCTCTCTGCAAGCCATCTGGACACCACCTTTTGTTCTGAGGTGAGCAGTGTTACATCAGTAAAAGGGGTGGGAGGGGGACACTTTATCATTCAATTACTCTTGAACTACTGACATTTTTTTTAAAATATTAATCACATTTCTCCAAACCCTATCTCTCAAACCGCTATGGTTTGAGAGATATAGGGATTCAAAGTCCCCCCCTTCCTCCCCTTCTCCTGATGTCAGCTGTAAAGCTGACAGCAGGAGAATCAAGTAGTACAACTCAAGGAGGCTCTGCAGCAGAGCCCGAATCGCTGTATTGCTAAAGAATTAATTCATTGGAAAGGTCTAAAAAGTGTGCCTGGTTTGCAATCCTTCCAATGAATTAATTATTTTTAAGTACCGCGATTTCAGCTCTGCTGCAGAGCCTCCTTGAGTCGTACGACTTGATTCTCCTGCTGTCAGCTTTACAGCTGACATCAGGAGAAGGGGAGGGAGGGGGGAACTTTGAATCCCTATATCTCTCAAACCATAGCGCTTTGAGAGATAGGGTTTGGAGAAATGTGATTAATATTTTAAACTCTACATAACTGTAAAAAAAAATGGGACATTACTGTCCCTTTAAATAACACTCTCCATGGCCCATATACTATGAAGATTAATTGGAGCTGCTTTTATTTTGAAACAATACTATCCCTTTAAAGCGGAACTATCACTTACAAATAAGTGCCCCCAGTCAATTCTTAGTAAGCAATGAAATACTGTTATAATCTTTATTAAGTGCCGGCATACTTTGGAAACAAAAGTTTTTTGAGACTCACCTCAAGACGACAAATCAGACATCTTGCCGAAGAGGGATCGGTGCACCTGGGCGGTCCGTGCCTGTCTCCTCACTGACAGGTTATTTGACAAAGGGGGAGTTGCATTGTACCATGCGGCACAGCCCGGGACAGACAACTCTGGCTGACAGATCCCTCTTCAGCAAGATATCTGCACTGTCATCTTGAGGCGAGTCTCAAACAAACTTTTGTTTCCAAATACTGTCAGCACTTAATAAAGATTATAATAGTTTCTAAATGCTTACCGCTATACTAAGAATTAATTGGGGGGCAATTACATCTAAGTGATAGTTCCGCTTTAACTGTAGATTTGCCTCTAATAAATAGGAAATACTGATACCTTATGGAAAACTCATAGCCTATTTCCATTTAAAAGGAATAGTAAAATTCAATATACAAAACATATATATTGTTGGGTTTATCCTCCTGAGTAAAACAAGGGTAATTCAAATGTTATTGTAGCTCAAGCTGGAAATTTTTAGGTGCAATATATCAATGCAAAAATAAAATAATACTCCTGCACCATAAGCAATATATAATATGGGACCAGAGAGAAAATGCAATATATTCTATATTATATACACGATATTACCAGAAACGTATATCTATATATATGAAAAGCTCTTGATCAAAGCTTCACCTATAAATTAACGAAACCAACATGCATCTAATACTCTACAATAGACTGATATAAATGAAAATTATAAATATATACCTGTGCAAAAACCCAAAAACTGAGTGGATTCTCGCAGGTCTACGTAAACAATTTACACGTATATCCCACCAGAGAACTTCCACTCCACCATAAATGTAGCGAAACATAAGCCACAAATAACTCGAGGTGGAGTGTTGATATCCCCCAGAAAACGTTATATACAACAATGTCCCTAAAAAGATGCAGATCGGGACCTGGAAATGTGAACAAGGAGGAGACTGCTGCACCTCTTTGTGATCAATATTATCTCCTGACACATCGAGGAGCAAAAAACCCCAAACGTGAGGGACACATGTGGATATCAAAATCAAAAATACAAGTTAATAAACACTGAATGTGCAGATACAATACTTGAATAAAACTATCGTAGTATGGCATAATTCCACCTGCAACAATCTCTTGGCATAGTGGAACACTGGGATTTATAACAAAGAATTTTTATGTTCAAATCAGCTAACCGGGGGCAAGGACTAGGCGCGGAGGAAAGAGGTTTAAGAGACAGGGAGGTCTGGGGATACCGCCAACAGAACAACAGAAGGGGAACCTGGATATGGAGGGGGAGAGGAGGGAGACGACAAATGTTAGCAATTTGAGTCAACATGTTTTGTCTCCTGACCATCTATATAGACTGATGTAAATGGAAACTATAAATATATACCTGCGCAAAAACCCCAAACCTGAATGGATTTGTGCAGGTCTACATAAACAATTTACATGTATACCCCACCAGAGAACCTCCGCTCCACCATAAATGTAGCGAAACAGAAGCCACAAATAACTCGAGGTGGAGTGTGGATATCCCCCAAAACACAAAAGTAATTTATGGTGCACCACCTTTAATAGTATAGGGGTGTGTAAGTAACACTGAAGGGAATGTGCTTGTTGTTTAGTTATTAAACAGCTAAAACAAAAGAAAAAGAAAACAGCAATACAGCACCAGACCCACCCCCTGATTGCAGGAATTTGGATTACACTGATACAGTAGGGGGAATAAAGTAATAAATAAAACTTATCCTTTATTTATAAATTCTTAAATTAAAAATAATTTAAAATCTTCCTGGCCATTATAGGTGCCATGATGAAAAGTTACTTGAATACAGAACAATGTTTTTAATAGCAAATGTATGTGCTTAGAGTAACTTATAATTCGACAGTAAACGTTAGCTGCATATTCATCTGTTCAGCCAATGTAAAGGAAAAACAGATGACAATCTTTAAGACTGCTGACTAACAACTAGAGTTGTAAGACCCGTTAATAAAGAGGCCTATTTGTTAACAATCTATCATGAAAGCAATGCGAGCTTCAATCAAGCATTTACATGAGCTCACATCTCATCCAGCAGAGAGAAAGTTGAGAAGAGAGAATATTCCTCTATTTCTTAATCACAATAACCAACTTAATAGTTTTGCGTATAAAATAAGAAAGTAAACTTAGCCATCTGCACAGAGAGACCTCAAACAGATAATCTCTCCGTGCTAAGCTCAAAGTTCAGTTACTTGGCACAGAGGTTCAACGATGTTGATAGTTACTCTGTGCATGCCAAGAGAATTTGTCTACTAATCAATGTATTGATTGCTAATCCATCCTCTTCAAATTTCCAAGGTTACGAGTATATACAAGATCAGCTTTCTACATCTTATTAAAGCAAATCACCCACCAGCCCCCAAATGCTACCCTCAATACTCTAAACTAATTATGAAGGAGTCTTTGTGGGTATACGCTGAGACGATTTTCCTCATTTCTAATGATATCTCTACCTCTGATTCATAGTATCATTTTCTAACTACCTTACTAAGATTGAGCCTTCCTTAATATATGCTAAGACGTTTCTCCAACTTCCTTATTTCTCTAAATTTCTCTGCCTCTGATAGTAAACATGTCATAGCATCAATCTGCAGCTATCTATATTACTAAAAGATAAAAAAACAAACATTCTAAGTCTCAGGATTTCTCCATAACAGACCCTAACGCACGTTTTGCTAAAATTGCTTACAAAATTGCTAAAATTGCTTACAAAAGTAAGTCTTTGTATGTCTCAAATTTATCTTATGTGTCTGTTGGAGCAAAAGTAAGACCCTTATTGAGAACATATAGATAGTCAGGAGACAAAACATGTTGACTCAAATTGATAACATTTATCGTCTCCCTCCTCTCCCCATCCATATCTGGGTTCCCCTTCTGTTGTTCTGTTGACGGTCTCCCCAGACCTCCCTGTCTCTTAAACCTCTTTCCTCCGCGCCTAGTCCTTGCCCCCGGTTAGCTGATTTGAACATAAAAGTTCTTTGTTATAAATCCCAGTGTTCCACTATGCCAAGACTTTGTGGCAGGTGGAATTATGCCATACTACGATAGTTTTATTCAAGTATTGTATCTGCACATTCAGTGTTTATTAACTTGGATTTTTGATTCCGATATCCATGTGTCCCTCACGTTTGGGGTTTTTTGCTCCACGGTGTGCCGGCAGAAAATATTGACTGCAATGAGGTACAGCAGTCTCCTCCTTGTTCGCGTTACCAGGTCCTGATCTGCATCTTTTAGGGACAGTGTGGTATATAATGTTTTTGGGGGATATACACACTACACCTCAAGTTATTTGTGGCTTCTGTTTCACTAAATTTATGGTGGAGCGGAGGTTCTCTGGTGGGATATACGTGTAAATTGTTTATGTAGACCTCCGTGAATCCAATCAGTTTTTGTTTTTTTGCGCAGTTATATATTTATAATTTTCATTTATATCATTCTATTGTAGAGTATTAGATGCATGTTGGTTTCGTTAATTTATAGATGGAGTTTTGATCAAGAGCTTTTCATTTATATACGTTTCTGGGGATATCATGTATATAAGAGATATAATATAGAATATATTGCATTTCTCTCTGGTCCCATATTATTTATATATGGTTTAGGGCACAGAAGTATTATTTTATTTTTGTATTTATTTGTTTATAACACATAAAGTGGTGGTGTTAGTGTGTATTCCTTGCTGCGCCTCTATATAATTATATATAGGGTGGTGAGGTTTGTTTTTCAGTTTAGTGTAGCATATTAAGAGTTTTATTATTTTTGCAATATATCAATGTCCTAAAATTGAACAGTGGCGCTGTTACTACATCATGATATGGGAAGTTCTGGTCAATTGACCATATATGCCTCTGTACAATTTCAGGCCATTGAGATTTTTGCACCTAAAAAATTCCAGTTTGGGCTGCAATAACTTTTGAATAAAATGCCTCTCAGCAGTAGGAGTTTCTTTGTTTTACTCAGGAGAATAAACCTTACAATATAAATTTTAATTTATATTAAAGGGATAGTAATACTTAAGATGTAAAAAATGTATGTTGTAGGGTTTATGTCCCTGAATAAAACAAGGGTATTCCCACCCCTGAGAGATATTTTATTAAAAAAAATTATAACAGCTCAAACTTTAATTTTTTAGGTGAAATATCACAATGGCCTGAAAATTTACAGTGGTGTTGTTGCTACACCATCCTATGGAGATTTATGGTCTACAGACCAGAGCAGTCCATAGGATGGTGTAGCAACAGCGCCACTATAAATTTTCAGGCCACTGTAATGTTGCGCCTAAAAATTCAAGTTTGAGTGGTTATAATTTTTTAATAAAATATCTCTCAGCAGTGGGAGTACCCTTGTTTTACTCACGGGGATAAACCCTACAATATATTTTTTTACATTTTAAGTATTACTATCCCTTTAAGTATTATTATCAAGCACATAGTGTACATAGATTACAGGGTGAAAGTTACACTTTAAAAGTCAGAGGGTCCTAGGGTCCAGGAACTAAACCCAGGGACTATGACTGGAAATCTGGGACAGCTGCCAGATATGTAATCAACTGGGGTGATAAGCTGCATGGGGGAATTCTGGGCAAATGGAATCCACTTTAGGTTTGTATAGACACAAAAACAGAACTATGGCTATCAGTAAATAATGGTCTATGGGTCTAACATTATGGGTGCTATTAAAAAAATAAATAAAGTACTTACTTTTATACTCAGAGCTCAGTGCTGTATATTAGCTACATCACTTTTCTTCATATTTTTTTCCATTATGGTATCTCCACTCTGTCGTTGGACGGTGTTTTATAAATATTAAAAAGAAAGAATAAAGATTGAGTTGAAAAAAGGGGATATAACAGTTGACCCTTTGTGTGTCAGGGGGCAATGCAATGTGTAGGATACCCCCCGGGCACTGAAATGGATATACTGAAGATGTGTTTTTTCCATAAAGGTAAGTTCTCCTAGACCTTTTTAACCCTTTGAGTGCCAGAGGGGTACAGAACGCATTGCTTTGCATTGCATTGTTTGCAATGCATTCCGTACCCCTCTGGCACTCAGTAATGTTAAGTCCATGGGGCCACAGTTACAAAGACATTGAGCAATTCTGGGGCAAACCAACTGCACCAGAAGGAGCAAAAAGTATTTTCCATTGAGATTATTGGGGCTTTTAACCACTTCAATGCCTTCATCAGATTGTGAAGAATGTGTGGAGACATCTTCAGCATGCAACAGGTTGGAAAAATGAATAGGAATTATTATTTATCACCTGCAGTATGGTGCAGTTGGTTTGCTCCAGTTCTCCTTAGTACATCAACCTCAGTGTGTACAATTTGTCATGTACATTATTAATATAATTTATTTATTGAGTAACAGCATATTCCTCAATGTCAGTGTCAAACGTCCTTGTACCAGACAAAAACAAGAGGTAAGAAGGTAGTTGCGCAGAAGAGCATCATGAATTATAATTCGCTAAGGATGTTTGTCAGAAGCCGTTGTGCGCAGTAGAGACGGCTGCACGCACTACAGTCATGTGCAGTACTGACTGCCCGCGCCTCAGCTGATATGGAGCTATGAATTCAGACCGGAGTTTTCTCTGCGCACTTTCCTGGGACCGCTTGGTCCCAGGAAGGTGCGCAGAGAGGACTACAGTCTGAATTTGGAGCACCCCACTCCGCATCACCCGTGGCGTGGGCAGTCGGTAATACACATGACTGCAGCGCTGCAAGTGTTGGTCCTTGTACACGGGCTTTAAAACTAGTTATTATTATAATTTATTTATTGAGTAAAAGCATATTCCTCAATGTCAGTGTCAAACGTCCTTGTACCAGACAAAAACAAGAGGTAAGAAGGTAGTTGTGCAGAAGAGCATACAGCTATATTACATAAGCTAAAGAAATGCAATTGTGGAACAAATGATCTGCACCATAGGGGACAAATAACCAATCCCACAGGGTCCACTTCGCAATGCGTTGCATATCCCTCTGTTCATTAAAACATTATAGTAGAACTAACATCCTAAACCAGTGATAGCCAACCCTGGTCCTCTAGAGCTACCAACAGTGCATGTTTTCTGGGTATCCATGACCGAGCACAGGTGGACTAATTAACTCCTTTATGACAGCGCAATCCAGAGTTGGACAGCTCTAGAGGATCATTGCACTTTTTTTTGTTTTACTGCAGTTAATTCTGGGATCGCAGATTGGTGTCCCAGAATTCCATGAAGTGCCAGGACCGTCACAGGTCCTTAACGCACATCCACCAATGACGGTCTTGGCACGTCATAGGTTGCTAAGGTGGTAAAGTGACTAAGGTGCTAATTAGACCACCTGCACTCTTGAGGAGATATCCTGAAAACACGTGTAGTTAGTAGCTCTTGATGACCAGGGTTGGTTACACCTGCCCTGTATTAACTTAGGTGAAAGCATATTATTTGGAACTATAGTTTACAAGATATTCAGCTTTTTTATTTGTCAGTTTATGAACATTTGGCAAGTAATGGCTGGCACATCCTGGTATGTTAGATATCAATATTCCACTCTCCCTCCCAACTACCACTTCCTGCCAAGAAGTACTGACTAATTTGTATAAACCGACAAATAAATAAAGCTAAATATCTCATAAATTATAGTTTTAAATAAAGAACGGCTAAACTTAGGTGATCTTGAAAGCTCTTTCAACATCGTCCAAGTCATTATAAAGTGTTAGTTCCACATTATTTGGGTCTTTCCATCTCATGAAATCTAAAATGGTCTCCAACACATTGAGAAGCCCCGCTGAAACCATCATGAACTTTAATTTCTCCCCATGATGCAAATAGTTTGCTCTAAAATTGAACCTCTTTAGCTTATAGTATATGGCCTTCTGTATCATAAACAGATTATGTATGCATTCTGTTCATATCTATACCACCTTGTTTTCTTCTACATTGCCATAATTATGCTTCAGACTCGCTATGTTTCCTTCAGAAAAATATTTATTTCCATGCTCCACATTCAGTTGAGAGGTACGCTGGCTAGCTGGTGTGATGGCATTGTGTCACCATGACATCATGACTCACACTTTGCATTGTAGACTGATATGCATCTTAAAGGTAGCTTCAGGATAGGAAACTGACCTTATCATAAGGGATTGCAGGATGATGCATAGCTGAAAAGCATTCTTGGATGCTGGGCCTTGTAACAACTGCACCCTGTAGTTATGCCCCTGGTCAGAAGCACTGCACAACCAAAAACTTCAAACTTATCTTTACTCAAGTGCATTAAAGGGAAAGGCAACTTAAAGGGCAGCTAACATGAAGAAAAGGTTAAAGCCTTGTCTTTTACCAGTTAATTGACGCTACTCCCACTTTTGGGACTAGAGACATAATCTTACAGCCTCCAGTATACATACAGGTCTTCTCTCAATTTAACACCCCAGCCCCTACAAAAGCTGCCAGTGGCTTCCTCATACCTATTGGCTGTGTAGTGGCATATGGCACTGCAACAGCCAAAATGAATCAAATCATTTTTAACATAGAATAAAACTTTAAACGTCAGTGGAATGTGCAGTGTAATGCTTTGCACACACTCATTGGTTCTTGAAGAGTTTACAGACACTCAGTGTTTATAAGGTGACTAGTCAGAGAACAGTTTTTATGTATATGTTTTCATTGCATTTTTTATTGTTCTTCTGTGATTAGATGAAGAAGTTTCTGTTTTTATGGTGTTCACTTGACCCACAGTCCTTTAGAGTCCACAAAATGGTAACTCACCTGAATTTCACCAAAACGATGAAAATTTCTTGCCAAAAGCAGACACGGCTAAAAATGGAAAAGGAAATATATTAATTATTACGATGTTGCTCAAATATCATGGTATCTGCAAGCTTGGTTTATGAACAATGGACTACACCAGTGCTACCATTGATTAGGTAGTAATGTTATTAAGCATTTTGCATGAATTGAATATAATGTTGATGATATGGATCAAAGGGCCTTATGTAGAAAAACAATAGTGCAATTCTGGGGCAAAACAACTGTACAATAAACTAATGAAAGGGATAGTAACACAATATGTAAAAAAATATATATATTGTAGAGTTTATCCTCCCAAGTAAAACAATGGTACTCCCACTGCAGAAAGGTGAATTATTACAAGTTATTCCAGCTCAAATTTGATGTTTTTAGTTGCAGTATCTCAATGGCCTGAACTGTTGAAGTGGATCTGTTGCTACACCATTCTATGGAGGTTTATGGCAACTGACCAGAGTTGTCCTTAGGATGATGTAGCAACAGCGCCACTGTAACATTTAAGGCCATTGAGATACTGCACTAAAAAAACAAGTTTGAGCTGCAATAACCTTAGAATAGAATCCCCTCTCAGCAGTGAAAAACCATGCAATTGAAATTTATGTAGATATATATTTTGCATATTAAGTGTTACTATCCTTTTAAACATTAACCATTAGTCTCCAATACATGTTTTTTACAAAGAGTTGAAGATCTTTATAATATTAAAGCAGTTAAAAGCCACATTCAGCTCAGCTGGGATTTTAGGAAGTTTATTTTGTTGTGGTTCAGTTGATTTATTTTAGGAATACACCACTTTCCTTTTTATACATAAGCCCAAAGGTCTCAATGTCTGAACCTCTGAGTGCCAGAGAGCTATCCAGTGCATTGGATAGCTCTCTAGCACTCAAAGGGTAAAAAAAGTGAAACAGTTCTTGGGTAAGCCAACAGCACCTTGTGCCAAGAACACAAATTCACATTGATTTAAATTGTTTTTTGAATGCTAGAGTGGTTTCTAATGCATTGCTGGAGATGAAGACCTCTCTAGTATTTGATGGGTTAAAAAGACCATTTACATCAATATGAATTTATTTTTTATTTATTTTTATTTTTTATATAATTACTGCTTTTTGTCTTAATGAATACATTCCAAAATGTGTCTTTTCACCTTGACCAAACTGGAAGGTAACTGGAGGGTGCATGAACCTATGTGATGTTGTGCAGCCAAACATTCTCCAATCCATTAACTTCTCCACTGCCTAACGTGCTTGAAATACACTACACATTTCCTGCTAATGGAGGAATTAACAAGAGAAAAATAAACTGACCTCTTACCACACCCTCTGCTGTACCCTGACCGCCAATGAATCCCTCATTTTCAAGAAGGACTGAGAGTGTGGTATGAAACAATGCATTCTAGTTGCACTGGTAACAGAGGGGTTAAAAGCAATAATCAAATAATTTTAAACTTCCCTAACCTACACTATCAAAAAAAAGATTACCCATCTCTTGAGAAAAGGAGCCTGTCATGCATTGCTGAGCATTGTATTGCAGTTCCTATGGCAACAGAGGTAATCAATACTATAGAGTTAAAATCTGAAAAAGAAAAAAGGCACCTTGACCTAACAATGTCTCTGGGATTTAATAACCCCTCCATCTAACCACCACAATGATCAATTTGGGATGGATAGAGTTAAAAAAAATGTGGTTCAGACACACCATATTATGTAAAAATGTCCAAAGCTGACTTTATTCAATCAGTATCAATGAAGGACTGGCATTCAAGGACTATATGTTGCAATAATAATTATTTTCATTATCATGTATGTTGATCCTTCCTCAGGTACCATCTCATACAACCAGTGGCGTAACAATAGGGGTCGCAGACCTGTCACTCCAGGAACCCGGCTGCCCCCTGGGACCACCCGGCGCCTGCAACATGCTGAGGTCTGTGCCTTCTTCAGCACAGACCTCTAGCACCTGAGCTCCCTCTTCGGCTCTTTAGTAACGCATTATTGAAGAGAAGACCGCACAGGAGCTCCAGCTGTATAAAGGAATGTGCAGAAGGAGGCACAGACCTCTCCTGCCATGCCACTGGACCACCAGGGAGGTAGGAAATGTGGGGGGCAATGTGAGAAAATTGTGGAGGGAATGTAGAGATTGGGAGCAATGTGGAGACTGGGAGCAATGTGGAGATGGGGGCAATATGGAGATGATGGGGAGCAATGTAGAGATGATGGGGGCAATATGAAGATGATGGGGAGCAATTTGGAGATTGGGAGCATTGTGGAGGTGTCCAGTGGAGATGGCCAATGGGGGAGCCAATGTGGTCGGGGAGTGGCCATGGCAGCATTTGCACCAGGGCCCAGTGGCTTCTAGTTATGCCTCTACATATAACTTCCTCCAATCTTTCCCTCAACTGATTAAACAAGTAAAATTAATAAGCGGTCCATATTGATTTAATCGTGCAACTAAATAAATACAATAAAAATGACTTACTTTATGAAAAAAACATATATAGTGATATGTAGTGGTATTAATGCTAACTCCAAAGTAATGTGCATTAATATGACGTCTACTAGGAGAATATTACTTTTTAAATGCCCAAAAGATTGATCATTTGATGAGTCCCCCTATTCCTGGATGAGGAGAAGCCCATTCAAAATTAATGTGGCCACTATTGAATCCATATTAATTGATATATACTGAAGAGAATATAATATATATATATATAGAGAGAGAGAGTCTAAAAACTCCATATTAATTCTGATTAGCACACGGATGGAGTCTTTTGACCGCTTGCTCAACTACAGAGGAGGGGAAGGAAATAATTAAAATAAATATTAAAAAAAATAACCTTTCTCTGATCATGCATTCCATTCTGCAAAGCCATTTATTCCTCAGTTGAGTCAAAATAAAATGGGATAATAAAAACAGAAAATGGCAACAATACAAAATTATTAAAAAAAAAAAAAAAAAATCGGTCTGCAAGGGCATGTGTTAATCTATACATGCTCATCTATACTATGCTCAGGGGAGGGCTGGCCTGGGGGGCAATTGCCCCCTGGGCCAGTGATATGTCTGGACTGGTGGGCCACTGCAGCTTTTTGCTGCAAATGTAACTACAGGAGTGATACCACAGAGCTTACAACAAGTAGATCTACAATAGTAGCATATTCTATTAGATGGTATCACTAGTGTAGCTCTACTTAAATTGTAAGCTCTGTAGTTGCATCAGTGTTCAGGGCTGGATTTACATCTCAGGAGCCTGTAGGCACAGAAATCTGAAGCACCCCCCCATTGGCCATCTGCACTGGACACCTCCACAATGCAGATGGCCACCTCCACAATGCTCCTAATCTCCACACTGCCCCCATCATCTCCATATTGCCCTCACATTGCCCTATCAGCTCCAACTTGCCCCTCATCAGCTCCACATTGCCCCCATCATCTCCATATTGCCCTCACATTGCCTCCACCATCTCCAACTTGCCTCCATCAGCTCCACATTTCCCCCACCATCTCCATATTGTCCTCACATTAACCCCCATCAGCTCCAACTTGCCCCCCATCAGCTCCATGTTACCCTCACATTGCCCTCCATCAGCTCCACGTTACCCCCACCATCTCCAAATTGCCCCCACCATCACCAAATTGCCCCCCATCAGCTGCACATTGCCCCCACCACCTCCATGTTGCCACCCCTTCGGCTCCAACTTGTTCCCACCATCTCCATGTTGCCCCCCTTCGGCTCCAACTTGCCCCCACCATCTCCATGTTGCCCTCACATTGCCTCCCCCCACTGTCTGTTTCCTACTTCCCTGGCATGAGATCTGTTGTCTGTGCCTCCTTTGGCACAGTCCTGTAAGTACTGGAGCTCCCACGCGGTCTCCTATTCAGGAATGCAGAGCGCTGGGAGATGATGTCATGGAGTGGGCGCCGGCGCAGCCAGCAATGTGGCTAGTTTTTTTGTTTTTTTTTAAAGAACAAAAAGAAAAAAAAAAAAAAGAATCCCAATGGCAGGTGCCCCTCAGTGGCGTGCGCCTGTAGGCAGGTGCCTACTTTGCCTTATGGCAAATCCGGCCCTGCCAGTGTTCCCCATTTCAGTTGTAAGCTTTGTGGTATTGCTTGCCTTACTTCACAACACTAACCGTTTGAGTGCCAGAGGGGTACTCCACACATTGCTTTGCAATGCGTGGCATACCCCTCTGGCACTCAAAGGGTTAGTGGCAATTATAAAATTAACAAAAGTGGGTGGACTGGGACAGTGGGCTGGAACAAGAGTAGAATCGGGCCACTTAATTGTAGTTGCCCTCCAGACCACAAGTTGCCAGCCCTCTTCTGACTATGCTCATCAAATCCTGCTGAGATGTACAGAACAAGCAAAGCTGTTATTGGCTGTTATTCAGCCCAATCATAGCTGATAACGCTCCCAGTCAATCAGTGGCTGAGAGAGGATAGATTAACACATGATGTCAAATAAATAGAGGTATCCAAAATATCTCAACACTTTATTTTATGCTACTGAGGCTATTTATTGCATTGCATAGTAAAATTATGTACCAAGGAGCTGACATCTCAGGATGTCGAACATTTCCCCATGTACATTAGTTCACCACCGTTACATGCATCTGGGGCTCTAGTACATGACCCACACTGGTTTGCTCTATCTCAGCATGAAATCTATTCTATGAATTCACCACATTTTCTCTGAGTCTGCCACAATTACATCATGTTCTAAAATTTCTATTCCTCTGAAATATGTTTGCCTTGTGCATTTATTTTTAAATCTCATAACTTTCACATTGCTAGAGGGATCTCAACTAAATTGCTTCATAATAAATTGAAGACCTCTCTAGAATCCAAAGGGCTATGATGTCCTATCAAACTCCCATCACCGTTTGCTGTTGCAAGCTAGACATACAGCATCTAAGCAGCTGCTTAAAAAAATTAAATACTTTAAATATACGTTTTTTTACCTTATTATTGCAGATAAGGCAATATCCTGTCTTACCTTCAGTCAGTTTGCCTGCTTGTTCAGCTGCACCTCCTGGGAGAATTTTGGAGAACATGCTCTCTTCAGCTCCTGGCTGTCCTGCTGCTCCAGTTGTTCCTATGGGTATTGCTACTGGCTTCTGTCCCACTTTTATGCCTGGTGAATAAGAGTTCAAATAACACAAGTACAGATATTGCTTTGATCACCCCCAAAACATACACACATATATCAAACAATACATAGGGCTTTTACTGTTGAGTAAAACAGTGGGACTTCTCCACTGATGGGGGGTTTTTCATTCAACCATTAGTTCAGCTCAACATATGTATTTTGCAATGGAGCTAAAATGGAAAAGCTTAATTCAATTACTATGACTCTTTTTAACAAGTGATAGGAATAGCACCACCTAGTGAGCTGAATGGAAAACGGCAGTTGAATAGAAAAAAAATTGACCTGCAATAACTTAAAAAAGTTGGAACACCTTGTTATACTCAGTAGGAAAAACCATATATCACTTACATTCTCAGAAAAAGTTTGCTGCACCTTTTAGCATTGCACAATGTAATTTCAGTCTATCATGCTGCGTTTTACCACATATACAATATTTACAATGCACACCCGTCTTAATAAGAATGATAATTTATCTGGTATAGGCAGCAAATAATGCCTTATTCTAATTAATTCTTTGTGTGCCCCGGAGATACCTAACACATTGCAATGAGTTGGAATACGTTACTGACACTAAAAGGCTTAAGACTTGTGTGCATTGCATTATGTCTACATTGTACTAGGTGTTCAGGCGATGGCCATAACGGCATTGCCACCTAGCAAGTTCATTGACAAGGCGTGAGAAAGCAACTTTAACTTTTCTTATACAAAAAAAGCACCAATGCAGATGTGTCATAGCAAGGATGTATAGTTCTGAGGTAACCCTTTTGTATTCAGGGAAATAATCTTCTTTATTAGAATAAAAAGGCTCCAGAACAATTAGCCATTCTGGCTTCTGGCTCTCAATGTAATCTCATTACATGAAGAGTAAGAACTGCTAGCTCAGTCGTTTGCCGTAGTGCTAATTAAATTTTGTATACATAAAGTTATATTTCGCAAAACCAGTACATGCAGAATTGTTTCATAATGGTCATTAAGATTTTCCGCTAAGATTAACTTTAGTAGGAGTTTATTATTAAGAGCTCTTAGTGTTTACTTAATTCAATGATGGTACCAAGCAAAATACTGATAATTTGTTAAAAGAAAACTTACTTCACCTGATAAAAAACCCCTACCCAACATTTAAAATTGCCAGAGAGGGACACATTTGCATTAAGTGGGGTTTCTGGGGGTGTGACTGGTGGCTGGAGAATTGCCAAGCATTTTATAGGTTACTACATGACATACTGACAGATCTTTATGTAACTGAATAAATTATTTAAAACTAGACCAAATATTTTATGTATTCAGACTCATCTATTAACATATATACTGAAGGTTAAGCAAACAATACTGTGAGTTTTATTGCTGTGGAGCAATGTGATTATATAGACATGGGCGGATTGTCCTATCGGGGGATCGGGCATCCCCCGGTGGGCCGCTATATCGGCTTACTTTTAAGTCGCGAACCACTTTGTCTTGAGTGCAGACTCTCTCTCTCCCCCTCCGGTGCGCACTGAAGGAATTGCAAATAAATTACAAGTGCTGTACAGAGCTGGCCATCTCTCTCCCCCTCCGCTTCACTTTGTCTTGAGTGCAGAATGAAAGGAAGTTAGTGGAGAAGAGAGATGGCCAGCGCTGTACAGCACTTGTAATTTATTTGCAATTCCTTCAGTGCGCACCGGAGGGGGAGAGAGAGAGATTCTGCACTCAAGACAAAGTGGATCGGAGGGGGAGAGAAACGGGCAGCGTTAGTTGTCTTGCAGTTCTTTCAGTGCGCACCGGAGGGGGGGGGGAGCCCGGGCTGGTATTCCCCTACAATCCGCCCCTGTATATAGACAACACACTGTCTGGTCTCCTAAAAACAGGGACACATTGGTGGGAAAGTGGGGCAGAGGGACTTGGGTCTTTAAGAGGGTCTGTCCCTTCTAAAGAAGGACACTTGGGAGTTATGATAAATCCCACTTACCTATTTCTGTTCATAAACCCCTAATTGCCACTGTGAATCAATGTTGTCTGGATTGCTTCTCTAAATGAAGCTTTGATGAGTGGGTTAATTGGTCCTGGATATCTTGTCCACAGAGTTTGACAAGATTATTTGTTGCTGAACCCCAACTAGCTCCCACTGAAGTGATTTTTCCTTCCTAAGAATACTTCAGTTTGAGGAGTTGAGGTTATTGGAATCCAGCGACAATTATGTCTGCCTCTGTGTATATGATATCCAGTCCAAACTAAAGATTAATTTTAAAGGGGAACTCTCATCTGTATTAATGTTTACTCATTTGCATTGAATCTGATTTTTTTTTTTTTTAAATATAATGCGGTATTCTCTGAGATATTGGCTTTTAAAGTTAAGCCGGTGATGCCACTTCAGAACAGGCTGCCGGTCAGCTCTGTCCCTCAGCCTGTCAATCATCATCTTTTCTCCTCCCAAAGTAGTGCCTTGTTCGAACCTCATACAATGATGGGGATTCCTCCATGTGAGCTGGAGAGGTCTCTTGCCAATGGGACCACTCCAGCTCACACGGAGGAAGCATCCATTGTCGCTGGAGGAGACAATGACTGGGGAGGGGAAGAGACAAGATTGACAGACTGCGGGACAGAGTTGACACGCAATCTGTCTTAAAGTGATATCACCGGCTTAACGGGATAGTAATGTTTCACAAAAATAGCAACTCCGATTAATCTTCATAGTATTTGGGACATGGAGAGTGTTATTTCTATACTGTCAGACCTGTAGCTCAAGAGTAATTGCATGATAAAGTATCCCCCTCGTGCCCCTTTTACCTGGTGGATGCCACCTCCCCTCAGATGTGGACTCTGGTCCTGGGACTGGACATCTCACAGCAAGGGACAGTCTTCTTATTGTGAGCGTAAGGAAACCCCCCCCCCCCCATACGTTTTTCAGGTATTCCCCTTATGTTAATCGAAGATTGTCCCTCTCTGAGATCCATCCGGACAGTGTTGCTGCTCTGAGGTGAGCATTGTTACATCAGTAAAAGGGGCAGGATAGGGAAAATTTATCATTCAATTACTCTTGAACTATAACTCTGACAGTATTGAAATAACACTCTCCATGGCCCAAATACTATGAAGATTAATAGGAGCTGCTTTTAATGTGAAACATTACTATCCTTTCAACTTTAAAAGCCAGTATCTCAGAGAATACTACATTATATTTATATTAAAAAAAAGGATTACAGATTCAGTGCAAAGGAGCATTCAAGTCAAGGCAACATTAAGGTAACAATCAATGCAAACATTATTCATAGTAACCTTTAGGATATTCTCTCCATATTAAGGTGTTTTTTTATCATGAGGTATAATTGTTCATTTAACTCCCTGGAAGCTATAGAGGATTCCAACATGTTGCGAAGCAATGTGTTGGACACCTCCCTAGCATACAAAAGACAAAATGGTTAAATAAATAACGGGCTCCAAAACAAAATATTTCAAGCCACCATTCTATAGCAATTAAAGAAATATCTGTAACAACTGACCTGCTGGAGTTCCTTGTGTTTGGAGCTGCGGTCCTCTCCCCGTTGGTGGTGTAGGCTTTGCTGTAGTCTTAGAGCTATCTGCTGCTTCTACTTTGGGCTGTAATGTTACATTTAAACAAATAATAAAATCCAGACATTTGTTAAAGATGTGGAGAAAACTATCAGTCATGTAGAATATGGGGAATTATGTATAAACACAAAGAGGAGAAATTCTAAAGTAAACCAAAGGCACCATGGAGGACAAATACAAATTCTCCAAATCTCCACTGATTTAAATGTGGATTTTAAGCCCTTGAATGCCAGAGAGGTCTTTAGCATTTAAGAGGGGGGTGGGGTATACAAAGCAATGCATTACATATACCTCTGGAACTCCAAGGGTTAAAGGATTGAACGCTCCATTTAAATGAATTTAAATTTATATTTTACCCCCGTAATGCAGTTGGTTTACCTCAGAATTCTTCCAGTTTGATTGTATGCATAAGGCTGACCTTTGTACACCCCCAACCATCACTATTTGCGTGAGAGAACAGTAATAATTTCTGGTTAGTCTCCCTCCCTGTACTTGCTTCTTTTAATCTGGGGTATTTTGATGTATGGGTGTAACTGGCATTCGCTAAGTGCTCCCTGTTTCATGGGGCCACACTCTTAATCCAGGTTTTCTTGGAAAAAAAATATTTAATCCTATGGTCAGGGATGAGGGAGTCTTTTCTGGGTTCACAAGACATTGATGTAACTGGTTTTATCAGAAATACCTACATTTCAGTGCCTGTATTCATGATCCTGTCAGGAGTCACAGAGGTTCCTAATACTGTCCTGCTCTTAATCTCCATTTTTACAAAGTTCATGTGCCATAAATACAAAAGTAGAGTTGGAGTAATTCTGGGGCAAATGAACTGAACCAGAGGGAATAAATAAAAACTCTGGTCAAAACATGGCTTTCAAACCCCTGAATACTACAAAGGTCTGCAATGCATTGTGTAACTAGTGCTTTGGTTTGGGTAGGTAATCAAATACGATTGTCTAACCCCACCTAGGTTACACTGACTCTACTTCCCAGCCAAGCGAGTTAATGAGAAACAGGTGGTTCTTTGGCATCATTCTTAAAGTGAATGGAAAATCCCTCAGCCCATGTATTTTGTTACTCACACACTATGACTCCCAAGAGGTATGGAAAATAGGGCTCCTTGTTATGGCCCCACCCCATAACAAAAGGGGTGAAAACTATGGATCCAATGAAGTTTTAATTTGTAACATCCCACCAAAAAGAGAAGTGGTGGGTCATGGGGTTGAAGACCCTATCTTATGTAATGGTAACCCCAAAACTTGCATATGTGGATTTTAAGAAGACTAAGATGGACACACAAAAAAAGGGAAGTAAGCCCTCCACGCTACCATAAGAGTCATCAGTGCACTGCAGACACATCAGACAATTGAAGACTTAATTTGATATATTGTTGTTGCAGAGAAGGTGGTTAGTTCTCTTTATTTAATTTGCAGGGGAGGTGTTGTTGGCTATAGTGGGCTGGTTTGGATTTAGACAGGTAACCTAACAGTCTGGAAAAAATGAAAACATTTTGTAAGCTCATATTTGTCTTGTGCCAATAGCTTGTTGCAATTTCCTAATGAGGGTGTAATTTTTTTTTTACTTAAAATGGGTGTTTGCACTCCAATTTATACTCTGAGACCTCATTATGTTATATTATTCCCAGTGCCCCTTATTTTTGTAAAGGTAATTTATACATAATTTGTCAGAGTGGATAGGAATCTGAGTTTCCCTGATTGCATGGTTCTTTCCCAAACATTTCTCATAAGACTGTATACTTAAGAATTTCTGAGCTCACATAAATTTTGCATTTCTGTTGTACATCACTAGCTAATAATATGCTACTTTATGCCTTTACTTACTAGAAGTGATGGCTGAGCACTGGATTGTGGAGTCTGCTGAGGTTTCGCTGCTTGCTGGGGCTGCTGTTGTTGTGGCCTTGAAGTAGGTTGCCCTTGAATTCCTAGTTGCTGCTGCTGTTGTTGCTGCTGTTGCTGCTGCTGCTGTGGCTGTTGCTGCTGTGGTTGTTGTGGTTGTTGTTGCATCTGTGTTCTAGTTGGTTGATGAGAACTTTGCTGCTGTTGGGATTGTTGGTGAGTGGTCTGATGTGCAGTTTGTTGGTGAGGTGTTTGATGAGGCAGTGGCTGATGGGACTGGTGGGAAGCTTGTTGTGAAGGACCAGCTGGTTGCTGCTGTTGTCTAGAGCTTTGTTGCTGAGGCTGCTGTTGTCTTGATGGTTGCTGCTGTTGACCTGTTTGCTGTTGTTGTCTTGTCTGTTGTGACATCTGGTGGTGGGACTGGGGTTCAGTTTTTTGTTGCTGTGATGTTTGTGGCTGCCGCATTGATTTTTGTGTTTCTGATGTATGGTGATAACCAGATGATTGCCTTGACTGTGGGACATAGTCAGAAGAGCTTGATGGATATCCAGCCTGAGTTCTAGAGTCAGATTGCTGAGACTTTTTCAAAGATGATGATGATGATGATGGTGGCTGAGAATGTGGGCGTGATTCATGTCGTCCTTGTTCTCTTGGATGCGGTTTAGATGACCGTCTACATTGTTCATCAGAATGACGGGAAGATGAATGTCTACCAGATTCTCCATGATGTCTATGGTCTTTTGAAGAAGAGTGTCGAGGCTGAGAATAATCATCATGCTGCCACGTGTCCTCATCTGGAGGCTCATCATAATCATGGTAAGTATGTTTAACAGGCATTTTCTTCTGTGACGAAGAGTGACTGCTGTAATACCTTGATCGATCTGAACGAGCTTCTCGTGGTTTATCAAACCAATCAGTTTCCTCCTGACCCAAATGATAGGCTTTGGAAACCAAAACAAACAAATCATGGTCAACGTTTGTGACCAATGATGTGAGTGTAGATCATACTGAAGCCATGCAACAAACTTAAAGTAAGCAGTTTATAACATACAACACCGGTTGAAGTTACACCACAGGACCATTACTTGACTTTCACAATTAATTTAGGATTGCACCATGTAATTACAAACATAAAACAATGAACACCAATGAAACTCTTGGACAGCACCATGGTGACACATAAATCAAAGAAAAATTATGAGAAAAGGCACATCATGCAAATTCAGGCAATGGTATACAGTTCAATGAATTGCATGCAACAAAAAAATACGGTATCTATCTCCAACATGCTGAGATATCACCATTTATAGTCTTTACCTTCACTGTCTGACACAACACAGTGGGCATCATCCATCATGTAATTTTCTTCTTGCTTGTATGTATGGTTTCTTGGCACTTCCTTGATATGTTCTTGTACATCAGGCAGTGAGTGACTAGAACAGAACTGAGGACAACTATCTGCAGTGGACTGGGACATCTGTCCACCGGATGAACGGGAAACACCTACAGACTTTCCTAGTGGGCTTACAGGACTTTCCTCCTCTGAAGCTTGTGTTCGCATTGGAGCTCTTCCTCTACTCTGACTCATACTAAGAGTGGAAGGTTTTGAGCTTGACTTATGATACCTATCTGTGCTGTCTCTTTCATAGGATTTACTCCTGCTGCTGCCAGAGTCACGACTTGATTTTTCCAACCCATAACTAGAAGCTGACCTTGAACGATTTGAACTACCATATATTCTATCATCTTCCTCTACCATATCTCTGTTGGAAACCCCATAGTATTTCTGCTGTTCATAAACATTTTTCTTCAAACCATATGTAATTTCATCCTGAAGTTTTTTTGCTCTTGATGAGACACTGCTGCTGCTGCTTATTGATGTTGTAACAGGGTAAGAGGCAGCCAGGTCAGATTCTACATCTTTTGCTTCTTCAATTGGCGAGAACTTTGAAATTTTCTGCTCCATTCCCTGTTTACGGTGCTTGCTGCGTTTGGAGGACACTACAGCTGGTGCCAGGTTTTTTGATGAATGTTTCTGCATTCCAATACTAGATCCGTGTTTATCTACACGTGTTGAGTGTCTAGAGTCATTATCACCATAGTAATAGCTATTACCAGAGTCCCGACCATTATCAGAACTCCTTTGATAGCTGTTTTTACCTCTGTAGTCTGAACTGTGGTGATCATACACATCCTCTTCAGATTCCTCCTCAGGTCTTGAATAGCAACAGGGCTTGCTTGAGCTGTCGGTTTCAACATGACCATTTTTGTCTTTTATGTGACGCCCATTACTGGTCTGCGGCAAAGACTGTGATAAAGTCTCCACTTTTTGGCTTTCTGCTGGAGGTGGATTTTCTTTGGTCAGTTCACTAATATCTTCAATCATCACATAGTTACGTGGAATATTTTGCTCCAGGTTTGTATAAAGGGAATCAGATGAATAACTATTTGAGGGGCTTTCTGCTCCATTGCCTCTTTCTGCTGGCCTTAGCTCTGGAGTCTTATACTGGTCCAAGCTGCTTGCTACAGTTGTGCTACTGAAGGCAGTATCTGGAGTAGCTGAAGATATCACTACTGTGGGATTTCCAATAACTTCATAGTTTGTAGGTACTTTGTGTTCCAGGTCAGCTAGAGTTGTCTGCCTTGGTTTTTGATGGGTGCTGTGAGTGTCACTCTGTGGTTGAAAGCCTGAATTCAGAGTAGTTTGCAATGGTGGCTGATTTGTATATGTTGTCTGAGTTTGATAAGGGTTTGGTGGCCGGAAACCTGTGTGGTTTTGAAGGCCTAAATCTGATTGATAGCTTGCATTTTGAGAAACATTGTGAGTCTGATATGAAGTTTGGGAAGTGTAGCCAGATAACTGGGCCTGGAAGCTATTTTGAGATGGCCCATTGCTTGATACAGGATATTGGGGCTGTTGAAATCTTGTTTGCGGAATAGAGGTGGATGTTGGAGCTATAGATTGGCCTGTGGTGTATTGATAAGTGCTAGGTGTGTAAGAGGAAGAAGATGTTTGAAACTGCTGTGCAGTCTGAAACTCAGAATACTGGGAACTGGTGCCGGTTCTATTTAAAAGACTATTGGCATCATAGCCTGAAATTCGTATATTGTTGAGCTCACTGTCTGACATATAATCCCTGTTCTCAACCAAACCTCTGAGATATGAGAAATCTCTTCTTGCTCCTCTGTCTTTGACCAAAGACTCTTTTCTTTGAGTGATCCCAAGTTCTAAATACTTTAGCTTGGCATCTATCTCTTTTTCCTCCTCTTCCAGCTCAGCTTGCTGCTTGCGAAGCTTTGTGGATTCTTGCTCTACAATCTTCAAGTCATGGTCAATAGTTTTAAGAAAACCAACTTTTGGAAGTTGCACTGCTTGACCTCCCATCATCTTCTGAGTGAGAGCAGGCATATACATTTGAGACTGAGCCTGACTTGTGGTAAGGGGAAGATGAGCTTCATCAGGAGGAGGACTGGGCAGAGTTCGCTTCACTTTGCGTGTCAAAGTATTTTGCTGGAAGGCTGAAATCTACAACACATAAAATAAATGTATAGACCTTCCAACAATATTACACAAAATAAGAAGTTGGTCAGTATCTACCTAAAGGAAATATTGCCAAGTTTGGAAAATATATTGTGGTTCTTAATAATAAAGAAAACAATGAACCTACATACAAAATGTATTGGATTTAGTGGCATTCATTATAGGGTGATTACTTATCTAGCTAGAATGTCAACAGACTGCATCGTTTGATGTGCTAAAGGGGGCTCCTACATTAATAAAAAAATGACCAAAAAGTGGTCTGCAAACAAAAATATCTATTTTTCAGCTTTATTTAAAAATAAACTGTCATGCTGAGAATGTTTATTCAATTCAAGTTAGTTTGCTATATTGGTTTATAAGGGTAATTAAAGGGCAATTAAAAATGTAATCATATGTTAATAATCCTATTCCAGTAATTAAGGGAATAAAATGTCTATATATAAATGTAAAACTCCACATACGTAAATACAGTTCGCTTCTGGTTGCTCTATATCATCAAATCGTAACTGCTCCACATGTTTCCTTTAACATATATATCACTGTATGAATGAAATTTCAAAAACACTCACCAGACTTAAAGCCACTTTGCCGGTCCGGTGCTACCCCGAACAGTCCCGGCCACGGACTTCGACAAACTTGATGACACAGGTAAGGAGTGCATCACGGACCAGCAAGAATCCAAACAGCCAGCATCACCATTTTTCTTCCGTAAAAAATACTTTATTAAATACAAAAAATACATAAAAAAGAACTCTGTTGCAAAAGAGCAAGCCGACTCCTGATTGAACATACACATACACTTAGTGCACAAACCACCTAACGCGTTTCATGCCTTAGCACTTACTCATAGGTGTGATTAAGTGCTAAGGCATGAAACGCGTTAGGTGGTTTGTGCACTAAGTGTATGTATATGTTCAGTCAGGAGTCGGCTTGCTCTTTTGCAACAGAGTTGCTTTTTTATATATTTTTGTATTTAATAAAGTATTTTTTACAGAACAAAAATGGTGATGCTGGCTGATTGGATTATTGCTGGTCCGTGATGCACTCCTTACCTGTGTCGTATTTATAAATGTAAACAATTCTCTTACCTGGTCATCTTAATGTATTTTATCTTGTATTATATTTATAATGTATTTTACTGCTTGCTTTTAATCCTGTGTATTTTCCCCAAAAGAGCTATTTAACCCTTTGAGTGCCAGAGTGGTATGCAACACATTGCTTTGCAATGCGTTGTTTACCACTCTGGCACTCAAAGGGTTAAGTTCTTTTTCTTCAACTTTCAATAACAGCAGAGCACTCTACCTGCAGTTTCAAAAACGTACCTGCGACTCAGCTACAAAGGATGATACAATCTCATTCAGATTGATGTACTAAGACAAATTAGAGTAATTCTAAAGGAAACCAATTGCACCATGGAGGGGGGGCAAATAAGAATTCATTAAATTTATATTGATTTCAGTGGGACTTTTAACCCCATAAATGCAAGAGAGGTCTCCAATACATTACTTGCAAATGAATTAGAGACCTCTCTAGCACTTTAGGGGTTAAAAGCCTCACTGAAATAATTTGGAATTTGTATTTGTCCCCTGTGGTGCAGTTGGTTTACACCAGAATTGCTCTTCTTTTTAAATAAGCCTCAAAAAGTTATTCTCTAGAGTGCTGTTGACATCTCCAGTGCATCAAGAGGTTAAAATCCCCCAATGTTTGTCTTCTATAGTGCAGAGGGTGCAAAATGTATTCTGATCTTATAAGAACATCTGCTTCTGTGTCTAAGTATTCATTGTTTGGCAAAACAGCCAGCACACTAATGTCCACCACAAAACAGTTGAATTGCAGACTTAGCAGACTTTTTTAATCACTTGCAGATAGAGGGCACTCATTGCTCTGAAAGTAGAATAAATGGCTGATCTGAGGTAAGTACACACATACTTAAATATAAAATTAGCATATGCATAATATATACAACTACAAAAATAAAAATTAAAGAATTTCTATTTCTTTAATTTCTTAATTTGGGTAAAAGTATATATTAACTTATCATACTATGCTTTTGCAGTCTTATGGTTGTTGTGATGCTTTTTAGTGGATTAATGTGTCATTCAAGCAAGTTTTTGATTGGATAAGTTTGATAGACTACAGATCTCTTCTTTGTTCTCAAAAGAATGAGCAAACAAAGATCTCTCTTTAATGATATATTGCTCCACTAAGGTAACACATCCTAAATAGACTATAAGTTCTATGGGTCCAGTAAAGCAATACACTACATCTGCTTGTGAAATCAATAATTATTATTTTTTATTCCAAATATACAAAATTAACCCTATTATTGAAACCCCTCCAAAAGACACCCAAAATACATAGGTATCAAAATAAAAAAATATTGTTAATGATAAGCCAATTGCATTATCGTTTTATGCATCATTTAGACAAATTACATATTCTACATTTGTAAAAGAATGTATCAAAAAGGCTGTTTCCTTGAATTTATATATATATATAGTCATGGGATATTCTCCAGCCTTGCGCGTTTCAGAACCGTACAGCTGTACCCTGACTCTCTGTATAAGGTAGAGCAGTGCAATTTCTGTTTGCCAGATTATTCAGCTTTCTACAGTGACCTGTTATCCCATGCTTTGTGCTCCTGACTGTCATCTATAATGAACCTAGCTTGATCTTGAGTATGATTCCTCGCAACTTTCTGGTAATATGACCTGTTCTATGTTTGACTGCACTTGACCTTCACTTGTGGTTGTGAGTTTTGTCTAATTTCTTCTACTTGCTTATGCACTCTCTGTTCTGTTGATCTATTCTCTTCTTCCGGCCTACATTGAGAGTTCCTGTGACCTTACAAATCTTGGAGCTCAACCCATTGGGACAACAAAGTTCACTGCTGAGGAAATGCAGTTCCATCTACTGGAGGGGTTATCCTGAATCACAGCACGCTCACTGAAAATTCAGAGAATACAAAACATGCATTATATGATGCTTTAAATTGGTTCTTTAGGAAATGGCTCCTTATGAATTTAACATGTAATAAACTGTGAATGTTCCTTCGTTCATTGATTTCACAAATGTAAATGATTGCAAAACTGCCCAGGTAGTTTTATATATGAAGTCGACAAAGCGAAAAGGAAATATTCTCAGTTATCAAAAATCAAATATTGCTTAAATGGAAAACATCAAGTGAAAAATGTTCAATCATTATACATTTTTGACTCTCTGATTACCAGAGGGGTACGCAACACATTGCAATGCATTGTGTACCCCTCTGGCACTCAAAGAGTTAAAAATTATCATTTAATATTTTTTCACAGATCAGTGACATAACTATAGTGGTCGCAGGGGTCACACCTGCGACCGGGCCTGTCACTCCATGGGCCCAGCCACCCACTGCGAGCCCTCCGCCTGGCGCCCACAATCTCCCGCTGGAACTCTAGTAATGCAGATGACATCATCTCCCAGCACTCTGCATTACTAAGAGGACCGTGCGGGAGTTCCAGGTAGGAGATGGGGGCATTGTGAAGATTGAGGGGCATTGTAGAGGGGGTCAGTGTGGTCAAGGGGGGCTAATGTGGTGGTGGGGCCGTGGCACTTCTTGCACCAGGGCTCGGAGGCTTCTAGTTACGCCTCTGTCACAGATACTGAGGCTGATGTATGAAGAACTGAAACAATTCTGGGGTAAATAAAATGCATTGTAGAGAAATAAAACTTGCTATTGATTTAAATGGAGATTTTTACCCCTCGGATGATAAAAAAGTAGCAATCAAATTGCTTTTCAAGGCATCAAAGACCTATCTAGACTTCAGTGGGTTAATATCTCCGGTTAAATCAATGGAGGTATGGGAAATCATTCGTATCCTATGGTAAATGACCAGTTCTTCTTAGTACATCAGCCTCACTGTTTCTTCTGTATCATTGACTTTCTTACTTCCCAGTGCAAACAAATTGTGAACTATGGGGCAAATTAGTGTGTAAACTGACAGAACTGGGAGTAAATAGTACTATGAAAGTCTGCTATAAACTGCCCAGGGATCCTGGTTCCCCTTTGTCTTTAAGTAAATCTTGTGCAACTGCTCTCTTGTGGGTTACTTTAACACAATATTATATTTTATAGTGATGTTTAACCATACACTACTAGTACTAAACCACGGATTGCCTTACTCTCTTTGCTACATAATACACCTAGCAACACCAGTCAGAAACTTAAATTGAAGTGTTAGAGAATACTGGAAATGTGATATAAAAAAATCTTACACACAAAAAACAAAGTGAAACTCTGTGTCTAAATATGCAAAAATTGGTTCTGCATTGATTTCAGTTGAATGTAATGTAAGCACATTAATTTTAACCCCTTAAGGATGATTGACATGCCAAGACTGTCACACTGGTCTGGACATTAAAGACCAGTTATGGTCCTGGCACGTCATGGAATTCTGGGACGGCAGTGTGGCTGCACACCATTCTGTCATCCCAAAATTCATTGTGAAGGAAATAAAAAGTGTTGTGGTACTTAACGGCCGCCCTCCGCCAGATCAGGTGGTCATTAAGGGGTTAATGGTGATAAGCCAAAGCATGAAATTTGGAAGCTGCAAAATATCTTTCTAGACATTGGCTGCATGCAGTTATGGAGCAAACCGACTGCACCATAGGGAACAAGTAAAAATCCCCATTGTTTTAAATAGGGGTTTTACCCCCTGAATGTTTGAGAGGTCCCCAATAAGTAAACAAACAAACCAAATGCACCATAGGGTGAAATGAAAAAAAATTACATTGAGTGGGGATATTTACCCCTGGTACGCTAGATAGGTCACTAACACATTGTTTCTCATTGTGCTGAAGACTTCTCTAGTATTCAAGGGTTAAAAGCACAATTTCAATTAGTGGGGATTTACAGAATTTTCATGTGTGCCAATGGTATAGTTGGTTTGCTCCCGAATTGCTCTTTCTCTTTCTGAATATCACCCATAGAGTTAATATTAATGTAAATAAAAATAACCATTAATTCCTGGTCATCTAATGGCAGCATTATTAACATGGGTTAGGTCCTCCCTTCACAACCCATAGGACAGAACAAAAGGTGCCCAACCTCCAACCATCTTCATTCTTTTTTTTGTCAATTACAGTCTGTGGACCTTTTTATGGTGCTGCTGTGAGTTTAGCTTTTTCTTTCATTCACCTGCAAATGCTCCAGAGGAAGTTCAGCCTCTTTCCCACTAAAGGTCCAGTACAGAGCTTCTTAGATAGAAAGGCTGCTCGCCTAGGTTCCCAGGCTACCTGGGATTGTTACTAAAGATATTTTGATGGTAGAATTCTATATTCAACATTGGTCTGATGGTAGATTCCTGGGCATTTGCGGTATTTACTACAGGATTTCTTTCTATTCCATCTCCCTGTTTGTTGCCATAGAAGTGATTCGCATCTCCCCTGTGCTCTCTGTTATGATTGCTTCACTTCACGTTTCCTCGGACTCTACTACAGGTGACATAGGATGAGTCCATATGTTTTGGAGTGTCTGGTCACATGTTTAGGATGTGTCTGGGTGATCATCCCCTCCCATCCACTGTCAGTCTGATTGGGTATAATGGTTGGCCCCAGGTGATGATCCATTTTCAGTGGACTAATTCAGTTGCTGGGAACTGACAGTCTCTGTGCCTGCTATTCTTTGTTTAATACTCTGCCATTTCCAGATGGTTGCTGCCAAGACTTAACTTTCTAGTGCCTGATTATGTGCTTTTTTTGTTTTACTTTATATGGCCATTTATTTTCTTTCTTTCTTTATCTTTAGTTCCTTCGTTCTTTCTTGATGTATTAGAACTTGCTTTCTGTTGACCATGGAAGCTAATACCTCAGCCTCTAAAATTTCTCAATCTCAAGGTTAGGTGAGTGTGGGTTGAATATTTGTTACTTTTAACCCTTTGAGGTATCCAACGCATTGTGCTGCAATGTGTTGGATACCGCTCTAACACTCAAATGGATTTGGAGTGGATACCTATTCTCATAGGAATGCACTCTCTTTAAACCAACACCAGAAGGAAAGAAGCCTATTAAGAAACCATGATGCTTGAGATGCAACAAGCATACACTTAAAGTGAAGAGTTTGTGCCAGAATTGTTTCAAAGACACTAACAGTTAGGGAATATAATGTCCCACATCATGAAGGCTATGTTTCAGAGAACTGAAGAAGCTACATCTTCTTGTAAAAGGGCAAAGTCCCAAACTAACCTGAAGGCAGAGGACAGGGAGTCATAAGGTTGTATAATCGAATGTGCTAATACAGCCTTATGGCTCAGTGGCTGCATGGACTGGTATGAACTACAGTGACGCACTAAAGTTGTCTGTGTCATGTTACTACATTGTGTAGACTTTGTTGCTGACTTGAGGAATGATGCCCAGTCTATTAAATAGGTGTTAAGCAGGAGTAGCAACTTCACAGCAATTCCACTGCCTTATTTAGCATGGAATCACCATAGTATATTCACCCCAGTACCTTTGCACTCTTCCGTTCTGCCATTCCATTTGGTATTGGATTCACAAGATGAGACTGAACATGTGCTCTTGTTCTTCTTTGACTACAAGCTAATTGGGCTATCAGTGAAAACTGTTAGAGAAGCTTTAGACCTAAATAAGCTGAGCCAAAGGAGTCAATCTCAAAACAAGCTATTTACGTTTCTCCAAAAGAATAAAAATAATCTTCCTCTATATGAAGTTGTCTGTGACATTATTCTGGAAGAATGGAAAAAACCTCACAGGTCTGTGATTCTCCATGAACATGTGTCACAGATGTATAATTTCTCTGATGTGGATGCTCAATTCTAGAACACAGCTCCCATAGTTGATGAAGCAGTTGCGCTTCTGGCCATCTGCACAGTCCTGGCCAAGCACAGAGTTGATGATGATGACATTTTTCAAGATCTTATGGATTAAAAGTTGGATGGCACCCCAAAGAAGTGATGTTGTCCTTTGTTGGCTCTTCAGTTTCACAAACTCTTACAATTTGAACACTGAATGAGCCCTATATAAGAACGCAAGGAGACAAGAAAGATTCTAGCCATTGATTTTATTGCTGAATCCTCTATTGAATTTGTTAAGCTGATGGCATGGTATATGGTCCTTGCAGTTTCCACTCGGAGATCTCTGTGGTTAAAGGTTTTGGTAGCTGGAAAAAAATGTGGGAAAAATGTGGGAACTACTCTTTGAAAGAAACATGCTGTTAGGGCATTTTCAGGATGACATACTTCCTATACAATAATTTATTTATTGAGGCACATGCTGCGACCCAGCAGCATGCATATTGTCCCTTTCAAACAAAAAGTATGCATACTTCAGGTCTCAAATTCTATACTCACTACCTATCTGTTCAGGCATTGTACTCTCTCATTCTGCAACAATTCCTTTCTCAATGGAATTATGCTCTATTAGAAGCTCTATTAGAAGCAATTCAAAGTATTGCCACAAACACCTACTCTCTTGGTTGGGGATCTCAACCGTAAGATTAAGTGGTACAGGGCCCTTGAGGATTTTGACACCTAATACCTTCATTCATATATCTTGGGGCTTAGAGATATCTGTGCATTTTCAGCTGTTTTGGAGAGAGCCTTCCTCAAAGGTAAAGTGGGCAATATGACTGGTTCTGTAATTTTGCAAACAAGGAAGCACAAGCAGTCCACAGCTGTTTCAAAGTTGGAACCTATGTTTATCTGGACCAATAATTATCTGTCAGGCATCAAAGAAATACTTAACAGAGTTCTGAAAAGAAAAGAGGACTTCCTGATTTACCATTATCTGCAACACAGTAAATGGGAGTGACATCCAGATGGCTTTCAGATGGCTGTAAACTGCCTGTAAGCCACTCATGATTGTCATCGTATAATTGCATTAGGACTGGAAGCCATTTTCTTCTCCAGAAGAACAAACATTGAGGACAACAAGCACATGTCTGGAATTTCTACCTGGGTTTTCCCCCAATTACTCTCACTCTCAGCATCCTGACCAAGATCAAAGCAAACTTAGCCAAAGTAATTTTGGTCCTACGATTTCTTCTCCTTTTATCAATGGATCCTTCGAGTTTGCCAGTATCTATGAACCTGCAGTCCCAGGGACTAGTACTGCATATATGCCTAGCCTCTCTATCTGATGTTGAAAGGCTAAGACTTCAAGAGATGGGATTTTTCGCATTCTGTGGTTTATACCTTATTACAGTTGAGGAAATGTTCCACTTCTGCTGTTTTTAACATAATATGGAATACCTCAATTGTATGTGGCATGTAGATTAGAGTTAAGGCCTAAATATCCATACCTTAAAAGTTCATGTTTCAGCTCTCTCTGCAGTTCAGGGTACGTGATGGGCTCTGGATGAGCTTGTTAAATAATTAAATGTTTCTTCCTGGACCTATCTATACAAAGCTACATTTCAGGCTTTCCTGGGATCTCCCACTTGTCCTGGATTTTCTTGCAAACCCATCATTTGAGCCATTACACAATATTTTTGAAAAACTGTTTACCACCACACAAATTGGGAAGATGAATGCTTTTTCCTGTAAGAAACCTTTCTTAGCTTTCACGTGGATAAGGTAGAGTTAGGCACTGTACCACAGTTCCTTCCTAATGCTGAGTCTCCTATCCATTTGAATCAGCAGGCAGTTTTGCCACTGTATCCCCAGTCTTGGAGAAGAAGTATATACAGCACACTTTGGATCAGGTGGTCTGTTTATCAATTTATGTTCAGAGATCAAGCTCCTGGAGGAAGATATCCTGACTGGTTAAAATCTCTTCTGATTTTAAGAAATATCAAGAGACCACAAAATCCATTACCACTGTCTGAATCAAAGAGCATATTCTTCAGGCTTATCAGACGGAGGAGGCTGAAGTTCCAAAGTCTTTGTTGGCACATTCCGCTACAGCTGTAAGTACTTCCTGGCTGTATAGGCACAGGCTTTGTTGGACATGCTCTGTGAAGGGTGAATCTAACCCATATGTTATTAATACTGCTGTGATGGCCAGGAAAATAAAATTACATTAAAGGGACAGTAATGTCCCATAAAAACTTTTAGGAAGAAAATAAGGCAGAAACCCTTTCTACCGCTATGGTTTGAGCGATATAGGCATCGAAAGTTCCCCCTCCCTCCCCTACTCCTGATGTCAGCTGTAAGCAGGAGATTCGAGTCATACGACTCAAGGAGGCTGTGCAGCAGAGCTAAAATAGCGTTACTGCAAAATAATTACTTCATTGGAAAGGTCTACAAAGTGTGCCTGGTTTGCAAGCACACTTTGTAGACCTTTCCAAAGAAGTAATTGTTTTGCAATAACGCAATTTCTGCTCTGTTGCAGAGCCGCAGGCTGGAGGAGGGAACTTTCAATGCCTATATCTCTCAAACCATAGCGGTTTGAGAGATAGGGTTTGTGCCATTAAGCTTATTTTCTTCTCCTCTACAAAAAGATAAAAAAGTATGTAATAGTTTTTCTAATGTCTACTAAAAAAAAAAGTTAAGATATGTTAGAGAGTAAATGGCGAGGCATAGTGCCATCTCACTGTACAGTGTTGCAGAATATACTGGTGTTTGATTGATAATTAAGTACAATTGTTGTATGGAATTGTTGATATATGCATGAACTGCATTGCTGAATCTACTGAGAACGACCAAGCAATATAGACTGTGAGACTGATGTACTAAGAAAGTAGTACAATTCTGGGGCAAACCAAATGCATATAAAAAGTTCAATTGATTTAAATGGGGCAATGCTTTGGAGATCTTCTAGCATTCAAATGGTTAAAAAATGTTTGGAATGTTTATTTATTGCCTATGGTGCTCTTGATGTGAAACTGAATTGCACAACCTTACCTTAGTACATCAGAATGATCAAATAGATTTTATGTGTAGACAAAAACATACAGGGTATTTAGGAAGCTCAAAAAAAGTGCGTTTCTGGGACAAAAAATCCACATCATATGGAACAAATACAAATTCCCAAAATATACACTGATTTAACCCTTTGAGCGCTAGCGGGTTGTGCAACACATTGCTTCACAATGAGTTGCATACCCCTCTGGTTTTCAAATGGTTAAAGTGTCATTAATGTCTCTATTAAACTGCAGCTCCAATTCTTCTTTAAGCTTTTTATAACACCTAGCACTATGTTTAATTTAGGGTGACCACATTTCCGTTCTGCCATTCCGGGGCATGTGGTCACCCTAGTCCCGCGGCTGAGGCTCCTGCCGGCAATGACCATCTTTCTGAGGCTGACACAGAGTAAGAGTTCCCAGTGGGGAAAGATGGTCAGCGCCGGTGGGAGCCGCAGCAGCGGGTCTCACTTGCAGCACCAGCATACCTGCTCCACCCCAGCTGTCTCGCATGCACCAGTCCAGCCAGTCAATGAAATGTATTTGCTATATGGTCTTCATTGGCTGGCTGGACTGGTGCGTGTTGCTCCATTCCGGGACTCTTTGTTGTTCTCGTGGGGGGTGACCCGGGACGTGGGACACAGACCCCCAATAAGGGACAGTCCCGGGCATTCCGGGATGTGTGGTCACCCTAGTTTAATTACTTACAGTTCTGTAGTTCAAAAGATATTCAAGCTAAAAGGATCCCCCTCCTCCCCTTCTGGCCGCCTCCCATTAGATCTGGAATCCGGTCATGAGACTGGACGGATGCAGCGAGGGACAATCTTCACACAGTAAGTATAAGGAAAACCCTGCCCTGCTTGACTAAAGAGGGCATTATTTTCCTTTGCGTACTGAAGATTGTCCCTCGCCGCGCTCCATCTAGACCAGAGAGAGAGAGGCAGCGTGACTCAGGGAAAGGAGCGGAGGGGAATTCTTTCAGCTTGAATATCTTTTGACCTAAACTGTAAGTAATTAAACACAGATCTAGGTGTTATAAAAATTTTAAAGAAGATTCAGAGCTGCAATTTAATAGAGACATTACTATCCCTTTAAAAGGGGGTTTTAACCTCATAATGTGTTGGAGAAGTCTCTAGCATTTAACCCTTTGAGTGTCAAAGATGTATCCAACGCATTGCATTGCAATGTGTTGGATAATTCTCTGGCACACAGTGGGTTAAGAGTGGTAAAAGTTCCATTTAAATCAAAGCGTATTTTCACTTGTCCACTGAACTACAGCTGCTTGGTTATAGACCGCCTCTCTTTAGCTTCCTGGTTATGGCCCAGAGTTCAAAATCAAATTCAAACAACACCTCATGTAAAGAAAAATATGGCACAGATAAAAAGTTATTATTTACATTGTGATTTTTTTTTTCAAGTTTATAAAAAAAAATATGTCACGGTGCACTATATTGGAACATATTTTATATGCTTTTACAGTGCGTAATTTAACTTCTACAGCTCACTTTTGCAGGTCACGATTTAAACTCCTGAGGACCAGACTGATGTGCAAATCATTGCTTTGTTATGTACTGCACATGACTCTTGTCCTCAGTGGATTAACCCTTTGAATGCCAGAGGGTTACCCTTCTGGCACTCAAAATGCTAACGAGCATTTAAGAGCTAGTTTAATGTCTGTTCTGCTAGTTAACATATTAGATGTAAACAAGATTTAGGGGCCAATACACTTACCATTAACATCTTCTAATTTATACTTAGATGTTAAATATTGTAATTTGTACTATACATTGCCACTTCCAAAAAACTTCCATACATGTTGGATATTAGAACTGGGAATATAAAAGAAAACAACTCACAAGTCTGAAACAGAATGATTTTCACCTGGCTTAGGTGATTAACCACAATGGGTTCATTTTAAGACAAGAGATAACAAATCTGAACTAGAAATTGTACTTATTTATGTATTTATTTATTTATTAAAGGATTGTTTAAGGGTTTAACTTTATAGTGTTATCTCAGATACAATGGTATTTCTCTTACCTGGCTACCTTGTAGTAACTGATGCTGATACAAAGAGAACCTATCCTTGGTAGAATCCTCTGAGGTGGGACTGATGGGTTTAGGATCTGACAACGATCTCTGCATGGTTTTGATTGGACGAGGTAAGATTTGCTGTCGTTGAGTATTGTCAGCTGTGAAATGCTTTTGGGGGGTCACATGGGCCTTGTTGAGTCTTTCACTAGAAGCAAAAGTAGATTCCAGCAACCTATGTGGTGAAAGTGGAGACACTGGAGAGTACAGGACTTGTGGGGACTTGGGAGGTTGTCGAGAAATTAGCTGAGAAAGTGTGTCTCCTGGCAGGTGGGACTGATATCCAATTTCAAGGGGATCTGGCTTCTTTTTTTCATACTTTGCTATTCCTTGCTGTCTAGTTATGCTAGTATCTAGGGGCCCTGAGGTTACAATTTGTATGTTAGAGGAATAAGGTGTTACAGTTGTTGGAACACTAATCTGAGGTACAACTATTCCATGGGACTGAGTTTCTGGTTCAGTCTGACAGGCAAGACTTTCTCCTTTTTGGGTTTTCTCTGGAGCTGATATGTACTTTACAATCTCTACTCTTGGATCTGGTGTTGTAATATGAATTGATGGTGAAACTCTCTGAAGCTGGTCTGGCTCTGTCTGCACAGAACAGTCACTAATTGTCTGGATAGCTATGCTTGATGTTCCCTTTGAATCATGCTTGCTGTCTGAGCTGGAGTCAGAATGACGAGAAAACCGAGATCGACGTCTACGCACTGGTTGTTCCCATTCAGCATTATCTTCATCATCTGTTTGGACACTGCAGTCAGTACTGCGTTTTGTTCTACGCCGTCGTGACATATAAAATCTCTCTTCTCCATCCTCATCATCAGTCTGCACACTGCTGTCAGTTATCTTCTTTACAATGTATGATGGCTCATGATTATCATCTGTGTTGTATGCATCCCTGAGACGGGGCATTGAGTTTCTCTTTTTAATGGTTCTGTTCATTTCCCACTGCTCATCTGTTTGAAGAGACATTTCTGAAGCAGAGTTGGTAAGTGGCCTCTGGGGTCCAGGGTATCGGGGCTGTCCTTGAGCATCTGGTATTGTGGGTGCCATGGCCATAAAAGGTTGATTCACCTGGGTCCAGTATTGCCCAGTTTGAGCAAGGGTCCTCTGCATTTCAATAGCTATTTCAGATACAGTCTGAGGGGGAAGCCTTGTAGTTTGCTCACATGCAGGGGGCAAAGCTGTCTTTTGTCTCTTCTGCTCCTCAAGCTGCTGCTGAAGCTGCTGCTGCAACTGCTGAATCTGCTCAAGTTGCAAGCGTTGTTGTGCCAACTGCTCCCTTTGCAAAGCAAATTGTGCCTGGCGCTCTTCCTGCTGTTGTTGCAGTACTTGATGTTTGATTGATTGCAGCTCCTGCAGCTCTCTCTGAACCAACATTTGTTCCTTTTCTCTATGCCTTTGTAACTCTAACCTTTCCCTCTCTAATTCCTCATGCAAACGCATCTGTCTCAGTGTTTCCAACTCAACTCTTTCTCTTTCAATCTGTAGTATCTGTTCTTGCTGTTTTCTCTGTCTCTCATCCTCTTTTTCCTTTTCTTCCTTTTCAGCTCCAGCCTTGTTTGGTAATACAGACGACTGAGCTTCAGATGCTGGTTTTTGACCCGGCTGCAGCTGTTTTTGCTGTTGTTGTTGACTGGGTTCTTTAGATATAGAACTTTGAACACCAGAGGATGCCAATGGGAGTTCTTCATGAGGCATTGCATTGGTCTGCTCTATTTGTACAGTTGAAGCCATAAGAGAACTTGAAGTTGTTGTTGAAATAGACTGGGCAGGTACTGTATTGGCACTGACAGTTGTTGTACATGTAACAAGAGTGCCAGCTGGTTTTCCCAAATAAACTGGGGTTTCCATTGCTGAAGATGAAGAAGCAGCTGGAAACCTATTTACTCCAGGATAACGATACACTGATTGTGTTCCCAGTGGCACCCTTGGAGCAACAAGGGGAACCCTGGTTAGGCTTGCTAATGGTACAGCTGTAACATTTCCTGTGCCATAGGGCCTATACAAACCTCTAATCATTGGCCGTAATACAGATGCTGGCTGTGTGGTGATTGGAAGTGTAGATGCTATAGGAGTATTTATGGTTGAGTAAATCATGCCATCAGCAGCTCTTACTGTGGCTGCTGAAGGGTACATCTGCCTAATAGCTCCTGGACGTGGACCTGACATATTGTACTGTGTTAAGTTACCAAACCCTTGTCGTGTTTCTGAAAAGTGTGGACCATACATCATGTTTTGTCTAATGGATGCCATTCCCTGTTGAGTAGGTAGCATATTGTTTGCTCCAGGACCAGAACCTATTGCGTTTGAAGCATACTGCAACATATCAGGGCTGTTGGTATGTCTACCCCCATACTGGTCCATTGAATTAAGGGCTGCACACATTCTGCTGATTTCACGAGCTGTTGTTGCACTGTATTGAGCAAGGTTAGATTCTTGAAAGTTAGACAGATCTCTAGATGAATATCTATAATCAGAGTAAATATTTGACATTGAGCTGTACCTTCTCATTGGCAGAGAACTATTAAATACATCAGTAGGCTGCCGTAGGTCAGTGAATGACCCATACTGCAATCCCTGACCTAAGTAGTTGCCATCAGTGAAGTTCATGCTGTAAGAGTTTTTCATTGTAGTTAGGTCCATAGCAGCATCTCCACCAGAAGGATGATAAGGTTGATACAAACCAATATCTGATAGATTGGTCTCTGACATTGATGAGTGTAATCTTCCTGTGGGTCCATAAGGATAAAATTTTTGTTCCTCATACAAATTCTGAGCAGGTGCAGCAGGTGGTGGAATGGGTTTTGATTCTCTATAGGGATAGTTTTCTGAAATTTCTTGTTCTCTTTGTCCATAATACTGAGTCACAGGCCTTACAGACTGAGTTGGCTCCCCAGTGTTCTTGTCAGGGATTTTAGAGGCATTATAAGTACCTGTGCAACTACTAGCAAAGGGAAATTTGTAAACTACATCACAGCACGCAACCTGACTTTCAGGTTTTATCCCAGTAAGGTCCAAAGCATTTGATGTTTGTTCTTCTCTCATTATTTTAGTTACTGTACCAGGTGTCATTTCATCTAACTGCACCATCATGGTATGAGATTGGTTTCCAGCTAGAGTAACAGGAGGATGTTGAGCTTTAGTCTCCTGTATACCTCTGTATCCATCTGCAGCACCCATGCACGGATCTTGCTGGTATTGCCTTGTCATAGAACTGATATTGCCAATGTTTTGAGCATTATTTGTCTGAGAAACCACTTCTCTTTTAACTACTGATGTAACCTGACTTGGAAGGTTAAATCTTGAAAATATGTCTTTTTGCATACCACCAGTGTCTTCTGGTTTGCAAGCAGAATTAGCCACTTGTTCCATGTGCCTAACTTGAGTTAAGCAAACTGCATTTCCTGTACCTTGACCAAAGTCTACCCTGTTTTGAAAAGGATCTCCGTAGACTGTAGGTTGTTTTGGCTGAGATACAATCATGGAGGAAGCAACTGTTATACTAACTGTTGTGGCTGTCCCTACAGCAGAGTGGGGTTGTTCTTGGGCATTCAGATTTACTATTAAAGGTTGTACAGCTGTAGACTGTCGTGTTGGAGATTGGTCCATATTCAGTGAGTACCTCCTGCTTTCAGTAGCTAATGATGTAAGATCCATGCCTTGGTCAGTCATAATAATGGGAGCTGCTTTAACAGCTGTTCGTAAATCAACAGCACTGCCACTGTGTTTTGGCCCAGGCTCCACCCTAGATGTTCCAGGAACAGAAGAGATTCTACACAGTGATATATTTTCTTGTGGTAAAGAGCCCCAACTATAGGTACCACATGAACTATCTACAAGAGAAGCTGACTGGCCTTTAGGAGCAGCCATCTGCACTCCTGAAGCAGGAGCCCTTTCTATGGTTGTATGCACTTTAGTGTAGCTGGGCTGCATTTGTTCTTGCTGCATTTGTGAATTACTAACGGATGTTTGACTGTAACTGTGTAGTGTTTGCTGACGGTTAAGTCTAGTTGGGGAGGTGACAGGTGAGGTAGAGGAACTGACACTTTTAGGCTTAGTTTGACTAGATGAATCAGATGCCAGTGTGATAACCATAAAAGGAGCTTCTTGTGAAGATTGTTGCCTAGAGAGACGAGGTGATCTAGTTCGATCTGGTGTCTGTGTGCCTTGAGCTATCATAGGCGAGGAAAAGAAAGCTGAAGAAGTCACAGTAACATCAGGAGACCGATGAATGCTCTGGGTTTGAGATGAAAATTCTGCTGTAGATTTGCTGCCAGAAGACATACTTATTCTTGGAGATGAATGTGTGGGACTTTGTGTAGGTGAACTAGGGGATAGCGGAGGACTTGAGCTCTTAAAGAAAGAAATAACTTTTGATGTCAAAGACACATTTGTTCTCATATCACCCATGCTCTGGACATTATCTCTTGATGTTGCACTAATATCTGTGGCAATTCTATTTCGATATTGTTCTTCATTTGCACTATAATCAGAAGTCCCCCTAGATTGCCCTAAACTTCTATGAGTGGGAAGTACAGGTGTTGCATTTGAATGTAAAGGAGCTGTGCTTGAACTAGATATTAAAGTCTGACCAGTTGTAGAAGTGGTGGTTGTAGGTACTTTACTGTGCTGATATGTAGGTGTTTTGGAACTGGGTACAGAAGATGAACTGTGGAGTTTTGTTTGATCTAGTCCATCTTTAGAAAAGTGCTGAGTAACACGCACATCTGGAATTACTCTTCCTGCATTACACTCAGATGAGGAAAATGACACTGGTGCTGACAACTGGGTTGGGCTTGTTCCAGGAGTGAGGGGCCCACTAGTTTGCTTCATCATTTCATTGTAAGCATTTTCTGCATTCAGAAACTGTTTCTCAGGGTATACGTCTGTCTTTTTATCTTCTTGTTGCAAAGATAAATCAAGTGATGATGACTGGTGCATCCTTGAGATATTCTGTGATGTCTGTAATATTTCATCATAAACTGTCCCAGGTTTGGATAATGCCATGGGGTAATCTGTTTGGGATGAGCCAATCTGCCCACTGTCATAGCTATATTCATCTATGTACTGATATTCAAAATTATTCTGGCTCTCTGTACCAATGTAACTGACCTGTTGATAACTATTGCCATATACCATGCTTTGTTGTGACTGTTGCAGTTGTTGTTTCTGAAACATTTCAGCTTTCCTCATCATCTCTTCATACACTTCTTCAGCACTTTTTAAAGGTTTGTTACTAGAGTTTGATGATTTTTCTGTTGGAGAATACAGAGACATAAACGTTGGCAAGTTGTATTCACTGCCTGACTTATATAATTTAGAACCAATTAATTCAAACCCTTCTGCTTCAGAATCTATAGAAGGCGAATATTCTGAACATGAAGACCTATGCAGTTCTTCCATTTCTGCCGCTTGCCTTAGTTCTTCAGTTGGGGATGCATCTTCAATTGGAGAGAGATTACTTGGCGGAGTTTTAGATCGTTCTCTTCTTCTTTGAGCTCTCAGTTCTTCCTTGTCTCTTTTTGTTTTGCGTGCAGTGCTACGGATTCTCTGCTGTTCTACTTCTCTCATTTTTTCCTGCTCCCTTAAAAGCTCTTCCTCCTCACGTAATTCCTCTTCTTCTGATGAATCCTCAATGGTTGGCAATAAAGGACCATGGGAGCGATGACGCGCCTTTCTCTGTTGCTTGACCTCCTCCAGTCTTTGTCTTCGACTAGGACTGCTGTCACTGTCTTCTTCAAGGGATGACATAGATGTAGGAGAAGTACCAGAAGTATAACTGGGTGTTGTTGCAGGTAAAGTTGAAGAGTATTCACCTCTAGATCTTTCCTCTGGTGATCCAGTCAAGCTTTCCATCTCTAACTCTGGCTCTCTGTCTAAATTGATGTCAGTCTCATGGTCAATTTCAATGTCTCTGTTGTAACTGTTTGTGCTATTTAGTTCGATGGTCTTAAAACGACGCAGTCCTCCTTGTGAAGCAGATAAGTCTTCTTCCTCTGCTTCCATCTCTTTTCTGTTCTCCTCATAAATGTTACTTGAATTATAAACAAGTCGCCTTTTTGAAGAGGAGGTACCTTTGATTTTTTCAGAGTCGTTTTTTTGTCCGTTCTTTCCACTGGTGTACTTAACATGATTGTACTCTTCTTCATCATCTTCAAGATTGTCTTCCTCTGCACTCATTTCTAAAATCTGTCTTCTCATAAATTCTTCATCAGTGAAGTCCCCCTTTACTTGCCTAGTTGGCAACGGTGAAAATCCTTCACTACTGTCCTCCACATAGTCATGACGTAACTTACTGCTAAAATCATCTGATGACTCTACCATATCCCTTTGGTCTCTTTGATTTTCCCATTCAATAGAGTCTTCATCTTCTTCTAGAATGTCTTCCAATTCTTCATCTGAATCAAAGGCTTCAGGGGTAATGGACAGTGATCTTGGCCTTTGTTTTTGCTTTTGATCCTCTCGCGAGCCATGAAACATTTTACCATTATCACTCTGAGGGATGGTTTTAGATTCCAATAGAGGTCTTACAGAGCTTTCTAGTTTAGTAAGCTCAGATGGACTTGGTGGACTGCGTTGAGATAAGCCTGTTCCATTTAACTTTTCCTCCTCTTGTTGTACCAGTCCTGCAATTTCACTTTGTGAGCTAGAAATTCCATCTGAAGAGTAACCAGTGTCACTTTGGCTTTGAGGGCTCCGGGACATATCATAAGTATAAGGCTTACTTATTTCCTGTGGAGAAACAAACAAAACTGGAGTTACCATATGTATGATGAAAGACAGTTATTCATAATCATACATGTTCCATGTCTGACATTGGAAGAAATCATCCAGTTACTATGTAGTGCTTATTTAACCCTATCATTAGTCAAAGTAAGATTCTGCCTAGAGTTCCAAATTTTGAGGTTTGTCTCACCCTTGCTTGTCATGCCTACATATGGTACCCCAGAATAGGGATGGACAATGTGAGACCCTTCAGTTGCTGCCAAGCTAGAACTTCTAGCATTCCCCACCTGTCAACAGGTTGCAGCTGGGAGGCCTCATGTTGCCCACCACTTCAAAATACTTAAATTGGACTTGTCACCTTAAGAGAAGTTTAGTTATTTTATATGTAATTAAAAACTGTCTACATTTCATTCTAGCCATTTCACTGTAACATAAATAATTTTTGAGAAAGTAACCATTATTTGTTGGTGGAATATGGTGGTACTTTATGCTAATGCAGTTTCTGTGCCAGGATAATCCCACAAAACTATGTATATACAGTACTGTGCAAAAGTCTTAGACAGGTGTGAAAAATGCTGTAAAGTATGAATGCTTCCAAAAATAGACATGTTAATAGTATATTTTTTTTTAATCAATTAACAAAATGATAGCGAGTAAACAGAAGAAAAATCTAAATCAATTCATTATTTCATGTGGCCACCCTTTTCCTTCAAAAAAGAATAAATTCTTCTAGGTACACTTGCATGCAGTTTGTTAAGCCCTTATGGACCAGCGGTCCAGGGGTGTGTTGTCCTTTAAGGACCACATAGCAAAGTCTGACATGTTGGCACTCTTGACTGAAATAAGGGAATAATAGTGACGACTCCGATCTTGGAGTGGTCAATTTCAGTCCCCGCTAATACTCACAGTGCTCCCACAGGAGTGCTGTGAGTAAAAAATATTTGACATGTCAGGACTGTCACTGGTCCTTTAGGCAAAAACAGCAGTGACGGTCCTGACATGTCACTGGGCGTTAATGGGTTAAGGAACTTGGCAGGTAGGTTGTTCCAAACATCTTGAAGAACTAACCACAGTTCTTCTGGGGATTTTGCCTAGCCTCAGTTGCTTCTCTCTCTTCATTTAATCCCAGACAGTCTCAATGATGTTGAGATCAGAGCTCTGTGAGGGCGTACCATCACTTCCAGGACTCCTTCTTCTTCTTCATGCTGAAGTTCTTAATGTCTTTGGCTGTATGTTTGGGGTCGTTGTCATGCTGCAGAATAAATTTGTGGCCAATCAGATGCCTCTCTGATGGTACTGCATGATGGATAAGTATCTTCCTGTACTTCTCAGCATTGAATACACCATTAATTCTGACCAAATCCCCAACTCCTTTTGCAGAAATGCAGCCCCAAACTTTCAAGGAACCTACACCACGCTTCACTGTTGCCTGCAGACACTCATTCTTGTACCGCTCTCCAGTCCTTCTGGTACAGCCAATGTTTCACATTTTGACTCATCAATCCAGAACACCTGCTGCCATTTTTCTGAACCCCATTTCCTGAGTTTTAGTGCATAGCTGAGATGCTTGGCCTTGTTTCCACATCGGAGGTATGGCTTTTTGGCTGCAAGTCTTCCATGAAGACCAAGTCTGACCAGACGTCTCTGGACAGTAGATGGGTGTACCAGGATCCCACTGCCAATTCTGAGCTGATGGCACTGCTGGACAGCTTCTGATTGTGATGGGAAGTAAGCATGATGTGTCTCATTTGCTGCACTAAGTTTCCTTGGCTGACCACTACGTCTATGGTCCTCAATGTTGCCTGTTTCTTTGTGCTTCTTCAAAAGAGCTTGAACAAAACATCTGGAAACCCCTATCGGCCTTGAAATTTCTTCAGGGAGAGACCTTGATGTAGTATAACTACTTTGTGTCTTGTTGCTGTGGTCACTCTTGCCATGATGTATGACTTTTGACATTAAACTGTCTTCAGCAACCTCACCTTGTTAGCTGATTGTGACTGTTCCTCACCCAATTTTATTCCTCCTACACAGCTCTTTCTGTTTCAGTTAATGATTATGTTTCAAACTACATATTAAATTGATGATCAATCACCTGTTTGGTATAACTGTTTAACCATACACCTGACTATATGCCTACAAAATCCCTGACTTTGTGCAAGTGTACCTAGGTTGGTTACACAAAATATTGATTTGATTTAGATTTTGCTTCTGTTCACTCACTATCATTTTGTTAATATATATATATATATATATATATATATATATATATATATATATATATATATGAGAAATGTAAGAGAAACCTATACACCACTTCTATGGTATAAAGCCTATAAGGACTTGCTTGTCAATAAAACATAACATTTATTGTATGTTTTAAAAATTACCCATCATTCTATCCTATAATAAAGTATAAGAGGTTTTTATGTTTAAAAATCTACTGCTGTTGGTTTAGCACCTGCAACTCAGCAGTCATTATTAATAACCACATTAGTCTAATAAGGAGTACTGCATAGGCAGGGAAAACATTTTTAGTTATAAACCCCATCACCATCAGTCATAAATAACTATCAACAGACTCACTGAGGTGGAGAGATAAATCTCAAAACACTTATTGCTAATGTTAAGCAGAGAGCTATTTGTTATATATTGTAGAGGAAAAAAGGGTGAAAGTAAAAACCTAGCTTTCAAATGAGCACTAAAGCATATGTGTTACTGATAAATAAAACATATCTAGTGTTAAAAATCCCTAAGCCACATCACATAATAAACTGATAGACATAATTAAATATCAGGAGATTATCTGCCAAAACAGTAAAATGCTACCTAATAGTATAGCAGCTTCATCAGGGATTCTGTTGTTGAATTTTCTTAGATCTCGGTTGATTTTATTTGTTCTTAGTACACATATATGCATATTTTAATTCTCTATCAAACTAAATTGCCTAAAATTGACAGATCTGTTTTAACTAATTAAGGACCAGAGTGGTGTGCAATGCATTGCAGAAGCAATGGGTTACACAGATGTCTTGTCCTTATGGAATTAACACATTTGTGCTAGTTTTACTTAAGAAAAAGTTTATTTTTCTCATAGAATACCATTACCTATACCTGTTCAGACCAAGGAAAGGCATTTTGGTATTAATGATTCTTGAATCCTAAAACTTAATAATTGATAAATAAGAATTCAGATGTTCATTGTTCAAGGGATAGTAATGTTTCAAAATAAAAGCAGCACCAATTAATATTCATAGTATTTGGGCCATGGAGAGTGTTATCTCAATACTGTCAGTTGTAGTTCAAGAGTAATTGAATGATAAAGTATCCCCCTCTCGCCCCTTTTCCCTAGTGTAAGCCACCTCCCCTCAGATGTGGAATCTTAAGACCAGACAGCTCACAGCAAGGGACAGTCTTCTTACTGTGAGAACAGTGAAAACCCTGCCCCCTTGACTGGTTTTTCAGATTTTCCCTTATGTTAACTGAAGATTGTCCCTCTCTGAAAGCCATCTGGACACCACCTTTCTGCTCTGAGGTGAGCAGTGTTATATCAGTAAAAGGGGCGGGAAAGGGATACTTTACCATTCAATTACTCTTGAACTACAACTTTGACAGTACTGAAATAACACTCTCCTTGGCCCAAATACTATGAAGATTAATTGGAGCTGCTTTTATTTTGAAACATTACTATCCCTTTAAATATGTGCATTGAAAATAATTCAGAGAATTGTTGTTTTTCTGGTGTATTTCCAATTGGGGTTTTAAATAAACCCATGCATATTCTCTCAGTATAATCTGAATACTCCAAAGAACTCAGTAGAGTGATTCAGGGGCAAAACAAATATACCATAGGGACCAAGCAACAATTCCTTTAATTACACTAATAAATAAAGATTTAAACTCATTGGGGTAGATTGACTAAGCGGTGATAAAGAGGTGATAAAGTAGAGATGACTTCTACAGTTTATCACGTCTCCAGTTCCTATTTTATTCTATGGAACCTATGCACTACGATTTCTTCAACTTTGGAGATCTTAGTGCAAAGACTCCATAGAATTACATAGGGACTGGAGAAGTGATAAACAAACTTATTTTAACAAATGGGATGTTGGAGAGATGTTGGAGATGTCTCTAGCATCCAGGGAATTAAAGGACTAAAGGTCAAGATAAAGAGGTTCATTTCTGGAGGAAATTCCCTCTTGATTAAAGTGGGTTTTTTAAAATTTGAATACTAGTGACCTTTCTAGCATCCAACAGGGATAAAAGCCCTATTTAAATCAAGAAGAATTTTCATTCTTCCCTCTATGGGGCAGGTAGTTTCCTCCATAATTTCACTGATTTAGCTTGATTGAAAAAAGGCCCTAAATATAAAGACAGCAAGTGGGGAGAAAATAATGTGTAATTTGGGTGAATTAACCATTATTATTTACATGGAATACTTCTAAAACTCACATTTGTGTCTTAAAGAAGCAGTAAACATTTTTTATGAAAACCTACATATTATAACACTTTCCTGTTGAGTAAAACAAGACACTCCCACGAATGCCAGTTTTTTTTTACTTAAAAGTTATAACAGTTCAACTTGTCAGTAAGTGAATTACAGTATGATTACTTCCTGAGATATAGCATGACTACTTCCTAGAGGCTGTGACAGAATAATTAATTGGGATCTAACCAATAGAGGGCACTGTAATATAAAAACCCAAGAGTATGAACCATAATAACTCTGAAAATATACATTACTCAGCAGTGGCAGTGCCCTACAATATATATTTTTCATAACAAAAGTTTACTACACCTTTAAAGTATTTCATAAACTATAATTTTACATATTATAACATCAATTTATAAATTGAATCCACAAATATTTCACATTTTCAAAGATCAATATTCACTTCCTCATCACAGACTCCATAGACTGGCAATGAATTGCAGGCCCTCAGGTCAAAGTGGTATCAGGTGGTGCAAATATTAAAAAGAGCTCACCTCTTGATCTTTTGCTTTTTGAATCTCAGAGGATGACTTGCCATTCCTTGTTTCCTTTTTACTACTCAAGCTTTTTCCTTTTGGCACCAGCTGCTTTGACACCTTTTGCGATTCTGTAGAAGCTTTGGTCTGGACAATATCTTCTGCAGGTTTTCTATCCTCACTGAGGGTTTGAACTCTGCCCTGTTCTGAGCTCTTGTGATGGTTAGATTGGGAAGTGCGCTTGTCTTGTGTTGTCTCTAGCTGATGTCCTGTAATAGACTGAGAGACTGCTTTCTGCTGCAGACCTGTGGTTCCTGTTTGGTGTTGGGTAGATGATGTAGATGCCGACCCTGGTTTCTGGTGCTGGGGTGATGCTGTCTGGGTGTGTCCAGGTTTCTGGTGCTGAGGTGATGCTGTCTGGCTAAGAGATGGCTGATGTCGTGGTGATCCTGTTGATGGAGCTACAGGTAGATGCCTTGGTGACCCTGTGGGTGTAACTCCTGGTAGGTGTCGAGGTGAACCTGGAAGTTGTTTTGAAACTTGTGGTAAGGGTGCTGGTGCATCACCTAGACTTCCCTCTAAAAGCCTCTGAGTCTGGCAGTTCAAACACAGCCATTCATTTTTCTGCAATACATAAAAAACCATCTTCAGATATATTGTAACATGTACATGGAGCATCTAAAACCTGTTATTTTATAAAGTCTTTAAAATTAGTATTCCATATAGTTCCCTGACTTTTAACAATCTTAGAACCTGGAGCAATTCTGAAGCAAACCATTGCATCACAGGGGAAACAGAAAATACAATTAATTCAAACTGAGCTCAACTTCTTGAATGCTAGAGAGGTCACCAATGCATTAGATAGTAATCCATTGGCGACCTCTAGTATTCAAGGTGTTTAAAGGTCTTTTAAAGTGCAATTACTGTCTGCTGCAATGGCAGCAGACAGTAAAAAAAAAGACTGGGTCTATGCAGCCTCAAAATATCTAATGGCTGTTAGAGCTGACCCCCTTGGCTGGATGTGAAGTGGAAGTTTGTGGCTCTCCCCACAGATATAATGTGTTTAATTTTCAAGCCCAATACAGAAAGTGTATGGGGGCCCTGCATTGAATAGGACAGGAATTGCAGGTTGCAGCATAGCACCAGCAGGACAGCCTCAAGGAACTTCTTTAAGAAACTACTATTCTGCACCGCTACTGATGCACTGGGGCTCATAATGCTGTCCAGGCTTCATTATCAGATCTGCTTCAATGGAAGCAAATCTGATAATAGGGCAACTAACTGATGATAGTTCCCCTTTAAATCAATTGGAATTTTGAAAATATTTATTTCTTCTCTATGGTGCAGTTGGTTTGTCGTTAGTAGAAAAATAATATAAGGTAAATTAAAGATATAGTACATTTTTACAGTTAAAATTATAGAGATACAACCTTCAAATCTGATTAGACTTGCATTATTTAAAACATCCAATGTTACATTGTATTAGAGCTTTATCAAAATTCTCCTAGAATTAGGTTTTTCCAAAATCAGTAGGAAAGCAATGAGACATATAAATAATCTTAGCATAAATAAATAAGAAAGAAAGATTTGAAGTCATTTTGGAGCAAACAGCTATGCAACTGGGGACAAATAAAAATTCCCAGAATTCCCATTTCCTTAATTGGGGCTTTTAACCCCTTGAATGCTTTAGGAGTCTCCAGTGTATTGTTTGTCAATGTGATGAGACCTCGCTACCATTCAAGGGTTTTGAAACCCCATTCAACCCTTCAAGTGCCAGAAGGGTATCCAACGCATTGCACTCAAAGGGATAAATCAAAAAGGGATTTTTAGTTAAGTCCTAGGACAAAGTCAGTGTGCTCCAGAATGTCTCCAGGGGGAGATGCACTAAGAGGTGATAAAGAGGTGATAAAGCAGAGATAACTTCTCCAGTGATATCACTTCTCCAATTCCTATGTTATTCTATGGAGCCAATGCACTAGGATTTCTTCAAGTTTTTAGATCTTAGTGAATAGGCTGTATACTAGGGATGAGCGAGCACCCCGATGCTCGGGTGCTCGGGTGCTCTGACCGAGCACCCCCTGATGCTCGAGTGCTCGGCCGAGCACCCGAGCCCCATTCAAATGAATGGGAGCACTCGAGCATTAAACCAGGCACCCCCTGCTCTGATGAGCGGAGGGTGCCTGGTCAATGTCCCCCTTCATCTCCGCTATGCCCCTCTTCCACAATGTCCCCCTTCATCTCCTATGCCATAGCGGAGATGAAGGGGGACATTGTGGAAGAGGGGCATAGCGGAGATGAAGGGGGACATTGTGGAAGAGGGGCATAGAGTCTATGCCCCTCTTCCACAATGTCCCCCTTCATCTCCGCTATGCCCCTCTTCCACAATGTCCCCCTTCATCTCCTCTATGGCATAGGAGATGAAGGGGGACATTGTGGAAGAGGGGCATAGCGGAGATGAAGGGGCACATTGTGGAAGACGGGCATAGCGGAGATGAAGGGGGACATTGTGGAAGAGGGGCATAGAGTCTATGCCCCTCTTCCACAATGTCCCCCTTCATCTCTGCAATGCCCCCTTCATCTCCGCAATGCCCCCGTACCTCCATTCCCTGGTGGTCCAGCGGAGCGTCTTCGGATCTGTGCCTCTTCCGGCACAGATCCTCTTCACCCGAACATGTCGGGCGAGCACATGGCGGTACTCGTACGAGTACCGCCATGTGCCGAGCAGAGCGATGCTCGAGCCGATCCGAGCATCGGCCGAGCACGCTCGCTCAACACTACTGTATACAATAACATAGGAATTGTAGAAGTGATATTACTGGAGAAGTCATCTCCACTATATCACCTCTTTATCACACCTTAGTGAATCTTCACTCAGTTCTTTACAGTACATACTCCTCAAAAATAGTGGTCCTGCCACTATAAGTATTGTTAACTTTAAAGATAGTTAAAAACTGTCTTTATGCTGTGCTAACCATTTATTTGTAAAATAAATAGTTTTTTGAGAAATGAACCTTTATTTGCTGGTGATTCAGTGTGATATTTTATGCTACTTAGTACCTGTGTTAAAGGGATAGTAATACTTTGTTTTATGTTTATTTTATTTTGTAGGCATTAAAAAAACATGAAGAACAATATGTCTTATCTCTCAAACCTTTATGGTTTGAGAGATATTCGCAAGCAAAGTTTCCCCCTCCCGTCCCTTTTACCTAGTGTAAGCCATCTCTTCTCAGATGTGGAATGCAGTCCATAGACCAGACAGATAACAGAAGGGGACAGTCTTCTTCCTATCAGAACAATGAAAGCTCTGCCCCCCTTGACAAGTTTTTCAGGTTTTTCCCTTATCTTAATTGAAGATTGCCCCTCTCTGCAGTCTACCTAGGAACCTCCCTTCTGATCTGGCTGAACAGTGTTACATCAGTAAAAGGGGCGGGAGGGGGATACTTTGTCATTGAATTACTCTTGAACTACAACTCTGACAGAATTGAAATAACACTCTCCAAGGTCCAAATACTAAGACGATTAATTAGAGCTGCTTTTATTATGAAACATTACTATCCCTTTAATGTTTTGTTCTACATCCCATTTTGTCCTACATTACTGTTTTTGATTTTCTTTCACATAGGATATATGGTATTACAGTAGCTAATTTAAATAGGATATACAGGATTACAATGATTTACATTTAGGGGAAAAGAGGAAATTCAGATTGCCAGGAAACAGTCAGGATAGAATACATTCCCTCACCATTATGAGATTTAATACTATACTGAAAATAATAGCTGGAGTTTGATCTTGAAAAGCTTTCATTAGTCCCTCAAAGGTAAATTAACAAGAAAAAAATCAATATATATATATATATATATTCATGTGTATGTTTTTGTGTATATTAAAAGCCCAGTATTTTACTTATTTCTTGCCACTACTCCATCCACTGAGCCGCAGCTTTATAAACTTACAGTCCCGTAAGTGCTGGCCATATGAAATGTGAAGAGGTAACTGAGGATTCCTATTGGTTGCTTTGATTTCACACCCACATATGCAACCAATAGAAATTAAGCTGCTACAGACAGCACCAGCTCTAGTGGAGGTAGAACAAAAAGCCCTGTTAAAGGGATAGTAATATTTTACAACAAAAAGCACCTCCAATTAATCTTCATAGTATTTGGGCCACGGAGAGTGTTCTGTCAGATTTGTAGTTCAAGAGTAATTGTATGATAAAGTATCCCCCTCCCTCTCCTTTTACCTAGTGTCAGCCACCTCCTCTCAGATGTGGAATCTGGTCACTTAACCAGACAGCTAGCAGCCAGGGACAATCTTCTTACTGTGAGCATAAGGAAAACTTGACAGATTTTTCCTTGTGCTCACTGAATATTGTCTCTCTCTGCGATCCATCTAGACAGTCTTGCTGCTCTGAGGTGAGCAGTATTACATCAGTAAAAGGGGCGGGAGGGGGATACTTTATCATTCAATTACTCTTGTACTACAACTCTGACAGTATTGAAATAACACTCTTCATGGCCCAAATACTATGAAGATTAATTGGAGCTGTTTTTAATGTGAAACATTACTATCCAATTAAAGTCTATACAATTAGGGCTATAAGTTTAGAATGTTGCCACTCTCACAGGTTGGAGAAGTAGAGATTAACTAGTAATATACTGAGTTTTAACATGTTTTTATATTTTCATGTAAATTGCTCTTTAATACTCATCTAAAATAAGAACATATAAAAGTAGAAAGAAACAATAATTGCTGCACGTTGTAGATACATGAAATATCTGTAAATGTATGTTAGTACCTCCTTCCACTACAAATAATAATTGCGAAGTAACTCTAGAATCCTGCTACTCACACAAGTAGGAGAAGCAATGATTAACTAACAAAATACATTTATATTTCATTAGTTGATCTTCTAATGACCATCTATATTTAGACTGCAAAAAGAAATCCAATCAACGTTGCAGTTTCTAGACCACAGTTAAGAAATCTGAAGTTAAGCAATCTGCAGTTTCTAGACAACAGTTAAGCAATCTGAAGACCTTTAGCTGTTGAGTACTAAAGGTCTCAACAGCTGGAGGGTCTCAGGTTGCCTATCCCAGTTCTAGACACTAAGAAGTTTTAAAATGCATTTTAGTATCGCCTATCAATAAAATAATAATTGAGAAACTGTTACTATCACATGAATGAGGTTTTTGGATTTTTTTTTGTGAAAGTATTTTACCAGGAAGAATACATTGAGATTGTCTCTCCTTTTCAAGTGTGTAACCTTCTAAACAACAGATCAACACAAGGTATATTAAAGGTACACCTGGACAATAATAACCCAGTGGTTAGGTGCTCTCTATGGCGAAAACATAATAGGGATAAAGAAGTCCCAAGGACTAGAACCCATTAAATGAGGCACACTACCAGGAAAAGTATATTCCAAAATACAAAAAATCATTATTATTGTAAATACATACTAAGGAGACAAAAATAAAACATACTTAAAATACATAATCACTAGAGGGGGACCATCAAATATCATATAATATACAAGTAATGGCTCATTGACAAATTGGTATAGTCTTAAGAAAAAAAAAGTGCTCGTGCCAAACAGTACTTATAAGTTACATGTGCAAATAAACACAAAAAACAAAATACAATAGTAAGATACTTATCAATCCAAGTTTTATCCCAACATAATGAAGACTAGAAAAATAGGTGAGCGCCAAAAATAACCAAAGAATAATGTAGGACGATCTCCCCTCTAAGAGCCATACTCCCAACGCATATCGCCAAATGGCTTCATCAGGGGTGTCACATAACCTCCCGAACACTCCCAGGACCGAACAACCCCCCAGAAATAAGGTGCACATACACACCTCCAGGAATCTATATGCAGTCTCAATTATATATGTTTATCAGCTAGTGGATCCACTAGAATAGGCTACTGAATCACTGAATTCTATAATATAAAAGGCCAGATGTATGTTTGTCTGATGAAATCATGCACAGTAGAGACTGCCTGAATGCAGGCCAGATGTATGTTTGTCTGATGCAGTCATGCACAGCAGAGACTGCCGGAACGCACTTTTGACCGTGTACACAGGCTTTTACACTAATATTATTATAATCGGATAAGTAAAATTCTTCAATTCTGAGCTCAGTACCATACTCAGTCTTCTTTTCGTATCCTATATGTAATTGAAGTAAATCATCAGATATATACATCCATGTGACTATGAGCGATATAATTCCACATATAGCTCCTTTTACAAGAACTCAATTAGTTCCATATAACTTTGGACCTATATAGGTTAGTAATGATAAACTCAGTCCATCCACTAAAGGGTCAATAAATAAAGGGAATCCACAAACACATTATTTTAATGGCGGACTTAGTGATCGTATAAAGGAAGTTCATTGAATTGAACACAAGCAAGTGGATTAGCAGGTTAATGTGCAATTACATCAACAGAACAAGCCTTAACTCTTTGAGTGCCAGAGGGGGTATGCCCCTGGCACTCAAAGGGTTAAAGCATCCTATATAATAATTCGCTAAATGTATGTTTGTCAGAAGCTGTCATGCTTAGTACAGACTGTCCGTGCCGCAGCTGACAGGGGACTACGGTGTGAATTTGGAACGCCCCGCTCCATATTAGCTGCGGTGCGGGCAGTCTCTACTGTGCATGACTGCACCGTGGCCATTGCTGGGTGGCACTGTGACCCATGTACACAGGCTCTTCAACTAATACACAGTATAACTCAGTATACTTATCAGATCCACATTCCATCTTATCTAGTTCTCTTTGTGGCTCCATGCAGCACCTTAGCTCATCCAAGCATATTATATAGAACCACTCTGCTATTGTATCATTTTTTGTCTTGTGGTGTAGGTAGGAGTATGTATTTTGATCTTGGGGTATTTGCGTAATAGATATGCCAAGATAATCTAATGCAACCATTCTTTAAATGATGTACATAAACCTATAGGTTTGCTACAATTTATATTGGTATGTGAATGCTTGATACTTCTCTTTTTGCAATCCGATAGCTCAGTTTGGTAGCTCCATCACTTTATAACAGTTTGAACAGTTGTAACTTTTGAATAAAATTGTCATCAGTGGGAGCCCCTTGTTTTATTCAGCAGGAAAAGCTGTACAATATGTGTTTTTTTATAATAAAGGTTTACTTCTCCTTTAAGATGTTTGCAATTTTGCCTCTGGGATGTGAATAATTCATTCCTGACTAAAATTGCAATCCAACTGCTTCCTGGATAAAAAAAGTTCCTTTAACATTTTAATCACTATTTATATCTTTCTTTGTTAATAATGTATCCATTTATTTTTTGAACATATTTACTCTATCTGCCAACACAATCTCCATAGGGAAGGAATTCCACATACCTACTGCACATTGTAAAAAATAACCTTTCCTTTGCTGTAGATGATTACTCCCTTCTTCTCATCTTAACCCATTGGTTTTATTCACCATCACTTCTCCTATGAGAACATAAATTGCTACCATATTGATTGCTAAAAGAGCCCAAGTGCTTAGAAAATCCATATGAAACCATATATATTAGAGAATAATTGGACTTGTAAGACACAAATGGGCCAACTTCATTGAGATGACCTGAGAGGGTAATTTACTGTTCTTCTCCTAACCATCCTCATCAAAAAAAGGCTTGAATAACATATTAATCCATTAAACCAGTACAAGTATAAAACTGCTGATACATTATGAAAGTGAAAGACTGCATATACTATAGCAGATCTTTAACACAAGAGCTGCTAAGCACTGCTCTTCTCCCCATAAGACAGAGCATTCCATAATTAAACTCTTGTAGAAGGCTTGTGATTTACAGCTATGCTTCTAAGGAGCTTCTGAGCAGCTGCTATCTGTCCTGGTTTGATCTTCAATTTGGATTAGTATGGTAAAACTGACACAGGAAAGGATTTTTTTCCCATTCTGGTATGGAATATCAGAGAGATTAATTTCATTTAAGGATGTCAGATCACCAGCTTCTATCCACTTCTTCTGTGCTGAAAGTGCAATCCAACGTAGGCAGCAGAACATTAAATGAGTAAACAAAGAAGTAGGTGGAATAACAAGTACTACCACTGTTCTCATTACATGTTTATTAATAGATCATACCATGAAAGAAAAGAGATAAATACAGTATGATGACATGACCAACGTGTTTATGGTTCCCACAAAAATGCTCATACTTTCCATTATCTCGATAATCCTGTTTATATTCATATTAAGGCACAGTGTGCTAGAAAAGATTAATTGAGAATGCTGAGATGTCTTAAAATTTCCAGTTATTATTGATTTGTACTGATATATGCATGAAAGGGTGGTGGACTCTGTGGTAAAGGAGAGAGAAAGGAAACTAAAACGTAACTATCTGCTGCAGAAGTTCAGTTCTCAAGGGCCACCAACTGGCCAGCATGTAAGGATTTCCCTGATTAATCACAGGTGAGTTAATCAGAGGCTCATTCATTTTCACTGACTCACCTGTGCTTAATCAGGAAAATCCTTAAATCCTGGCCAGTTGGTGGTCCTTGAGGTCTAAACTTGGACAGGCCTGATCTACAGTACTGTTCCTCAGTTCTAGTCTTCTGGTTTTCTTAATATTGCAAGTTATAAGGTTATCTGCTTCAGAGCACAGGTGGGTTAATTAGTGGGTCAGTTCTTTTGATTAGTTTACCCATGCTTTTCAATACAAACAGAACTATTAGTAGTACTTGGCACTGGTGAGTGAGAAACCTTAAGCTAAAGTAGTGCATCAGGGATAGTCTGCCTGAGGTCCTACATTTGTTGAGGACTACAATTCTCATCATTCCCAGGCAGCCAATGACGGGAGTTGTAGACCTTAACAGCTGGAGGTTCTCAGGTTGCCCAACCCTGTATTGCACTCTAGGATATAGTTATCAAAAGAAAAAAAACAGTGATTCTGAAGAAAACTAAATGCATCTCATGCATCAAAGTAAAAGCCAAATAAAATCAATGGAATGTACCATATGATAAATGTGTTAGAGTTCTGCCAAAAAAATGTTCTACCTTGTCACTCTGAAAGAAAAGAATATTGCTTTATGTTCAGGCATCAAAAGGTTTGCATTAATTATACAGAATGGCAATTTAAATATGTGGTGCAGACTCTTGTTGGACTCATTGGCTGGTAACATAGACACAAGATGAAAGAAAAGAGAGCTTTTCTGCCAATAGCAGTGGCTCACAAACCTGTCTTCAGTGACCCTTAACAGTCCAGGACTGGAGGATTTCCCTGCTTGCGCACAAATGAGTTAATAAATATGACTGAGAATCTGGATAACTGAGCTGAACTCAAGTAGGGAAATCCTCACGTCTTCCTAGTGGTTACTGTTGACAGGTTTCATGAACCATTGACCTATAGCATTCATTCACCTCTAGCCATTGAGTTCGATTATGTGTGGCCTTTAAAAAGTGACCAATATATTAAAGGCTGGAAAAGAGGTTATTATAACCAGAACTTATGTACATCAGCAAGAGAGCAGGAATGGAGTGATGAAAGCAGATAGGCAATGTAGCAGGGGTACTCTTGGCTTGAAAACCGAAACTGCAGAGAGGAAATGTAAGCTCCCCAAGGAAGTATGGTTTAACATGATTATAAAATTGAAAGCAGGGTTATAACAGAAGAAATAGATTGCTTTTATCTTTAGCTGGAGCTAGAAAGTAACATGGGGTAGCTTACGTTCTAGTTCTATAGTGGCCAACAAGCATTTGTGGGTTATTTTTTTTTTTGTTTGTTAATAATAATAATAATAATAATAATAATAATAATAATAATGTATAATCTAGTTACATATTCACACAGAAAGTGAGGTTGAAAACTTCACTAAGTTCAGCTTGTACAAGATATTCCCCTCTGTTGGCTGAAAAGACAGCATGTGAAATCAGACTAAATCCATGTTTTTCTCCCTAAATTTAAAAAAGTCACTCTGATATCTCATTTTATTAGCAATTAGGTTTTGTACGTGGGATTACCAGTATTTGGAATGGAAGACGGGAAGTGTAGGAGTGTCGTAGGGGATCAGGAAGCAGAGATAAAAGGGTAAGTTAAAGGAGAAAAAGGATGAGGTAGGGAGAAAGAGGATGAAGAGAAAGGAAATAAGGGAACATAGAAGTGGAGGGTAGAAGAGAAGGAAGGAAGCAGAAGGAAAAGTAATGAGGGATGAGGCCAAGAGAATGGAAAGAGGGAAAGGAAGGGGTAAGAGTGCAATAAGGGGTTGTATAAGAGGAAAGAAGGAGATATATGAATGAATGGGTTACAATGAAAATAAAGTAAATATTTTAAATTGCATTCTATCCACCCCCTTCCACATTTTACTTGTTGCTATAAACTCATGCATTTATTTTACTGCTAAAGCTATGCTAGCGAGCAGCGCCCCATTCTTTGGGGTAGTTGTAGCACAAATGCTGCACTGAATGCACCTAGATAAAATGACACACACCTACTGTGCATGAATGGTTGACTGTACTGCATAACTGAAAGCAAAAGAAAATTATGGAGCAAATCATCTGCACCACAGTGGACAAATTCCCATTGTAAAGGGCCTTTGAAACCATTGAATGCTGTAGGTCTCCGATGAATTATGAAACACTAGAGACTTTAGTATTCAATGGGTTTAACCAGTTGAGTGCCAGAGGGGTGTGAAAATCTCTGGCACTCAAAGGGTTAAAGCCCCGTTTAGATCAATTAATTATCTGATTTGCCACCAACAATGCAGCTGGTCTGCTCCAGAATTGCTCCTCTTTGGATTTCTGCATGCAATTCATACCCCTTCCCTCCCCACACACACACCTAAACACCCCTTCCCCCCCCCCCCCCGCCACCTTTTCTCCCAGTGTATGACTGGACCTTCTCCTGAGCAGTTAAATTATATAAGGTTGGTAAAGAGAGCATTTATCAGTCAAACACTTTAAAATGGCAGCCTGACAGTGTTAACAACCCATGTTGTGGGATACCTTCATAATCTGCAAGTGAGAGACAGTGAAAGAGATGTTTACCTAAGACCTACAGCTTATACATCCTTACTTTGTGATCAAAAGTCCCCACTTAACGCTGTACTTATCTCTTTCAGCCATTTCCTATAACTCAAATAATCTTTATTATGTGCATCAGGGGCGGATTGTAGGGGAATACCAACCCGGGCATTTTTTATATTAAAGCAGCACACTAGCTGGTGTTTTTATCGATGTCCCCTTGTGGTCCCTGTGCGGCATGGGAGAGCAGGCACCAGGATATTATGTCATATCCTGGTGCTCTGCATTAACAAGGAATGCGAAGGCTGTCACAGAGAGTGCCTGTGCCGGTGGCAACACAGACCTCTCCTTCAAAATATCGTGGGACGGTGAGGTGAGATCCTCTGATCTCCCCCACCGGCCCATGATCTAGCGGCCCACCGGGGGATGCCCGATCCCCCGATAGGACAATCCACCCATGAAGTGCATTGTCGTGATAATGCTACCTTCCAACAGACTGAATGAATCTCCACAGACATAACTAGAACACAATGGGGTACATATATGCTAAAGGTCGATACTGGGGCAATATGATTTTGTCAATGTGTGCAAAGCACTCTGACATTTTGATGTACACATACATCGCCATATTCACTAAAATTTATGGATGGAAGGGGAGGGGAAGGTCCTCATTAGCATACAGGCTTGTTGAAGTGCTGTTGATGTGGAAGTGATGCTCTCCCTCACACATCATCAGCACTACGACAATCCTGAAGTCTAAGAGAATTCTCCTCTGCTTCCCTATTTAGCCAGTAGGAGAGTGAAGAGAATACTTTCAGCACCATGGACAGCATCACTCCCTTATCCCTTTGCGTGCCATAGAGATGTGCATTTCTCACCCCTGTGGCACTCAAAGAGTTATAAAAAAGCACTACTCAATTATCCCCTCAGCTCTGTATTATATTTATTTCATACCTGTTGTGCTCTCTCAAAGGAACAAGGGTGGGGGTCAGGGAGCATTCATGGGGATTTGTTCCTACCGGCGTCCCCCCAGCCTTGTTCCCTTGCCCACTAGTAGACAGAACCCCATGTTCACTGTCTGAACCCCCCAGCCTTGCTCCCTTGCCTACTGGTAGCCACAAATACCTATGGGTACTACCTAAGGAACAAGGATGAGTGGGGCTAACACACAATGCTGATGTTCCCCATGATGCTTCACAGTTCCACATGTTGTCTCCTTACAGTAACATCTCGACAAATGCAGCCTGCACACAGTTAACCCTTTGAGTGCCAGAGGGGTATGCAATGCATTGCAAAGCTTGCAACCTCAGTATAATGATAAACGGAGCTTGCTGTAACAATACAAGTGATTCACACAACACACTGAAGTGAAGCGTGAACGTCAACCCTGGGGCTGCTGGAAGGAGAGTTAAATAGCACTGGGAAATCCTGAAGAGCTGTGCCGAAGATTCAACGTGCTGCATAATGCAGAAGTGCACAGCTTGAAGACTAAAGATCTTAAAATGTACGCAAGTGAAAAAAAAACAAAAAAAACAAAAAAAACACATTTCCTAATACTAGTTCCATAGTTAAACATATGGTAAAAAGTTTTTCAGTTGTGAATGTTCCCCTTTAAAATATCTATGCTGACTAAGTTGTGGTTTATTAACCTTATGAGTGTCAGAGGGTGCGCAATGCATTGCAGTGCAATGATTTGCATATACTTTTGCATTCATAGGGTTAAAGGTAAAATCTTATGCTTTTTGTGATTATACTAAAGTTAGACCTCGAGGGGAGCATCAGGACCTCTCCTGATGTCACCTGGAATTGATCACCTATGCAATAGGATAGATCAATGCGGAGACCAGGAAGGTGCTTTGTTTTTTGTCAGTGAGCGCTTGTGTAGAAGGATACAAACTTTCACTGACAAAAAGCTACTTGAGAGGCCCGCTTTTATGAATAAACCGTCTCTTTGCTTGTGTAAAGCTGTCTCTGCACTTGTGTAGGTGGATCACACATCCATTCATAAGAATGAGACTCTCAAGCGGCTTTTTGTCAATGAGCATTTGTCTCCTCCTACACAAGTGCTCTCTGACAAAAACCAAAGGGCTTTTGTAGGGGGCACAAGTGAAAGGTGCTGATTGCCTTCCTGGTCCTCCTGGTTGCCGCATTGATCACCTATCATATTGGATAGGTGAGCAATGCCAGAAGGACATCAGGAGGGGTACTGATGCCCTCCTCGAGGTCTGACTTTAGTACAATCGCTAAAAGCAATGCGTTGAGCAGCCCTCTGGTACTCATAGGGTTTATACACAACAACTTAAGCAGCATACATATTTTAAGTAGGGTTAACTGTGTGCAGGGTATATTTACTATAAGGGGACAATGTATGTCGATGTGCAGGTACGTGCACAGACATTTTGGGGGGCAGGAGCTCAAATGAAAAAAAGGGCACTTCTCATAATTATTTTTTTTTTCGTTAAAAGGGCACAAGGGCACTTTGGACAAAAAGGACAGGTGCTCAAGCCCCCCTTGGTCCCTTGGTGTCTATGTGTGCACGTGCCTGTCGATGTGGAATTGTCCGGCATCGTTGTCAAGATGTTACTGTGTAAGGGGAAAATGTATGTTGATGTGGCATTGACAGGCATCATTTGTTGAGATGTTACTGTGTAAGGGGACAATGTATGTTGATGTGGAATTGTCGGGCATCATTTGTTGAGATGTTAATGTGTAATGGTACAATGTATGTCGATGTGAATTGTCGGGGATCATTTGTCGAGATGTTACTATGTATGGGGATAATGTATGTTGATGTGGAATTGACAGGCATCATTTGTTGAGATGTTACTGTGTAAGGGGACAATGTATGTTGATGTGGAATTGTCGGGCATCATTTGTTGAGATGTTAATGTGTAATGGTACAATGTATGTCGATGTGAATTGTCGGGGATCATTTGTCGAGATGTTACTATGTATGGGGATAATGTATGTTGATGTGGAATTGACAGGCATCATTTGTTGAGATGTTACTGTATAAGGGGACAGTGTATGTTGATGTGGAATTGTCGGGCATCATTTGTTGAGATGTTAATGTGTAATGGTACAATGTATGTCGATGTGAATTGTCGGGGATCATTTGTCGAGATGTCACTGTGTAAGGGGACACTGTATGTCAACGTGGAACTATGGAGCAGGATGGAGAACATCAGCTTTGTGTGTTAGCCCCCACATGCACTGCCTGACATCCCCAGCCTTGTTCTGTTTCCTAGGTAGTGCCCATGGGGATGTGTGGCTACCAGTAGGCAAGGGAACAAGGCTGGACAGCTGACATGCAAATTGGGAATTCAGAGAAGTTTTATTCCTCTCGATGCTACAATTTCTATACTCCAGAATTGTTCCATCTATTGCTTTCTGCATCAAGCCTCTACAGTTAAAGGGATAGTAATGCTTAATATTGAAAACAATATATATATTGGACGGTTTATCCTTGTATGAAAAAATTGAGTACTAACACTGCTGAAAGATGTTTACTAAAATTTTATTACAGCTCAAATCTGCATTTTTGAGGTGTAGTACTTCTGTGGAGTGAATGTTATGCCAGCGCGTTGCTGCAGCAGTCTATGTTGACCATAGTCCTTTGCTGTAGCACCACTGTAAATTTTCAGGACATGGAGGAAATGTACCCAAAAACTCAGAGGCTGAGTTGCAATAACTTTGAATAAAACATCTCACCGCAGTGGGAATACATTGTTTTACTCAACAGGATATACCCTGCAGAATACAGTTTTTCAATATTAACCCCTTAACAACCCATGACGTACATGTATGTCATAGGGTGTATGTACATAAAGGACCAAGGATGTACATGTATGTCATGTAATTCAAGGCTCCCCGCACGGCTGCACGCCATTCATGGATCCCTGAATCGGATCACAAGAAAAAAAAGGTCCATGGTCCTTAAGTGCTGGCTGCGTGTGAGCGCATCCGATCCTTAAGGGGTTAAGGATTACTATACTCTTTCAGCATTTGGTAAACCTAGCAATATTGCTGTACTTGGATTGCACTCAGGTAATACTTTGGCTTCCAACAAATGACACTATTACGGAGACATCAATTCTCTGTCAGCTAATTTGTTTTTAATGGTTGAGGACACATCACATTATTTCAGGTGTATGATCTTTCCAAAAGGAAGCAATGGTAAATGTCACAATTTTAATGTCACAGGCTCTACGACCTTATAACAGCTTAATCCAAAACAACTTGCTTTGGTTGATGCAACATGACATCAAATAGAATTTTTCTTGGCAGCAGAGATGTGAACATTTGGAAACAAAACTAAATTGTGGAGCAATACTACAGAGGACCAAAGGTCAATGACAAGCATGAGAGTTATGGAACTATGAGAGAAGATTCTTATCTAACATAATTTGTGAATGAAAGGCTGATATCATAACAAATCAAATATATTAATCCAGAAAAAAACTCACTCACCTATGTCTATCAATACAAACATTAGGTTAACCCCTTAATGACCCATGACGTGCCAGGACCGTCATGGGTAACCTTCCCACAGGGACCCATGACGGTCCTGGCACGTCATGGGTTAAATGATAGCAGAGCTCCTCTGTGCATACTGCTATCATGGTGTATAAGCTGAAATGGAGTGCTCCAGGGCCAGAGCGATTAGTTTCAGTGCTTCTCTCCTCTGCCGGTACACGTGTTCGCTCCAGGAGTGATCACATGTGCCGGCATTTTCATTCACAAAGGCAATGTGTTTCAAACATTGCCTTTGTGGTTGCTCTCTGCCTCTCTCTTTCGTACTATGAGAGTAAGGAAGAGAGAAGCAGAGAGCAGACATAACATCAAATAAAATCATGAGTTAGGGGGTATTAACCCCTTCAGTCTGTGGTGTAACTATAAGGGTCGTAGGGGTCACACCCGCGACCGGGCCCTTCACTCCAGGGGCCCAGCCGCCCCCTGCGGCCCCTCCGCCTGGCGCCCTCAATCTCCCTCCAGTGTTTTAGTAATGCAGAGAGATAGTGTCATCTCCCAGCGCTCTGCAATACAGAAGAGGACCGTGCGGGAGCTCTTCTGCCACTCCACTGGACCACCACAGATTGGGAGGTAGGAGATGGGGGGGCATTGTGGAGGGCCCGGGGGCCAATGTGGTCGGGGGGGCAATGAATGTGGTCAGGGGGTTGGGAGGGCCATGGCACTTCTTGCACCAGGGCCCAGAGGGTTCTACTTACGCCTCGGCCTTCAGTGCTGGTACTGGGGCAGGCTGGATGTAGGTCCATTTCTGAACTGCTAAGAGCAACTCTTTTTTTTTTTTTATAAATTTCAAACACAGCAAATATTTTACTTAAACATAGTATTTATAAAACAAATCTGCTAAGTGTAAACAAAAAAATAATAGTTTTATAGTTGTGGAGCAATTCAATACACTTATACACACCACAAATTCTTACCAATAAAAAAAGTGGAAAAATAGGGTGGGAAAGAGGGACATGGGGATTTTTACCCCAGGGGGAAGTGACCACATAAAACTGCCCATTTTGTAGGTATGAATGACCGGTCATACCTTTCATGCAGTCACCATAAAAAAATAAAAAAATTTTTTTTTTTACTTTTTTACCGATTTCTTTAATTTTAATAAAATAAATGGTGGTTTATTCACATAAGTGTGGTATCAAAAGAAAGTCCTATTTGTGCGTGAAAAAACTGTATATAATTTGTGTGGCTGAAATAAAAGCCTTAGAGGAAAAACACTGTTGAACAAAGACATAGTCAAAAAGGTCAGAATTGCTCTGGTCCTTAAATGCAATCAACCCCAGATTTTCCCGGTCCTTAAGGGGATACTTAAAGGGATAGTAACACTTGATATGTAAAAATAATGTATATTGTAGGTTTTACCCTTCTGAATAAAACACGGTTACTCTTACTGCTGAGAGGGGTTTTATTCAAATGTTATTGCAGCTCAATCTTGAATTTTGTAGGTGCAGTGTCTCAGTGGCCTGAAATGTTACTGTGGCGCTGTTGCTATGCCATCCTATGGACAGCTCTGTTCAGTTGACAATAAACCTCCTTATACTCCATAGTAACAGCACCACTGTGCAATTTCAGGCCATTGAGATAATGCACACATAAAATTAAAGATTCAGCTACAATGACTTTTGAATAAAACACCTCTCAGCAGTGGTAATACCTTGTTTTATTCAGAAAACTAAAGTCTACAATATTTTTTTTCCTTAAAAGTGTTACTATCCCTTGAACTTACCTACTAGGCTTTCAACAGATTGCTGTAATGCACGAAATGACAACAATAAATGTAAACAAAAGGGGCAGGGTTCCAACGCAGGCATTAGCCCCATAACGACCAGCCGATCGGCACGGCGTGGTCAGTTAAGGACCACGGAGCATTTTTTTTTTATTGCTCCTTCCGGTTCCGGACTCCCTGAACAGCGTGCAGCCGCAGAGGGAGCCCAGAATTCCATGACGGTCATAGTACGTCATGGGTCATTAACTCAACTTGACCCATGACATACTATGACCGTCAAGGGTCGTTAAAGGGTTAGTCTTGCTTTTAGCTGGAATCCCCAGTTTATGTCAATAAGGGAATTAACTAATGCTTTTAGAAAAGCAAACATTATTGCAGGGTGCTGCTGTGTTTTAGGTAGCTGCTTTGACAAAATCAAGTCAGACATATGTAAACAGTCCCCATGTTGTGCGTGAATCTGAATTTGTTTGAATTTGAAAAAAATAAAAGCAATTTTGTAAACCAAACAAAATATTAAGTGGTATAAAGACACTGAACACATTGGACTAGTTAAATACACCATGTGTTGGAAATTTCTATTCATAGAAAAAATATATGTGTAAAAATATTGCTATAAAACATAAAAGTATTTTTGTTAATCATTATTTTATCTATTATTGTTAGGACTTGGAATGTAGACTTTAGTAATGTAATTTCAGACCCTGTTAAGCATCTTAAATCTGCTTGTTACTAATCAGAAATTAGTTTTACAGGAGAATTGAGTAATACAGGAAATATGCAGGGGTATGAACCAATGAGAGAGCATTTATATAATATTAAAATCTTGTTATAGGGGTAGTAAACCCTCATCCTATATAACAATTCGCTAGAATGTTTGTCAGAAGCCGTCATGGGAGCATTCTGTGCTTTTGGGCAGTCTTTACAGTGCATGACTGCGTCGGCGGCAGGACACAGAGGAGGACCGGCCTCGTAACATCCCCCGGACCTTGGCCCATGTACACGGGCTTTAACACTAGTAATGAATAATCTTTATTTTGAAGTACTCATCTAACAGAATAAAAATAAGGATATGCCTTGTGCAGGGAGCATTTTTATATTAAATATACATTTTGCTTCTGGTGTCCTTTCAGTTTTATAGTGGAGCTGTTGCTATATATACAGTGTACTGATCACATAAATAGACTGCTATTCTTTTCAGCTATTGATCCAAATCAGCTATTGATCCTGCAAACCACCAGGTTCCCCGAGTTATTATATTGTTACATTGATTTAGAGTAACACATAAACATGTAATCAATGGGTACACAGAAAAATCCTGCTAGGAGTCAGATGCAGAGGGCATTTTCTTAACATTAAGAAAGTATTAAAGGAATACTAATACGTAATAACTGGGAGCAAATTACACAGTGAGACTCCACTGAGTTAATTGGTATTCTGTATATCGATACCCAGGCTCCAATTCACCCATACAAATAATTCCAGCAAGTTCAAATGTGTGCCATTCCCTTTTATTTTATAAGACCATTAAAAATGTAGTTTTAAGGTGGATCTACTTGATAAGAATTCAGTGCCAATGTGATACTAATGCTGTGAAGTCTGAGTGAAATAATTTGGTTTTTCAAGCAATGGTACTATCTTTGCATAACAGCTTTAGGGCAAAACACCTATCTGTTTGGCATTTTATATATTCAGTGCTTTTAATATAAATCTTTGGTTCTCAAATACTAAATATTTCATGAAATCCAAGTGAAACCATAACAATCAGGTATTTTAGGCTATAAGATGCTAAAGAAGTCTGCAATTAAATGTTTTGCTATGTGTAGAGGGCCATAGAATTCAATGGGCTAACACAGTATTAAAGGGATAGAAATGTTTCATAATAAAAGCAGCTCTAATTAATCATCATAGTATTTGGACCTTGGAGAGTGTTATTTCAATTCTGTCATAGTTATAGTTCAAGAGTAATTCAATGACAAAGTAACCCCCTCCCGACCCTTTTACTGATGTAACACTGTTCAGCCAAAGCAGAAGGGAGGTGCCCAGGTAGATTGCACAGAGGGACAATCTTCAATTAAGATAAGGGAAAAAACAGAAAAACTTGTCAAGGGGGCAGGGCTTTCATTGTTCTCATAGGAAGAAGATTGTCCCCTTCTGTTATCTGTCTGGTCTATGGACTGGATTCCACATCTGAGAAGAGATGGCTTACACTAGGTAAAAGGGGCGGGGGGGACTTTGCTTGTGAATATCTCTCAAACCATAAAGGTTTGAGAGGTAAGGCTTATATCGTTCTTCATTTTTTTTAATGCCTACAAAATAAAATAAAATAAAGATAAAACGAAGTATTACTATCCCTTTAACATTCATTGTACACATTGCTATTCAACAACTGTTTTATTAATGTAGAAAAGATTGAGAGTAAAGGGCCCACCTGTTCTTTAAACTGAGATATTCAGCTCTGGCTGTATAAATCTGAATGATAAGACTGTATGAGTAGTTCAAAGTTATGAGTATCTACATAAAAGGTACTCCGAGGATTGGAGGTACACTTACGCCAACGCATTTCACCTTTATTGAAAGGGCTTTTTGAAGGTATCTTTTTTTTTTTTATAAAACTATAAATATACTGCACAAAGTACTCATTTCTAGCACTCATATCTGCATAATTTCCTTTTAATTAAGTACATCTTGCACATTAGGACTTCTGCTTACAATATATGTATGGCAAAACTAGAAATATGGAGACAACATCTATTTTATCTAATCTGCATTCAGAATGGTTGTTCTTAGAAAATGGAGCATTATGCAATTAAGGATTCATATATACATAAGGAGAAATATTGGTTTTGCTATAAACTGAAATCAATCACACTTCCTGGGATTGTCACACATTCCCTTTGCCATTTAACCCTTTAAGGACAGAGGGGTGTGAAATGCATTTTCAAGCAATCCATTGTGCAACCTTCTTGTAATTAACCCTTTGATTGCCAGAGGGGTACGCAACGCATTGCCTTGAACTGCGTTGCGTACCCCTCTGGCACTCAAAGGGTTAAAGTATTACGGGTTTTCTTCATTATTCACGTTTCCCAATTTTCTCATTCAAATTGAAAATCATTATTTCAACAGCATTACGTTTACATTAAAATAAAGAAAGCAGGCTAGTGTTGCAGACGTATCTTATCTTTTTTTGTTCCACAAGGGAGTGTATGCCACTGTGATTTTGTTGTATATCCCACTGTCACTCACAACATGAGGATAATGTACTTAGAAGAATTTAAAGGGATAGTAATGCTTCACAATAAAAGCAGCTCCAATTAATCAACATGGTATTTGGGCCATGGGCAGTGTTATTTCAATACTGTCAGAGTTGTAGTTCCAGAGTAATTGAATGATAAAGTATCCCCCTCCCGTCCCTTTCACTGATGTAACACTGCTCAACTCATAGCAGCAAGGTGGTGTCCAGGTGGACTGCAGAGAGGGACAATCTTCAATTAGAATAAGGGAAAAACCTGAAAAACCTGTCAAGAGTGGCAGGGTTTTCATTGTTCTCACAGTAAGAAGATTGTCCCTTGCTGTGAGCTGTCTGGTCTCATGACCAGATTCCACATCTGAGGGGAGGCGGGTTACATTAGGTAAAAGGGGCATGAGGGGATACTTTATCATTCAGTTACTCTTGAACTACAACTCTGACCATATTGAAATAACACTCTCTATGACTCAAATACTATGAAGATTAATTGGAGCTGCTGCTTTTGTGAAACATTACCATCCCTTTAAGCACACCACACAACAGATTATAAAAAAAAATACTCCAAATTTTCATTACTTTAAAATTAACTTATAACCCCTGAATGCTGGAAAGGCCACCTTTGCATTCCTTCTATGTTCTTTGGATATGTCTCTGTGATCCATAGGGTTAAAAACCCTATTTAAAACAATGGGAATTATTAAAACAATGGAGAATTGCTCCAGTACTTCTTAATATATCAGCTTCTCTGTGTCTTTACAACTGTTGCTGGCCTAGTTGAGGTTAACCCTTTGAGTACCAGAGGGGCATGCAAAGCATGGCAAAGCAATGCGTTGCGTACCACTCTGGCACTCAAATTGTTAATATGGCTGGTTGAGGATGATACGAGCAGTATTACAATAGCAGCTGGAGTGACACAGGTTGCCCCCCCCCAGTTAACAGGTCAGATGTTTACAATTAAAATGCTCAATGCGAGACTATCCTGCAGCTATTGATTGCAAACCAGCTTACAAACTGCTAATCCACAGTGTTTCTATAACCCAAGAGACAATGCATATATGTAATCATAATATTGGTCATAGAAGCGATTATTAACTTAACACTGGCATGTCAAGCCAAGTCACACAGAGAAGCAACTTAAAAATCCATTCACAGCAAGCTGAGAGCTCATTAACAGCTATGGCAGGTTTTGAACACTTCTGCTAAGCAGTGTTGGTTTTGCTAATAGCTCTTGTGGTCAAAAATGTATACCAAGATTTGAATGAGTCAGGCACACTAGGAGGGGAGCCACAACACATTTCTGCTAGCTTGTTGGAATCACTGCTGGTTCTTTATTTTGCTGTGTATTGATTTTTCAGACATGTGAAAATCATGATGAGTAACTGAAATAGTATATTACCTTAAAGGGATAGTAATACTTTGTTTTAACTTTATTTTATTTTGTAGCCATTAAAAACATGAAGAATGATATAAGTCTTATCTCTCAAACCTTTATGGTTTATGAGATATTCACAAGCAAAGTTTCCCCCTCCCGCCCCTTTTACCTAGTGTAAGCAGTCTCTTCTCAGATGTGGAATGCAGTCCATAGACCAGACAGATAACAGAAGGGGACACTCTTCTTCCAATGAAAACAATGAAATCCCTGCCCCCCTTGACAAGCTTTTCAGGTTTTTCCCTTATCTTAATTGAAGATTGTCCCTCTCTGCAGTCTACCTGGGCACCTCCCTTCTGCTCTGGCTGAGCAGTGTTACATCAGTAAAAGGGGCGGTAGGGGGACACTTTGTCATTGAATTACTCTGGAACTACAACTCTGACAGAATTGAAATAACACTCTCCAAAGTCCAAATACTATGATGATTAATTAGAGCTGCTTATTTATGAAACATTACTATCCCTTTAATCCAATAATCTTACTTGGGAAAAAGTAAAGATGTGAAACCAAATATGAATTTGCAAGATCAAATACACTATTAGACACCACTGATCAAAAGGTACGACCCTGTTAAGTCATCTCAATATATGTGCTTAGATGAAAGCCTACAAATCATGGGCTTGCATTGCTGGTTATGTATGAAAGTGTATCGCTTTTGTGCATACTTTTGAACACAGGCTGCCATTATTAAAACTTTAATGCAAGCCTTGATAGAACATGGTATTAAAACAGGCACAGAGGAAAGTAATGCCCTCACAAAATTAATAAATAATCAGTTATGGAACCTATTTTTCCATGGAATTGTATTAGTACAGTATATTCCCCATAATAATCTGTTATTTAGAAAATAATGAGACTGGTGTATCCAGAAGAACAGAAGAAATCATAAGACAAATCAACATAACAGTATCATGTGGGACAGATACATTTCCATATTGATTTAATTGGGCTTTTAACCCTTTGAGTGTATTTGCAACGTATTGCAAACCAATGCTTTGGGGACCTGTCTAGATTTCAATGGGGTAAGAGCCTCCAATTAAATCAATGAGAATCTGTATCTGCCTCCTTTCAGTCTCACTGTCTAAACTGTATCTTATTTTGCCTTTCTTACATTGAGGGCTATTTACAAATGTGGCACCAAGTATGTTGTTTGAAGCAGCAAAAGCTCCTATCAAGCACATTTGCATAACAATGCCCACAGTTGACCATGTGCGTCATGGGATTATTAATTAATACATGTGGATGTGAATGGTATTTGCAAGTCAAATCATGAAACAGAAAAATAACTGCCAAGATTGAATTATCGGTTTTAAAAATCCATCCACTTGTACTAATGCACGCTGTTCAGTACCCATCTGTAAAAGCAAGCTGAAAGAAATGTCTATATATAGCATTGGTATAAAATGATGCACTTTATATTACCCTTTGGAGACCAGAGAGGTGTGTAATGCATTTTTTGCAATGAGTCACACGCACCACTGACAGGGCTGCCATCAGAAGTCCTGAGGCCCAGAACAAGAATAATTGGTGGGGTCCCACTATCTTCTCAGTGTCCTACCTCTCTATTTGATCCTGCCCACTATTGCTACATCTTTATCACTGAAGGAATGTCGCTAACACCACCACCCAACCAGATTCTTTTCCCTTCAGCCAGTCATCTGGTGGGGAAAAAGCTTCCCCATCAGACAGTCAAGTACTCTCCAGGGGCAATGACAGTGTCCACACTCAGAGAAAGCCTTTAGTGACCCTGAGAGATTCTGCAGGATGCTTCTCTCTGCAGGTGGCCTCCTGCATTGTACATTTTCCCTGAAGAGCAAACTGTAGGCATTTACACGCACACAGGACCTGGGACCCCATTCTCACTTGGGCTCGGGACAACAGTCCTTCCCTTAGTGGCATCCCTGCCCACTGGTGCCCTTATTTATAGGAGAAGAAGATAAAAGGGTGGCTGCAATCTCTGTTGTACCAAAAACACAAGACTCAGCTAAGGCTTACATTTTTTTCTCTTTATTACGATTGGCTCAAAGATAGCGCAGGGCTGCATTGTGCAGGTCTAAAACAACTCCTATCAACTATTGAGAGGGAATGGGGTTTCAAAAACTGCTCCCCTTGGCTGGAAAGCAACCCAGAAGTCTGTGCCTCCCAACCATAAACCCTGTGTGTCAAGCCTTGTACAGCAGGTCTATGGGGGCCTTCGTTGTGTAATGATTGCAAGACTTCAGTGATCTTGTGAGGCCAACAGGGCAATGAGAATCTGATCTGAGTCCAGTGGTGTAACTAAGGAATGTGGGGCCCAGGTGCAAGAATACCCCTCCCCACCAAAAAAATCTACATAATTATATGATCCTGAGTGAGTGTCACACACTATCCTTGGAGGAACAGCTGCTGTAGCAGTGTTGGAGACCTCTCTAGCACTGAAGGTGTTAAAAGCTGCATTTAGATAAATGGGAATTTGTATTTGTCCTTCATGGTGCAGTTGATTTGGCAAGAACTCCTCCAGGGTTGAGATTCAATAAGGTGTAATACATCGGTGATAACTTCTCCAGTAATATTGCTTCTCCAATTCCTATGTTATTCTATGGAGCCTATTCACTAAGATCCCTAAAGCATGAGAAATCTTAGTGCATAGACTCCACAGAATAACACAGGAACTAGAGAAGTGATATCCACTTTATCACACCGTAGTGACTCTCCCACGACTTATCTGAAGTTCTATTTATCTACGAAGAAGAACTGGATCAATTCTGGGCAAACCATGTCCACCACAGAGGACAAATAACAATTCAGTTTGATTTAAATTGAGCTTTTAACCCTTTCAATACTACAGATATAATGAGCACAAGAAGCTGAAGGCTGCCCAGGGGACAACTGGTACACCAGAGGATTGTGACATTCATCTCCTTGAGGTATGGGTGGAAAGCGCACAACAAGCACCATAAGAATGCCCTCAGCACTAGAATAAAGGAAAGGACTTTTCTGTCTGTGTGTCCAGTGCACGTGCACTTGCAGAAAGCATTTAACCCTTTCAGTGCTGGAGGGGTATCCAATTCATTGCCTTGCAATGTGTTGGATTCCCCTCTGACACTCAAAGGGTTAAAGAGAGAAAAGCCAGAGCCTGTTAGGGATTTAAATTCACAATCACATACAGTGAATAGTATTCCATTGTAATGCATTCAAATTGCAGTTCATGGGCTAATGAATTTATATCTCCAGCAGGCTGCATCTCCTCTCTAAGGCCTCGATCCAAATGTTGGAGACGGCTGTTTTTGATGCCGACGGCATTTTTTCCAGCACAGTAAGCTATTTAAATGTCTGTGCTGTGCTGTGAAACAATACCGGCAAAAAAAGAGCCGACGTGTGTTAAAGTTAAAAGGTGTTTTCATCCATTGAAAAGGATGAAAACACCGTAAATAGCAATTCAAATGTCTGAGCCAAGAAAAGGCGATAAGGGACTCAAGTTATCGCAGGAAAGTTAAGACCTATTTTGTTTTTTAACTTGAGTCCCTTATCACTTGTTTCAACAGCCGACACAGACACTTGAAGTAAAAAAAAAAAAAAAACCTAAGTCCTCAGTGGATGTATTGATATGGGGCTCTAAGCCCCATATCAATACATCCAAAGTATGAAAAATGTGTCAGACGTTAGTAGAATTAACACTATGGGTCATATGTTCAAAGAAGTAGCGAAATAGCTTTTGTAATTTGTAACGACTTTTCAAAGTAAAGTGTCATTGGGATCATTAATATTTTCAGAGAGTGTCGGCTGTGATTGAAAATATGTCATTTGTCCTGACTGAAATTGTAGTAAAAAATGTCTTAACTAATGACAAAAATGTCTTAAAACATGTCTTAACAACAAAAATGTCTTTAAAAATGTCTTAACTAACGATAAAAATGTCTTAACTAAAGACAAAAATTCTCACAATCAGAACGCATTTCCTCCACTTTTTTCTTAACGTACAAATTTTGTCTTTTGAAAGACATTTTTTTGTCATTAGTTATGACAAATTTTCGTTTCCTCTATACGACACTGGAAAATAGTTTAGCCACGCCCTTGCCCCGCCTCTTTGTCCGTCAATTCTGGAGTTGTGTCGTACACAACATACATTACTAGTTTTTTGTCATATACTCCATAGAAAATATGTAATTCATGCATACAATGACTTATTTTTGTCTTTCATACGACAATTTTTTGTCGTTATCCCTTTGAACATACGGCCCTATGAGTGCCAGTGGGGTATAATTACCCCACCGGCATTCATAGGGTTAACCCAACTAAATTAAAACCCATCACATTACAAGTAACACTTACCATTAATCCTGAAGTCCAGCGGAATCCTCAGCTTCCTGGTCCTCTTTTTTCCGATCTTCTGTCCTTCTTTCTTCTCTCTTCCCTTCTGTCTTCTTTCTTCTATCTTCTTGCTGTAAAACAAAAAAAAAAAGTTTAAGTTAAAAGCATACTTATCCGGCACACTAATACATAGTTTAACCTCTTGAGTGCCAGAGGTATACACAACGCATTGCAAAAGCAAGTATGTAGTAGTGTGCCAGTTGTTAAAATACAAATGCCCCCACGCATAATAAATGTTTTTATTCAAAGCCAATCGTATTGCCATAAGTAAAATAAAATGAAACGTAGCATATTTTTGTCTCTGTCTCCGCTGCTGAGGCGGCGGCGGAGACAGAATAATGCGCCCCCCCCCCTTCTTGTCCATGGACCGATGCCTTCTCCGGTCTGAGGGAATTAGAATTGAGGCTGCTTTGAGCGGCTGTGCTTTAAACTGATTGGCTGGGAGATACGTAAGCATATCCCAGCCAATGGCTGTGAGAGAATTAGAAGTAAGGCTGCCCATATATAAGGGCAGCCTCCATTCTAATTCCCTCAGACCGGAGCGGGCATTGGCCCGTGGACAAGAAGAGGGGGCGGCTCATTATTCTGTCTCTGCCTCCACCTCAGTGGCCTCACACAGTGGAGGAGATAGCAACAAATATATGCTAAGTATCATTTTATTTTACTTATGGCAATATGATTGGCTTTGAATAAATTAAAAACATTTATTATGCATGGGGGCATTTGTATTTTAACAACAGGCACACTACTACATACTTTAACCCTTTGGGCCCCAGAGAGGTATGCAATGCATTGCTTTGCAATGCGTTGTGTACCCCTTTGGCACTCAAGGAGTTAAACTATGTATTAGTGTGCCGGATATGAATGCTTTTAACTTACAATTTTTTTTTGTTTTACAGCAAGAAGATAGAAGAAAGAAGACAGAAGGGAAGAGAGAAGAAAGAATGGAGACAGAGGGAGACAGACAGTGGATCACAGGTAAGTGTACCAAAGATTATTTAATGATCGGTGCTTGACAGTATTTTTTCCTTTGAAGTTCCCAAAACTACCGTTATTTAGCGGCATTTTGGGAACTTAATGTACAAAACAGACATTTGGACACAACGCCAGTTTTGTGTCCTAACGTCCGTTGAGTTTAATGCCGGTAGGACATTTGAATAACGACCATGACATTTTATTTTGTCGGTGAGTATCCATTTTGCCCTACCGATATTTTTTTACTACAAAATTTGGATCGAGCCCTATAAATGCTTCCCCTAACTGCACACGTACCAGGCATGTGGAAAGAATGGCGTGAGGCTAGACATGGTGTGGCATATCCCCCAACCCATCCATCATTTCCTCCTCCTGCTGCTGGGAATGGGATGATGGGTGTTGTAGTTTAAAAATATTTTTCATCGTAAACACTGAATTTTGCTGCCACTCAGCCGCTACAGGAAAGCTCAGTGCCCCCCGCCATCCTGATGCTTTGGGTCCCAGTGCCTTGTACTGGATGTTCAAATAGAAGTTCCAACCCTATGTCAGTCCCTCATAATGCTCCCCTGTTGGTCTGCTAGGGCTCACAAAGTAGCCCTGGCTACAATGGCAGGTCTGCTCCCAGTATACCGATGGGGCAATATCTGAGAAATAGTTACCCTTTAACCGCTTAATGACCCATGAAGAGAGAAGCACTGTAAAGCATGATAGCAGCATGCACTGAGGCTCAATGCTATCATTGAACCCATGACATGCCAGGACCAACATGGGTAGACTTCCCATTAGAACCCATGATGGTCCTGGCATGGCATGGGTTAAATGACAGCGGCGCGCCTCAGTGCATGCTGCTATCATGCTTTACAGTGCTTCTTTCTTCTGCCTGCACACATGATCGCTCCAGGAGCGATCACATGTATCAGCATTTTCATTCACAAAGGCAACGTGTTTACACATTGCCTTTGTGACTGTTCTCTGCCTCTCTCTTTCTTACTATGGCGAAAGAAGCAGGGAACAGACAAGCAAAGGATGAATAAGAGGCTAGAGATGGAGGTATTAACCCCTTCAGCGCTGGAGCTGTGAGCAGCATGAAAACAGGTATTTTTATGACCTACTAACAGCAACCTGTTGAGTTTTTTAAATAAATGTAACCAAGACAAACTTTTTATTTTACACCCACTAATTTAAAAAAAATCTAATGAAGTTTAAGCACAAATTAATGTTAGTTGTGGAGCAATGTAATACACTTATATTCACTACGCAATAATATCTCTTTTGAAAAATAGTGAGTGTAAAAGGGACATGAGGATTTTTATCCCAGAGGGAGAGTGCCCACTTAAAACTGCCCATTTAATTTGTATGAATGACCAGTCATACCTTTCATTCAATCTCCAAAAAAATGTAACTCATTCATTTAATAAAGTAAATGGTGGGTTATCCATATAAGTGTTGTATGAAAAGAAAGCCCTATTTGTGAGTAACAAAGTGGTATATAATTTATGTGGATGGAATAAGGGAGGGACATAGTCAAAAAGATCAGAATTGCTCTTTTCCTGGTCCTTAAGGGGTTAAATTGCTCTAAAACACTAGTGCAACACAGTATATGTCTTTCCCAGATCTGCATACTGCACTGGGAGGAACGACTCATACTGCTACACCAGTGGTTCCAAAGCTTTTTAATGCCTTATGTTTAAAGATAAGTTGGAGCAATTCTGCAGCAAACCAGCTGCACCATAGCGGATAAATAAAATCCTCAATAATTTAAAAAGGAATTTAACACCTTGAATGCCATCTCCAACACACTGCAAAGTGTTGGTGACCTTGCTAACATTTCAAGTGGTTAAACAGAACCGTTTAAAAATGGGAATTTGGGGAATTTTTATTTGCCTCACACAGTGCAGGTGGTTTGCCCAATACTTGTTCCATTATGTCTGTATAAATAATGTCACAGTCTTTCCTATTTTGTGACATGTACATTCCACATCAAAACCAATATATATATATATATATATCTGTATATGGAAGAAACACCTCATAATAATAACCCTCCTTTTACCTTACTATGGACAGAAAACCCTAAGGGCCCTATGAATGTTACCCTTTTGCCTTTGTTCTAGAGATAACATCATTAATCAGTCCTGGATGTCATCTCCACAGAGGTGGACGTAGCATTTGCTAGCAGAACCACAGGACACAAACGCAGGTCACTGAACATATTATTCTTAACCCTTTAAGGACCAGAGAAAAGCAAAAGCATTGCTTAGCAATGCATTACACATCCCTCTGGTTCTTAAAGTGTTAACCCTTTCAGTACCAGAGGGGTATGCGTCGCATACCCCTCTGGCACTCAAAGGGTTAATTAGGCTCATGCACTACGCTTGCTTCAGTTTAAAAAAAAATAAAAAAAAATGCTAACAACTGTCATGTCCGCCTCCATGGACTTGAAATCCGGAATTGATTGAAGAGGGTTTCTCTAGAACAAAGGCCCAAGGACAAAATTCACAGGAGCCAACAGGATTTTGTAGGTGTAGTAAGGTAAGTGGGGGTTATTATTAGGTAGCATTACCATGACAGATAAGTGTGCAGAGAGACCTGTTGGGAATCACTGCTATACCTCATTGTATACAGATGTATTCATGGACATTCATCAAGTTCCATCCTGTTCCTGGAGCATGATCACCAGAGTGTTAGATGCACTAATGTGATAATGGTGAGCAAAGCTACTCCGGTGACGTAAACCGCATTGCTTTGGAGACATCTCTGGCATTTAAGGGGTTAAAAATCCCATTTAAGTCAGAATTGCACCTCTTTAGTTTAATGAATGAGGCACTAAGGGCTGTAAACACAAAAGAAACAAGGAGTAATTCTCTTGCAAATCAAATGCACGATACGGGTAGAAATAAAAATGTACAAATTCTTTTAACCCCATAAATGTTAGAGAGGTCTCCAGTGCATTTAAATCAATGGGAATTTTTCATTTGCCCCCTTTGGTGCAACTGATTTACTTCAAAATGACAGCATTTCACCTTATTCAATACAGGCCTAAGACTTCCTCCTAGTGCTGGATGACCAGCATGATCCTGGTTTTCTAGGAAATGCATACACTAAGGTGAATATATGAACAGAACACTCTCCTAAAATAAGCAAAAAGAACTGTTTTTGTGCGCTACACCAGTTTAACCTCCATGCATCAAGATATTTTTGCCAAACAAAATGGCCACTTTGCACCACTTGCCCCATGGGCTGGGAGTGTACGGTGGACAATTCAGTGTAATAAAATGGATTACAGACACACCTTAAACTTTTATTAGAAAATACTGAACGTTTATTAGAGGGATAGTTTTACTCACACTTGAGGAAGGTCTGTGATAAAAAAAAAAACTGTGTTGGAATAACTTTGTTTCTTGAATAAACGTTAAGCATTTTTCTTTGAAAACAGAAATCTGCCTTCAATCTATTTTGTTGGGCTGTACACAAGTTAGGTGGGCATGCAAACCACTGGAAAAATCTCAGTCAGTAGAAGCTGATACTCCATGTCGTTGTAGTGCCTGGGTTCAACTCTTGTTTGCATTTGGGGGAATGCTGTTCCTAACTGACCTGTCACACTCTATGTACTATTAGGATGCAAAGGAATGAGCTCAACAGTTTTCTTTCCCTCATGTCAGCTATAGAGGAGGTGTTAAGGTTCAGAAATACCCCAGAAGGGACCGCAGGGTACAGGAGGGGAAACATGTCATGGGGAGGGTTGATTCATATAGGAAGTGTGTGTTATGGGAGGAGTAAAGGGAAAGGGCATAAAAGGGTTGGTGACAGGAAGTGAGTTGTTATTTGGAAGAGGAGAGGACATGAGCCATCCCTCATGTGGTATGGCTGTGTGTCTCGGCTGGGCGGATAGTACTTACATGGTTTTCAGAGATCAGTAACTGATGTGGTAAAGTTAGGGGATTTTATCCTTGGGTGGAAGCCCTTTGGGAGTTTATCCCGGACTTAGGTCGCGGGAGGTGACGTTACCCAATGAAGCTAAAGTGGATGGCCAATGGGGTAATTCCCTGGGAGTCAGCTGTAAGTGCTGAAGAATGGGGGAGTCAGCTGTAAACGCTGACGAACGGTGGGATCAGCTCTAGTGCTGAAGTATGGGAATTTTAGCCTGTACATTTGGCCATGCTCGGTTTCAAGGAAAGCTGATTGGAAAGGACTGCCAGTTAATGATTGATTATTGGTTAATGATTAATTATTGTTGTGTTGAATAAGAACAATAATAATGTGAGTAAAAATAGTTAAATACAGCTGTGGTCTGATATCCCCAATACAGATGTGTTTGTACTTATTTATGGATCATACCCTCTCCCTATGACATGTTCACATTGAAGTCATGCTCCTGAGGAGTTGTGCTAAAGAATGTACTAAATGCTACTGCAATCAGCAAAAGTGTATATGTAGGTGATGCTTGTGTGCTGCAGCAGTAGATTTATACATGTCTCTTACTGTGGAAAACTGCAACAGTGTTTCATAGAGTGTTAGGACATATAAAGTTCTTTAAAGCACTTTTATTTCTTGATGATGATGTTGTTGCATTATTGTTAAACCCCTGGATGCTAGTGGTCTCCAGTTCATTGTGAATCAATGCATTGGTACCCTTTCTAGCTTCTAGGGGGGTATAAAGTTACTGCAACCAACAAAGGAATTCATTAAAGCAAAACAGTGGGGTATTAGACTATATATGTATGGCTACGTGATAAGTAAAATATGGGGTGAAATTCATAGGAAAAATACATAATGCCTGAGTATGATCAGCTGTGGGAAGAAAATTGTTAGTTCTGAATTCTGCTGGGAATCAACAATTAACTTAATTAATTACAATAACACTGTAATTAGTTGATGTGGTAGGAAAGCAGATGCTGTTTTTTAAAATCTATTTAATTTATACATCTGTAAGGTATCCCAGAACAGTAACTGCTTTAGGCACACAAACAAATTAAGTAGAATTCTGTAATTTATTTCTGTGTTTGAAATAGTTTTTCCTCTGTGGCCAGTGAAAATGATAACGATCAAACATTTGCTACGGGCCTAGGCTTTGTTCAGACAGATGAAGCCAGTGCAGTGCTGAAGGCTACATGATGTCACTACTATGGGAGTCCAAATAGATTGTTCACATGGTAGGGTACTGCACGGGCATGAAGCAGCCTGTTGCAATATGCTGCAACTTCTCTGCATTCAGTGCAGAATGCAGACAATTTGTAGTATGGAAGATTGTTCACTAAACAAACAAACCACTTAGATGGTTTAAGTCTATCCCTTAAAAAGTTTATTTTAATATAAGGGTATTTTTAATATTACATATTTAATGTAAGGGTACTGCCATGTAAAATAGCGCAGGGGTGCATACATCTATTTCAGATACCAGATAAACCAAACAATCTTTAGAAGGAGCAGAGAGAGGTAACAAGGATCACATTCCCAATTTCTCTCAAAAATATATAAATATTTTAGTTTTATTTCTGTAAAGCTCTGTGTACATGTATAGCTTATATAAAGAAAGATACATATATACATTCATGCATCCATACATATATCCAGTACAAACATTTCCAGGTATTACATATATCTCCTACTCCCCCCCCACCCAGACAAACCTCCACCCTCCCATCATACCAGGGTTTTCCGTAAAGCCCCCCAGGGCCGTTAAACGGAAAAACCTGTTTTTTGGTCTTTTTTCTTGGACCGAATAACAGCCCAGGGCTGTAACACGGTAGTCACTTCTGTCACTCTGTAGGATGCTGTGAAGCCCTCATATCTTATATCTGAAGGGGAGTGAAAGACTGGGGAGTGATATAACCTAATTAGGACTTCACAGAAATATTACCGTGAAATAAACCCTGTCTGTTGTGTTATGAGCTGCAATGAGATAATGAGATAATGGGAAGAGAAGTTGCATGAATAAAATAATTCTTACTTGCTTCAATTTTAAGTCCCAGCTGAAGTCCCCGTGTTTCCAGATGAGTGCAGGCAAAATATAAACTATGTAAGTCTTCCCATGCGGGCGGCATGCTTCCATTTGCTGCCCGCTTCCTTCAATGGGCTTCCAGGACCTTCCGACTCCAGCCAATGGTAATGCCCTGTGAGGATCTCAAGGTCCTCACAGGGCAATACCATAGCCGGAAGATCCTGAGAGAGCATTGAAGGTAGCGGGCGGCAAATGGAAGCAAGCCGTCTGCAGCGGAAGACTTACATAGTTTATATATTGCCTGCTCTCGTCTGGAAACATGGGGACTTCAACGAGGACTTGAAATTGAAGCAAGTAAGAATTATTTTGAATCGGATAGCATGGGGACTTAAATTGAAGCAAATGAGGATTATTAGGACATCGGATAGTGCCAGAGGGAAGGAAGTTAAAAAAAAAAAAATAAATTGTGAGGAGAGGAGGAACAACAGGTTCCGGTGAATACTGAGCGCTGAAACAATTTTTGTAAAGATCTGAGCCCATATAGCCGCCCACCTAAAATAAGCTTCCAAGGGCGGCTTATCGGGTGGGCGGCTTTATGGAAAACCCCGGTATATAATAAATCTCTAACCCACCAGAAAACAAAATAGAAAAAGAAAAGAAAATATAACCCTTTAAAAACAATGATGTTACCACCAAAATACTAACTAAGCGTCTCTAAATGCATTACATTTGTACTCTGCTGTGTGTAAAATGTTAAATAGCTTACATCTAACTCCTACTGCTTCTGTTAATAAATAATACACTTGTGCTGAGTATTAACTCCTTAATGACCCATGACGTGCCAGGACCATCATGGTAAACTTCCCATAAGGACCCATGATGGTCCTGGCACGTCATGGGCTAAATCACAGTAGCGTGCCTCAGTTCATGCTGCTATCATGCTTTACAGCCTGAAACTGAGTGCTCCGGGACCGGAGCATGCAGTCTCAGTGCTTCTTTCTTCTGCTGGTACATGTGATCACTCCAGGAGCGATCACATGTACCGACATTTTCATTCACAATTGGCAATATGTTTACACATTGCCTTTGTGACTGATCTCTGCCTCTCTTCCTTACTAAGAAAGTAAGGGAAAGAGAAGCAGAGAACAGACAAGCAAAGGATGAATAAGAGGCTAGAGATGGGGGTATTAACCCCTTCAGCACTGGAGCTGTGAGCAGCATGAAAGCAGGTCCTTTTATGACATGCTAACAGCAACTTGTTGGGTTTTTTAAAATAAATATGAGCAATACAAACTTTTTATTTTACACCCACCAATTTAAATAAAATCTACTGAAGTTTAAGCACAAATTAATGGTACTTTTACAGTTGTGGAGCAATGTAATACACTTAAACACACTACAAAATAATATCTCCAAAAGTCTAAAAAATATTGGGTGGAAAAGAGACATGGGGATTTTCACCCCAGAGGGAGAGTGCCCACTTAAAACTGCCCATTTAGTAGGTATGACTGACCAGTCATACCTTTCATGCAGTCTCCATAAAAATGTAACCCATTGCGCCCAAATGATCAGAAGACAAATTTTAATAAAGTAAATGGTAGGTTATCCATAAAAGTGTGGTATCAAAAGAAAGTCCTACTTGTGCGTAAAAAAATGGTATATAACTTATGTGGATAGAATAAAAGACTCAGTGGGAAAACACTGTTGAACAAAGACAGTCAAAAAGGTCAGAATTGTTCCAGTCCTTAAGTGCAATCCACCTCGGATTTTCCCAGTCTTTAATAGGTTAATCCAGTGTAGCACGCGCCAAAAAAATATCTGGGGGAGTTATTCACTAAGGGGTGATAAAGAGGTGGTAAAGTGAAAAAGACCTCCAGTGATATCACTCCAATTCCTATGTTATTCTACAGAGCCAATTCACTAACATTTCTTAAGTTTTGGAGATCTTAGCTCATAGGCTCCATAGAATAACATAGGGACTGGAAAAGTGATATCACTGGAGAAGTCATCTCCGCTTTATCACATGTTTAACACACCTTAGTGTCAAAGCCCCATGGTTGCATACTGGCTACTAACATCTTAAACAAAGAGAAGTACAGAGATCATGTTATCCGACAGTAACTTGTGTCGGCTAGCTGCATGTCTGAGTATCTGAACAATTAACACAATTGCTTAATTTTATATATCCAAGTGTAGCATAGTCCAGAGACAATATGGTTGCTTACTGGCCGAGAATCATCACAAGATATCGTTGTTACCCGGCAGTGTGCTTAATTGTCCAAATATTTTATTTAAATAAGCGTGTTTGACTACTGTGCCACTTCCACTTTGCATCACAAGTTTAAGATTTTATTCCAGGTTCTCCATTGATCAATATTGGATTTTTGTATCAATTGTTTATAGTGCACTATTGTTATTAATATAATCTATGGACTTATACTTCTAAAGTATGTTTATAATATATACATAACTGTTTATATGGGGGCCCCAATTATAAACTTATACATTTACCTGGTTTATAGTATTTTAAGTTACTAAACGTATCCTAAGCATTGTGGTTTATATATATATACATTTGTTATTTCCTATTAATTTTGCCCTTGTAACTTTGTTCAATCAGTCCTGGACATTATGTACATGGAGGCGGACATAGCACGTATTGGCTTTTTTCACACTGATGTAGCCAGAGTACATGAGTCTACATAGACCTTTAAGACCACAGGGGAGTATTGAACAATATGAAGTTCTATGGTCTTGCAAGAAACTGTCATACCCCCTATGGATGTGACATCCAGGACTGAATAAACACGCTATACCTTGAGCAAAAGCATAAGGACATCACTCACACTGAACCTCTGGCCATAGTAGGGTAAGTGGGTGGATTTATTTTTAGGAGATGTTACTTGCCCTTTAAAACCACTCACATATCAACCGTAAGGGGAAGGAAGAATTCTGCACTGACTTCCTCTACTCCTAGTTGGTACATAGTCTGCTCCTTTGTGCAATGTAATCAAACATCCCAAAATGCCTATATACACCCCTATGGCACAAACGGTACAAAGAGCAGTTTTGTGCACAAAAGGCTTTGCATATAGGCATTAGGCAGGTGTAACACCAAACATTGCACAAGAATGGTTCTTCACTCTTAAGTTTGCATGGAATCCATCTATACATTCCCCTTTTTTATTGCTTGCTGCCTTGAATTTTGTAACCCTGCTCTACAAATCTCATTTCATTTGAGCTATATATTACACTTTGAGCCACATGCAACCATTCTTGTTATGTCTCTACAAAGAAAAGACATGTTAATTTCTGGATGGTCTGTGCTAGTTACAAATCAAACAGCTCACCTCTTCTGTACCGGCTTTGTTATGTAATCTATGCACATGTGATTGTAGTGGCAAAAGGTCAAATGTCCTTGTTGATTGAATCAAGCCTGACACAGTCTACAGTGAAGAGTGTTGTAATGAACCCTATTTCCATGGAACAGAGTAATCTATCTGCCATCTGCTAGATGTTTTAGCAGTATCTCAAGATTTAGTTTTCATTATCAAGAGCATCATCATGGAACATATAGTTCGATCTCACATAATTGGCCATTTTAATCCATTGTTTACTTTTTTTCTTTTTAAAATGGCTGCTATTTGGAGCCAAATACATAATTAACTTATCAAGAGCATCATGTGATATAATTTTCATTTAAACATTTTAGTGTAAATATACTTACACAAGTTGTTCTTAATTTCCTCAACAGAAGGGCTTAATTAGGTAGGACTAAATCATGCAGCAGACTGGTATATTGTTAATGTATTTAAAGTATATATGTCTTTTCATACAGTAAACGTATTTGTCTGTATTCACTGATCTCCATTAAAGCAGAACTATCATCCAAATTAAAGTTACTCCCAAAGAATTATTTGCATAACGACAAGCATATCCATACTAGTATTATCCTGAATAAGTCAGGAGTTATTGAGAAATCCAACTCATTCTGAGACAGTCAGGCAAGCATCAGCACAGGACAGCCATCTCAACCACTCTGTCTGTCCTGGTCTCCTCTAGGTTTCCTCTAGGATAGTAATGTTTCATAATAAAACAGCTCTAATTAATCTTCATAGTATTTGGGCCTTGGAGAGTGTCATTTTCAATTCTGTCAGAGTTGTTGTTCAAGAGTAATTGAATGATTAATTATCCTCCTCTTGCCCCTTTTACTGATGTAACACTGCTCAGCTCAGAACAGCTGTGAGGTGCCCAGGTAGACTGCAGAGAGGGACAATCTTCAATTAAGATAAGGGAAAAAGCTGGAAAAACTGTCAAGGGGGGCAGGGTTTTCATTGTTCTCTCAGTAAGAAGATTGTCCTTTGCTGTTAAAACAGCAGAGAGAGTGCAGAGGAGGGCTACAAAACTAGTAAGGGGAATGGAATGTTTTAGTTATGAAGAGAGGCTAGAAAAGTTAAACTTGTACACACTAGAGAAACAGCGTCTTAGAGGGGATATGATAACACTATATAAATATGTTCAAGGCCCATATAAAGGGCTTTCAAAAGACCTGTTCATTAACAGAACAGTACACAGGACAAGGGGCCACCCGCTTAGACTTGAGGAAAGGAGAACAGCGGAAGGGTTTCTTTACAGTAAGGACAATAAAGGTATGGAATGCACTTCCGGAGGAGGTGGTGCTATCAAATACATTAGATACCTTTAAAAGGGGCCTGGATACTTATTTAAAAGAACATAATATAGAGGGCTATGCACGTTAGTATTGGGATTAATATTTAGTTAGGGCTTGTTGATCCAGGGAGAAATCTGATTGCCATTTGGAGTCAGATGCCTTCTTTTGGGTCAGCGATGGTAAACAGGAATAGGAAAAGGGTTGAACTGGATGGACGCAAGTCTTTTTTCAACCTAAATTACTATGTAACTATGTAACTATGTATGTTATCTGTCTGGCCAAGCAACCAGATTCCACATCTGAGGTGAGCAGTGTTATGCTAGGTAAAAGGGGTGGGAGAGGGATACTTTATCATTCAATTACTCTTGAACTACAACTCTAACAATATTGATAAACACTCTTTATGGCTCAAATACTATGAAGATTAGTTGGAGCCTCTGTTTTTTGTGAAACATTACTACCTCATTAAGGTAGAGGAAGGGACTGACAGTGCAGGCTTGCAGATGCCTCTCAGAACGAGCTGGATTTCTCAATAACACTAGACTTATTCCGGATAATGCTAGTATGGATATGCTTATCGTTATGTGCATAATTATTTGGGGGTAACTTTAATTTGTGTGATAGTTCAGCTTTAATGTTTGCCTTTAGTTCTCAAATCCTCACAACAGATAGGCTTAACCCCATAATGACAGAGCGCGCTGAGGTCCCTAATCGACCACAGAGCACTTTTATTTTTTTTTAATTCGGATTCCGGACTCCCCAAATGGTGTGCAGCCGTGGGGGGAGCCCGGAATTCCATGATGGTCATAGTACGTCATGGGTCGTTAAGTCAAATCTACCCATGACGTACTATGACCGTCAAGGGTCATTAAGGGGTTAATGGTTACTTATTCCTATTAGTTCACCTTTAGAACCTCCTACATTTGCTGCATATTAACATACAGAAACAGAAAAATATTTAAAAAGTAATACCATTTAATTATTGCAGCCTGTTTTAATGTAGTATTTTATTCAGGAAATGAAAAATGTACGTAAAACCCCCACTACATATATACTGATTCAAATACCATTGCCCTGTCATCTCACTTTATTTTAAAGACATGCCTTTTTTCAGGGAGGCAAAATGACTCCAAGAAAAATAGACAAATCTTAACCCTTTGAGTGCCAGAGTGGTGCACATTTACCCCACTGACACTCAAAAGGGTTCAAGAGGACCAACAGGAATATAGGGCTGTGTCAGGTGTATAGAAATAAATTTGTGTTAAAATTCCAGTTACTAACTAACTGATGTATACTCAGTTACTACTTATCAGAGGCCAAGGAACACCATTTTGGTTGGTAGGGCCAAACAAACCAAGCAGCTCCCAGCTGTAACGTCATGCAACAGACTGGAACATAGTTGGGCAGGAATCTAGCTGTTGTTTAGCTGCAACTTCCATCATCTTCAGCTGGTCACAGTCTGGCTAAATAAAATGGGAGAGGTAGTCTAGTACAACAGCTGTAGTACATATGTGGCACATCCCTGGGTTAAAAGACCCATTGGTGTGAATGTTTGAATACGTTTCCATGATAAAACTAGACTGGAATTGATTTTCTAGCCCTATGCCTGCCTATTGCCAATTTGCTAAGATACTTAAAGTGATATTAATGTTTCATAATAAAAGCAGCTCTAATTAATCTTCATAGTATTTGGGCCATGGAGATTGTTATTTCAATTCTGTCAGAGTTGTAGTTTAGGAGTAATTCAATGATAAAGTGTCCCCCTCCCGCCCCTTTTACTACTGTAACACTGCTCAGCCAAAGCAGAAGGGAGGTGCCCAGGTAGACTGCAGAGAGGGACAATCTTCAATTAAGATAAGAGAAAAACCTGAAAAACTTGTCAAGGGGTGCAGGGCTTTCATTGTTCTGATAGAAAGAAGATTGTCCCCTGCTGTTATCTGTCTGGTCTATGGACTGCATTCCACATCTGAGAAGAGATGGCTTACACTAGGTAAAAGGGGCGGGAGGGGAAACTTAGCTTGTGAATATCTCTTAAACCATAAAGGTTTGAGAGATACGACTCTCGTTCTTCATGTTTTTTTAAATCCTAGAAAATAAAATAAAGATAAAACGAAGTATTACTATCCCTTTAAGTAAAAAAAGTCCCCTCTTAACATTGCTTGAGCCAAGGGGATAACAATGCGTAGTCAATGGCATTTTGGGGCATAAGGTATATCAGAAATTGCGTGGTTTGATATCCTACTTCTGAGCATAATATGAGATAAGTGTCAGGGGATTGCTGGCATCAGCATCTTACCAAAGGCGGAGTGAATGTGCCAATACACTACAGTGATTATGTACTGCAGTCCATACCTTGAAGTTCAACCACTGGCATTGGAGGCAAACACCACTGAAGCTGCACTGGCGGATTTTTACATTCACGCCATTGTATCTGAGCAGGTCATAAAGGACAAAGAAAGCTTTTGGCAGCTCACAGTACATCCATCAGAATCTCATTTCCACTCCCGGGCTACAAAGCTCTCCCAGCATTGACGCCACCATGCAAAACCCAGGCCTCTTCTAGTCGTAACACCAAGCATCAAAAGAAAGGGCTGCTCTGGTTACCTCCACACACTCGAACACACTGGTATGTACTGTATTTAACTGAACTATGTGAGTAATGAAAGTTTGATGTCCTGTTTGATTTTATGAAGACTTTGACTAAAATTTGACATTTTATGAATGCTCGTGCTTTATGTGGAGTTAACCAGTGCAGCCCTTTCTTTTGATGTTCGAGTCATAAAGTTTGTAGGGCCATGTCTCTGGTGTCCCACAACTTTCCTTGGTCTATGCTTCTTATTATTACCATAGTACATAGCAGAATACATGTTATGTTACCAGGTTACAGGACACAAAATTCATTTTTAGAGAAAAACACAGGTAGTGTATTCATCTATTTTAAAAGTGATTTTAGATTCCCTGGGTAAATTTCTCTTGACATAACACGCTCACCCATTTATTACTGCATTCAACGGAAGACCTAATGCCTTATTAATCAAAGTGTAAATTGGCTTTTTTATTATTTCCTTTAATGTGTAAATTGCAAACTCACATTTGTTAACGCATTTCACTTCTGTTTTAACGTGTAGAATTCCTTCTCAGCAACTCACAAATTTACTATGGTAAAAACGGTATTTTCCATGTAGACATGCCTGGTATGCTTTTTATATTTTTTACACTTCTATGTCTTACAAATTCTGAAAGTCAATTGACTTCCACAGTAGTCTGCCTTGATGTCATATATGCTAAGTCCTTTTATGACTGTTCCTTTATTATACATGACTGGCCATCTAATTCAAGTTCACATGTGCTAAGCCTTGTACATTAATTCAAAGTCAAAGCTTAATTAGATCATTCTTGGGCTTATTCAGAAGGCTAAAGTGGATCATTTCTGGAGAACAGTTATTACACTTGGGGGGGATAAAAGTTCCATTGATTAAAATTTTATTATGTGAGTTTCCCAAATATAGAAATCTTTGGATGTTGAATGTTGGATAATGATCTTGTATATTTATTTATTGTCAACTTACGATATTAACGGGTTTATCCAATCAGGAACCTAGAAAGGAACTAATTAATTTTAATTAGCCAGTCATGGTAGGATCCTGGTTTGGTTTCCTGTATAAAGATCAGTATGTTGCTTTAGCAGACCAGTTCGTCATTTTTTTGTTACACGAAACATGTTGAGGATTTGAGGATTTTTAAAAATATATTTTTAATAAATGTTATACTTTTTGGATGCTTCTGGTCTACTGTTATTTGGTCACAAGTTCACCTTTTACACTTCTTCGTACGGAGATTACATCTGATGCAAGTCCATTGGGTTCTGCTGCGGGGAGAATCAGCATCGCAAATCCCCGCTGGCTCTTTGATTGGTTAATTGTAGCCGGGCAAATATATCAAGTGAGTATTTGACTATTCAAAGATCCTAATCTATATACAGTCTAAAGTGGGCAGTATAGCTCTCCTTGCTTTTTGTTTTGTATTGATTTCAAATGTGCTTTCAACCCCTTCAATGCTACAGATTTTCAACGCAGCAGGAAGACCTCGCTATTAAGGCAACAAAATAGCCCTTTAAATCAGGGAAACATAAAAAACACACAGCGCCTGGTTACTTCGAATTCTCTGCAGTCCTATAGAATGTTTTCATTACAGTGCATGATTTAAAGGCATATTTGGTCACTTTAGTCTCTAGCATTAAAGGGGTTGGAACCCTCTCTGACCTCAAAGGGTAAAATCAGTGGGTAATTGTATTTATCTACCACAGTGCAGCTGGTTTAATCCAGACATGCTCTAATTCTGCCACACACTCACAAAATAATTGAGGTACTCAGTAGATTGCCATCTTGGCTGGCATAAGTCATTTCTTTTAACTGTTATTTTTACTCCTAGTTGTAGCAATATTTTTGGTAACAATAGTTTATTCCATATAAAATGCACTACTTTCAAAATGAACAATTTATATATAAAGTGTCACTACTGCAAACAAATAGTTTTTCTCCTCCTTAGTCTCAGATTATACTTGCTCCTTAAATAACCTAATTAGCAGATTAGATTGTCGTGTGGACAGTATTGGGCTTTGTCCTAATCGATAGTCTCCTTATCCCCACCAACCACTGAACGCTACATCATCTACGTCTCTGCCAGATAATTCATATTAAAAGGACTAAGTGCTGGCGTTACTATTAACTGGAACTTTTATCTAGTCTCTGCTGGCAGAAGTAGTTCTGCGAGCCTTGACCTTGCCTGGTGTGCGAGTTAAAAGAGGATTAAAACGGTACAATACAATTTAATGGATTTATTTACTAGAAAGCAAATGGCTTAACACAGAGCAGTGTTTACACTTCAGGATTCTCTATGCAAAGCATCTCTAGCACACAAATGCTAATACACCTTAGTCCTGCCCATGGAAACACTCTCACGGATCACTTAATGTCTCCCACGTGCCCACCCACTATTGGGATACACCCTTCAAATATCACTAAAAATGATTAATTGAAACAATTGGTAACCAAGCACACTTAGAAGACTGTTAAAATGAATAATTTTTCCTTCCATAACGAGATATTGGCTCTGTTTAAGAGCCTCCGCCTGTCCCGGGACCAGATTCCCCTGCTGGCAGCAGAACGCTGACAGAAGGGGAGAGGAAACTTTGAAAGCGGCTATCTCTTAAACCATAAAGGTTTGAGAGATGCTGCTGGTGTCATTTAACTCAGTTTATTAAGGGCTACAATATGAGGGATAGTAATTTTGAAGTAATACTATCCCTTTAAAGTGATAATTATGTTTCATAATAAAAGCAGCTCTAATTAATCTTCATAGTGTTTGGACTTTGGAGAGTGTTATTTCAATTCTGTCAGAGTTGTAGTTCAAGAATAATTCAATGATAAAGTATCCCCCTCCCGCCCCTTTTACTGATATAACACTGCTCAGCTTAGAGCAGCAGGGAGTGTCCAAGTAGATTGCAGAGAGGGACAATATTCAATTAAGATAAGGGAAGATGCTGAAAACCTGTCGGGGGGCAGGGTTTTCATTGTTTTCACAGTAAGAATTTTGACCCTTGCTGTGAGCTGTCTGGTCTATGGACTGGATTCCACATCTGAGGAGTGGGGGCTTACACTAGGTAAAAGGGGTGGGAGGGGGAAACTTTATCATTCAATAACTCTTGAACTACAACGCTCACAGTAATGAAATAACACTCTCTATGGCTCAAATACTATGAAGACTAATTGGAGCTGCTGTTTTTGTGAAACATTACTATCCCTTTAAGTATATTTCATCTTCAAGCTGTGCACTTCTGCATAATGCGGCACTCTGAACCTTCAGCACAGCTCTCCTTCTCCTCCCACCTCCCTACCAGCTGCCACAGGAAGCGCGTTCACGTTTTCTTTCGGTGTGCTGTGAATGTCTTCTATTGTTATAAAAAGCTCCGGTTAGCATTATACTGAGGTTGCAACATCAGTATAATGCTAACCGGAGCTTGATGTAACAATAGAAGCCATTCACATCACGCAGAAGGGAAGCGTGAACGCTGTCCTTGGGGCATCTGAGAGGGAGGTGGGAGGAGAATTAGGAAGTGAAGAAGAGCTTTGCCGGTGATTCAGTGTGCTACATTATGCTGACCGGCACAGCTTGAAGAAACAATATCTTTAAAAGTACTTACATTTAGAAAAATAAACACCTTTCCTAATACTATTTTATTAACTACACCCATGGTAAAAAAAATTTAAGAGCTGAATGTTCCCCTTTAACTACTTGAGAACCAATGCACTGCACACTTCTGTGGTTCAAGGAGTTAATATGGTACAAGGATTTGCTGCTAAAATATGCTTTTTACACACATCAGGGTCAGGTTGTGCATCGTATATTAATCAATGGGGAGCAAATATACATATATACATACAGTGTATTGTCCAGACGTATAAAGGCTGATTCAAAGGATCTATAAAGTTTTATTATATATATAAAAAAAAAAAAACACAAAACAAAGTAAAACAAAGGCACTTCAATGCACTGGAGACCTCTTTAGCATTGAAAGGGTTAAAAAAAGCCCTATTTAAATAAATGTGCATTTTCCTCTAGAAAATTACTAATTCTTTAGTTTCTTCATACAGCTCACAGGTGATTAAATGAACATTTACTATGTGATGCCATATAATTGAAATAGTGCTTACATAAGACATGCTATAAGTTTAACCATTTAACCCCTTAAAGGGATAGTAATGTTTCATAATAAAAGCAGCTCTAATTAATCATCATAGTATTTGGACTTTGGAGAGTGTTATTTCAATACTGTCAGAGTTATAGTTCAAGAGTAATTCAATGACAAAGTATCCCCCTCCCGCCCCTTTTACTGATGTAACACTGCTCAGCCAGAGCAGAAGGGAGGTGCCCAGGTAGACTGCAGAGAGGGACAATCTTCAATTAAGATAAGGGAAAAACCTTTGCTTGTGAATATCTCTCAAACGATAAAGGTTTGAGAGATAAGACTTATATCGTTCTTCATGTTTTTTTAATGCCTACAAAATAAAATAAAGATAAAATGAAGTATTACTATCCCTTTAAGGATTCATGACGGGCCTGAACCGTCATGGAATTCCGGGCTCCCCGTGCGGCTGCACGCCGTTCAGGGAGTCCGGAATCAGAACGTGGAAAAAAAAATGCTCTGTGGTCCTTAAGTGACCACTGCGTGCGCGGCCAGTCCTTAAGGGGTTAAGGAACAATTGGATTACCTATCATGGGGAACTAATTAAAAAAACATGTTTTACAATGTGTACATATTCACACAGGCCTTATATCTGCAATATAACTGTCCTCTAGTCCAGCTGGCTTAACCCTCTAAGGACCAAAAAGGTATTGAACATATTGCTTTGCAATGTGTTGCAAACCCCCCTGGTCCTTAAAGGGTTAATCTTCATACATCTGATTACCACATCACTGATGTAGTATAAACAAGACTGACAGGCAAACAGATGTTCGGAGCTAAAGCTGAAAGCAAAGGGAAACAAGTAATTAACATCTCATATTAAATGTATCATTTGAAAAATGGATTAAATATTCTGTTGAAGCAAATATATGCAATCAATTTCATTTCCTGAGGGGAAAAGGATTAAAGGGCAACCTTCATCAGTAAAGAGCAGCCTTGGCAGGTCAGTTCCTCTAGCTGCAGACCTTCTGAGGAAAAAGGACTGCATTATATAGATCAGCAGATCAGACGAAGAGCAGGATGGGACCCAGTGTTCTCAGATCTCACAAGATAAACTTAACTGGGAGGTTTGAAATCTCACAGTTCAGTTCTGTGGGTCTGCACATTGCTCCCATGAACATCTAGTGCATTCATCCAACTTCTGTATATTCTGGAAGCATGTCCATACCATACTTGATGACATTTTTATTTTATTCTAAGGAGCCTATGCAATAACATCTCTCCAACTTGAGAAATCTTAGTGCATGGGCTCCATATAATAGCATAGGTATTGCTTTATCTCCTCTTTATCACACCTTAGTGCATCGACCACCAGATGTACGGTAGAGGAACTGCCAGGATTACTGTTAATATTTATAAAAACAGTTTAAACTGTAATAACTTTGGACTGGAACATCTCCTAGCACTGGGAGTACCCTTATTAACTCAGTGAGAAAAGCCCTACAACATCTTTACTATGTTTAACCCTTTGTATTGCAGATATCTTTTTAACTCATTAGTTCACAAGATGTTGCATACCTCTAACATTTAAGGGGTTCAAAGGGAATCTGGGGTATTCTTATTTATCCCCTATGATGCAGTTAGTTTGCCAAGGATCTTACCCAGCTCCCACCACTGACACATGTATTACAGCTTACAGATCATAACATTTACTAAAAATCTAATATCTAATTAATATAGTAATTACTAAACAGGTTGCTGCTAGATAGTTATATGTCTTTCAATGCACAATATTCATTTTAAAGGATATCAGGCAATGCTTTGTTTTTGTACCTGTATAAATACAATGAACGTATTTGCGCAGAAATAGTTGAAAAGTAAAGTTAGGAGATGAGTCATAAAGACAGATATTCAATGGATTGTAGTGGGAACAAATGAGTTGTGTTGACTTGGACAACCTGAAGCCTTCAGCTGTGGTGGATGGCTGGCTGGGGATGATTGGAATTATAGTCCTGCACTGTTGTAGGGCCTCATGTTATTCATTCTTGAATCAGTGAGATGTCCACATGGAGGAGGATGCAGTAATCAAATAAATGTATGATAAGTGAGTGGATTAGAATCTTCAGTGTCAAGTGTCTGAAAGCATAAGATGGATTCTAGAACTCTCTGAATCAATAACATGGGCAACATGCTTATGGTACTGATGTTATTTTGATGCTATTAAAAGTGAGGGACTGTGTAAAAGCATTAAGGTCTGTTGAATGAGAGAATATAATGAGGCTGATGTACTCAGAATACTTTGAGCAACTCTAGAGCAAATACATTTCCCAGAATCCCAGTTGTCTACAATTCAGTGCACTGCAAGCCACATTTAACCCTTTGAGTACCCCATGGCACTCACAGGGTTAAATCTACCACTACTGGAGTGTTACGATGCAAAGTCCTCATTTTACTGAACAGTACCGAAATAGCACTTTATTTTATTTTCAAATAAAAAGTCAACATATCTTTTGAAATTGCTATGACTTGGCATATTGTGTGAAAAGTCACAATTTAGCTGATCCTCTTTTATTGAACTTTTTCTCATTACACATTTACACATTACAATCTTGTATGTCAACTTAGAATACTCAGTGAAATCATAATACTCCTTGTTTAATGGATAAAGAAATGCCCATTGTGTTCAATTGATATATTGATGATTGCAATATGTGTTTAATTAATCTTGCTTTTATTTTCTAAAGAATATAGAAGAACACAGAGAAATAAGACCCGGCTAAGTAAAGAGACAAAGTAGGAAAGGAATGAAATAGAAGTGTGATGACCTAATACATTAAATACTATGTAAGAGATCCAGACCAGAAAATATCTCAGAAAATAGATATTTTCTATTAGATAGCTTATTACAAATTTGTCTTAGTGCTGGGAGACAGCTGAGTAATAATACTAACTCAGAGTGGAGGGTACAGATGGACAGCAGATTTATAACTGTGAATTATCTCCTTTGTATTACAGCAAAGAGTGGATACCGGGAGAGTCCCAATTACATTTATTAAAGGGATAGTAATACTTTGTATTATCTTAATTTTATTTTCTAGGCATTAAAAAAACATGAAGAACGATATAAGTCTTATCCCTCAAACCTTTATGGTTTGAGAGATATTCACAATCAAAGTTTCCCCTCCTGCCCCTTTTACCTAGTGTAAGCCATCTCTTCTCAGATATGGAATGCAGTCCATAGACCAGACAGACAACAGCAGGGGGCAATCTTCTTCCTATGAGAACAATGAAAGCCCTGCCTCCCTTGACAAGTTTTTCAGGTTTTTCCCTTATCTTAATTGAAGATTGTCCCTCTCTGCAGTCTACATGGGCACCTCCCATCTGCTCTGGCAGAGCAGTGTTACATCAGTAACAGGGGCGGGAGGGGGACACTTTGTCATTGAATTACTCTTGAACTACAACTCTCAAAGAATTGAAATAACACTCTCCAAAGTCCAAATACTATGATGATTAATTAGAGCTGCTTTTATTATGAAACATTAATATCCCTTTAAGTGTAAACATCTAAAACACTCCACATCACCTGGAAGTAAACACTTCTGTAGGAAAATGGGTTTCTGCCAGATGGTAGCCACACACACACCAGGCTGCATGAGGTATAAGAAATCTCTCCGCACCATAAGTTTGCTTTGTGAATTTAGCAGTTTCAGAGCATGCTAAAAAGGAACCTCAGATTGTTACATTAATTAATAACAGTCAAAAAAAAATAACAAAAACAAACATTTCATATTAGAAGAAGCATGGCATATCACTAACCCTTATGTTCAAATTCAAGTCCCAGATCTTGTAGATATTAGATGTTATACACTTGATCGATGGGCTAGCTCATTGCATCCCAACAGGTGTGTTATTGCACATATGTCTCACAGCGCCAAGCTAAATATGTCACACAAGTCCAAATACTTTCAAGTTATATTGTTTTGTTGAATACATATCACAGAAGTTTCATTTTTTTAAAGGAGCAGTAAACTTTTTTTTTTATAATGTATGCTATAGAAATTTCCATGCTGAGAAAAACAGAGGCACTCCCACCACTGTCAATTGCTTTATTCAAATGTTATAACAGTTCAGATAATCAGGAAGTGAATTTACTGTGCGTTTTCTTCCTGAAAGTTCTAACTGACAGCATGACTCAGCGCTTTCTATCACATTCTAAGGAGGGGTGCTTGTCAGTGACGTTCCTCTGAAATATAATGCAACAGAATAAAATATTGGAATCTGGACACTAGAGAGCACTGTTAATTTAAAAAAAACATGAGCACCAACTCTGGAAACTTACATCTCTCAGCAGTGGGAGTATCTTTATCTTACTCAGTAGGAAAAACCATATAATATGTATATTTTTTCATAACAAAAGTTTATTGCTCCTTTAACAAGTGTCAACTTAAAAAATTATGTGACCACTGGGCTAGCACACCAAAGAGCTGGGAAAAAATCGCAGAAGAGTATCAAACACCCTGCAACTGCTTATTTAGGCTGTCATATTTTGTGGATAAATAAACAAAAACACAAAGAATGATGGTAACTATAAAAAAAATCAAAGAATTCAATTGTAATTAGCCAAATATAATTTAACTAGTTGAAGAGCCCGTCACACGGGCTACAGTGCCACTGCCAGCCAGTCGCCGGGCAGTCATGCAGAGTAGATACTGCCTGCACCGCGGCTGACACAGTCCCAGCCGGTCACGGTGTAGTCATGCTCAGTAGAGACTGCCGTCGTCGTGGCTGCTACAGAGCGGGAAGCTCTTTTGGAGCACCCCACTCTGCATCAGCCTCATCACAGGCAGTCTCTAGTGCGTATGACTGCAGCACGTGCAGCAGTTTCTACTGAGCATGACTGCATTGTTACACACGTTTTAGTGAATTATTATATAAAAAGGAGGATGGTTAAAAAAATCTCATTAAACAAAGGACATCCCTATCCCTAACCCACTCTTTAACCCTTTTAGAGCCAGAGGGTTAAGCAATCTACAGCTAAAAAAAAAAGCCCAACAAAGAGAGATCACCAGCGCTGATGAGAAAATAACAGGAAAATCTAAATCCATGAATCTGCCTCATGTAAAGTAAAACACACAGCAATATCACATACACAATCCATAAATGTATAAAGTCAGTGCAATCACAAATATCTGGTAATCAACGGAGATAAAGTCCATAAAGACCAAATATAATATAAGTAAAACTTATTCTTACAAGTCCATGGCCAAAAATAGCAACTACAATTATATTAGTAGCAGCAGTGATGCGAGTACGTAGCAGCAATGTAGATAAAACCATATAAGGGCAATACGAGCAAAAGAGAGAGTGTAGCAAGTAGGTGCAGGATTACTGGAAATGTGTTTAGTTACATATAGCAGCCTAATAAGTAGCAGCAGTGCTAGATGGTTTGAGCACTGGTATTACATATTCAAAACCTCTATATATGATGTTATGTTGACTGTTGCTATTAACTAAGTTGCTATACTTCACCAGCCACTTTCCTATATCTAAGATTCCTGCTACTTTTTATGCTGCATGGACTTATTAAGAACATTTTTTTAATATTATATTAGATCTTAATGGACTTTATCTTGGTTGACTACCAGGTAGTTTTAATTGCAATTACTTTATACTTCTATGAGGCAGTGTGGTTTGTCTTTGTGATGGAAGGGCCATGGGTGTTCTTTCTCTCTCTTGAATGGAATCCTCTTTAGCATACATAGATCAGTCCTGGTAAGGGAAGGAGGTAGCTGTCTTAGTACATCACCCTGCAGCAAAGCAAATTCGGTCAGTAAGAAATAGCTCTTTTGCTGCTGATTGATAGATTATCTGGGTATCTTAGATGAAATGAAGAGGCAGGCATTAGTAGTAGTGATTTTAGCTCTTTATTGTCCCTAGAGGTGTAGTGCTTCTAGCACATGCCCTGAAACTGCTGCATCGGCTCTACATAGAGTCCTCCCTTATTGTGTACCTTGTGGAACAAAAGGATTGCATATGCATGGTCACATCAGCATAAATAGGTAAAAATTAGAGATTAAAAGGCCTGAGAATGCAATCTTGAAAGGGACAGAAATTTCTAGCTAATTGCAAATAATGATGTTTGTTCATGTGTGCCCTTACCCCTCTGAAATACTAATAGGGCTGCTCCTTCAATACATCTTTGCTATTTGAAGTTTAGTAACCAGTCAGAAGAGAGCCTGCTTTCTCAGTTCAAGTCTAGGTGGATATTCCACCAATCCCCACATAGCCAAATGTATATCTGTGCTATTGACTGTTAGACAGTTCCCCTTAAAACTTAGATTATATGGTTATGGTTGACTGAGATGCCTATCATGTTTTCTCTGCTTAACTTTTCAACAGTTCAGACAGTAAATAAAATATGTTGCAGAGAGTCATTTGCCCCTTCCAGGATGTCATCTTTGAATATACGCAGTCATCTTACAGCAAGTAACAGTAACTGAAGCAATTTACAGAAATGTAATATAACAAGGGGAATTGAAACAAATACATTATTCCTATGAAGACAGATATATCTCACAATATATACCCCTGTCCACAATACACTCACAGCACCATTGGTTCTGCTGAGAGGGTGCAAGTCCGGGCTTGGTCTTTTTTAAAATTGGCACGGTCTTGCACCTTTCTCCTGACCAAAGTTTACCCAAGATCTGTAACAGTGTTACAGGTCCCCCCTTGGCTCTTCCTCCCAAATATCTAGTGCTGTGAGCTTCAGACACACAGCTGATGATTCCTATTGGCTACTGTAATATGTGATGGTATGTGTCTGTATTTGTAATATTAACCGTTCGTATATCTGCATGTGAATACATGTACACACACCAGGTGTCTATACAAATACAAGGATTATAAGGCACTGTATAATATCTATAACTGAGCTATAGATTGTAACCTTGTGGGTCAGTCTCTAAATTACAATAGTAAGCGGATCTGTTATTGTGGAGATTGCATGCTCTGTATAATTTTTCCTTTTGCTTTGTATGTGATATTGGCAAATTTCCAATATATTGCATGGTCTGTACTTCATTTTCATTACTGCAAATTTTAACATATGTTTAGTGTAAGGAGGTTTGAGCTGAAGAAGTTTTGTTTGGTGCTTTTGATATCTGCCTTATTGTTAAAGCAGTTTGTAAGTTTTTAAGGAATGGATGTGGCTGGGGGAGCTAGTCAACAGTTAGAGCAAAGTTTTAGGAAAAAAGCAAGAATGTGTTATTAAGGAAACCTGTGATAGTTTGTGACTTTGTGCATTGATGTGTACATGTTTTTAGAATGCTTTGTTTGGGTGCCTTGCTCTGTTTTTGTGGAATAAGTAAATAATCGGTGTCATCAAAAATAATGATTTTGAGACGCAATTAGATAAATTCATTTAGGCCAAATATTTGCAACATGTGACTGATCTCTGGAAGACTGTGCATAGCAGCAGATGTATAAGACATGCACTGGTATGTATCACAGTGAATAACAGTATACCACAGTACTCCATGCATTTCTGCAGGACATTCTTTAAGAAGCTAACACAGATTTAACAGTCTTGGAGTATCTCTTAGCTGTTTAAATTCTGCAGAACACAACGTTCCCTTCCAATCCCCATTCTGAAAAGTAACTGCTGTTAATTTTGATCTAAGGGTTATATTTTCAGTTTTGCGGAGGAGGCCTGGGTATTTTGTTAACAGGATTTGTCAGTCCTTCCCACTCACCACCTTGACTGTTCAAAAAGCTGAAATAAAGAGCTTCTGACAAATATGGGAAATTTTTTTACTTTATTTTATCCAATTGAAACCTTGCACAATGCATCGTATGGAAGATTCACTTTTTTTTCATTGCTAGTTTGCTATACAGTTCCATTCCAGGGTCTAAGTCTTACAGTCACACAAGATGCTTCATGCAGCCTATCTTGTTCCAGATCAACTGCATTCATTTAACCCTTTGAGTGCCAGAGGGGTATGCAACGTATTGCAAAGCAATGCGTTGCGTACCCCTCTGACACTCAAAGGGTTAACAACAGCAAATTAGACTCATTTTTTTTGCACCTGTGAGTAACAAGGAACCATGAATCCAATCTGGTAATCATGCAAGTCACTAATCAAGCTATGGACGCATGTGGTGCAACTGATATAGTAACTACTGCAATTGACTTACTTTACTCTGAGTTGTAATTCAGGAGTAATTGAATGATAACGTATCCCCCTCCTGTCCCTTTTACTGATGTAACACTGCTCACCTCAGAACAGAAAGGTGGTGTCCAGATGGCTTGCAGAGAGGTATAATCTTCAATTAACATAAGGGAAAAACCTTTAAAGGGGGCAGGGTTTTCATTGTTCTCACATTACTATCCCTTTACGTACTATCCCAGCTTTGGATACCACTTCTAAAACTGAAACTGAAAGTGGCAGTCTTATTGGTTGTGCAGGTGGGTGTGGCATCACAGCAGCTAACACGGGGTTATAATTGCTTCCTCTTTATGCTGAAGATCATGGGAACCTGTACACTGATAACAGTAAGATTGTAATCATACCAGGGGAACTTCCAGTTGGGGGCTACACGGAGGGGAGTCCTCTGTTCAGCCGAGGGTGACAAAAATGACGCTAATCACGTCAAAAAGGGGCAGGGCTTGACACAAGTGGGGGGGGCAGGACTTAAAGTTATCATACGGAAGGCTGGGGACGGAAGAACAGAGGGAGAAAAAGCAGATGTGGCAGAGTTTCAATAGAAACTCCCCACATCCGGAGGAATCAGCTTCTGCCCCGGAGACCTGGTAAAGCTCTGTCAGAACCGGAGTCTCCGGGGCAAATCCAGAGAGTTCCCAGGTATGATTGTAATGCTGACGATACTCCAAAAGTGAGACTAGCAGCTCTGAAGTAATAAAGAACTGAGATTTAATACATGTATTTTTATGCTTTATATTAGTTTGCTTGCAGTGATTGGCTTCTTGTTAAATAGGAATATTTGTTTCAAATATGTAAATGCTAATTACCCATCATATCTAAAATTCCAAGCTTAACAATCTGAGTGCAAGAGGGGTATATAATGCATTGCTCCTCAATGTGTTGGATACCCCTCTGGCAAATAAAAGGTTAAATAAAAGTTGTTGAGTATTTGTCCAATGTCACTGCTAATGTACTTCAGGCCATAATGTCTCAATGCACTAATAGAACTAAATTTCAAAAGTGCAGTTCTGGACAAAGAAACATGTTCTAGATGAACTGCCTGCAGGAACAATCCCTTTATTACTTGGTGCACTGTAGGAAGGAGTAGCTTGGTATCGAGGATGTAACTGACAGAATAGCTGCAGGGATGGAGCACCGAGGTCTGAGCTAATGCATCCAAAGTACTGCCTCTTCATTCAAGCCACAGTGACTATTTGTATTAGTTGTCATATTTGCAAATGTAAAGGTATTTTATAGACTCTGGCAATTTGTATCCTAAATAATTATTTCAGAATTATTATGATAAATCTGGGCTGCAGATAAGGAAAATATAAACATTTTGATTTCACGATGCAATGGAGTCAAAACAAATTTTATATAGATTATTTTTCATTCCCCTTTTGGTATGCAAATGTTCCTAAAATCTGTGTAAATGTGGCCTACTTATCTGGACTGAATGATTCAAATGAAGAAGGAAAGTCTGACAGCTTATTTAGCACTTAATTCAATATTCCAGTTGGATACATCTGTCTTAGGCATGAGTAGCCAACATGAGGCCTGCCCGCTGCTGTTTGACTACAACACCCATCCTTCTCTATCAGCCAATGATTTGAAGCAACTGGAGATCCTCTTGTTGCCCACTCATAATCTAAGGTAACTAAGTGATGCCCTAAAATAATACTTTTACAAGAGTATAAGACTTCCAACTATGCCAAAAAATTAAAGGAGGACAAGAGTCTCCCAGTTTTACTTCATAGCATGACCATTAATAAAATATAAGCAAGAAGCGTGCCAAGCATATTCTCAGGTTCTACGCAGTCACATTTCATTCTCTTATGTCAGAAACAGTCCAGCACAGGAATGTGAGACAAATCGTCTCTGTACAGAAAAAGCGGGAAAACCACAGGAGTACATCTGGGCTTCAGTGAGATGCTGCTGAATTGTACAAGGGTCCATGTTTGGGGTACCCTTCCTCTTAGGGAAGTAAAGTAAAGAAAAATGAGGAAGAAAGAAGGGGGTTATCGACTGTCACAAGTGAAATTGCTCAATATTATGAGAGGATTAACCAGTTGAATTCCAGAGGGGTGTGCAATGCATTGCGTTGCAGTGTGGTGCATACCCTTCTGGAATTCAAAGGTTTAAGTATTTCTTAACTGTAGGTAAAATATTAGTTTTTACAGTTGTCTGACTGTCCTTTTTAACATTGTAATCTTTGTTTTTCCTCTAAAATAAGAAAGATGTGACCTTATAATCTACTCAATGAGGTACAGGTGGATCTTTATAGGCAAGAGGAGGGTAAAAGCCCATGCATTTGATACTCTTCATCCTAGGGGTATGAAACAACAAGAGGTGTGACAAAAGCACACTGAGAACGAATAAAACGTAGTAATTTTTGGGGATGGTTCACCCTCAGATACCACTCAGTCATGTTATGTTTTAGATTCTCTAAGTGGAAGGGTATCATAGGCATTGGCCCTTGCTTTCCTTGTGTCTACATCATTTAGCAGCTTCTTACTGATGATGCCCACTAATGACCAAAACATACATGAGGTTTTGCTGTTTCTCATGTACAAAGCAGATTTGCCTGACATTTCAGTGATGAACAGTATGTTGGCAAGAACAGACTGATTTAAAGATGAACATTTCTATGAACATGAAATTAACATATGAAGGAAGTGAAAAACATGACCGCTTAAATGGGCATCATCCCCAAAAATAAACTACTCAGTGTTCACTAACCATACTTCTTTTTATTGAGGAACAAAAGGGTTTCAAATAAAATGTGTTCAGCTCCTTTGTTTTTTTAGGGAGATTTTTTTCTAGGTAAATACTGTGCATTTTGTTTAATTGCTTTTGCAGATGAAAAATGATAAATATGACACCTTTTTGGGTTAAAGCCACTGATGTGCTGTCAAGAAATATTGTTTTCCTAACTCAAACCTATATTTGTCAGAGGAAAGCACTTAAAAAGCTTTAGAATGTTTCCTGTGATGAGGATAAAATAGCATCTTTGTAATTATATTGCTGTTCCAGTGCAGTTGTAAACATTATGATATTTACATGTTTCCATAATGAAAAGTACTGTACATTTATGTCTCTACCATTACACATCATTTTCAGCATCTGTCTTTTAATCATTTAAATGCAGGGCAGAGAAACAGACCAAGATAGCCATATAATCCAGATGAAAGTCTGTCTGAGAAAATGGAGCAGGGGCATAAGCCATTCTCTCTACCTGGTTCCTGGTTCCCTGGTTAAACTTTTCATCACAGCTCCTTGGCTTGAAAATATTCCAGAAGATAATGGAGTGACTCCCACTGTCATACTCTCTACATGACTTTTTCAAGAGCTTGCTCTTCTCCTCTAGCATTAAAGAGGCGACCTTTAAAGTGATATTAATGTATCAAATTAAAAACAGCTCCAATTAATCTTCATAGCATTTAGGCCATGGAGAGTGTAATTTCAATACTGTCAGAGTTGTAGTTCAAGAGTAATTGAACGATAAAAATATCCCCCTACCGCCCCTTTTACCTAGTGTAAGCTACCTCCCCTCAGATGTGGAATCTGGTCTTAAGACCAGCAAGCAATAATCGTCTTACGGTGAGAACAATGAAAACCCTGCCCCCCTTGACAGGTTTTCCAGGTTTTTATCTTATGTTAATTGACGATTGTCCCTCTCTGCAAGCCATCTGGACACCAACTTTCTGTTGTGATGTGAGCAGTGTTACATCAGTAAAAGGGGCAGAAGGGGGATCATTTATCATTCAATTACTCTTGAACTACAACTCTGACAGTATTGAAATAACATTCTCCATGGTCCAAATACTATGAAGATTAATTGGAGCTGCTTTTATTTTGAAACATTACTATCCCTTTAAAGATTTAGGTTTTCACTAGGATATAAAAATCAAACCTCATAACTTTTCCAATGTTGCTGTACATTGCACACTCAGCAGGATGGCTAAGCAATGTTATTTTCAATACAATGGATCACAGCAAGACATTATTATTACTAATACTTTTGTTTATTTATGAAACAACATATTTCTTGAAGCTGTAAAAAAGGGTAATATACAAGAAAATCTATGTAACAAACATATGTATAAAGTGAAACAAGTGGAGGGAGGGCCTTGCATAATGCTTAATGTACCCTTAACAGAACTTACCCAAGGATACTCCTAGACATACTCTCTGAAGTTAACAAAGTGAACATATCATTGTGGAATGATCTTCTAACATCATGAAAATGAGATTATATGTAAAATTACAGTCAAAGCCCACCTCAATCATTTTATCTCTTTCTTAGCCAACAAATATTCTGACATTTTTACTCTACAGTCATTTAAATAAGGAGGGGATCTAAGCTCCTGCCCCTCATCATTTCCAAATAAACTCAACTTCAACAATAACAAAACCAGCCCAAGTATATTCATACCATTACAAACGTATGCCCAGATAAATTATAAAAGCACCTCTGGCATAAACCCCTAATATAATTGTCCACAACAAACCTACTAATTCAGTAGTATACCTACTATAATCACCCACTCAACAACCCCATAAACACATATCCTAATGAATACATATTCACTACCTCCCCTCAATATTGCCACACTAATTAAAAAATAACCCTACAAATAATAGCAACTGCAATATAATAACAACAACACCCTATTAATTTAGATAAATGATTGAAAAGAGTATGGAGGTAGCAAAAAAGAAAACCATTCACTATATTGTGTGCTGAAGTGAAAAAGAGTTAGATGTAGTCTGATAATTTAAAAATATAAATCACCAGAGATACATTATAGAAAAGACGGTAGTGATTGAAGAAGGGAAAAGAAAAGGCTCCTAGCACATTTCTTGTAAACAGGAATTACTGCTCAGTGTGGCACTACATAGAAAAGACCAATGATGGAGTTTGGAAACATTTTCTGCATATCAAAAGGTTGCTCTCTTTTAACCTGGATTCAGTTTGATTTAAAGGGGAACTACCACTCTAACATGATTAAGTCTGTACCAATGTGTCTTGCCTTTGTTACAAGTGCTGTATAACTATTATTATTTTTTTTAAACCGTTTTTAAATTGAATAAACTGCTAAAGAATGTTTTACCCGATGGTGTCTTTACGATTGAAGCGTTTCAGCGCATGTACGCAATGGAGCCAAATGGCTCCGTTGTTCCTCCCACTTTCTGCATGATCCATGCTACGTCATGTTGCTATGTGACACATGACCCGGCGCACTCCTTGCTGGATGCCATTTCTCTTCATTACCATGCGCGACGCACGAGCGTGCATGGAACAAGAGGAAAAAAAGGCTGTGGGCAGACATATCGCTCTTTAATGGCAGTCCCATACAGACCTCACGCATGCGCAGTTGAAGGTAAACTCAAGATGGCCTCGGTGTTATTGATCCGGGAGCCTGGTAAACAGATCAAATTATGGAATATAGAAAAAAATTGAGATGTTTAACTTATATATTTTGGATGACTAGCTTCACACCTCAGGTTACCAATGCATGGTAGTTCCGCTTTAATACTATTAAGATTATTCACCTAAAAATAACTTTCCTGAGTCCATTACTGTTTCTTTTGTAAAACCATAGGCCTGGATTACATTGCGTTGATAAGTTTATCAAGGATTTCAGCTTAATATTTCTCCATAAACTTCAATGGGAATTGCACAGATATAACTAATGATAATGCCTATCAGCTGCAATGTAATATGGGCCATAATTAGGGATCTAATACAACATTACCTCTGCTTTCTCCCAATCCATAGCATTCAGGGATAAAATCAAGATTTTCATTAAAGAATTCCAAAAATTAAAATAAGAATTCAAAAACAAAGCCTAGAATATGTTTTTGTGTAATTCTGCAAGCAAAATCCATTGACGATACCTGTTTACAGATGAGAAATGGGCAATCTTCAACCCATTACCAACTGTTGTTGGACTACAATTACCATCATACTCAGATGGCCAATGGGAATTGAAATCCAACAATAGTTGGATAAGGGCACATATGCTCAACAGCAGCAAACATCAATGGGGTTTAATACTTTGCTTTCCCTATGCAGCTGGGGTAAATCTGTCTAAAGAGGGGTTTTGGGTAACTGAAAACTCAGTTTGCCCTTTGCAATGGAGATTATACCTGTAATTGATTGTGGCTATGACAATTGGGGAAGTTTGCCATAGGAACTGAAGACTCGCCATTAAATTTTTTTGTTGTTCAAAGGAGGGTTAGGGCCATGCGGTCCCACAGTGTTAATTACAATGTATTAAAAATTGCTATAACTGTTTCCATGGACATTCTCTGCAAGGAATATTCAGTATCAATTATTTTAGAAGGATATCCTGTAGCTTGAATTGCTACATAAGTTAATGAGGTTGACATTACAGTCAAATTACCATAAATAACAATTTAGTGCAGTCGTATTGACTTGTCAGTAGGCATCTGCCATAATTAGTGTTCAGTCATAAGAGTGCTGACTAATATAGGTGTTCACAGGAATTTGTTTTGATGCACTTTTCAATTAATAAAAAGTATTGTTCTATTGATGATACTTTTCATATACATAATGTAACCTTTTTTTTATGTCTTGCACTTAGAAATTCAGTAATTGAATAGATGACAAATGAGGTTACATCACCATATCTCAGGTACCTATGATTTGACACAATTGGAGAATGTTGTGGTTTTCTCTTTGTAAGTGTTTTTGTATTAATTACTATACCCCTTGCAGCTTTTCAATGAAAGCATTCATCACAGGAATGTGGAAACAGAATCTGACAGCAGATATAATCACTCGGTCACTTAGTGTGGACATTTGCTCTCTAGGAAAGCAAACTAGAAACAAAAAGAGATTAATGGGAAAAAGCAGTGTATCAAATGTGCTGCTCTTTGCCGCAATCATTGATGGATACCTACAGGTATTCATCAGTGATTTGGAGTACTTGCATACGCAAATAAAGGAATATTGCATAAATTGGCCAGTCAGGGGAAAAACCCACGCATGTGCATAAGAGAAAATGTGTATACGTGTGTTCGCCCCATACATTGGAATGAGATCCACTAGTTTAAAGCTAGCATATCAAATTTGCAGATCTATCTGGCCATCGATTATTGAAGAATAAGCGATGGCCATATACAATCGGTAAGTTGCTGAATGGGCGAATGGTTAATGTGCAAAGAAGTCCTCTGATTTTCTTACACATTAAGCCATTTGCATCTTGATGACTCCCGGCCTCAGTGTTGTTTCGTTAGTCTGTTTCTTACATCATGATAACTCTATTATCTAAGGTACTGCTAAGTTCCCAACAGACCTGGGGCTGGGGCCTACATTATGGATTATTAGAATGCAATGATACCATTTACATTTTTATGTTTACATCTTTACTGTTCTACAACAGACATGCAAACCAATTTTTAGTGGTATTCCTGCCAACACAAGAGGAAAATGGAGCTTTGTATGCTATTCTTCTATTCATGCCAAAAGAAGGACAGGGAACTTTAATGGATTTTATTAGAGAACACAAATCAACTGCACAATATGTAGTATACAGTAGAGTTGCAATGGTTACATGGAATACAAAATGAACATTAATTATACTACCAAATCACAAAATGTAGATGTATTCCAAGTTAACCACATATTACAGGCATATTGGAGACTAATAAAGCCAAAAGGAACTTAACTGCAAAATAATTAATGTATTATTAATCAGTGGGAATGCCTAATAAAAAAGCATCTTGAGGTCAGCTGGAGGTGTCCTACTGGATCATTATTTGTGTGAAGGGAAGATTAAGTTTATAATCCTAGAATGGAGGGAGGCTAATGTGGCTATCTCATTGAGTCTAACTTCAAGATGGGGAAAGTGACTGACAAACTCTGCTTATAATGTGGCAGCTGAGATATTGCAGTCCCTGGGTAAGTGGATTAGTAGACGATGGGCTAGAGTCTATTGCAGGTGCTAATGTTATCACTGCTTTTATCTCCAGTTTTCCCCATAGACTTCAATAGGAATATATTTGATAAAACGGGTGTTAACATTTAACACCTGCAATAGAATCTAGCCCTATTTCAGCTCTGCATACGAATACTGTAATAGCGCTACTAATGGTCTGATAACAGGGACAGTACAATTGTTTATTTGTTTGCCAGTTATAGTTGCCAGAAGACAACCAGGCCGTCCTGGAGTTCACTTATCTGCTGGTCTCATTCTATATTCTACTCAAAAGCCGTAGTTCTTGTTCAGCACACACACAGAGGAAGATGTACTATGAAAAAATGAAGTGATTTGGGGACAAACGAACTGTACCATAGCGCACATATAAAAATTCCCCTTTCTTTAAATGGGGTTTATAACCTCCTGAACAGTAGTGAGGTCTTCAATGCATTGGAGCAAACCATCTGCACAGGGCCAGACTTCCCAACAGGCAAAGTAGGCAACTGCCTAGAGTTCCAGGATCTGAGGGAAGCCTCAGCTGTGTTGGCCACAGCTAAATTCTGTATTGCAGGTGTGGCCAAAGCAGTGTCCATGCATCATTATTGTACATTATTATTTAACCCCTTGGATGCTAGGTTTCCAAAGCATTGATTTGCAATGCATTAGAGATCTCTCCAGTTTATTTTTGTCCTTGCTTATTAAAGGCAAAGAGTATTTTAAGTGCCAGGAAAAAGATGGAAATGGGGGTGGGGTCTTTTGAGGGTGTGGTCATGGGTGGAGTTGAGGGCACCTACAGTGCCTTGCCTGGGAAGCCTGGGATGTAAATCCAGCAATGGATCTGCTCCACAGAGAACAAATTAAAATTATCATTAATTTAAATAGGGCGTTAACCCCTTAATAGCTAGCCATACATAAAAGGGGTTAAATGTCCAGTTTAAATCAAAAGAGTTTTGGAAAGTGTTACTGGTCATCTGTGGTGTAGCTGGTTTGTCCAAATAGTCCTCAGGACACACCAGCAGTGCAGGCTTTCAGATCACTGCCTAGTAACAGGTAGATAAGCAATGAGTTGCTTAAATCAGAGAAAAAATGTAGTTGTCCCATAACGTACAGCTAGTTGGTTGACTCCAGGGAGGAGATGCACTGACAGTGGCGTAACTATAGGGGTCGCAGGGGTCGCACCCGCGACCGGGCCCGTCGCTCCAGGGGGCCCGGCCACCCCCTGCAACCCCTCTGTCTGGCGCCCGCGATCTCTGTCTGACACTGCAATAATGCAGAGCGCTGGGAGATGACATCATCTCCCAGCGCTCTGCATTACTGAAGAGGACCGCTCGGGAGATGAATACACCTCTCCGGGCTCCTGCCACTCCAGTGAGGTAGGAGATGGGGGCATTTTGGAGAGGGCCAATGTAGTTGAGGGGGGTCCCATGGCGCTTCTTGCACCAGGGCCCGGAGGCTTCTAGTTACGCCTCTGTGCACTGAGGTGTGATACAGGTGATGAAGAGGAGATCACGTTTTCTGTGAGATCAATTCTCCACTTCCTATGTCATTCTATGGAACATAGGGGGAGAGTTATAAAAGTACAGTTAATGGAAAAGAAGCTTTAAAATGGCTGTAAGATGGTTGCTGGTACTTATAAAATATTAAAGTGATAGTGATACTTGAAAACTTTTAAATTTAATTCAATAGATATTTTAAAAATACATTAATTGTGCCATTTTCGATCTCCCAAACCTTTATGGTTTGGGAGATATAAGTCTGCGAAGTTCCCCCTTCCCTCCCCTTGTGCTGACGTCAGCTTTCAAACTCAAGAGACGGAGATCTCAGTCCATAGATTGTCCTGCGGCTCTTCAGCAGAGCCGTGATCGCGGTAGTTACAAAGAAATACTTCATTTGAATGGTCTACAACGTGTGCTTGTACGCCGGCTTATGAATAAGTAAATGGTGTTACATAACACGAACTTGACTGGAAGATGCATGAGAAGATACGTGTAACTCCAAATTCAGGCATTGTCTTTCAATATGAAACTTGATAATTTTCAGAGCAGATTGCTACTGTCAATAGTGGGTAAATTAATATCAGCGGTGAATAATGTCTCTGACTGTCGGGACTCTAATTGATCATTCTTAAAATGCAGCATGCACGAGCGAAACAGGCTTTGCAATGCGAGGGAGACCCGCTATGGCTACGCTCAAGTATGCAACAATGTCTCTTATAAGTTAACGTGAGATAAATATCAGGGGTTCTCAAATAAAGTACACATAGTTACAAGATTACCTACTATACACAAATGATTCAAAATTGATACAGTTGTAAACAGAATAAGGCATTGGTTACAATGAGTTGATATTGGATGACGTCATGAGTCTGTACTGATTTTATTTTTTATTTGTTGGAAATTTAATCACACATTTTCACGTAGGTTTTGTGTATGTAGAAATACTAGACATTATGAATGCCTTAGTATATTTTAATTTATATTATTATTGGTCTACAAGTCGGTCTTTACAAACTTTATTTCGGGCGTGATTTCTCCACGGGTCACAAGGTATTAAGGGGCTGTTTGTATTGTCTACCATCTTGATAAAGATCCCGGTGGGGGATCGAAACGTTGATCCAAATGAAATTGTTTTTTGTGTTCTACAAGAGGAGTCCTGACAGTGCTGATTTCAACAAAGCTATATATGTGTATATATATATATATATATATATATATTTATATATATATTTAGCAAAAGTATAAGGCAAATGGCACACACTGGATTAAATCCAATGAACAAATAATCAAGATTATAAAGGTGCACGTCCCATAGATGAAGTAATATAAACGTACTCAGCCTGGGTATCCCTGGTTGCAGCACGAGACAGCACACTTCTTAAAAAGAAAAACCACATTTCTTTATTGCAGCATCTTTGTGGAGCTTTACAAAGATTCTGCAATAAAGAAATTTGGTTTTTCTGTTTTAAGAAGTGTGCTGTCTCGTGCTGCAACCAGGGATACCCAGGCTGAGTACATTTATATATATATATATATATATATATATAAATAAAAATAAATAGACCATAGACTTGACTCAGGACTACCATGCTATCCACCCAATCTCCACTGCATTATATATTGTATACTTTTTTAATTCTGGTAGTTATATACTCAGTAAAAGGAAGGTGCCAGAAGATAAATTAGCTCTTAACCCTTCGAGTGCAAGAGTGCACAAAAAATGTTAGACTAATGGCACGCAATCTGCTGAGAAATGTGTTTACTTCCATTTCAGAGGTACATTTTAATGTGTTTTGGTGCTGCCATCATTTAGGACTGTATAATGTGACATTTCTGTGGCTTTTGTCTCTGCTGGCAATGTAAACCATATGCATAAAGAAAGAGAAGAGGATTGTGGGGCAGACCAAGCACACCATCGGGGAGATATACATACAGCCATTGATGTAAATGGGGCTTTTAACCCTCTGAGAGACAGAGATGTGTCCAACTCACTGCAAAGCAATGAATTGGAGACACCTCTGTCACTAAAAGGGTTAACCCAGTGATTGCAATAGAGGTCTCCAACATATTGTGAAGAATGGGAATCTTGAGAATGTGTATTTGTTCCCTGTGGTGCCACAGGTTTACTCCAGATTTGCACCTCTTTTTTTTGTGCATATGAACCTGAACCCTATGAGTGCCAGGGAGGTATCCAACGCATTGCAACACAAAGCTTTGGATACCTCTCTGTCATTCAAAGGGTTAACATAAAACCAAATGGATGCAATTCCTCACACATATTTTTACAGAAAAAAATATTTTCTTTTGGAATTAAATGTACTTCGTTACAGTAATATTTGCAGCATGGATTTTACCTGGTAAGGAACCAGAGGCCCTAGGGCAGTGAGTGGCCCTCAGAGACTTCGCTGGTTCCGCCAGACCCAGTCTTTCCTTTGGTGTTGTCCTCTACCACAACACACCCTATTTCAACCCCCAGAAACATATATCCACTTTCTTTTGTCTCAAAGCATACAGAATTGTTTCACTTGTTCCTCTTAAAGAGAACACGCCTAATAACCTTCACTTACCTAAACCCTAAAGATTCTATGACTTTCTCCCTTGTTCTTTGTTCAAAAGATAACTTCTCCAGCCAGTCTTGAATGTCATGTCTGTGGAGATGGACGTAGAAGTTGCTAGCAGGACCACAGAGCCTTAAAAGCTGCTCACACTGCGTTCTTAAAGAGTTAAAGGGATAGTAACATTTCGAGATAAATTAAGCTTAGAAGATTCTTCATAGTTTTTCAGCACTACAGAGTGTTATTACAATTCTGTAAGCTGTTATGTGTAATTATGTTATAAAGTGCTCCACTCCCACCCCTTTTACATACACAACGCTGCCCCTCTCAGCTGGTCTGGATGGATTGTGATGGGGGACAATCTTCTGTGAGCATAAGGAAAAACCAGCCCTCCTTCATCAAGGGGACCAGAGTTTTCCTTATATGGAGAGCCAGAAGATTATTCCTCATTCCTCGATCTGTCCGGTCCAATGACTAGATCCCAAATCTAAAGAAAGGCAGCGTTATGTATGTAAAATGGGCAGGAGGGGGATAATATATTTACACATAAACTAGACAGTTTACAGCATTGTAATAACCTTCTGCAGTGTTGAAAAACTAAGTAGAAAGATCAAATCACTCTGTCTGCTTCAGTTTAAAAAAACTGACAGTGACTATCATGTCTGCCTACACTGACATGAAATCCAGCACTGAATGAAGATGTTCTCTCTTTAATTAATAAAATCACAAGTGCAAAATTCATAGGGCCCATTAGAATTTTTTCATATAGTATGGCATATGTGGGATTATTATTGGGAAGTATTAGTTTTCCTTTAAACCCCTTTGGGTACTACAGAGATTGTCTTAAACCCCTATTTAAAATTTCTAACCATGATTGTGTCCCTTCGGTGGACTTGTAGGCCTCATATGTGGCCCTTGTGGTGAATCTGTTTTAGAATTTGGATTCAGTTTTGTTATCATGGTGAAATACAATGGAACAGAAATGTTCTATTAGCTGAATGAGACTTGATTTTCCATTCATCATACAGTTATTTTAGCAAGGTGTTCAACACCAATTACTGATAATTGTTTACATAAAGCTTGCTATAATTATTCTAGATTGCCTAGAGGTTTTTTTTAATTATCTTCACAGTTTTAAAAATCCCTACATATATATATATATATATATATATATATATATATATATATATATATATATATATATATATAGATAGATACCTGGGAACTCTCCGGTTTTGCCCCGGAGACTCCGGATTTCAGACTTAATTACCAGGTCTCCGGGGCAATGTGTGAATCACCGGGTGGGCAGAGTTTAAGTAGAAACTCTGCCCACTTGTGCTCCATCCTGCCTGGTTCCTCCCACTCCCCGCCCTCTCACCTTCTTTTTACAGGGTTTTTTTTTGTCCCGCCCCCCCCCTGCGACTAAGCCCCACCCCTTTTATGACGCAAATCGTATCATTTTCGGCACTGACAGGGTTACCCTCCGGGTAGCCCTGTTTGAAAAGTTCCCAGGTATGTATATATATATATATATATACATATACTCTTTGCTGTGTGTGAAAGCACTCACTCTCCCAGATTTATGGCCCAGGTGCACAATCCCAAAGGACAAAATACCAAAATAATTTTTGAGGGCAGCACCCGTGGGACTTTTTAAATGAGAAAAGAATAATTTTATTTGGTTATGAGGTCAACGTTTCGGTCCACACAGGGTCTTGATAAAGGTTTTAGACGTATATATATTAATCCTTGAGAGTAAAAGTTCTTATGTTATGTATTTTACCTCTCCTGTCCTCCTGGAGACTCCGCGGGCAGTGCTTTGTAGATGTCTGGTTTGTCACCCTCCTCCCATCTATCAGGGCATCTACGAGAAAGTGCTGTTCAAAGTGACTGAACCTGTATCCACACAATTGTCCCAAAAATAAATATTGAAGGTGTCTGATAATACAACAGAAAGGAGCTATCAGAACGGTGTGCCAGCCCACAATAGACGGGAGGTGGGTGTCCGACAGTACAAAGGAAAATACTCCCCAGAACAGCTTGCCAGCCCGGGATAGATGGGAGGAGCGTGAGAAAACAAACATCTTATTTCACAAATCTTATTTGAACCTCTACCCACAAAAATAAGAGGGACACTAAACCACAAAGTCGGGAGGAGAGAGATACAAAGCACTGTCCGCGGAGTGACCAGGAGGACGGGAGAGGTAAGACACATAAGAACTTTTACCCTCAAGGTTTAAAATATATACGTCTAAAACCCCAAAACGGCACCTTTATTTGCAAAGGACAGACACATCAGAATATATTCAACAAAGATACAGTGTCGGATCTAATTTGGGACATTGTATTTAGCACAAGTAGATCAATTATTTAAAAGAGCAGAACATTGAGGGCTATGTACGTTAGTATTGGGATTAATATTTAGTTAGGGCTTTTTGATCTAAGGAGAAATCTGATTGCCATTTGGAATCAAGAAGGAACCCCCCCCCTTCAAGACAGAATTTGAAATTGCTGTATTGAAGGGGGGGGTTTGCCTTCTTTTGGATCAACGATGGTAAACAGGAATAGGAAAAGGGTTAGACTAGATGGACGCAAGTCTTTTTTCAACCTAAATTACTATGTTACTATGTATTACTATGTTAATTAGAACAACCGTATAACAATTACACGGAGAAGTTCAGCACTTTATGAGTTCACACTAAATTAGTTAATTTTAATTGTTGCAGATATTTTAGAGGAAGATATATAAAGTTACATGTTGTGGAATTAAGATTGTGTAAATGATTGTTATATATTGTGGACGTCCATAACTGATTTTAATTGCATTTCTGTAATAAAGAAATTGAAAATATGAATTGCATATCCACCAGTGGTACTCTCTTTTTCAATTGTATATCATTTTGTATTTTTTTGTCACTATTCACACAGTGACAAACAGATAGTAGCAGCCTGATGGATGTGCATTTCTGAGATTTAGGAGGTATTCTATTTTGCAGTGAGGGGGGAGTTTAGAGAGCTACATGTGGGTGAGAGGGGCGCCATACTAGAGACAGTTAGTCTCCCCAGCTCACACACATTTATATTTTATTTTATCAACCTCAGTAGCATGGTAAATGGAGCTTGTTGTAATGCTAGACCACATAAATGCCCCCACGAAGTGAACGCTCTTCCCTGAGGCAGCTGGAGAGAGGTGGGAAGTCCTGTGGCTTCATGCCGCACATACAGGTTGCCACAGATGCCACAGTTTAATGCTTCATAACTTCAATACCTGGTAAGCAAAATAAATAAAAAACAAGACCGCTAATCTTGTTATAGTGGTTGAAACCACTACAAGAAAGTTTTTGTTAAGTGAATGTTCCCCTTTAAGGCTTCATAGGGCCCTAGGCAAGTTACAAGTTTGGGGCCCATCATATCTTGAGTTTCTGACACACAGCTCTGCTAGCAGGCACTGGCATTGTGCTTCAAATGGAAGTTGGATCAACTAGATGAATATGGTGTCTTTCAGCAAAAATGGAATCTGACACAAGATGTTAGCGGCAGCAAAAGCAAGGTCTCTGTCTGTGACCCATCACTTGAAGCCAGGGACCTTCATATTGCCATGGGCCCTAGGCAGTAGCCTAAGTTGCCATAATGGATGAACTGGCTCTGCATTGGTCACAGGCTTAGGCGGATTGAGGTACACTTGAATTTTATTTTTTATATTATATAAAAAGGTATACATTAATAATTTGTGGAACTTTTTGCTCTTGAATAAGCTGCTCTATAAGCTGGGAAACGTGTTGAGCATTAAAGGGATAGTAATACTTCGTTTTATCTTTATTTTATTATGTAGGCATTAAAAAAACATGAAGAATGATATAAGTCTTATCTCTCAAACCTTTATGGTTTAAGAGACATTCACAAGCAAAATATCCCCCCCCCCCGTTCAGCCAGATCAGAAGGGAGGTGCCCAGGTAGACTGCAGAGAGGGACAGTCGTCAATTAAGATAAGGGAAAAAGCTGAAAAACTTGTCAAGGGGGGAAGTGATTTCATTGTTTTCATCCAAAGAAGATTGTCCCCTGCTGTTATCTGTCTGGTCTTACAACCAGATTCACATCTGAGAAGAGATGGCTTACACTAGGAAAAATGGGCGGGAGGGGGAAACTTTGCTTGTGAATAACTCTTAAACCATAAAGGTTTGAGAGATAAGACTTATATCATTCTTCATGATTTTTTCATGCCTACAAAATAAAGATAAAACGAAGTATTACTATCCCTTTAAATAGGCAGAGAACTGAGGACAGAAATTGTCTGTATGTTCACATAATAGTGATATTTTATTTTAATAGCGATTATCACTTTTTTTTATTTTAAATAAAACATTTATATACTGGCCCCTAAGTGTAGTGATACTTGTCTAACTATATAGTTGTGGTTACGCTTAAAAGATATACAGAGTCCTGTAGAACCCCTGGATAGAGGGAGACTGCTGGAGTTGCAGGAGTTACAAGGACATCTGGAGATTAAAGAGGTGGGGTGGAGGAGAGATACAGTACACAACTACTGGGGGTTGATTTTCACTTTGGCCTATATAAACCGTCTTTTCCATTGTGGTTCAGCTGGGAATACACAGATTAGATCAACCAATTCATGATAGGGATATTGTCTTTTTCCCTGGATACTGTAGGAATTATGGCTTAACCATTTCTGAAGCATGGACATACCAGTAGGTTCATATTCAATAAGCTATTTTATTTTTAGGGGATACTCTCAGATTTCTTAGTCCCTTTGAGACTCTTACTAGTCAGGCTGAGTTAAAATGGCATAGGGCTTTCTTACTTAACATCTTTGGCCAACATCCTGCTCCAGGAGGCAAACTGCAAAATCTTAACCCATTGGTATAGACCCTCCATACCTCTCTAGGCTTTATCCCTCTTGCTCCACACTTGCTGGAGATGTGGTAAATCAGAGGGGACTTTATATCATATCAGGTATTCCTGCATGTCTATCAACCCATTTTGGACCTCTATACAGTCCTCCCTAGTTCAGCTCACCAATTTAAAATCCCTTTCCCCCATGCACAGTTCTCTTAAAAACGCTACCCAACACAACATTAAAGAAGTGGATGTTAGCTGTTACTTGAGCAAAAACATGTATTCCTAAGCTCTAGAGTCCTTAGATCCCCCATCATGACTGTCTGGAAGGTTATACCATATATATGATAAGGAACGAATTACATTCTTCCCTGGATAAATTTCCCCAATTTGACATTGAATTTGGGACCTGGTCCTCCTCCTTATTTTCTTCTAACATTTCCACCTGGACCCTTTGAGTGTTCCTTGTAAGAGGCTTTGGACCACCACTGTTTTAGTTGGTGGGTCTTCCCTTTCTCCGCTTTATTCCCTTTGTTCCCTCACTTCCCTTCCTTTTCCTTCTCTAACTCTCCTTCCACCACTTCTTCCCCTTTTATCCCTCTCTTTTCTCTCATCACTCTCCCTCTTTTCCTCTGTTTCCCAGTGTTAAACCTCTGTTTGGTTCTTTTCTGTCGCAGTACTGTAAGGGTTGCAGCTCCATTCTGCTCTGCAAAGCAAAGGTGCCTCACTCATGGGAGCATATCATATGGTGCCTATGACTGTCTCTACTGTCAACAAATCTTGTCATTTCCAAGATTATTATTATTATTGTATATTTAGTCTTCATCAGTTTGTGGGTAATTGATGGCACTGTTATGTTCCATTACATATTGTGTTCTTCATTATTCTTCAACATAGAATTTTGAAACCATACTTTTTATTCCCTAATGTTCCCATTAATTTAAATGGGGTTTTAAACCATTAAATGCTAGAGGGGCCTCCAACACATTGTGAAGCAATACACTGGAGATCTGTCAAGCATTTGAGGCAGTGATTCTCAGCTTCATTCCTAGAGCACACCAACAGGTCAGGTTTTCTGGATATCCCTAATCACTACAACTGAGCCACTGATTGAAAAGCTGACCTGCTGGTGTCCCCTGAGGACTAACTTTGTGAATCACTAATTCCAGGGGTTAAAAGTTCCATTTAAGTCAACTGAATTTTTTTCCCTGTGTTTCAGCTGGTTTGCTCCCCAGGTGTCTGGGAGGAGATGCACTAAAGTGTGATAAAGACTTGATAAAGTAGAAATGACTTCTCCAGAGTGATAAAGTCTTCAGCTTCTATGCACTAAGAGTTCTTCACCTTGATGGATCTTAAATTGATAGTAATGCTTCACAAAAAAGCATCTCCAATTAATCATCATAGTATTTGGGTTGTGGAGAACTTTATTTCAATACTGCCCAAGTTGTAGTTCAAGGGTAATTGAATGATAAAGTATCTCCCTCCTGCCCCTTTTACTGATGTAAAATTGCTCACCTCAGAGCAGAAAGACTGTCTGGATGGATCGCAGAGAGTGGGCATTAGGAAAAACCTGTCAAGGCGGCAGGGTTTCCTTATGCTCACAGTAATAAGATTGTCCCTCTCTGTGAGCTGTCTGGTCCCAGGACCAGATTTCATATCTGAGGGGAGGGGGATAATTTATCATTCAATTACTCTTGAACTACAACTCTGACACTATTGAAATAACACACTCCAAAGTCCAAATACTATGAAGATTAATTGAAGCTGCTTTTTTTGTGAAACGTTACTATCATTTTATTGCATAGACTCCACAGAATTACATAGGAACTGGAGAGTTTATCACACCGGAGAAGTAATCTCCACTTTATCACACCTTACTGCATAAACACCCCCCCCCCCGCCCCAGTTCTTCTTAGTACTTCAGCCTCAGAGTGCAAATACGCCAAGACATGGCTGTTTGGCATGATTCTTTTCTTATTTAATCATTTCAATTAAGACAATCTTCTTTGCTTGTTTTCAGTAGATAATTTTATTTAAGACTTGTTAGCTTGGAAGAGAACAGGGAGCTAGTAAAAATCATCTTATTCTACACAGTGATAACAAAATTAAGGTCTCATGTCAAAGAAAAAAGGCCAAGGTTAAGAGCAATAATCTAGGTTTAGATTGGATTAGAACATCTGAATGACCTTTCTCATTCAGTGAAGAGCATTCACATGTCATATCTTCATGAGAATTGCTTAAAGGGATTCTGTCACAAAATATATATATATCTCAATATAAAACTGTTCATTTACCCTTACATATGAAGAAATATGATATATGGGTAAAAATCCTACATAAAAAATTACAGAAGGTGAACCGTTAGTAGTGTATTCAATGTTAAACATAGAAGAATAATTTATTAGTCTTCTGCTGGATTTTACTAGTCACAAATATAATAGTGGACTAGTATAACTTGCCATCTTACTTTTCAGGGAGAAATTTAGTAGCCCATTTCTGAAAACAATGTATACTTTACAAGGCATATCTCCAAACACTGTAACATGCTAATGAAAGACATGCTGACATGTAATCAGTTGTACCTCAATCATTTTAAACCTCAAAGCATCAATATTTTTTTTTATTAAGTACATCTATACTATTTATGGCTGTTCAGAGCTTGCATTCACATGCATTGACCCACAGTGTTAATATACAGACACAGAGCTTGCATTCTACAGAACTTATCTACAGTATTACAGTACAGATGCAAACTAAATTGCATAGCTTGCACTTACTCACAATGCTCACAAAACAGATAACAATGAACCACATGACATACATTCCACAGAACTTACCCATGGTGTCATGGTTTAAAAAAATACAGCAATATGAGATCATCATACTGATTGTGACATCGCTTGTGGCTGCTAAACTAACAGTAAGGAAAACATGGAATATTAAGATTATATTAGTTTGTGGGCCACCCCCTCGGAAATCTGGATTGGCCACATTATCAAAAAACATCACAGATAAATTAGAGATCCAAAAGATGTGGAAACAATCAATCACAGTCATAATCAAAGAGATTGTCCCTTCACTACATAGACTGTGTCAATCACTTCTTCTTTCTCTACCCTCCTAAACGCAGTCCCTTCTAATTTTTCCTGCTGAAAGTGTGTGTAATGAAGTATGAATGAACAAATTAAACTGCATGAAATCAAAGAATGTGCCTTTTGTTGTTCTGATAATCATACCTGGGAACTTTTAAAACAGGGTTACCCGGAGGGTAACCCTGTCAGTGCCGACCCGGGATGAAAATGACGCGATTCGCGTCATAAAAGGGGCGGGGCTTAGCCGCGGAGGGGGGCGGGACAAAAGAAAACCCAAAAAATACCTGAAAAATGTATCTAAGAGGGCGGGGAGTGGGAGGAACCGGGCGGGACACAGCACAAGTGGGCAGAGTTTCTATTTAAACTCTGCCCACCCGGCAATCCACACATTGCCCCGGAGACCCGGTAATTCAGTGTGAAATCCGGAGTCTCCGGGGCAAAACCGGAGAGTTCCCAGGTATGCTGATAATTCATACACTGTTCCAATAGTATGTTGTTTTGATCTGAACCTCGCAAGACACATCATTTTAGGTAATTTTTCAATTTGTTGCAAAACAAATGCATATGTCTAATACAGATAAACACTGAATCCCAAAGCTTGCATTCTATAGCACAGATCCATAGAATTGCAATCTATAGCACTGACTCACAATGTTACAGGACAGATACAGACTGAATTACAGAGCTCACATTCTGTACAACTTGCCACAGTTCTACAGGACAAATACAGACTGAATCACAGAGCTTAGATTCTATAGCACTGACCACAGTGTTACAGTACAGATAAGACTGAATCACAAAGCTTGCATTCTATATCACTGACTCACAGTTTCACAGTACAGATACAGGCTAAATCCCATAACTTGCATTCTGTAGAACCCACCCACAGTGTTACAGTATAGATAAGACTGAATCACAGAGCTTGTATTTTATAGCACTGACTCACAGTGTTACAGAATAGATACAGGCTAAATTACAGAACTTGTGTTCTATAACACTGACTCACAGTGTTACAGTACAGATACAGGTTGTATCTTATCGCACTGACCCACATAGTTACAGTACAGATAAGACTGAATCACAGAGCTTGCATTCTATAGCAATGACTCAAAGTGTTACAGTACAGATACAGGCTGAATTACAGAACTTGTGTTCTATGCAATTACTCACAGTGTTACAGTACAGATACAGACTGACTTACAGAACTTGTGTTCTATAGCAATGACCCACACAGTTACAGTACAGATACAGACTGAGTTACAGAACTTGTGTTCTATAGCACTGACCCACAGTGTTACAGTACAGATACAGGCTGAGTTACAGAACTTGTGTTCTATAGCACTGACCCACAGTGTTACAGTACAGATAAGACTGAGTTACAGAACTTGTGTTCTATAGCACTGACCCACACAGTTACAGTATAGATACAGGCTCAGTTACAGAACTTGTGTTCTATAGCACTGAACCACACAGTTACAGTACAGATACAGACTGAGTTACAGAACTTGTGTTCTATAGCAATGACTCACAGTGTTACAGTACAGATACAGACTGAGTTACAGAACTTGTGTTCTATAGCAATGACTCACAGTGTTACAGTACAGATACAGACTGAGTTATAGAACTTGTGTTCTATAGCACTGACTCACACAGTTACAGTACAGATACAGGCTGAGTTACAGAACTTGTGTTCTATAGCAATGACTCACACAGTTACAGTACAGATACAGGCTGAATTACAGAACTTGTGTTCTATAGCACTGACCCACACAGTTACAGTACAGATACAGACTGAATCACAGAGCTTGTGTTCTATAGCACTGACCCACACAGTTACAGTACAGATACAGACAGACTGAATTACAGAACTTGTGTTCTATAGCACTGACCCACACAGTTACAGTACAGATACAGGCTGAGTTACAGAACTTGTGTTCTATAGCACTGACCCACACAGTTACAGTACAGATACAGGCTGAGTTACAGAACTTGTGTTCTATAACACTGACCCACACAGTTACAGTACAGATACAGGCTGAGTTACAGAACTTGTGTTCTATAGCATTGACCCACACAGTTACAGTACAGATACAGACTGAGTTACAGAACTTGTGTTCTATAGCACTGACCCACACAGTTACAGTACAGATACAGGCTGAGTTACAGAACTTGTGTTCTATAGCACTGACCCACACAGTTACAGTACAGATACAGACTGAGTTACAGAACTTGTGTTCTATAGCACTGACCCACACAGTTACAGTACAGATACAGACTGAGTTACAGAACTTGTGTTCTATAGCAATGACCCACACAGTTACAGTACAGATCAGACTGAGTTACAGAACTTGTGTTCTATAGCACTGACCCACACAGTTACAGTACAGATACAGACTGAGTTACAGAACTTGTGTTCTATAGCAATGACTCACAGTGTTACAGTACAGATACAGACTGAGTTACAGAACTTGTGTTCTATAGCACTGACCCACACAGTTACAGTACAGATACAGGCTGAGTTACAGAACTTGTGTTCTATAGCACTGACCCACACAGTTACAGTACAGATACAGGCTGAATTACAGAACTTGTGTTCTATAGCACTGACCCACACAGTTACAGTACAGATAAGACTGAGTTACAGAACTTGTGTTCTATAGCACTGACCCACACAGTTACAGTACAGCTACAGACTGAGTTACAGAACTTGTGTTCTATAACACTGACCCACACAGTTACAGTACAGATACAGGCTGAATTACAGAACTTGTGTTCTAGAGCACTGACCTACACAGTTACAGTACAGATAAGACTGAATCACAGAGCTTGCATTCTATAACACTGACCCGTACAGATACAGACTAAGTTAAAAAACCAAATGCATCAGAGGACAAATAAAACCCCCTTGGAGGCCAAATAAAACTCCAGTGCATTGTGTAGGACATCTCTCTAGAATTCAAATGGTAATAAACTCCATTTAAATCAATCTGGTGGAATCTTAACCCTTTGAGTGCCAGCCAGAGGGGAGCAGAACGCATTGATTTGCAATGCGTTCCATACCCCTCTGGCACTCAAAGGTTAATTTGCCTCCCCTATAGTGAATTTTGTTTGCTCCAAAATTGTTTGAATTCTTCTCATTACATCAACCTCAGGACGTCACTTAGTGGCTGATGTGCTAAGAACTTCAGTAATTCTGGGGCAATCCAACTCCACCATAATGGACAAATTACATGTTTTCAAAATTCTCATTGATTTACACGGAGCTTTTAACCCCTTGAATGCTGGAGTGGTCTCCAACGCATTTATTCACAATGTGTTGAACACCTCTAGCATTCACAAGGTTAAATAGACAATTTAAACCAAAATAGATTCTTATTTGTCCTTTGTTGTACGGAAGGTTGCCCTTTAATTACTCATATTTTAGTAAATCAGCCTTTTGGACCACCCATCTTTCCCTCTTAACCCTTTGAGTGCCAGAGGGGTACGCAATGCATTGCAAAGTGATGCGTTGCGTACCCCACTGGCACTCAAAGGGTTAACCCCTTGGATGCTAGTGACATCACAAAAACAGTGTAAGAAAACCCTTTAACCAAGGGGTTAAAATGGCTGAGTTCTATTTTCTGTACAGTTATTTTTACCCAAGTCACATCTTATTATATTTCTACAACTGACTGTACTGTAGTCTATTATATATTATCTATTATCCAGTCTCAGAGGAGTCACTATCAATCTACTACTTTTTCTCTAAAATAGAACTACCTTATATTACCACTGTATCTGCCACTTCAGCTTCAGACCATGGCCTCTTGTTCTCACCATATACTCTTATCCTGTAACATGTTGAATCATATTCACAGTTATCTTCTTTCTTCCATCTTTTGTTGATTGCTAGATATGTTTCTAGCATCAACATATTTTTTTGTCTTTCTTGATTTATTATTGCGTTTATGATATAGACTGAACTACTCCAGACCCTCATATGATTTAGTCAGTTCCACTTTAGTTAACAGCAACAATGAAGCAATAAGCCAAGAAATAGTTAGATTACAAGAATATCATAGAAAATTTTAATTTTGCAATCTCAGAATAATTTTGAGTAAAACAGCGCATAGTTTTCAGAACAGCGTTGTGTCTTTCCCAAGCATTTTTGAGTTTTACGTTATTAGCTCCTACTACTTCCACTGGGAGGCTGTTTCATGAATCTATCACCGTTTAAGTAAAGTTACACTTATGCACATGTCTGAATCTTCCACCACATTTCTTAAAAATGCTCCCCCCCCCCCCAGATATACCAGACTGCTATATGAAGGATTCCTACATAAAAGTCTTCTGCTAAAGGAGTAATACACTTTTTAATTAAAAAATATATATTGCAGGCCTTTTCCTTCTGTTTAAAGGGATAGTAATGTTTCACAAAAACAGCAGCTCCAATTAATCTTCATAGTATCTGAGCCATAGAGAGTGTTATTTCAATACTATTAGAGTTGTAGTTGAAGAGTAATTGAATGATAAAGTGTCCCCCTCCCTCCCTTTTACCTAGTGTAAGCCCCCTCTCCTCAGATGTGGAATCTGGTCCATAGACAACTATCGGCTTACAAACAGATAGCTACATTTGTATCTCATACTGCACATAGATCTTCCAGGCAATCTGACTAATTTAAATTATAGGAATATTTACATCTGCCCAAGCATAAAACTGCATTTTGTGTTGAATATAGACACAACCAGTACCTCGTGTGCTTAACAACATATAACAGTGGATATTCCCCTTACTACAAACAAAAATCCTTAAGCGCCAACAGAACCCCTTTCCTGTTTTTAGACATTACATGTCTGGACCAGTTCCTGAGAATATCTGGCTACAGTTGCCGACTGTGAAACTGGGCAAACGGAACCACTCAACACCCTCATGTATTCCCGCACCATTGCTGGTAGATGAGCTAAAGCCTGAGTCACCTGCTCTGAAAACATGTGAACCACCCAAAAAAAGACTAGAAACTGAAACAGAACCGAGAGAATTTCTTGAAATTGATCACCAAGCCGTGTTGCTCCAGGATGGACACACAAATCTAAAGATGAAGATGTAAGAACTCCTCTGAAGAAGACTTTTGTAAAAGATCATGCAGATAGGCAGTAAAGGAGTTCCAAGTGAATGAATGTGGGCCGACAATGCAGCAATAACCTTTGTGAAAACCCACTGGGTGGACACCAGCCCAAAGGGGAGGGTGGTGAACTGTAAATTACAGTCTAGATAGGCAAAGCGAAGGAAACGCTGATGATGTGCATTATCAGGAACATGCAGATATGCATCAATCATGTCCAGAGAAGCCAAAAAAGTCTCCTGGGCACATGGTGGAGATGACAGAGCACAAAGACTCCATCTTGAACCGAAGCAAATGAACTAAACATTTGAGTCACTTCAGGTCCAGGATAGGACAACAGTCACCATCCTTTGTTCCTTCTGTTGTGTCCTACCAGGACACTTTTGCCTAGTAGGCAGGGCAAAGTGGAATCGGAGGCAATCTCCACCTCCGGAGAACTCTGTATACAAGTGCTCTACATTCTAGTGGAAGATTCTTTCCCCATGGTTCTTCAGTTCCTCAATGGATGGAGGAGAAAAGCCCTATAACAAAAGTTTTCTTTATAAAAAGCATACAGCTCCTTTAAATAGACTATGAATCACTTATTCATAAAGGCATTGTTTCCTTTAAATAACGATATGCATAAAATGTGTCTGATTTATACACCCCACCCAGTGGCAAAAAAAATATTTAGCTCTTGCAGTTGACACTAAGAAATAAATTCCAATTTCAAGTGTTTCTAATAACAAAATCACCCAAAAAGGCAAAACTGCTTTTACTCCTACGTTTGTTCTCACAGAAAAACTGATAGTGCGCGAACATTAACTCAAATAAGATAGATATAAAATGATTCATACTTAAATGAAGATAATTGGTTGTGACAAATCAAATCCATTTAAGACAAAAACGTATGAATTGTCTTTTATAGCGACAGAAACTTCCACATACAAATAATTTACTGTGTTAATCTGTTGAGAGCAAAAAGGGTGCCCAACACATTGCTTTACAATCCACTGAACAACTCTCTGGCACTGGAATGGGTAAGGGTACAAAATGTGACAATGCATAATATATATGCGTTGCGTACCCCTCGGGCACTCAAAGGGTCAAGCAGCATTCGCATTGAAAAAACACAATTGTTCACACCAAGTGCCATATTCAACTAGCCGGAGAGGTGCAATTTTGGAGCAAACCATCTGCAGCACAGGGGAAAAAAATGAAAGTTACCAGGGATTTAAATGAGGCTTTCAACCCTTGAATACTAAAAAAGGTCTCCAATGCATTGGTTCACAATTTTTGGAGACCTCTCTAGAATTCAAGGGTTAAAATGGGAATTTGTGGAAATTGTATTTCTCCCCTCTCAAAAGGGACTGACAGCGCAGGCGCACGGACGTCACTATGACAAGATGTCCGTGCTTCCTGCTACTGTCAGCCTCCGAAAAACTCGAAAATCTTTGAAACCAGGTAATATTTCTGGCAACTAGCGCTACTAAGCAGCTAGTCGCCAAATGAAGACTTAATTAATGTAAAGTTTTTGCGGGGTGGTAGTTCCCCTTTAAGCTTATTGAATGTGACCCTAAATCTCAGTTATAATTTCCACATTTGGCTATTTTCCTGTGGAGCAGGAAGATGACCGGAGCTATCATAATGTCCATGGAGTTCACTGTTGTGCACTGACTGTTGGCTTCTACTTGGCTCTAATGAGAGAGATAAGTAACCCTGACAGAAAAGAGTGATATAAAGTTAGTGCTACAAGCTGCCTATTGATTAGAGAAAGTGCAGAGTATGTCTCCAACAAAGTTTTATGATGTCGCCAGTCCTCACAGGCCTACTTTGAGGGATTCCCCCAGATATCTTTACAAGAGAACGTTTCAGTGTTGACTTTGCTCTTTCAGTCTGGCACGTCTTTTGAGTATAAGGCCCTTCATTTTGTCCTCTATGAAGAACTATACTTTCGGGGCCCCTATGTTCAAAAGAAAAGTGGAGAAATTCTGGGGCAAACCATTGGAGCAATGCGCTGGAGACCTCTGTAGCATTCGAGGGGTTTAAATTCCCACTTAAATCAATGGGGATTTTTAGATCTCCCCTATAGTGTAAATGGTTTGCCCCAGAACTCCTCAACTTTTCTTTTGAGCATATGGCCTATGGTCTTCTAAAATGCATTACCAGGGCAGCCGGCATCCAAATGTATAACTACAAATCCTGTGGTTAAAGGGATAGTAATACTTTATTATTACTATCCCCCATACTGTAGACATTTGTAAAATAATTTAATAGCTCCCAGGTTCATCTCCTGAACCTTTATGGTTTGAGAGATAACCAAAGGCAAAGTTCCCCCCTCCCTCCCCCTTCCCTGAAGTCAGCGTTGTACTGACTGCAGGGGAATTCTGTTGTACGACAGGCTTGCGGCTCTGCAGCTGAGCCGAGATCCTGTTAGTGAAAAATAATTATTTCACTGGAATGGTCTTCTACATGTGCTTGGTTTGCAAGCACATGTAGAAGACCGTTTCAGTGAAATAATTCTTTGTCACTAACGCGATCGTGGCTCTGCTGCAGAGCCGCATGATGAAAGTCAGACTGGATATCCCTGCAGTCAGTACAACGCTGACTTCAGAGAAGGGGGAGGGAGGAGGGAACTTTGCCTTCGGTTATCTCTCAAACCATAAAGGTTTAAGAGATGAACCTGGGGGCTATTAAATTATTTTACAAATATCTACAATATGGGAGATAGTAATAATAAAGTATTACTATCCCTTTAAAGTTAAACCTATTAAAAAAAATGAAAATAAAAAAGAAAGACAACACAAAACATTCATCTTTGGAGAACAAGTAAAAATATTCATCTAATGAATTATGGTAGCAGATGATGTAGTATTTCATAGACGATTTTCCATTAGGGAGTGCTATGTAAACCTCTAAATAATTTATAGAAAGTACAGCTGTATACAGAACTTTGATTTGTTTTCAAATAGCCCTTGTGTATAACTTGTCTAGCAGTATACATGGATGAAATATTCTCCTTGCTCACTGTTTTCTGTTGCATTTACTCCTGGATTATTGTCTATGACTTCGGTTGCTTGTTAGATTCTGTGGATAGTGCATCTTAAAGTGATAGTAATGTTTCACAAAAAACGCAACTCCAATTAATCTTCATAGTATTTGAGCCATACAGAGTGTTATTTCAATACTGTGAGAGTTGTAGTTCAAGAGTAATTGAATGATACAGTTTCCCCCTCCCGCCCCTTTTACCTAGTGTAAGCCATCTCTTCTCAGATGTGGAATCCAATCTAGAGACCAGACAGCTCTCATCAAGGGTCAATCTTATTACTCTGAGAACAATGAACACCCTGCCCTCCTTGACAGGTTTTTCAGCTTTTTCCCTTAATTGAAGATTTTCCCTCTCTGCAATCTTCCTGGACACACCCTGCTGCTCTTAGCTGAGCAGTGATACATCAGTAAAAGGGGCGGGAGGGGAGTACTTTATCATTCAATTACTCTTGAGCTACAACTCTGACAGAATTGAAATAACACTCTCCAAGGCGCAAATGCTAAGATGATTAATTAGAACTGCTTTTATTATGAAACATTACTATCCCTTTAAATAGTGTTCATTCAGTAGGCGGCTTTGAAATGTTGACTGACACACCTATATTTAAAAGGAACAAACTTAATTTTAACCCACTGTATTCTGGAGAGCTCCACAATGCATTGATTCACCACCTAGTCCAAAACTAATCCATTCTTCACAGTTTCAGACAATATAACTTTATCTGATAGCACAGAGATATACTGTGCTAATTTATAAGGACACTGATATGTTTTACAGCTAATTTTACTGGAGCAGAGAAGTGGAATACAGACAAGAATTCACAGCTGATACAAAATGTATGCAACATATAGATGTGTGACTTATAAAACTGCAGCAAGATTCAAACCCATGTCTGCTCATAAGGGAGGAAACAGCCCTGCTAACTTTATTATATTGAATATTGGACTTCTCCTGTTGTCAGTATAATGTTATCCTGACCAGTTCTGGGATATCATGTAGTCTAGTATTACCCAGGGCCTTCAGGTTTCTGTCACAACATCCATTATAAGACACAGGGTCGGATTTACCAATAGGCCGACTAGGCACTCGCCTAGGGCGCCCGGCAGTGACCCAGTCACGTTCACCAGCCTGCCCACTGTCCAGTTTTTATTTTATTATGTTATTATTTATGTTTTAAACTTTGCATTACAAAAGGCACCGCATCTCAGCCTTGTGCCGGCCCCTGCCTGTGCTGATCCTCCCTGCTTCTGCTGCCCCATGTGACTCACTTTCTTTTTGTTGTCACTGTGCCTGCTCCTCATCCCCAAGCCGCCATCCAGTCCCAGCTGATTCAGCCACTGATGCAGCAGCGACTTGATAGTCATGATGTCGCTTCATCATGGTCATATGCAGCCACGCACTACAGCGTAGCTGCTGCTTCTGGTAGTGGGTATACAAAACCTGAATCCAGCAGTGCATAGCTGGCTGTAGATGATCACATGCGGCAGTCACCATTATTTTGGCACTACTCGAGTCGCCAGGGTGGCCTGGGTGGCGACATACAGCAGCTTAGGTAAACCTAAGTAATGAGGTATGAGAATGATGAATGTATGTATGTATCATATCTTATTTGTATTTTGACCATGGCAAGAATTAAAAACTGATTATGAAGACAGATCCAATGGAAAAGCTAATGCTTCATGGGTTATATAGGGAGTGGGTTGGGGACATTTATGGCCACCTAACGCTGTTCAGTGCAGGTTGGTTGTAATTACCATTGATCTCACAGCCTCTGCCCCCAGTGGTGGCTTGTCAGTCACTATACTCTGATCCCATCTTGAATTCTTTCTGGTTGGTTTTTGTTTGTGTGATACTGGTATGAATCATGGTCTCATCCATAAAACTTCCTTCAGCTTACACCCTCAACTTCCCCCACTGGCTGACGACCTTTACCCAAAAGCCTCCTATGTTGAATCAAAGAAGACTTTTGACCCTAGTGAGGCTGGTGAGGGGGAAGCTTAGGTACAGGTAGGCCCTGCAGTGGGGGGAAGCTGAAGGAAGTGTTATGGATGGCTTTGACATTCTTTCAGGAGATCAATGGCAATTACAACCAACCTGCATACTGAACAGTGGTAGGTAGCCATAAATGTCCACATCCCACATTATACAATATATCCATGAATCCACTGAAGAATTAGAAAACTGACAAAAATGTCACCACCCCAAGGTATTTAATGCTGTCACAGCCAATGGTCACAATGCAGAACAATCCCCATTTATAACAACAGTCCTGGTTAAACCACTTGAGGACCACAGGTGCATGTTGCTTTGATTGCTGATAGGCCCAGATCTGTCTACACGTGTGTATACATGCAGCCTGTGATGTGTATGCATGCATGAAGCAATGTCAATAAATGAGAGCATGGGTGTACAATAAGTGAATGTTAATATTGTATAGGAATGCATATGTAAATAGATCTGCACAGGGCAGAATGTAACTGTGTGCAGAGCTCTGTAATGCAAAAATCCACCTCTATATTAATAACTATCAGACTGAAGGAAGCAGAATATTTTCCATGGATGTGAGAGAGTCTACAAGCAATGCTTTGAAGACTTCTTTAGTACCGAGGAGGGGGTTAACCTTTTGGATGCCAGAGGGGTATGCAGAACTTTGCTTTGCATTACATTGCATTTCCCTCTGGCACTCATAAGGTTAAAAACTGGAGATAGTGGAGACACATTTTACGCTGATGCTGGGAGCGTCAAAGCCAGTATTATATCTCAGTTTAACCCCTGCATGCTAAAGAGATCTCCACTGCTAATGTTTTGATAGATCTTAAACTCATCCAAAGGGTTAACATGAATTTATCAGGGTGTCCATACTATCGGAGCTGTATTAACCCTTTGAGTGCCAGAGAGGTACTAACACAGGTGTACCAACCCTTTGAGTGCTTCTCTGGCACTTAAACGGTTAATCTGTGTACATGAGGCACGATCTTATATTATTATACAGGGTGTATGTACAAAGCATGATGTGGGAGAGCCTGAACCCACTTTTCTATTAGTATGACTGAATAAATCTATGGACTCCGTGTTCAAATGAAAATTATAGCAATTCAGTGGCAAACCAACATGCACAAATAAAAATCCCAATTGATTTAAATGAGGATTTTAACTTCTTGAATGTGAGAGGTCTCCATTGCATTGCTCCGCAATACGTTAATGACAGCACCAACATACAAGGGGTTAAGAGTCTAAATTTAAACATTGAGAATTTTGGGAAACTTTGTACCCTGTGGTGCAGTTGGTTTGCTCCAAAATTGCTCCACCTTTCTCCAAGCATAGGGACCTATGACATTGTGAGCCTGGTCCTATTAATCCATTAGCATCTGTATATAAGAACGTGAATGCATAAGCCTGTCCCTACCACATGTTAGGACAAGACTGTCTGTGTATATGCTTACAGTTGTGCTTAAAAGTTTGCATACCCTTGAAGAATTGGTAATAAATGTACCATTTTTAAAGAAAACATGAGTGAGCAGGCAAAACACATTTCGTTTATTTCTTATGGGATTCATATTCAGCTGTAGGTTATAACAGAATGGCACAATCATAAAACAAAACATGGCAACAAATAAAAAAATTAAATGAACCCTGTTCAAAAGTCTGAATACCCTTAGTTCTTAAAGGGATAGTAATGTTTCATAATAAAAGCAGCTCTAATTAATCATCACAGTATTTGGACTTTGGAGAGTGTTATTTCAATACTGTCAGAGTTATAGTTCAAGAGTAATTCAATGACAAAGTGTCCCCCTCCCTCCCCTTTTACTGATGTAACACTGCTCAGCCAGAGCAGAAGGGAGGTGCCCAGGTAAACTGCAGAGAGGGACAATCTTCAATTAAGATAAGGGAAAAAGCTGAAAACCTTGTCAAGGGGAGCAGGGCTTTCATTGTTCTTATAGGAAGAATATTGTCCCTTGCTGTTATCTGTCTGATCTGTGGACTGCATTCCACATCTGAGAAAAGATGGCTTACACCAGGTAAAAGGGGCAGGAGGGGGAAACTTTGCTTGTGAATATCTCTCAAACCATAAAGATTTGAGAGATAAGACTTATATCGTTCTTCATGTTTTTTTAATGCCTACAAAATAAAATAAAGATAAAACGAAGTGTTACTATCCCTTTAATACTGTGTATTGCCCCCTTTAGCATCAGTGACAGCTTGCAGTATTTTGTATTAGTTGTGTATAAGGCCCCGAATTCTTATAGCTGCCCATTCGTCTTTGCAAAATGCCTCCAGGTCATGCAAAGTTTTTGGTCGTCTTGCATGAACCACACATTTGAGATCTCCCCAGAGTGGCTTGATGACATTAAGTTCAGGAGACTGTGATGGCAACTCCAGAACCTTCACCTTTTTCTGCTGTAACCACTGGAGGGTCAACTTGGCCTTCCGCTTAGGGTCACTGTCGTGCTTGAAAGTCCAAGAGTGTCCCATGCGCAGCTTTCGTGCAGAAGAATGCAAATTGTCTGCCAGTATTTTCTGATAACATGCTGCATTCATTTTGCCATCAATTTTCACAAGATTCCCCGTGCCTTTAGAGCTCACCCCCCAAACATCATTGAGCCACCATCATGCTTCACAGTGGCGATGGTATTCTTTTCGCTGTAGGCCTTGTTGACCTCTCTCCAAACATAGTACTTATGGTTGTGACTTGTGACCATAAAGCTCTATTTTTGTCTAGTCACTCCAAAGTACAGTGTGCCAGAAGCGGTGAGGCGTGTCAAGGTGTTGTCTGGCATATTGTAACCAGGCTTTTTTGTGACATTGACGCAGTAAAGGCTTCTTTCTGGAAACTCAACCATGGTGCTCATTTTTGTTCAAGTATTGCTGTACTGTGCTCCTTGAAACAACCACACTGTCTGTTTCCAGAGCAGCCTGTATTTCTCCTGAGGTTACCTGTGGGTTTTTCTTTGTATCCCGAACAATTCTTCTGGCAGTAGGAGCTGAAATATTTCTTGGTCTACCTGACCTTGGTATGATATCAAGAGATCCCTGAATTTTCCACTTCTTAGTAAGTGATTGAACAGTACTGACTAGCATTTTCAAGGCTTTGGATATCTTTTTATATCCTTTTCCATCTTTATAAAGTTCCATTACCTTGTTACCTGGCTGAGCCTAGATTTTATAAAGGCCTAAACTACTCCTTGTCAGGTAATACTAATAAATAATATTGTTATCAATCAGTGAATATAATACATTGCAAGTTCATTCAGGGCTATATTGATTAAGCTAAAGTGAATCAGTTCTAAGGCAAATCAACCCCACTGCAGGCAACAAATGCAAATTCTTAAAATTCTAATTTATTTAAATTGGCTTTTTAAATGAGTTGTTGATCTCTTTAGCAGTCAACGGGTTAAAACCCATTTAAATAAATAATTTTTTTATTTTTGCCCTAGGATGCAATTGCTTTGGTCCTGAATACAGACAATAGTGTATATCACACCACTTTTTACATCTTTGAATTCCAGAGGGGTATGCACCTCATTGCAAAGCAATGCATTGTGAATAGGGATGCCATCAAGGGGTTACAGGCAGTACCAGTGTATGAGGCCCTGCTCCCTCATCACACACGAAGGCCCTCATATCTCCAGTGTTTCAAGGAGGGCCTGTCTTCCATTTCATATCATACCATATAGTGGAGCAGTTCCACGGACTCCATCTTTACATTTATTTACAGGCTACTGTGCAAATGCATGGGGTGCGGGGGCCCTGGTTTCTGATTGTATTGAACCCCAAAATTTCTGATGGCAGCCCTGGTTGTGGATCCCTCTATGGCACTCAAAGGGCTAAACAGTGATCAATGTTTTGCAATGTAATGTTTGCTCACCACCACTCTGGCACTCTTAGGCTTAAGCCCTTAAGGACCGTGTGACGTGCCAGGACAGTTTTTTCCCTTAAAGGAGCAGTAAACTTTTTTTATGAAAACACATATTTTACAGAGCATTTCCTGCTTAATAAAACAAGGTCACTCCCACCTCTGTCAGATGTTTTATTCAAAATTTATAGCGATTTAAATAATCAGGAAGTGAATCTACTATGTTTACTTCCTGATAGTTCTAACTGACAGGAAGTAACAGGCAGTTTCTATCACATTCTATGGAGAACTGTATGTCTCTGACTTTTCTGACTCTCCTCTTCATTAGAATCTAACAGGAAATCTATTTAGATTTTGACCACTAGAGGGCACTGCTAATGTAAAAAAACATGGGTTTAAACTGTAATAACTCTGGAAATATAAATCTCTCAGCAGTGGGAGTACCCTTATTTTACTTAATAGGAAAATCCCTACAAAATATTTTTTTCATAAAAAAAGTTTACTGCTCCTTTTAGGAGAGGTGACGTCACATATGGTTTACTTACAGTGTTTCTGCAGGAGCGATGTAAGTAAAAACAGGGTCTGAAATTGACTGCTCCAAGACTGGAGCGATCTCTCTCAGACCCCTTCTTGGTGCTCCGGAACACGTAAGAGGTCACATGTACCAGTGTGTCTGCAATGATCAAAGCGGTCCTTAAAGGGATAGTAATGTTTCACAAAAACAGCAGCTCCAATTAATCTTCATAGTATTTGAGCCACAGAGAGTGTTATTTAAATACTGTCAGAGTTGTAGTTCAAGAGTAATTGAATGATAAAGTTTCCCCCTCCCGCCACTTTTACCTAGTGTAACGCTGCTCACCTCAGATGTGGAATCTGGTTGTAAGACCAGACAGATAAGAGCAGGGGACAATCTTCTTAGTCTGAGAACAATGAAAGCCATGCCCCCTTGACAGGTTTTTCCCTTATCTTAATTGAAGATTGTCCCTCTCTGCAGTGTACCTGGGCACCTCCCTTCTGATCTGGCTGAGCAGTGTTACATAAGTAAAAGGGGCAGGAGGGCGTACTTTATCATTCAATTACTCTTAAACTACAACTCTGACAGAATTGAAATAACACTCTCTAATGCCCAAATACTATGAAGATTAATTAGAGCTGCTTTTGTTATGAAATATTACTATCCCTCTGGTCCTTAAGGGGTTAAAGTTAATTTTTTTGTAGAAATGCTAAACCTTTAACTGCAGTTTCAAATTGAGACTTATCCTCGTTTAATTATCTTTCGCTTCTGTTCTGCAAAAAGCATCTAATTGCCAAATGTATCCTAATGGACCTTAGAATGCATTTCACAAATAGATTCTAATCTCAAATGTGATCTTTGTATGCACCATGCATTAACACTGGAAATATGACTTTAACTTGGTTTCATTTTTAGTGGACGTGGCCTAGAAATTTCAGTTACTGCAACAAGGCTTTCAGGCCATACATCTGCGTGACCAGTTTAGATACCACATGGGCCTCAGTCATAGAGATTACCAAATGGTACTGTCAGGATTCTATTTCATTCATACACGAATATTTGTGAATAGCAAACAGTTAATTCCTGTTCATTTTCTATGCAATTATTTTGGTTCAGTCAATAGAGAGTGCAAAGAAAACAATGACATGACCCATTACATTCCTGGGAACTTTCCAAGTTAGCTGGCCCTGATCTTTGGAATATTAACCATTAAATCTTCCTATAATGTAGATTATATGCAATACATACCTACTTGCTCTAACTTGGAGGTACTCCAATTAGTCTGCGAGGAACCTTTAACAAGTTACAACTTAGAGATCTCACTGTCTAACACAAATAAAATGGCACAAATTTAGAGACTAAAGAAACATTTAGTGGTGGCAAATCTTATAGTCGGTATCACACACCTCTCTCACCCTGAGAATTTGGCCCTTCACCCTGAGATTTGGGTCTAAACCCTGAGTCTCAGGGTCAAACCCTGAGAGTTCCCAGGTATGCCCATTTATACAAAAGACTGCCAACAGTGGCAAGGCTTTGCATGTGCGATATAGCCCTTTGAGTGGTATCCAGTGCATTGTAATGTTGGATACATCTCTGGGATGCAAAGGGTTAAAAATAAGTATCTAGTGCAATGGGTACCAGTGTGGCAGTCAAAGGTGTAACACTTCTGAGTTCCAAAGAGGTATCCAATGCATTGCAATGCTTTAGATACCTATGTGGTACTGAAAGGGTTAATCATAAATCACCAATGCATTGGGTCCCTTTCTTTAACCCTTTGAGAGTGCAAGAGGTATCCAATGCACTGCCATGGTCTAGATACCTTTGAATCCCAAAATGATACACACACACACCTAAGTCAAAAGGCCACTACTCCCTACTCTCTTGAACCTGTCAGCTGCCTTTGACACAGTAGATTACCCACTCCTCCTCCAAGCTTTCCACTCCCTCGGTATCTGTGACACTGCCCTCTCTTGGTTCTCATCATATCTCTGCAACCACTCCTTCAGTGTCTCCTACTTTGGCTCCCCTTCTTCATCCCTCCCACTGTCTTTTGGAGTACCACAAGGTTCAGTCCTAGGCCCCTTGCTCTTTTCAATGTACACCTTGTCCCTTGGCTAACTAATAAACTCCTTTGGGTTTCACCATGCCTCCTCCATCACAGTAACATTTCTCAACCAAGATACTACTAAACTTCTGATCCAAACACTCATAATGTCCTGTCTCAACTACTGCAACTCACTTCTAATTGGCCTTCCTCTCTCTGGACTAACCCCAGTACAGTCTATAAGGAACTCTGCTGCCAGAGTAAGCTACCTCACATGTTGTTCTCCTATTACCACTCCTCTTTGCCAATCCCTACACTGGCTCCCATTAGCATATATAATTAAATTCAGAATTCTGGTGCTAACTTACAGAGCCCTTACTGACTCTGCACCCCCTATATGTCATCTCTTTCCAAATACACTTCCACTCACAGTCTTCGCTCTGCACAGGACCTTCTTCTCTCTGCAGTCTTATTAAATCCTCCCATTCTTGCCTACAGGACTTCTCCCGTGCTGCACCTGAGATCTGGAATTCCCTCCCTCATCCCAAAAGACTCCCCCCCAGCCTGCAGATGGTCCCTGAAAACTCACCTCTTCAGGGAAGCCTGTCAACTACATCCATAACCATTATGGGCCGTATGTTCAAAGGGATAAAGACAAAAAATTGATGTACAAAAGAAAAAAGTAAGTAATTGAATGCATGAACGACATATTTTCTATAGAGTATACAACAAAAACTGGTAATGTCCATTGTGTACGACACAACTCCAGAATTGATGGGCAAAGGGATGTGGCAAGGAAGTGGCTAAACTATTCTCCACTGTCGTATAGAGGAAAAGAAAATTTGTCATAACTAACGACAAAAAATGTCTTTCAAAAGACAAAATTTGTACTTTAAGAAAAAAGTGGAGGGAATGTGTTCTGAATGTGAGAATTTTTGTCTTTAGTTAAGACATTTTTGTTCTTAGTTAAGACATTTTTGTTAAGACATTTTTTTTAAGACATTTTTGTCTATAGTTAAGATATTTTTCGTTCCAAATTTCAGTCAGGGCAAACGACATATTTCCAATCACAACCGACACTCTGAAAATATTAATGATCCCAACAACACTGTATTTTGAAAAGTCGGTACAAACGACAAAAGCTATTTCGCTACCTCTTTGAACATATGGCCCTATGAGTAAGGCCAGACCAACAGCCTGTCCATCTTCTGCTCACTCTCATTCCCTTCTAAAATCACTCTCCCACCTACAACCCCATTACAACCTCATTATTCTCAAACAGAACCACTACTATTTAATATCTCTGTATGTCTCTTCCCTTTTGTACTTCGCTGCAGAATAAGTTGGCACTATATAAATAAACAATAATAACCTGGGGAACCTGGTGAAGAAACTGAGTGCCTGCAGGTAAACAATGTCAGGTGGTTGCTAGGCAACAACCCAATGAGATCTTCCAGCTGATAATGGGCAAGAACACACACCTCTCTCTCTATGTATCTCTGGAACGTGGATGGTGGCAAGAGGAGCAGAGAATAAAGAGAGTGTGAGGGGCAAAACAGAGGTTAAATAATCATGTGCACAAGATGCATAGCATAATAAAGGTGCGCTGCAGTTGGCTGAGGAGACAGGGGGTGTCTGAGTCAATCACACAATACATTGTGCTTGTTCTTTCTCAAGATGGTACACCCTCAGTGTAACGGATCCTACCCGTTACTGAGCCCTTGTCTGGACCTCAAACTATTTATTCAAAGACTATGGACATTTATTACTGTTTGGACTCTGTGCTGTGCCTTGGCGTACAAACTGGTCAGCTATTCCCTAAGAGAAAGACTTAAATTCATAGACTTTGGATCACATAGTATGTTTAATGTATGGCAAACGTTTTAGTTATTGTATGTAGTATGTTGAGGGTTTACTCCAAGGGAATAGGCAGTGAGGGGTTAATTATTTCATTATGTATTGCAGACTTCCAAGCCTTTTGCTTAATTATTCAACCCCTGGCCATTGTTAAGGAAATGAATATTCTGGCCACTCAAGTCCTTGGAGTGAGAACTGTCCTGAGACCCCCCTGCTGTGTGTGTTAATCCATTCACACCCCTCAGTCTGTGAGTCACCTATTGTATAGCCTGAAACTCTGTGTCAGCCCTTGCCTTTTGTCTTATGTGTTTGATTTAATCAAGTTCCCTATTGTATCAGGTTCCCCATGTGATCCAATGTACTGTACTGTATATAAATATCTGTGGTTTGTGACAATAAAAAGAGTTCTGTTTTGGAGTGAACAAGGAGTCCTGGAGTCTTGTATTGCTTATGGTCTAAAGTATCCACTCTGATACCCATCTGCGCCAAGTATCCTGAATCGCCGACCGCCTGCTGCCAGTTTCCTGCGACCTAACTTCGTGGACTGTCAGGCGGCGACGTGGACTCTTCCCTGCTTCCAGCGATCCTGTGGCTGTTTCCAGTGACTGTTCATACTCCAACTGGTGCACCTGACGGCGCTTATCTGGCGTTGAGAAGGAGAGACCCAGGAACGACGGCGGAAGGCGACGCGGTTCCTTCTCAGCTTCCGTTACATTGGTGGCATAGCGGTGGGATTTCTCCTTCTTTCATCGAGTGTATCGAATGAGGAATGGCGGCACGCGGATCCGGCGGAGCAGTATTGCCCGAATGGGGTTTTCTGGACTTCTTGGATCTTATTGAATCAGTTGGACCCGCATGGGGTCTCAGTGACTTCCACAAGCGCCTCGGAGCTGTAGAGCCCAACTGGAAGTACATTGACTTTTTAGTGAAGGAAAAGTGGACCATTTTTGGGATCGGACCAAGTGATGACCCCGTGTACCGAAGGATGGTGAACCTTATGCCGCTCCTGGGATACAAGCCATCGGTGGCCAAGATTGATAGGCTGATGAATATGGTGCATGACCGGTACATGTGTGAACTTTGTACAGGAAGAGAGGAAGAATATTGGGGGGGGCCACTCATCTGAGGAGGACCTCAGTGAAGCTGAGGACTTGGATGGAGCTGCCCCTGTTCACTCCACACTGGTGGGTGGGAATACGTTCCTCACCAGTGCCCCTGTTGCCCTGCCTGATACCCCTTTTTCCCTGGACTGTCTGTTGCCTGAGCTGAGGGGTGGGAATTCGTTCCCCCTCAGTGCAGAAGATGCCTCGGCATCAGGGGATGGGACGGACGTCTCCCCTGAGAGGCCAGTTGCCCCTTTCCCTGTTTTCCCAGCTGCGGTGGACGAGACGCAGGTCCCCACCAGCAGCAATTGTGTGCCCCAACTGATGGGTGGGAGCGAGCCCATCAGTCCCCTTGAGCCCCCTGCTGTAGTGGGTGTGAGAGAGCCCAGCAGCAGCCCCAAGATGTTGCCCCTGGTGGGGGTGGAAGATGCCCTGGGAGTGGAGCCGTGCGGGCTCCCCAGGATTACAAATAATGCCGCCTTGAGGGATGGGACTGCGGTCTCCCTCAAGGAAAAAGAAAGGCCTGGGTGTGATGGCCTACCAGAGGAGGACCCCAGCGGACTGGAAGAGAGTAGGGCTGCTGGAACTCCCCTGGATATGTTGTATGACCTGATGGGTGGGAAGGAGTGCCCCATCAGTCCCCCTGTAACCCCTGACTTGGTGCGTGAGAGCAAGAGCACCAGGTCATGTGAAGTCCTGGCTGGGATGAGTGGGACAGCCATCCTCATCCCCAGCCCAGCATTTGTTCTGCCTCCCCCTGAGACCCCTGGCCTAGTGAGTGGGGCCACAGTCATCATTAAGGAGCCTGTTTATACCCCTGCACTGGAGATCCCCACCTGGGTGAGTGGGACCGTGATTTGTGTTGCCCTGTCCCCTGTTGACCCCAGCTTGGTGGGTGGGAATGTATTCCCCATCAGGCTCATACCTGATTTGACTCAGGAGCGTGGGAACTGCATCCGCTCCTGTCCCTCTGGGGCCCTAGCCCAACTAAAAGGGGGAGATGTGCCTCTCTCTCCAAACTCTGATGCCCAGAAGCCAGAGGCACAACTGCCCCAGGGAGATCCCCCTTATAGACTGGCTCTTGACCCGGAGCCACTGGCCCCAGACCCAGAAGGATTTGTCCTCAGCCCTGCCTGGAGAGGGGCCCAGGAGAGGCCACCTAATTTGATGTTGGTCAGGGCAACCAAGCAACAATTTCCCTGGCCCAGGATTAAGAACCGAGACTGTACCCCTGGTCCAGGACAAGAGACCTGCTTTCTATTTCCAGGCGTGGACAAGGGGCTTGCATTTTCTCCTGGCACAGGACACCAGGCTGAGTCATTGTTTCCCTGGCCCAGGACAAGGGGCTCCTCCTTTAAGACTGGCCTAGGACCAAGGCCTCCAGACTAATGAACTGTCCAGACAAGTGGCTCACAACCTCAATGCTCTCCTACAGCTCCAAGTCAGCGTTTACTACTGTCCCCGCTGGCTTGGTACAAAAAGGGGGAGAAATGTAACGGATCCTACCCGTTACTGAGCCCTTGTCTGGACCTCAAACTATTTATTCAAAGACTATGGACATTTATTACTGTTTGGACTCTGTGCTGTGCCTTGGCGTACAAACTGGTCAGCTATTCCCTAAGAGAAAGACTTAAATTCATAGACTTTGGATCACATAGTATGTTTAATGTATGGCGAACGTTTTAGTTATTGTATGTAGTATGTTGAGGGTTTACTCCAAGGGAATAGGCAGTGAGGGGTTAATTATTTCATTATGTATTGCAGACTTCCAAGCCTTTTGCTTAATTATTCAACCCCTGGCCATTGTTAAGGAAATGAATATTCTGGCCACTCAAGTCCTTGGAGTGAGAACTGTCCTGAGACCCCCCTGCTGTGTGTGTTAATCCATTCACACCCCTCAGTCTGTGAGTCACCTATTGTATAGCCTGAAACTCTGTGTCAGCCCTTGCCTTTTGTCTTATGTGTTTGATTTAATCAAGTTCCCTATTGTATCAGGTTCCCCATGTGATCCAATGTACTGTACTGTATATAAATATCTGTGGTTTGTGACAATAAAAAGAGTTCTGTTTTGGAGTGAACAAGGAGTCCTGGAGTCTTGTATTGCTTATGGTCTAAAGTATCCACTCTGATACCCATCTGCGCCAAGTATCCTGAATCGCCGACCGCCTGCTGCCAGTTTCCTGCGACCTAACTTCGTGGACTGTCAGGCGGCGACGTGGACTCTTCCCTGCTTCCCTGCTTCCAGCGATCCTGTGGCTGTTTCCAGTGACTGTTCATACTCCAACTGGTGCACCTGACGGCGCTTATCTGGCGTTGAGAAGGAGAGACCCAGGAACGACGGTGGAAGGCGACGCGGTTCCTTCTCAGCTTCCGTTACACTCAGTAACAGAATAGTCTGTGTGGAATGGTTGAGGAGGCAGGGGGTGAGGCAATGAACGTATGTGTGCACTGTGTGTATTGGAGCTGGCTGAGGTGCACCAATCAACAGGTACATTGTCATCTTCAGACATATACTACTAGATGCACAAAAGGGAGTTTTGTATCACTCCTCGTTTGTGACACCCCGGGGTGACAGTGAACCAGAAACCACTTGTTTAGGCATCCAATACATTCACATTCAACAAGGACAGCGTAAGTTAGACAATGAGCATGGCCAGAAACATGACAGACAATATGGAGGCCTACAATAAGGATTCAGAATTTAAATGAAAGCTAGAATTATATATATTTTATAATTATTTTGCCTGGGAATCCTTTTAACCTACAAACTTGGAAACAGGGACCAGTGTCAAACAGCAAAACAAAGTCCTGTCTTGCATAATTTTGCCATTGTACAAATCACCTTGAATATGCAGTGCAGTTTTGGGCAGCAGTTCTGAAAAAGGATATTCTAGAACTGTAGAGGGTACAGAGAATAGCAACAAAATTAATCAAGGGAATGGAGGACATGACGTATGAGGAATGACTAGACAAACTTGGTTTATTTACTCTAGAGAAAAGACGACTAAGAGGAGATCTTATCACAACGTACAAGTATTTGAGAGGCCAATACAAGTATCTCTGCGGTGAGCTATTCATTCCAAGACCTGATCAGGTGACCAGGGGCTACCCCTTGAGATTAGAGGAAAGGAGGTTTAGACATCAGCAGTGTAAGGGGATTTTTTTACAGTAAAGTCTGTTAAATTATGGAATTCCTTGCCCAAGGATGTGGTTATGGCAGATACAATAGATACATTTAAGAGAAGATTATATACATTTCTTTCAAAAGGGAACATACAGGGAGCAGGAAGGTCTGATAAAGGCTAATTTATTTGGTAGCAAGAAAGCTATATAATTCTCATTTCTCTGGGTTATGAGGCAAGGGTTCAACTTGATGGACTTGTTCTTTTCTTCAACCTAATTTACAATGTTATTATATTTCTATATAATACATTGGAACATGAGGCAATTTCTGAAAAGTTTCCATCAGCCATTAGAAGGGAATAAACTAGGATTAATCCAAAAAATGGACAGTGAAATATATTACTGTGTGTGCTGTGCCTGCATATTGCTTATTTATGATGCTATAAGTTTTAAGTTAAGGATTTCTTCTTTATCAACGCGATCTCCGCACTGCTGCAGAGCTGCCGCCGGTCCCGGGACTGGATTCCCTTGCTGTCAGCTAGAATGCTGACGTCAGGGGAGTGGGAACTTTGAAAGCAGATATCTCTCAAACCATAAATGTTTGAGAGATGCTGCTGGTGTCATTTTACTCAGTTTTTAATGGCTACAAGAGGCAGGATAGTAACTTTTAAGTATTACTATCCCTTTAGATCTTTGTTGCCCCTTTAAAAAACATACTATAAGATGGTGTTAACAAAGAATAACCCTTTTTCCTCATAAAAAACATGAAACACAGACAGATATACAGTATAATGCAGTGGTGTTTAATAATAAGACATTCTTTGGAGAAAGAGAAATGTTTCAACAAGAGTTAATTCTCTGTATGCATTCATCACGTGCTACAGCATCAGTCTGTCAGTTGGATTCATTAGATAGTTATCTCCAGCATCTCATGAGGATATTGCCAGAACAGCAATTGATTTCATCCTCAGACATTGGTCAATACTTGATGAATCTCAGGCTAACAGTCTAACTATGAACATTTTTAACTGTATGCAGCTCTAGTTAGTATTGTAGATATGGTACTAAGTGAGATAAAGCACATTACACATTTCATATTTTAAAAAGTCCTTATGAGTTATTAATACAACCTGTAACCTTAATAAAAGTAATAGAAAACACAAGAGAGCAGCAGAACATCTCTCTAAACATAGTACATCAAACCGGAAGTCCTTCACCTACACCATAAAAAAATCTTTAAGAATATTACTCACAATTTTCAGAGGCCAAAAACCTGCCTTCTGGTTTGCTCATTTTACTGGCTCACTATCACGGTCCCCGTGATCCTTTCTGTCACTCTCAACTGTGCTGCTCCCGGATTGGTAGAGCTGTGTTGGCCCGCCCCTGGTTATCCGTTATAATCCGGTCACTGGCACCTGTCAGGTGCCCTTTCGTGGTGTTTCCTGCTAGCGTTGCTGTTTCTGTATCCTGATCTACCGTGTACCGACTAGGCTTGACTGACGACTCTCCCGTGTTCCCGTTCTGTGATTGACCCGGCCCGGCTGACTTCCTGCTTGTTCCTGATCCGGCTTGTCTGAGAATCTCCCACGGCATCTGACCCGGCCTGGCTGACGACCCTTCTCCGTTACCGAACCGGCTTGTCTGCGAATCTCCTGTGTATCCTGATCCGGCCTGGCTGACTACCGAGTACTCTTATCCTGCTCCTGCTTTGCTGACGGAACACTCCGCTGTCGCCTCGGCGACATTCTAATACTGCATAGTGTGATTGAGCCTTCGCTTGTCAGTTGCTGAGCCATTGCTGAGTCTTCCTTTATCTGCCTTCGTGTTCTGAGTCCAAACCTTACTGTGCTGAGTCGATTCCTGCTCTCGAGACACTGGCATTGTCCATCCGATACTGCTGCTTCTCCACCTATCGCCTAAGCCTGTCCGCTGTCTCTGTGAGCCGGCTGCTTGCGGGCCATGGTAGTCGGCAGCTCTCCGTGACCGAGCAGCGCTTCCGTGATGCCCGTGGCTTTTGGCAAGCAGTACCCAGTAGTCTCCGGTTACGCCCGCGCTAGGGCCATCAGCACAAGTAAACACTATACTGTAGTCTCCGGTTACACCCGAGGGGACTATTGACTCAAGCAAATCACTATACTGTAGTCTCCAGTTACGCCCGAGGGGGCTATTGACTCAAGCAAATCACAATACTGCAGTCACCGGTTACGCCCGTGGGGGCTATTGGCTTATGCGACTGTGATAGTGAAAGTCTCCGGTTACGCCCGTGGGGGCTATTGGCTCACGCTATCATTTTCCTGTAGTCTCCGGTTACGCCCGTGGGGGCTATCTCCTTATCACTTGCAGTTTCCGTTCAGCCAGGACTTTATGCTACAGCTCTGCACAGTGTATGGACTTGGGAGCTATCTCACAGCACACAGAGCTATAAGCAGCACCAAGGGCGTGCCTAACACCACATTTGAGACTGATAACCAGTACTATTAACCTCTTGTGTTCTGATTTGTGCTTCTTTACTTGTTTTATATTACCTGCTGCGCCAGGTATCTCTGTGGTATTCTGTTCTACCTATACCGCCACAGTGGCGACCTTGTTCTTCATTTACTTAATAAAACTCCATTTATTTTATCTACCACTGTCTGACTGTCTGAAAACCGTAACACTCACATCCCAGTATGGTACACTCCTCCAGTAGACTGGGTAGGTCACAGCTTCCTCAAATTCCAACAAGGAAAGATGCATTTATATATTTACTAGTTTTAAAGCCCGTGTACACGGGCCAACACTGGCGGCACTGCAGTCGTGCGCAGTACTGACTGCCCGTGGCACGGCTGATACGGAGTGGGGTGCTCCGAATTCAGACTGTAGTCCTCTCTGCGCACCTCTTCTATAATACATTGCACACCCCTGTGGCATGCAAAGAATTATAATATACACAGTTCCCTGACCCAGCCACTTAACAGTTGATTCAGGAAAACACAGACTTAACAGATCAGCTGTTACAGGTAAACAGCTTACTTATCCAACGATCAGCTGATTCATGTAAAAACAAGACTCACACTGCAAGGCAAACAAAGAAAAGTGCAAATTCCCAGAACACTCAAAAGGTTAAAGGGACAGTAATACTTAAAATTTAAAAATATATTTGTTGTAGGGTTTATCCCCTGAGTAAAACAAGGGTACTCCCAGTGCTAAGAGATATTTTATTAAAAAATTATAACAGTTCAAACTTAATATTTTTAGGTGCAATATCACAGTGGCCTGAAAATTTACAGTGACGCTGTTGCTACACCATCCTATGGAGATTTATGGTCTACAGACCAGAGCAGACCATGGTGTAGCAGCAGCACCACTGTAAATTTTCAGGCCACTGTGATATTGCTCCTAAAAATGTCAAGTTTGAGCTGTTATAATTTTTTATTAAAATATCTCTTAGCAGTGGGAGTACCCCTGTTTTACTCAGGGGGATAAACCCTACAACATATATTTTTTTACATTTTAAGTATTACTATACCTTTAAGGGAGAGCTACAGCTGTCAGCTGACATGGCAGGGATTATTTTCTTCCTATGAAGGTAGCAGATCACCTCATTATTGGTGTATTGCCTTGCAGATGCCATTCAATGTTGTATTGATCTGATAACCTTATGTAATTCCATGCAAAAAAAGGGGTACAGGATCATTGCGATGGCTGAAAATCACCCCTAATGTAGTCCAAAACTGGAGAGAAAAGTTTCCCACCACTGGCACAGGAAAAATCCACAACAACACAAAAACCTTCCTCATTGGCTCTCAAGGTTTGTCAGAGTTCTATGTAGAAAAACAGACACATTATTTTGGGGATCAGTGTAACCAATTTTATGCACATGCTCTTAATTTCTTCCAATAATTCAAATGACATTTTCATCTTTGTCAAGAGAGAAACAGCCTCGCTATTTATCTGTCCAACTACAGCAAGTATATTAATGATCATTTCCCCTAGGGCAATAATTTGTTTAGGCAAATTCAATTTCCTAGTGTACATCTGTCATTTTCCTTAGTGCTGCATAATCTCTGCAGTAGAAGACAAGCCTGTTCGCATAGCTGCTGTGTCCAAAGAATTCACATACTGGGGATTTTAATTAGTAATCAACACTTTCCTTTGAGTGGGTTACTGCAATGAACTGCATTCTCAAATTCAGGGATGGGCAACCTGTGGTCCTTCAACTCCCATCAGCCTTTCACTGACTGAGGATGATGGGAGTCGTAGTCCAAGAACCTGGACCAAACTGCCAAACTGTAAAGGGTCCCTCTGCTCTGCTGGCCATGCCCCCACTCTTGAGTTATGGACAGAGCTGGAAAAATATCAATGATGCTGGCTATTAAGAGAAAACATTTACCAGCCAGCAAATGAAAAGTTAAGAAAGGTTAACCATTGATAAATGCACTAATCTACTGTCTTTTAGTATTAGACACTAGTGGACAATTCCAGCCCTGGTTTTGAGTGTGTCCAGAACAATTTTAAGAAACACAAACACAAAAATGAATTTGGGTAATATAATATTAAGTATCATGTACATCTAACAAGCATGTGTACAATGTAGTTATTTATGTTAGTTTCGTATAATCTAACCCTAAACTTGCATTTAATGCATATGCAGACTATCCTATATAGACACAATTTGGTTAATTGTCTGTGCACATCTAATGCTGTTTAGTGTAAGTAGATTAGCACCCACTGCTCTCCTTTTCAGAAAGGCCCATTAATAGACAATAAAACATTAGCACTTCTTATACACTTATCAAGAATGCTAATTGTAATAGGAGCCCAGAGACATTATATATAACCCTTTGCAATGTGTTAGGTGCTTCTCTGGCACTAATGTGCCTTGGAATACATTTTGAGACTTGGGTACATCTAGAAAATAGTACAAGGTATTTAAAGGGATAGTAATACCTGAAAATAAGTTTATTTTATATTGTAGCCCTTAAAAAACCATGAAAAATGATATAAGGCTTATCTCCCAAACATTTATGGTTTGGGAGATATTCAGAAGTAAAGTTTCCCCTGGAGTGATGTCATTGCTCCACCCTTCAGATTTGGAATCTGGTCCCCCAACCAGCAGTGCCTCTCCAGAAGTGCTGAGATCATGATCTTTAAAAATAATTTCTTAATTGGAATGGTCTACAAAGTGTGCTTTCAAGCCAGGCACACTTTGTACACAGTTCCAATGAAGTAGTTCTTTTCAAACATCGTGATCTCGGCACTGCTAAAGAGCTGCCGGTTGCTATGTGGGCCGAATTCCAAATCTGTCCACTAGATGGCAGACTTGGCTGAAACAGTAAGGAAAAGTGAACTATATTTTTTTTTTTTTTTTTTTTTTTTTTTTTAAAAGCTTTATTGAAGTATATAAAAAGCGATTACATAAAGAGTAGACCATGCAAGGTCCAGAATCAACATGAGAGAAAGTACATAAGATGCATCAACACTGGGTGCATAGATATCATTTGAAGTTGGCAATATTCAAAAAAAATGAACTCATAGTAAAAGCTGGACCAAAGGTCCAGACAAATAGCATAAAGACCACTGTCCTCAGTGTAACCATGAGCACAACAGAGTAGAGGCCATGTGGAAAAAAGAAGCAGGGAGAAGAAAAAAAGAAAAGAAGAAAAACCAGAGAGACTACAGAAGAAAGAAGAAAGAGAGAGTAATGAAGAAGGAACGTAAGAGCAGAGGAAAGGGGGGAGGAGGGGTAGAAGGGGTAGAGGGGGTAGGGGGGGGGCCACCAACCCATCAAAAATACCACAGACCAAATATGTCAGGTCACTTAAGTGGACTCACAAAACGTGATCCAGGGGGACCAAACCTCCCCAAAAGCGCGGCCAGAGGTATGCCTGATAGCCATTAGTCTCTCCATCAGCATAGTCCTGGAGACTTCCGCTATCCAATCCGCATGGGACGGCACATAGACCGTACGCCAATGCCTAGGTATGCATGTCTTAGCTGCATTGAGTAAATGGGTGAATAAACGCCTACGAGGACGTCCAGCACCCAAGGTATCAGGTATCACATTCAAGAACACAGTCAATGGTGACAAAGAAATAGGCGACGAGAGGACCTTCGACATGGTCCTCTCTACAGCCCTCCAGTAGGCTCTCAATTTCGAACAAGCCCACCAAATGTGAAAGAGAGTCCCGCGGTCCTCCCCACACCTCCAACAGTCCTGGCTAACTGAAGGGTAATATTTATGTAACACATCGGGAGTCCTATACCACCGATTCAGAAGTTTATAATTAAGCTCAAGTATAGCCACATTTCTAGAACAGAAAGCAGTGGATCTCACTAATCTGCTCCATTCCACGTCTGAAAAGGACAATCCCAAATCTGATTCCCACCTAGAACGACAGGGTTGTGAGGGGCGAACAGAGGTAGCAGAACTTAGCAAACGATAGAACGCGGAAATATTACGGGAGCGAGGAGGGTGGGACATGAGAAGCTTCTCAAAAGGTCGGAGATCCCGAAATAAAGCATTTGTATCCGAGTGGCTCAACAGAAAACTGCGAAGTTGTCTATATCGCCACCACTCGCCCGAAGGCAAATCCAACTTAGGTTGCAGGTCCGCAAAGTCCATCAATTTTCCTCGGGAGGATAAATGCATGGGCAACAGCCGACCCTGGACAAGCCAGGGGGTAAAAGCAGAAGAATCCATACCCGGAGGAAAGGCCGGATTCCCCAACAGAGGAGTAAGCGGGGAAGGCTGAGAAGAAAAATCGGGAAGTGAGGAACACAGGGAATCAAAGATTCGTAAAGAGGGGGTAAGTATGGGCGTTGCCGGGCCACTCGTCGCCAAGACATTCCTAGGAAGCCATGGTAGCCCCGTCAAGGGCCATGGTGAAACCAAGTCCGTAAGTAGGCGCACCCAAAGCTTCTCCTCCCCCGAATGAAACCAATGGGCCATCATGGACAGGTGCACTGCCTGGTAATACTTAAGCACCAAGGGAAGACCCAATCCTCCCTCCCTCCTAGTCAAAGCAAGCATACGAGAACTGATTCTAGCAGGTTTATCTGCCCAAATAAATGTATTGAGGGCCCGTTGAAAGGCCTTCAGAAACGCCAGCGATAGAGATATGGGTACCGTTTGCAATAGATAGAGCAGTTTAGGGATAACTGACATCTTAACTAGGTTAATGCGGCCCAACCATGAAACATATAGAGGACGCCATTTCTGAAGATCCCGCCGAACCCTTACCAGGAGAGGGGAGTAATTCAGAGAAAACAAGTCTCGGGAACGGGAAGAAAGGTAGACCCCTAAATATTTCAGCCTACCCGGAGCCCAGCGAAAAGTGGAGATCCGTGAGATTGCATCTTTGAGTTCAGTAGGGATGGATATAGCCAAAAGCTCAGATTTAGAAATGTTAGGTTTGAAGTTCGACAAGATGCCAAATGTCCGAAGCTCCTCCAAGACCACCGGGAGGGAATTGATAGGGTCCGTGACCACCAATAAAAGGTCATCAGCGAATAACGCCAATTTGTGCTCCATGGATCCGGAGCATAGCCCTTGAAACCCAGGATTGCGACGTAGGGAGCAAGCCAAGGCTTCCATGGTCAAAATAAAAATAAGTGGGGAAAGGGGGCAACCCTGTCTGGTACCGTTTTGTAGAGGGAAGGGCTCGGATAGACCACCCGAAATCCGGACCCGAGCAGAAGGAATGGTATACAGGGCGCGTACGAACGTACGAAAGCGAGGACCAAGACCCAGATGGCATAGGCAACTTTCAATAAAGGTCCAGGACACCCTGTCGAAGGCCTTTTCCGCATCGACAGAGAGCAATAAAGCAGGGATTTGTTTCTGCTGAGCCATCTCAATCAGCTGAATAATCCTAATGGTATTGTCCCTAGCTTCTCTACCCGGCACGAATCCCGTTTGGTCCCGATCAACCACAGAGGGCAAAAGGGGACGTAGCCGATTAGCCAGAATCTTAGCATATAACTTAATGTCTGTGTTGAGTAACGATATAGGTCTGTAACTCCCAGGCAATTTAGGATCCTTGCCCTCTTTAGGGATCAAAACAATATGAGCCTCCGAAAAAGCCGGGTAAGATGCAATCTGTTCTGGTAGACAATTGAATACTTCCGTCAAAATAGGGGAGAGCTCCGGGAGAAAGGTCCGATAAAACAGCGCAGGGAAGCCATCCGGCCCTGGGCTGCGATTAGCAGCGAGTTGTTTAATCCCATCCGCTATATCCTTAGGTCGTATATCCAACTCCAAGCTATCAACCTGGCTTCCAGACAGTTTAGGCATTCCAGATGCCCTTAAATAGGATGTGGCAGCTTCCTCTGCATTTTGAGCAGAAGACGGAGGAAGGTTATATAGATCTGCGTAAAAACAGCGAAAAGACTCCACTATCCCAGGGACATCTCGATGAGTACGTCCCACAGCATCTGAGTGATGGGAGCTTGAGCACGCGGACCCCTCACCAACTGGGAGAGTAACCTACCTGATTTGTTATTATATTCATAAAATTCACTACGAGCCCACTCCATAGAGCGGGTGATCCTGGAGCGCATGAGATGTGTAACCCGGTCCCTCAGGTCATTCAACGACTGTAACATCACCGGATCCAAAGAAAGCATATGAGAAGCTTCCAAAGACCGTATGGAAGCAAGCAAGTCGCGGATTTCCGCCTCACTGCGTTTCTTTCTCCTAGCCGAAAGGCTAATAAAAATCCCTCTCAGATAGCACTTCAGGGACTCCCACACGCCCAACACCTCAGGGACCGAATGCAAATTTACATTCAAAAATTCGACAATCAGGGAACGTATCTCCTCACACACCTGAGGGTCCTCCAGTAAGGAGGTATCCAAACGCCACACTGAAGGTCTGGGGACAACCATTGGAATCTCCAACATCAGGAGCACCGGAGCGTGGTCCGACCAGGTAATAGGCAGGAGTCGAGCAGAGGACAGATAGGAAAGATGCGTTTGCGACAGAAAAAGATAATCAATCCTAGAGTAAGAATTAGCCGGATGAGAGAAAAAAGAATAACCATGTACAGTAGGGTTGGACAACCTCCAAGTGTCAACTAAGGAAAGGAGATGAATAGACTTAACAATAGCGGAGAGGTGGGAATGGGGAAGGGAAGATCTAGAGGACGAACAATCCACCGCTGGGCACAGAGGGACATTCAAGTCTCCACCAACTATCACTAACCCAGATTGGAAGTCACCCAACCTGGCTAAAGCGTCCACCAAAAAATCCCGCTGACCCTCATTAGGGGCATAGATTGAGGCTACCGTAATCGTCAGATCACCCACTTTTCCCTTAAGGAAAAGGAAGCGCCCATCGTTATCTTTAAGAACGTCAAGGAGAATGAATGGAACAGAGCTATGAAATAAGATACCCACACCGCGCTTCTTACAAGGTGCCGAGCTAAAATGTTGGGTGGGATAATTCCTATGGGATAATCTCGGAGGTGCGGAGGCCATGAAATGAGTCTCCTGGAGGAAACAAATATGGGCATGATAGCGCCTGCATTCTTGAAATACTAGGCTACGCTTATGGGGGGAGTTCAACCCCTTAACATTCATAGAGAGAGTATTGAGTTTAAACACGTTAGCCATTGTATAGGAACAACTGGACAACCCAAATAGGGAAAGCTAGCGGCCCCCACCCCCCCAAGGGAAGTACACAACACACAAGGGGAAGGAAACAATATAGGGACAATAAAAAGGGAAGGTAAAAAGAAGAAAAGGGGAAGATAAAAGTGAGAGTATGAGAGCGAAAAGGAAGAAATAAAGAAGCCTGTAGTGCAAGAAAAAGCATGCCTCTCCCCACAGTAAGACTGAGGATCCAACCAAACAAAAACATAATAACCGCATATCGCAGAAAGAATAAGGCCCAATTTAGCTTAAAGCGGTAAAAAATTGGGGCATGTAGAACACAACAGTACATAAACGAATAACGTAACACCTTGGCCCTCTAAGTAGTACTTAAAAAAAAAAGAACAAAATACCCCCCCCCCCCCAGGTCAATGGAGCAGACAGTAGAGAACAAATGCACTCCACCCCGCTCCCGTACCTCCCAAAAAACTCATGAGGGCAATCAAAATGACCCAGGGGAAGCAGAATTCCACTCCGCCAGAGACCAACTGGCTAGCTCATAGAAAAAGAAACAAATCAAAAACATGCATGTTCCTAAAGCATTATGTAGTGAAGGCATATCAAAATAAGAACCTCTAAACCCCACCCCCCTCCAGCATATACCAGCCTGGAATCGAACCACACAGGCACCCCAGGACTCCCAAGGGAGCATAGCACCCCCCAGAGCACCCAGGCTATCGGGCGGCCCTCCTCAATCGGGAGGGCAGACCGCTAGTCACAGATGGTAGAATAAGACTAAGCAGAGTGCGGCCGATTCCAAGCTAATATAAAAGAGAGAAACAGTAACAAATATTGGATACCAACTCTAATATAAAAAATAAGAAAAAAAAAAACCCAACCCCCACCCCCCCGGGATATCCCTGAGGAGACAGAAGGGCAGTATAAAGGAAAAAATGTGACAGGAGTAGACAAGTTCCACAGAACAATGAAGGAGCAAAACATAATACAATAGAGCAAGTTACACTAAAACATTCCCCCCCACCAAATTCAACCGACTTCCCCCCAAAGAGGATACGTGGACGACAGGGACAGGTCTCCGACATAAAAAACAAAGGAAACCCCCCGTGGTCCACGCCACTCTTCCACCCACCCACCCCCTTCCTAAGTAACATATCAAAACCCACAACCACCATGAGGGGCATAGAAGGCTTAAAAAAACGAATACCCCTCTAAAAGAGAAAAGGATACCCCCCCAACTAGTATGCCAAAAGCGAACCCCGAACGGGGAACTAATCCCAAACCGGGGGCACCCCAACCTCTATCTCCCCCGTCGGCACCCCCCCATAGGAGAGGGACCCGAGGGGGTACGGTATAAACCCCAGATGAAACAAACCACAGGTGAAGGGTGTAAATAAGTCCTTAGTCAATTCCAGGGGAAGAACCTCCAGCACGGATCCTATCTGCCCGTCTTTTCCTGGGAGTCACTTCAGCCCAAGGCTGGGGCTGCAGGGCTCTAGACAGATTCTGCTTCTTATGGATAATGGGGTCCCAAAGTTGGACCGGAGCAAAGTTCAACTGGTTGCACAATTTCGCTGCATCCTCAGAGTCTTTCACATTAAAAGTGGAGCCCTCATGGGTCACTAGGAGAGCAAAAGGAAAACCCCACCTGTAGGCAATATGATTGTTCCGGAGAGCGTCCGTTAGGGGTTTGAAGGCCCTACGAAGTTGGAGAGTATAAGCAGAAAGGTCATTATATAATTGTAAGTCCGAGTCCTCCCACCGCAGAGAGTGCATCTGACGGGCCAAGCGCATAAGCTCATCCTTTTGGCGAAACGACGCCAGACAGCAAATGACGTCTCTGGGTCGTTCACCATTCTGGGCCCTAGGCCTCAAGGCCCGGTGGATCCTTTCAATATGAATCTGTGCAGGGTCAATTTTCAAAATAGAGGCAAAGATCTTCACAGCAGTGTCCCGCAGGTCTTGGGGTAGAACCGATTCGGTAAGGCCCCTGATCCTGACATTGTTGCGTCTGCCCCGGTTCTCGATATCATCCAAGTGTAAGCGTAGTTTCGCGATCTCCTCCTCCTGATCAGCCAAGCGCTTGGTCAGGTCACGCTGATCTGCGATAACCGCAGTGTGTGCCTCTTCCAGGTCCGCCACCCGGTCCCCAATATGCCGCACATCAGTACGGAGATCAGCAATATCACTCCGAAGAGAGTCGCGGAGCTTGTCCATCAGAGCTTCCAAATCGGTTCTCGTCGGCAGAGAGCGAATGTCGTCTTTCGTAGCAAAGGAACGGGGATCAATCTCCCCGTTAAGAGATCTAATGTCCATTACTCGTAGAGGATCTCTGGTTGCCGAGTCCTCACCAGTTACAGGTAGGTCCGCCATCTTGAGATCAGAATGGCGCGTCGAAGCCAGTGGACGGGGGATGGCGTTTTCTTTAAGGAATCCCGTTATCTTCTGGGACTTGGAGCGTCTCCCTCGCATGACAAAGCACTCCTAGGGTGTGGGGTAAAAATCAAAATCCAAATATACTGCTAATGAAAGCTTTAAAGCCAGTTAGAGGCAAGTAGGGCACGGAGCAGGCTTACAGAGCGTCCATCTCTCTCCACGGTCAGGCCACGCCCCCCGTGAACTATATTTTACATATGAATATCTCCCAAACCATAAAGGTCTGGGAGATAAGACTTATATCATCTTTCATGGTTTTTTAAGGGCTACAATATAAAATAAACTTATTTTCAGGTATTACTATCCCTTTAAAGGTATATAACCCAGATACATTTTAGTGTTCATTTCAGTGCCCATGCACCATACACACACTCCTGGCTCATGCTGGTTGGTTTATATACTCATGTGCCCAGTTTATACACTAAATTACAGTCTCATTTACTAGGTAGTACTTAACCCCTTTGACGACAGAGGTGGACATTTTGTAATTGTTCCCTATGGGGCAGTTGGGGTTCCTCAGAATTATTCCAGTCTCTTAGTACATCACCCTCAATGGCTGATGAACTAAGAAAATGTGGTGCATTGTGGGAATGAAGCAACTGCACCATAGTAAACAAATGTACTATCCCAAATTTCCCACTGATTAAACTTCTTTAGACTTTTAACCCCTTATTAGCTAGAGGTCCCAACTGTGTTGTGAAAGAGGTTAGGAGTTTTTTTATTTTTTGTGCCCACATGTTCTAGGCTAAGGGTACTTCATATGCCAGGTGGCGTGTCCATGGGTGGGATTAAAGGCACCTTCAGTGCCTTGTTAGGGGGCACAAACACAAATTAAAGCTGAGATATAAAAAAAGATCAAGCCTCTGAACAAATACAGTTCATCAATCACTGTGAAATAATTCAGAAATTGGGCCCAAAAAATGTTTTTAAACAGAAATTCACAATTAGGTCATACTCGGATGATGTCTCTTTTAGTCCTGTGCACCCACTGAAATCAGGTATTCTTTCCACCCAAACCGGACTTGCTTCAGTTATTACCTGGTGAAGCTGTGAAATCTGCAGCACTTGGGGAAGCCATTTTGACCTTGCAGTTAACTCAGTAGTTGGTACGAACACCTTGCAACGCCTAGCACTTGTTTCATATCCTCATATGCTGATGCTTTCAACTAAATGTTATGTTATGTTAACATTAAAGCATCACATAAGACTGGATTCCACCGAATGTGATAAATGTTAATGAGTATTTTTATTCTAGGCTGTTGTACTAATTATAATTGGAATCATTTTGAAGCAAACTAACTAGGGGACAAATAAACATTTCCAGTCTTCCATTTGATTTAAACCTCTTAAATTTTAGAGAGGTCTCCGACGTACTGAGAAAACACTTCCTAAACAGCCCCAATTTATACTTCTTACTCTAAACATAAAGAAAAAGAAAAAAACAGGTAGTAGTAATTTCTTTAGTCAATTAACAATACATCAAATATGTGTACGCGTGCCCTTTGGAAAAGCCCTCATTCGCAAACCATTTGGGACTGGGAAGTTAGAGTTGTGAAATCATGACTATGAAGAAAATGACATATAGAAGCAATGAAAATGGCTTCTTGTTTTGGGATATTTGGCAACCTTGGATTAACAAGATGTCCTAGGCATATACAGTATATACAGTATGGTGATCCTCCAACTTAGACACTTTTTCTACCTACCTTCTTTCTGGTATTCTGCCTTCTCTTTGTTTTCTACTTTCCTGTCCTTTCCTCTTCTCTCCTTACATGAAGGTGATTTCTTATATGTCTGTGCTGGTGTTTGGTTCAAAACAATGGAAATATTTTCTAATGCAATTATTACATTGTTCTACATAAGCTTTACCATCCTTAGCCATTTACTTTACTATCGTGTTAGATATGACCTGTTTTTACTGGTTCTGTTAGACCAGGAAATAACTTTTTGCAATATGATCAAGACTTCATTTTATTCTTTCTTCAGTTTGCTATGTTATGGATAAAACTTAAAACGGAATTATCACCCGAAATAAAGTCCCCCCCGTAATAATTAGGCATTCTGCGATATGCTTAAAAATAGTGCTATTACTGAGAGTAAGTACCGTGTTATGAAGAAATCCTTCTTCTTCTGAGACTGGCGGTCAGGCTTGCGCGCAGACATCTTGTCTTAGAGACATCTGCGCACCTGCACTTTCCTTCCCGGTCTCCTTCATGGTACCTTAAGGTAACAGGAAGGGACTGATAGCACAGATGCCTCTAAAGCAAGAAGTCTGGCTGTCAGTCTCAGAAGAAGAAGGATTTCTTCATAACACGGTACTTACTCTCAATAATAGCACTATTTTTAAGCATAATGCTATATACCTAATTATTAGAGGGGGGTCATTTAGGGTGATAGTTCTGCTTTAAGATCTTTAAAAAAAAAAACATTTAATTTAATGGGGATTTTCCTTTTTCCCGTATGATATAGTTTGTTTTATCCAGAATTGCTCATATTCTCTCTTAGTACATTAGCCTCCGTGATTCATATAGGTTGGCAGGGGATGATAGGAGTTGTAGACTCAGGTTGATCATCCCTTCCGTAAGTGGACAGAAGTAATTCTGTATGTAAAGAAGTTATGCTATACATAGAGAAGGGCTGTTGTGTTGATATAAACAGAGAGGGAGTTGTGCTTCTGTACAGAGAGAAGAGAAACTGTGCTGTTGTAGATATGAAAGAAGATTTGTGATGATGTAGGTAAGGAAGGGAAGTCGGGTTGCTGTAGAAAGAGAGAAGGGAAGATGTGCTGATGTAGATATGAAAGAAGATGTGTGATGCTGTAAAGGAATGGACGTTGGATTGCTGTAGGAAGAAAAAGGAAGCCATGATGCTGTATATATGGAAGAAGACTTGTGATACTATGGGTAAGGAAGGGAAGATGGTTTTCCGTGGGTAGAAAATGTAAGTCAATCTGCTGTAGATATGAAAGAATACTTGTGATGCTGTAGTAAGGAATGGAAGTTGGATTGCTGTAGGAAGAGGAGGGAAGATGTGCTGCTCTAGATATTAAATCAGATTTGTGATGCTGTAGGTAAGGAATGGAAGTTGGATTGTTATAGGAAGAGAAGGGAAGCCATGATGCTGTAGATATGGAAGAAGTCTTGTGATGCTGTAGGTAAGAAACAGAAGTTGGATTGTTATAGGAAGAGAAGGGAAGCCATGATGCTGTAGATATGGAAGAAGATTTGTGATGCTATGGGTAAGGAAGAGAAGTTGGATTGCTGTAGGAAGAGAAGGGAAGCCATGATGCTGTAGATATGGACGAAGACTTGTGATACTGTAGGTAAGAAACAGAAGTTGGATTGTTATAGGAAGAGAAGGGAAGCCATGAAGCTGTAGATATGGAAGAAGACTTGTGATGCTGTAGGTAAGGAATGGAAGTTGGATTACTGTAGGAAGAGTAGGGAAGCCATGATGTTGTAGATATGGAAGAAGACTTGTGATGCTGTAGGTAAGGAATGGAAGTTGGATTGCTGCAGGAAGAGAAGGGAAGCCATGATGCTGTAGATATGGAAGAAGACTTGTGATGCTGTAGGTAAGGAATGGAAGTTGGATTGCTGTAGGAAGAGAAGGGAAGATGTGCTCCTCTAAAGATTAAATCAGATTTGTGATGCTGTAGGTAAGGAATGGAAGTTGGATTGTTATAGGAAGAGAAGGGAAGCCATGATGCTGTAGATATGGAAGAAGACTTGTGATGCTGTAGGTAAGGAAGTCAGATTGCTATAAAGTTAAAATACTGTAGGTAGATGAGGGAAGTTGTAATTCTGTACAATGGGAAGTGAAGTTGTGATGGCATATACAGCAGATATTTTCAAAACTGGATTGACTCCTTGATGACCAGAGGATCACGTAATGCATTGCTTTGCAAATACATTGAGAACCCCATCAGTTCTAAAGGGGTTAAAAGAAGATGGGTATACAGGGTTATAACACCAAATATGATCTGGGGAGAAATCCCACATTTAGAAATTCAGTTCTCCATTAGGCGCTAATAAATGGCCATGCAGTTTCTATTGTCCTTCTACTGGATACATATAAAGTAGATCTACCAATGGTTGAAAATTACATATCTTTCAAATCAACACTCTGTAATAACTATGGAGCAAGACGTACATTTGAAGTGAACGATTTAAGTATACGATTCACATTAAGCCTCTCCCAGATTCAGGAATGATTTTCTAAAAAGAAAGATACCGTGTCATCTTGGGCAAAGTGTAAAAAAAAAAAAATTACAGAGTCAGTCATAAAATAAACCTGTTCATTAAAGGGAAACTAATACTTAATATGTAAAAAAAAATATGTTGTAGGGTTTATCCCCCTGAGTAAAACAAGGGAACCTCTACTGCCGAGAGGTGTTTTATTCAAAAGTTATTGCAGCTCAAACTTGAATTTTTTTAGGTGCAATATCACAGTGGCCTGAAATTGTACAGTGGCGCTGTTGCTACACCATCCTATGGACAGCTCTGGTCAGTTGACCATAAATCTTCATAGGATGGTATAGCAACAGCGCCATTGCACAATTTCAGGCCATTGAGATATTGCTCCTAAAAATGCAAGTTTGAACTGTAATAACTTTTGAATAAAACACATTTCAGCAGTGGGAGTACCCTTCTTTTTCCCAGGGGGATAAACCCTACAAAATATTTTTTTACATATTAAGTATTACTGTCCCTTTAAAAAATTGAACGGCAGTGAAAAATCGCCATGGTCACTGCGCTAGCATGGCATGGCTGAAAATGAGCTCTGCAGAAAGGAGTACTTACACATACCGATCTCATGTATTACTTTCTTATTGATATTTCTGCAAACCTCTTATCTAAATTTAGTGTCTAAGAGATATGGGGCTTTATACAGGAAGCTTAACCCTTTGAGGGCCAGAGGACTAGGTAACGCATTGCAAAGTGATGTGTTGCCTACCTCTCTGTCACACAAAGGGTTAAGAAGTGTCATTCTGGGACATACCAACTGCACCACAGGGAACAAAAAAGGATCAACTTCCCATTGACTTGAATGGGGTTTTTAATCAACTGAATACTTGAGAGGTATCCATCAACAATGTGTTGGAGACTTTTCTAGCATCCTGTGGGATTAAAATCCACATTTAAATGAATGGACATTATTATTTGTCCCCTATAGCATAACTGGTTTGTCACGGAATTGCTGATGTACAGTGTTATGTAGAATCAGGACAATTCTAGAGCAAGCTAACAGCACCATAGGGGACAACTAACAATTCCCTAAATTCCCACAAACTTAAAGGGACACCAACAAATCTATACAAAGGTGCCCCTATTACCTATATAAAAAGAAGTATCAGGAAGCCTCCTTATTCCTTGGGGAAAGACTCTGTTAACCAGACAGTGCTCCCCGCTGGAACCCCATTGAAGTCCAAAGTAGCAGCAATCTTCATTTGTCTTATGGGCTCTCAAACTCCCCTTCTGCAGGACGACACATGGCAGGGTGCATGACCTATAAATCTCTATGGTCGTGGTCCCAGAAGCAGATATCAGAGGCGTAACTAGAAGTCACGGGGCCCTGGTGCAAGAATTGCCACGGGCCCCCCTCCGACCACATTGGCCCCCCTCAACCACATTGGCCACCTCCACATTGCCCCTTCAACAATGCCCCTCATTCTGCACATTTCCCCCCCAATCTCCACAATGCCCCCATCACAATGCCCCTCATTCTCCACATTTCCCCCCAATCTCCACAATGCCCTCATTCTCCACATTTCCCCCCAATCTCCACAATGCCCTCATTCTCCACATTTCCCCCCAATCTCCACAATGCCCCCATCGCCACATTGCCCCTACTGACCCCCGTCCTCCTACCTCCTGGTGGTCTAGCGGTGTGTGTGACATGCTCCTGCACGGTCCTTAGTAATGCAGAGCGCTGGGAGATTATGTCATCTCCCAGCGCTCTGCATTACTCTAGCGCTGGCCGCCGGGACATCAGCTGTGCTGCGGGCAGGTGGTGAGGGGGTCGCAGGGGGCGGCTGGGCCCCTGAGAGTGACGGGCCCGGTCACAGGTGCGACCCCTGCAACCCCTATTGTTATGCCACTGGCAGCTATACATCCAGAAACTACAGGGATCCAAAGTGGGTCTTCATTTGACTGACAGGGCCTCCCCTATCAGAAAAGTTAGCAGGCTACCTGATTCTTCTCTTACTTTATTTCGGTAATACGCATACCTGGGAGATCTCTGAGGACAGAGGCTGATTCTCCATTGGTGAAACTCTGCCCAGTTCTTCTCCTTCCCGCCTTGCTCCTCCCACTTCTCCTCCTTCCCACCCTGTTCTTCCAACTTACAAACTACTTCTCACCCACTTTATGACACAAGGTCCTTAAGACCCGCCCTGCCCATGATTAAGCCCCACCCCTTTGTGAAATTAATCACATCATTTATATCCCCTAGTCGCACCTCATGAACCCTCTCTGGGGGCTCAAGCAGACAAACGTACCAGGTATAGTAACGGGGACAACTTTCTATACATGTGTTAATGTCCCTTTAAATGGGTATTATTACCCCTTGAATGCAAGAAAGCTCTTCAGTGCATTGTTTCCCAATACACTTGAGACCTTGCTAGTATTCAAGGAGTTAACCACCATATTTAAATCAATAGGCATTTTTATTTGCCCATGTGGTGCAGAATTGCTCATCTTTAGCTTCTACATAACATCCTAAGAACCATATTTATCAAGCTAAGGAGTTTCAGTTATGGTGCACACCAATTGCACAATATGGGGAAAATGAAGATTCACATTGATTTAAATGGAGCTTTTAAACTCTTTGAGTGCCAGAGGGGTACACTGCTGGACAGCGCTGGATACCTCTTTGACATTCAAGGTTAAATAAAGGCCTTACTTAACGCCTTGAATGCTTCACAATGCACTGGAGACCTCTCGGCATTTAAGGGGTTTAATTAAAGTTTTCAGTGCATTTGATGTGCTCTGGAAATACACCTCTTACACCCCTTAAGGACCGTCCGTGCATGCACGCATGCATCACGCAGCTGGCACTTAAGGGCAACGGACCATTTTTTTTTAATACAAGCTGGTTCAGGTCTCCCTGAATGGCGTGTGAGAGCCCTGAAATCCATGACGGTCCTGGCATGTCATGGGTCCTTATCGCATGTTGGACCCATGACGTACCAGGACCTTCTTGGGTCCTTAAGGGGTTAATGAGCCTGATGAATAATTCCATAAATGTCTGTTGAATCTGAACCAGCATCTTCCATCTACGATATACACCTATAAATAATGTGTATTCTTTCAATATCCCATACAGGTGTATATACTGTAAGCTACATGCCTGCAATTAAATGAATTTGCTGGCAGTGTGTCTGATAACGACAGAGAAATAATTGAAAATGAAAATAAAAAAGGGGCGACCAGGAAAGCCAGCATTGCTGATTCATATGTGGCAGCTGGCAGGCTGTTATTTTATGGATTGCTAAATGCATTCTGTATCAAAGTGATTTTTCCTCCACAGAGTATTGCTGAATTCTGCCTGGAAATTTTTCTTTGATTAGCAAGACAGGGAGTTGAGCAAAGAGAAGAATTTTCATCTACTTTATATTTTATGGCCTTACAGCACACTCTGATCCCAACTGTGTCAGCCCGAGACTTCAAGAGATAAAAGAACCAGGTCTAGTTTTAGAGTCATTCTCTTAACAGTGTTAGCTGCACCGTTCAAAATAATCCCTTTCACTTCAATGCTTTTACCATCTGCACAACTGTTGATGCTATACAAAAGGTCTTTTGTGAACAAACATAGCGGATGATGTGCTAATGAGGACTGACGCAAGTATGGGGCAAACTAAATGCCCCATAGGTAAAAAATAAATGTTCCCATTGATTAAAATTCTTTGTAGACCTTCCTATTATTGTAGGGGTTCACAAGCCCCATTTAAAATATTTTGGATCTTATTCATCAAGCTAAAGAGGTTACATTCTGACTGCAAAAAATAAAAACAATCCAATAATACCAATTTAACCCTTTTAGTGACAGATAGGACTGCAACGCATTGCTCCACAATGCGTTGCATACCCCTCTGGCACTCAAAGTGTTAGAAGAACTTTTAACTCATTGAATGCTAAAGAGGTAGAATTCAGAAGGTTAATGCCTCATTTAAATCAGTGGGAATTTTCACCCCAAGTACAGTTGGTTTGGTCCAGAATTTCACCTCTTTAGTTTGACTAATAAGGTTTTTGTAATTTTTGATTTATTTTTATTTATGGTTTCCTATCAGTTCCTCTTAGTACATCAGCCTTCATCCTTTGAATGCCATACGGGTACGCAACGCATTACAAAGCAATGCATTACATACCACTATGGCACTCAAATTGTTAAAGGGTTAGTAATACTTGTATTAAACTTGAACTCCGCGTCTTCTTTATGTTTTTTTTAACACATAGCGCTATATTTGAATACTCACAGTTCTGTAGTTCAAGTGCTATTCAGTCAGAAAGAATCCCCCTACTCCCCCTTTCCTTGCATCACGCTGCCTCTCAGTCTGGCCTGGATGGAGAGTGGCGAGGGACAATCTTCAGTAAGCATAAGGAAAATCCTGCCCTCCTTCATAAAGCGGGGAAGGGTTTTCCTAATACTTACTGAGTGAAGATTGTCCCTTCTGCATCCATCCGGTCCCACGACCGGATTACAGAACTAGTGGGAGGAGGCCAGAAGGTGTGGGAGGGGGATCCTTTCTGGTTGAATAGTGCTTGAACTACAGAACTGTGAATATTAAAATATAGCACTATGTGATTAAAAAAAAACAAAAACAAAATGAAGATTCAGAGCTCAAGTTTAATACAAGTATTACTAACAATTTAATAAATCTCAGAACTTTTCTGCCACAAAACTGCATGTGGTTAAGTGTTAAGCAATGCATTATATACTTCTCCAGCATATAAGGGGTTGATTTAAATGATTCTTCTTGGGCCTTGTGTATAAAATCAAAATGGATTCTAGAACAAACAAACTGTAGCCTATGGGACAAATATAGATTCCCATTGATTTAAATATTGGTTTTTAGACCTTTGAATGTTGGAAAGGTTGAGGCAATGGACTAGAGACCTCTCTATCACACAAAGGGTTAAATGCCCCATTTAAATCATTGGGGAGTTTTATTTGTCCCCTATGGTGGAATTGGTTTTACACAGAATTGCACCACTTTTCTTATATACATATAGCCCAGTGTGTCTTGGGTATAATTTGTTTTTATTTTTCTGCAAGGATTTATAGAAAATTAGCATATTACATGCCTTTAATTGTTATGACTGAGAAATAACCTTGTATCTACTATGAAGGATGGAAAGGGGAGAGTCACAATTGAATCAGTCGCGCATTTCTCTGGGTGCAATTCATATTGGTTCTGAATGAAAAGCAATACATTTGGAGGACAGTGCTGTTTATGTAATGCTGTGTCTTCTATCTACCATCTGACATGGTTCACATCAAACATACTCTAATTGAGTTCTATAATCAATAACATTCTCTAGGCAGAAAGCTCCGATATAAGATAACACTTTTGCCTTCGTTATTTCAAACCACAAAATAGTGCCCTTGACATTATCAGATAGGTCAACAGCAGAATACTTTTTTGAACAACTGCACAATAAACATCATTGAGCAATGTGTTTCATAGATATCTAAATATATAAAAATGAAAGTCACATTATGGGTTTCTGGATCCATGCCAGACGTTCTCAAAGCATGGCAATGGGCACTATTAGACAAGAGGGGGCAGAGCACCTGCCTGTCTAACAACATCTATTGCCAGAGGAACTTTTAACTGCCCTTCATGTGCCCCAGTTCACCCTGATCAGAGCTGCCTCTGTACTCATACAAGTCCTGGATCATGTGGAGCAGCAGAGACTCCTGTGTATGTGTTGTTATTTGTTCCAATTCAGGAAACACAGACATTTTAAGTTATCAGAAGAAAATTTGCAGAACAAAACAGAACAATATCACCCATCTCTATTACTAGTTGATAACATTTCTTAAATTCTTAAACTAGGGTAAAATCCCAATTTGTTTCTGCTAGTTCATTTTATGGAGCTGTTAATTTCACAAAGAATTACACAGAAACAATACACATATACATGTAAGTGCAGCCAGGGGAGGAATGGCAACTTTTGTTCTGGTGGGCAAGGACAATCAAGTGGCCTGTTGCTACGTTTTGCTAAAGCCCAATGTCCTAGCCCACCCCCTTTTGTTAATTTATTATTAGCATTAATGTTATAAAGTAAGGCAAGTAATAACACAGAGCTTACATTTGAAGTAGAATAGTGGTACCAAAGAGCGTAAAGTTTATGTTGCGCTACACTATTGATACCACAGAGCTTCCAACTGAAGTGAAGCCACACTAGTGATACCACAGAGTTTACAATTGAAATGGAGCTACACTACTAGTGTACCTCCATTTGGACACCAAACTATGTTTACTACATTTACAGCAGAAAGCAAGAAATGAAGTGAAAAAGTGACCCACCAGCTCAGACTTATGCCCCCTGCCTCCCAGGCCAGCCCTCACCTGACAGCAGCACATACGTTGTGACCCTATTTCATACATTCCCACACACTGAACTCCAAAGCAATCCAAAACATTACAAAACAAAGATGGATGAGCCTCCTGGTTGATGCCATATCTATCAGCAAGATGGAATGCAAGTAACTCAAATTGAGAATGATACTCTGTTTAATTCTAATACACATATAAGGAAACTTCTAAGTCCTGATATGTTAAGACTTTCTTTATAGTAAGTAACATTTTGACTGAATGATTGGAACTTAAGGGTCTAAGGTTCAACTCATTTTGAAAAATCCAGGGTATGTTCATAGAATCCTTAACAATTAATGAGACACTGATTTTGATGATAAACAAGAAGTGCATCTTAGCAACAGGAATCTGAGAGAACTAATATATGCTACACTTTTAACTAAAACTAAAAGATAGCTCACAGTTCCTCCTTAGTTCCACCCCCTTTTTCTGGGCAGCTAGACTTGGTGTAAAACAGTAGACTTGTGCGATTCGGTTCGGCTAATTTCAGAATTCGGATGAATAAGGCGTATTCGGCATCATTCAGACCTTCTGAAAGCCAAGGTCCGCCCACACAAAAAATACAGAATCGGAAACGGACCTAGTCCGAAATTTCGGTGTAAATTTCATAAATTTGGAAGGCGCTTTTCTGCCTGAAACCATTACAATGTTGCTACATGCTGCTGAAAATAGAGGGCTGCGCTTTCCCGCCTGAAACTATTACAATGTTGCTTCATATTGCTAAAAATAGATCTAGTAAAACAGGCACTTTATAGTTCATGCAAAGTGCAGATATTAACCACATAAGGACACAAGCAATTTTACCATTTTTGCTATGTGTGTGTTCAACCATAATTCCTATCTTTCTCATTTATTGCACAAACACATATTACATACCATTTTTTAAAGGGTAGAAAGGGCTTTAATTTGATGTGACATATACATATATGTGTGTAGGGGTTTATAAAATACCCCTTCCTGTCTCATTAGAGATTTAATATTATTATTAATGTACTATAATGTATTTTTTATTTTTATTTGTTTAATTTTAATTTTTCATTGAATATTTAATTTTTTTTTAATTCAGCCGAATAATTCGGACTATTGATGAATTTTGTCTGAGTCAAACAGGTCCAGTCCGAAATTCAGATCCTCCGAATTAAAAAAAAAAAAAAATTGTCCGAAATCGAATTTTACTGAAAATTTTTGCCGTGCACAAGTCTATCAAACAGCACTTACTGCCAACCACTCAAATAAGTGGCTCAACAATTATATATTTCAGGAGAGAGAGAAATGCAGTGCAGTAAGGAAGAAGGAGCAGATCTGTGCATGTTTAAATCTCAGGGTTGTGTTGGTGAAGTTATATGAAGGAATATCTGCCAACAGGCTGCTGTACAGATCAGACATGTTGCAACTTGGTTTTGCCCAACACATCCAAGTTGCAGCATTTTGTGTTAATGTACATTAGGTGAGAACAGCACCACTGAGAAGGAGTTTTATTCTTGGGCAGTTCATGCAGTGTTCAAGAGCTTTGCTAATGTCCACAGTATAAACTTACAGTTTGAGACAACTGGTGTAGACAGTAAAATACCAGCTAGGGTCCAACACTAACAGACAGGTAGAAAATTGGACATTAAGCAACTAGCAACTACATCTACCAAGTATGTGTAGAAATAACCGCTAATTGTGGCACTGTATCATACAGATCTAGCCAAAGATAATGTGATAATGTAAATATGCGGCTTTATGGGGCAAGTATTGGGCTTTATGTGCAGTAGCTTTGTTACTGACCTAGAATTGTTGTTAATACAGACAGGCTAATATTGTAAAAAGAACTGGCTCTGATGTCTACCAACTGCATCAGAGGGAACAAATACAATTTCCATTGATCTGAATTGGGGCTTTTAACCCACTGAATGCTATAGAAGTCTCTAATGCAATAGTTTGCAATGCACTGGAGACCAATTAGGAACTCAGTGTGGTAACAGCTCCATTAAAGTGGAACTATCAAACTTGAATTGCCCCCCAAATCCTTATTACCATAGCGATATGCGTATACATTCTTTAAATTTAGTGAAAAATAGAACTCGTTCGGCAGGAATCAACGGGCAACAGCGCAGATATCTTTCAAAGACAGCATCTCTGAGTCTGCACTGCCCATCCTGTTCCCCTCCATGATTGGCGAGTTGAATGCCTGGTTACCTTAAGGCACCAGAAGGGACTGACGGCACCTCCAGTAAGATCTCTGCTGCAGCTGCCTGCCTAAAAAGTTCTATTTCTCACTAAAGCCAGATTTATTCAGCAAAATAAAAGTATATATATGCATATCGCTATGGTAATAAGGATTTGGGGTTCAATTCAAGTTTGATGATAGTTCAGCTTTAACCACTTGAGTACCAAATGGGAATATTGGGAATTACTTGTTTGTCCCTTATGGTGCAGTTGGTTTGCCCCACAATTACTCCCGTTCTTAGTACATCAGACTCATTTAGGGGAATGTACCAATCCTCCAGCACAACTACACTGATGTTAGCCTCCAACTCCATGCGCTGGTTCTTAATGTATTCACTGCAGCGTGTGATCACTGTAGTATATACCACCGCACACACACTCCAACATCATTAACCCTTTGAGAGCCCAAGAGGTATCCAATGCATTTCAATACAATGCTTTCGATACCTCTCTGGCACTCAAAGGGTAAAGTCTTAAACATCAGCCAGCCCCTTATTATGTGCAGGAAAATTTGTGTATAATTATTGTATTTCCTTCCTGTCTCATTTAATACATGGCGTCGATGAAAGGAGCACCCAAAATGGTCACGGACTGCCCCAATGACTGACACTAAAGGAAGAATTTTCGGCGTAAGTAGCTTAATAAATTGGCGTTAGGCAAAGGCTGGACAATCAATTCGAGCTCCTGTATCTGAGCTGAATCGTATCTGTACACCCCCCCCCCCAACATTATGCTGAAATACATTAACTATTTGAGTGCCAGAGAGGTACCAAATGCATTGCATTAAGTGGATACCTCTCTGGTTAAAAAACTCTGAGACACAATAGTTTAACCCTTTGAGCTCCAGAGGGGTACAGACTGCATTGTAAAGCAATGCATTCTGTACCCCTCGGGCACTCCAAGGGTTAACCTTTGGGGCCATATGTTCAAAAAAAAAAAGTGGATGAGTTCCAGGGCAAATCATTTGCACTATGGGGAGAACTAAAATTTCCCACTGATTTAAATGGGGATTTTAACCGCTTAAATGCTAGAGGTGTCTCCTATCATTGGGAAGCAATGCGCGACAGACCTTTCTAGCATTTAAGGGGTTAAAATCCCCATTTAAATCAATGGGAGTCTTTGGAATTTTTAGTTCTCCCCTATAGTGAAATTGATTTTCCCCAGAACTCCTCCACTTTTCTTTTGAACATATGGTCCTTGGAGTGGTAACAACTGCATTGTAAAAGTAATACACTGAACATTCCTCTAGCAATCAAATGGTTAAGGATGGAGACAATTATCTTGCCTCATAATACATAATGTTAATAGAACAGCAGAACTTGCATGTTACTGAATGAATCACAACTCTATGTCGCAGAGGATATGAAATAGATTTCAGCTCAGACCTGTTGCCCATGGTAACTATCTGAGAGCTATATTGGTTGTTCTGGAATAATGTAAAAACCACCTCTTCCAAAATGAGTGATAGGAATATTAAAGTTTGTATTCTGTGCACACCCTGCAGTGAAAGAAATAAAGAGAAGTATGTTTTTTTTCCCTTGGTGCCAAACTCACTACAACACCAGTGACACAAAAGCATGATTCCATACCTCCCAACATTTCAAATGGCAAAAGAGGGACACTTCTGTTTTAGGTGGTGTTTCTGGGGGCGTGGCTGGTAGGCATTGCCAATAATTTTTAAGTTATTTCTCGACCCATCTGCACCTCTTTGTGTAAATGATAAATGATTTAGAGCAAGACCAAATTATTTTAATTGCCCATATTAATGTATAAACACATATACTGACAATTAACAACACATTTAAGTATGTTTTATTGCTGTGGAGCAATGTAATACACACCACTCATTCTGATGTCCTAAAAAGAGGGACAAAAGGGGAGAAAAGAGGGACAGAGGGATTTGGGTCTCAAAGAGGGACTGTCCCTCCTAAAGAGGGACACTTGGGAGGTATGTGATTCTGATTGTGGCTGATTGTGGCCCAAGCTGTTGTATGACTCTGTTCAGGGCCGAATTTACTTCCCAGGCTAAGCACTCTATACTCCTTTAGCTCTGCCTGTGGTCACACCCCACACTATTCACATAATCCCACTTCCAGGCCCATTCCTTATTTTCTGGCACAAACAAGGAGGGGAAAAAAAAAAAAAAAAGAATTAAAATTAACCCTTTGAGTGCCAGAGGGGTACATAATGCATTCCGTACCCCTCTGCCACTCAAAGGGTTAAGCTCCCGCAATGCATTGGAAATCTCTCAGGCATTTAAGTAGTTAAATAGTAGCCTGTAAAGGGGTATGAAATCTGTGAAGGACAATGAGATTTCTCTGTCCACACCCACAATTCAGAATGTAGGTGTGGCCAGCACAGCTCAGGCACCCCTCAAAATCTGGAGCTCTGGGCAGTTGCATAATGTGCCTATTGGGAATCTGGCCAAGACTATGTCATCAATATATCGGAGGTCAAATGCCAAGCATTATCAGGCACAAAGGCCCTACACCTCCCAGCTGTAATCTTAATACTGGATTACCAACCTCCCGCATGTCACAGGACAAGCAGAACATATAAAAGCCAAAACTGAAAAGAAGACAAATGTTCGATGTTTTTATATTGTATTATCGATTACTAGAACGTCAATTTCATCATAACTGATCTTTGTTCCTGGTAGATAACCTATTCCTTCTTCACGCTACAGCAGCAAGGAAAAACAAGTCTAAATATTATATATATATATATATATCTTTTTTTTTAATGTTACAACATATAGTTTATTGTGAAACCATACCTGAAACAATGTATTGACCCTTTAAAAGGCAACTATCATGAAAATAAATAAAAATATATGATAACACAAGTTCTAACACATTATTTGCCACTACACCAAACTATGTTACTAAAAGAGATATTTTCACTTGGTCTACCCCCAAACCTCACAGAATATAGCTCTGTCCAAAGCAATTTTTATCAGACATTGTGGGATCAAGAAAATCGATCCTTGTGGTTACTTGAGAAGTTGGGCTATAAATGAAATAATTCTGAGAAAGTCTTATTTTCACTTTTATCAGTGTTGTTGTCATCACTTTCTATAACAGTCAAGATTTGTCTGTCTCCATTACAGTCCTTGGATCCTGCATGATCACCCTTAGCAAGCAAGGTCTGAGACTTCAAGGTCTTTGGCTTCATTTGCAGGGATCTGGTCAGACAGCTAGTGCAGCTATTTTAGGGTGCACAATGCATCCTCTGCGATAATGGTAGCTCTGTTTCCATAGCAGCAGATTTACCAAAGGGGGGAACTATCACATAATTCTTCTTTTACCCATTGAATGCCATAGAGGCATCCAATGCATTGCTCTCTGGCACTCAAAGGGTTAACATTTCAGGTTAATGTGAGAAAACAGGGTAATGCCATCATTATAGCAGACCAGGAACAAAGTGACCCATTGCATTTCAAACTGTTTAGAGAACTACAGTTTGCACTTTGGGAGCACAAGTAATGAACAGTTTTGGAGATGTCAATGGCACCCTAAAGGTTAAACGTCTGAGGCCGATTTAATATGAATATATTCAGCAGTTCTGCAACAAACCAATTACAAATACAAACTGCAACGGATTGAAATGGGGTTTTTAACCCTTTGAGTGCCAGAGGGGTACGCAACTCATTGCTTTGCGTTTTGTACCCCCGTAGCACTGGAAACGTAATAACTACAGTGCAAGCATGCTGGTGAGTTGCTCCCTTCCTGGCATCTGACCTCTAATGCATTGCTTCTGTAGCGCTGAATGGCTCCCAGTAACAAGGGTGACTGTAAAGGTACTGATCTTCCAGTTTTTACTGCAAGTGAAAGTGGAATTGGGGCGACATTCAGTAAATGGGCAGTGGTAACAGTGAACAGCCAAAGAGAAGTGAGAGAGCTGGTCCTTTTCCCTCTCAAGCAGTACATCATTGCTGGCCTGATCCTACCAGCGCTGTTTGGGTGAGTGTGCTTTCACCCTTTGAGTGCCAGAGCGGTATCCCATGTATTGCAAGCAATACATTGGATACTCCTCTGGCACTCAGAGGGCTAATGAGCTGAGCGGGTCTGTACCTCACAGTGGAGGAGGAGATCTGTACTCAGTACCAGATACAAGAAGGAAGGTTTTGAGCTGAGCCGGGCTGAGTACAGAAGGAGAGGGTGTGTAAACAGAGCTGCCAAGAATGGTTGATCAGGTATGAGGGAGAAGTTGATGAACAGGGCTGAATAGTGGAAGAAGTGGGTGACCAGGGGTGAATAACTTGGGGAGAGCACATAACTTACGAGTGGGTGAAGTAATGTGTCACAATACCTTCCAAGGAGATCAGACTGTGTGGTGTGTAATAGATTATCACACTGCTCCACAGCAATAAAACTCACATTAAAGGGGAACTACCACCCCGCAATAAGTTCACATTATTCAATTCTTCATTTGGTGACTAGCTGCTTAGTAGCGCTAGTCGCCAGAAATATTACCTGGTTTACAAGATATTCCACTTTTTCGGAGGCTCACAGTAGCAGGAAGCACGGACATCTCGTCATAGTGACGAGTTCCCCTTTAAAGGGATAGTAATACTTCATTTTAACTTTATTTTATTTTGTAGGCATTAAAAAACATGAAGAATGATATAAGTCTTATCTCTGAAACCTTTATGGTTTAAGAGATATTCACAAACAAAGTATCCCCCCCCTGTTCAACCAGATCAGAAGGGAGATGCCCAGGTAGACTGCAGAGAGGGACAATCTTCAATTAAGATAAGGGAAAAAGCTGAAAAACTTGTCAAGGGGGGAAGGGCTTTCATTGTTTTCATACAAAGAATATTGTCCCCTTCTGTTATCTGTACTGTCATACAACCAGACTCACATCTGAGAAGAGATGGCTTACACTAGGTAAAAGGGGCGGGGAGGGGAACTTTGCTTGTGAATATCTCATAAACTATAAAGGTTTGAGAGATAAGACTTATATCATTCTTCATGTTTTTTTAATGCCTACAAAATAAAATAAAGTTAAAACGAAGTGTTACTATCCCTTTAAGGTCTGTTTAAACTTCATTACCTGTTTATAAATTATTCTCTGTAAATAAAATACTTTGGCCTTTGTTATAAATATTTTTTTCTGTTACACAAAGAGCTGTCAATAGCTCATAAAAATAAATCTCTGCCTACTGGCCACGCCCCTGGACACGCCTCCTACAACAAAGTGTCCCTTTTTGGCCATTTGAAATGTTGGGAGGTATGTTAGAATGTAACAGAATAACTAATTGAAATTTGACCACTAGAGGGCACTGCTAATGTATAAAAACATAGGTTTACACAGTAATAACTCTGGAAATATGCATCTATCAGTAGTGGGAGTACACTTGTTTTACTCAACAGAAACGCCCTACAATATATAGTTTCAAAAAAAAAATGTATTGCTCTTTTAAGGACTGCACTGTATCAATGATGACACGAAATAATCTATGATAAAATGTAATGTGTAATCTAGCCTTAACCCTCTCAGTGCCATACGGTTGTGTGCAATGCAAAGCAATGCATTGCATACCCCTCTGGCACTCATGGGGTTAAAAAAGTGAATTAGCCAATACTAGGCATACACAGCTATTCATGCCTTCCTACTCTGGCACTAAGTCTGGCTAGTTTTGATTTTTTTTTTTTCATTATTCCCTCTCCATTCAGTTGACTACTTTACATTTTCACAGCTGAACACATTTCAGTTTACTTGGCTCACTTGATAGGCTTATGCACAGCCCCTTCCCTGCCACTGCTTGAATCAATAACCAATTACAGTAAAATATCCAGTTTTCCTTCCTGATACATATTTATTGTTTGTCATCTAAAATAAAATATGCATGGCAATTGTTAATTAGTGCTATGGATAAAAACCTGGAGTACAAAATAATCAAAGGAAGAAATAAACTGACCTGCATGTCACATTTATAGATGGAATTCATTTAGTTTAATTCACTTATGGTGAGATCACATCTTATGAATGATTTAATTCTTGATGGTGTAATGTTAAATCATATTGATGGAACCTGTATAACAGGAACATTTAACAATATAAATGATGCAGCTTCTAAAATGTCATCTCTGAATTAGTATTTTATCTTTCCTTGAAGTGGCCCAAAACTAAGTAGATACTTATCATACTTAAAGGGGAAGTTTACGCTAGAAATTCCAATTCTACTGTCTACCGGTAACCACAGAACCAAACCTCAGTCTTGTTCTACTGTTCCTTCTGTAGTCACAGAACCATATATGCACTGTCCAAACCCCAGCCTTGTTCTACTGTCCGCTGGTAGAAAAAGAGACACACAGACATGCCTGACACTCCAGCCTTGTTATACTGGTAGTCACAGAATCACACATAGGTTCCACAGCCTTGTTCCACTGGTAGTCACAGAACCACACAAAGAATACCAACTTCCCAGCCTTGTTCTATTGTTTAAAAAAAGAGACACAAATACACTGTCTGACACTCCAGCCTTGTTACACTTATAATCACAGAACCACACATAGGCTCTCCAGCTTTGTCCGACTGTCCACTGGTAGTCCTAGAATCATACAAACACTGCCCAACACCCCAGCCTTGTTCTATTGTTAGAAAAAGAAACAAACATACACTGTCTGACACTCCAGCCTTGTTACGTTGGAAAGAGAGTGCCACACAGAGAAATACTCTGCCATGGGAGGAGGTTGGAACAAGACACTACATGGAGAGGGGAGCAGACGAAGATTGACAGGCTTCGGGGCAGAATGACCATCAGCCTGTCCTGAAGTGACATAACGGGCTGAAGTTTAATAACAAGTATCTCTGTGAATACCGAATTATATTAAAAAAAAATACAAGGATTACATATGCATTGAGGATGAGCATTCAAATAAAGCCATCTTTACTTCTGGTGATGGTTCCCCTTTAAAGGGATAGTAATGTTTCACAATAAAAGCAGCTCTAATTAATCATCATAGTATTTGGACTTTGGAGAGTGTTATTTCAATATTGTCAGCGTTATAGTTCAAGAGTAATTCAATGACAAAGTATCCCCCTGCCGCCCCTTTTACGGATGTAACACTGCTCAGCCAGAGCAGAAGGGAGATGCCCAGGTAGACTGCAGAGAGGGACAATCTTCAATTAAGATAAGGGAAAAACCTGAAAAACTTGTCAAGAGGGGCAGGGCTTTCATTGTTCTGATAGGAAGAATATTGTCCCCTTCTGTTATCTGTCTGGTCTATGGACTGGATTCCACATCTTAGAAGAGATGGCTTACACTAGGTAAAAGGGGTGGGAGGGGGAAACTTTGCTTGTGAATATCTCTCAAACCATAAAGGTTTGAGAGATAAGACTTATATCGTTCTTCATGTTTTTTTTAATGCCTATAAAATAAAGATAAAACAAAGTATTACTATCCCTTTAAGACCTAAGAATGGATGTATATTTATGTATGATTGATTAGCTCCTTAAGGACCAAGGCCTTGCATATACGTTATGGGGAAAACATGCATTAACAACTCATGACGTAGTGGTCCTTAGGTGCCGGTCGCGAGGCTGGTCCTTACAGGTTTAGCAAATACCTTTAAAATGCTAAGGGTTCCCTGAAAATTCCATATTGCGCGCTAGAGGTGCCTCTGATGTAGCAGATCATTTATTCAATGCCTTAAGTGCAGTGAAAAGAGTATAGATAATGTTTCAGGCAGATTCACTTCCCTTCCTTCATTAGGTCTATTAGACATAGAAATTTGTAGAGCTATACAATCTCAAAATCTACACACATATACACATTAGTATCTTACAGCTATTATTGATGATATTTTTTATACTGTTACGTTTAATAGTGAGAGTTTAATGATATATGTTGAAATGTCTTTTTATCCTTCATCTGCTAACAGCAAACGGCATACTGCTTTTAACTATAATTGAGGTAAATGGGTGTTTAATATCATCTACAAATAGCTGAATCTACAGATACATTCTCTAAGTAGGGCCTTGTAAACAACAGAAAGTAGAGTAATTATGGGGAAAAGCAACTGCACCATAGGGAACAAGTACAAATTGCCAAATTTTCCATTTATTTAAAGAGATAGTGACACTTAATTGTAAAAAATAAATATTGCAGGGTTTATTCTCCTAAGTAAAATAAGGATACTCTCACTGCTGAGAGGTGTTTTATTTAAAAGTTATTGCAGCTCAGACTTGAATTTGTTTAGGTGAAGTATCTTAGTGACCTGAAATGTTACAGTGGAGCTGTTGCTACACCATCCTATGGATATTTATTGTCAACAGACAGTGTTGTGCATAGAATGGTGTAGCAACAGCACCACTGTAAAGTTTCAGGCCATTGAGATATTGATCCTAAAACAATTCAAGTTTTAGCTGCAGTAATCCTCCTATATAATAATTGACTAGGATGTTTGTCAGAAGCCGTCATGTGCAGTAGAGACTGCCTGAATGCACAGAATGCTGGGAGTTTTGTGCTGGGAGCATTCTGTGCTTTCGGCCAGTCTCTACAGTGCATGACTGTGTCGGCGGCAGGACACAGAGCAGGACCAGTCTCTTAACTCTTTGAGTGCCAGAGGGGTATGCAACGTATTGCAAAGCAATGTGTTGTGTACCCCTCTGGCACTCAAAGGGTTAACATCACCCAGACCTCGGCCCGTGTACATGGGCTTTTACACTAGTTTTTGAATAAAACATCTCTGAACTATGTGAGTACTCTTATTTTACTTAGGTGGTGAAGCCCTGCCATATATATTTTTTTACATATTAAGTGTTCCTATCCCTTCAAATGGAGTTTAACCCCTTGAACAGGGCAGGACATTTACACTAGTTCACAGGTCTGATTAGTAAAAAAGATGAAGCAGACAAGTATGAAATTATGCTGTCTAGTATGCTTAATGCCTTAAAGATCAGAGGAGTGTGCAGTGCATTGTGAGGCAATGGGGGTTATGCATTAAGGTGGGGCTGTCCAAGTTCAGTCCTCAATGGCCAACAACAGGCCAGGATGTAAGGAATTCCCTGATTAACCACAGACGAGGTAATCAGTGGTTCATTCATTAATGCCCGCAGTGTATATATTTTTTTTTTTCTTAAACTATTCCGGAGTCCACGAACGGCGTGCATGTACGTCCTCTGTCCTTAAGGGACATCCGCCCGAGGCTCAGGGATTAAGGAATTCCCTGGACTGTTGGTGGCTCTTGAGGACTGAATTTGGGCAGCCCTGCCCTAAGGTGTGATAAAGTGGAGATTATTTATCCACTGATACCACTTCTCCAGTTCCTGTTATTCTATAGAAACTATGCATTAAAATCTGAAAAGTTGGAGAAATCTTAGTGCATTGGCTCCATACAATAACATAGTACTTGGAGAAGTGATATCACTGGAGAAGTCATCACTGCTTTATCACTCCTTAGTATATCTCCACCCGTGTGTTGCATGCCCCTCTGGTAGGGTTACCACCCAGCCGGTATTTTACCGGCAGGCCGGTAAAAAATTGGCTTCTGTCCAATGTTAAGTCTATGGACGGAATGCCATGGCCGGTATTTTTTGGAAGAAAAGGTGGCAACCCTACCCTCTGGTCTTTAAAGGAGCAGTAAACTTTTTCTATGAAAATGTATATGTTATATATATATATATATATATATATATATATATATATATATATATATATATATATATATATATGTTATGTTACTGCTGCCAGTTGTTTTATTCTGACATTACAGAAGTTCAAATAATCAGGAAGTGAATTTACTGTGTTTACTTCCTGATAGTTCTAACTGACAAAATTTGACTTGGCAGTTTCTATAACATTCTGTGGAGAACTGTAATTGACTGACTTTCCTCTCCATTAGAATGCAACAGGAGAACTAATTGGAATTTGATCACAAGAGGGCACTGCTAATGTAAATAAATGAGGGTTTAAACTGTAATAATTCTGGAAATACGCATGTCAGCAGTGGGAGCGCCTTTATGTTACTCAACAGAAAATGCCCTACAATATGTTTTTTTCATTAAAAAAAGTTTACTGCTCCTTTAAAGCGTTAACACGGTGGACTAATAACTTATTTTGCTCTGACTGGTGAAAATCTCTGTTATTGTTGTAGCCATGCCCTTAAGGATTAGGGAAGTCTCCAAATAATTATTTTGCAATGTGTTAGAAACAAATTTATCATTCAAGGGGTTAAAAGCTCCAATTAAAGGAGAAGTACTTTTTTTGAAAACATTTATGTTATAGAGCTTTTCCTGATGAGTAAAACAAGAGTACTCTCACTGTTGTCAGTTGTTTTATTTAAATGATATAACAGTTCAAATAATCAGGAAGTGAATTTACTAAGCATAAATTACTTCCTGGAAGTTCTAACTGACAGGAAGTGACCTGGCAGTTTCTATCACAGTCTATGGAGAACTGCATGTCACTGACTTTCCTCTCCATTAGAATGTAACAGAAATCTAATTAGAATTTTAACACTAGAGGGCACAGCTAATGTAAAAAAACACAGCTTTGAACAGCAACAACTCTGGAAATATGCATTTCCCAGCAATGGGAGTACTCTTATTTTACTCAACAGCAAACGCCCTACAATATATATTTTTTTTCATAAAAACAAGTTTACTACTCCTCTATGGAGAATCTGTGCAATTTTTGACAGTCCGCTGGCACAGGGGGTGGGGGTGTTTAACCCTTTGAGTACCAGAGGGGTGTGCAACACATTGGATTGCGTACCTATCTGTCACTCAAAGGGTTAATATGAAGCCTGTACAATCACTTTACTCCCAGCTGCTGTCTTTACCTTTTTAACCCCTTAACGACCCATGACGTACATGTACATCATGAGGTTACGGTCCCTAAAGGACCAAGGACGTACATGTACGTCATGGAATTCTGAGCTCCCCGCGCAGCTGCATGCCATTCAGGGAATCCGGAATCAGATTCTAAAAAAAAAAAAAAATGCCCCGTGGTCCTTAAGTGACCGCCACGTGCGTGCACGGCCGGTCCTTAAGGGGTTAAAAACAACTGAATAAGATGGAGTTTAGAATATAGTTAGTGTTGTTTATCTTGTATTGTGTTCTTACTGAAGAGCAGGGGTAGGCACAAAAACTTTGAAGTCTGAATGTACAACAGATAGTGACAGATGAGTGTCATAGTGAGCATTAGTAAATGCTGCCTATCATCATGTGCTATTATAGGATGTGTGCTTACTTTCTACTGACAAGTAGAGAAGCAGTTGACAGGGTGCAAACTGCATACTGCAGTGTTTTCTATGTACCAGTTCTGCTTTTCTATCTCCCAGGTGCAATCTCTTTGTGAGAATGATGAAAAATTAGCCATGAGATGACAGTACAACCTTATTTTACATATGAATATAACAAAGGAGAAAAAAGACCAAGAGAGTATAAAAGGCAAATAATATGGGAAAAAGGTTATCCGTTTAAGGATCAATGGGATGTCTGGTGAATTACAATCTAGTCAAATGACCCCCTCATCTGGAACACAAACTAGAAGTCTGTAGGTCTCAACCACAAACTGTGGGTTGGGCCATAGTCTCTATAGGCCCTATGCCTGGCTTTCAGCTACAGGGGGTCTATAGCAGCGGTTCTCAACCTTTCTATTGCCGCAACCCTTTGATAAAATTTCCCAAGTTGTGACGACCCCTAACAGTAAAATTATTTTCGTTGCTCCTTCATCGCTGTAATTACTGAATTACTCTGTTATAAAGAAATCCTTACTGTTCCAAGGCCGAAAGCCAGGCACCAGTGCAGACATCTTATCTTCGCGCCTGTGCTGTCAGTCCCGGTCTCCCAGACAATTACAAGTTTTACCGATTAAATAGACAATAAAACAATTTTCTGATGGTTTTAGGTGACCCCTAGCAAATCGTCATTCGACCCCCGAAGGGGTCGCGACCCACAGGTTGAGAACCGCTGATGTATAGTGACAGCATCGGACAGGACAACAGTGGAGGGCTGGCCTGGGGGGCAGGGGGGCAATTGACCCCTGGGCCAGTCATATGTCTGGGCTGGTGGGCCACTCCCACTTGTTGTTTCAAATTTAGCTACACTAGGGATACCACAGAGCTTACAATTGAAATGGAGCTACAATCCAAGTGGAGCTACACTAGTAGCATAAGTAGTCGCACCAGTGTAACCCCATTTCAATTGTAAGCTCTGTGGTATTGCTTGCCTTAATTCACAACACTAACTCTTTCAGTGACAGAGGGTTATGCCACGCATTGCAAAGCAATGAGTGGCATACCCCTCTGGCACTCAAAGGGTTAATGACAATTTTTGAATTAATAAACGGGAGGGGTCTGGAACAGTGGGCTGGAACAATTGTAAAATTGGGCCACTTGATTGTAGTTGCCCTCCAGGCCACAAGTTGCCAGCCCTCCCCTGCAGGACAAAGACAGAACTGCATACCTGCCAACATTTCAAATTGCCAAAGAGGGACACTTGTGTTTTAGCAGGAGTTGCTGTAGGTGTGGCTGGTGGGTGAGGCATTACCAATAATTTTTAGGCTATTTCACGACCTATAGACACCTCCTTGTGTAGCCTAATAAATGATTTATAACAAGACCAAAGTATTTTATTTACACATACTAATGTATAAACACACACTGACGTTTAATCAAACATTAATGTGCGTTTTATTGCTGTAGAGGAATGTGATACATTTATACACACATTACACAGTCTGATCTCCTCAAAAGAGGGGCATCAGGGTGGGAAAGAGTGACAGAGGGATTTGGGTCTAAAAGAGGGACTGTCCCTCCTAAAGAGGGACACTTGAGAGGTATGGAACTGCGAGGCTTCAATCTTATAGTTCAGCCTCTTATTGTGGGATCAGCTCTCTTGTTGGTCTTCCTGGGCTCAGTGAAATCCTGGCTTGACTGCTGGCACAGACCCCATAACATTTACCCCTTCCACCATTGAAAGACATGTGACACCTGCTTGGGTAAGAAGAGGTCACAGAATTTATTAAAAATTAAACCAAACCAAACATTATGCCAGCTGCCCAGCTGAAGGCCCGGGGGCATGATAGCAACACCCAGTAACTAGAGTCTCTGCTCTCCCCAAGCCTTTAGCCAACGGATGAGGGGCTAACTCCCCAAAGCCCTGAGGGGCAAGTACCATCTCTTCCTTCACTGGTGAGGACCCAACCACACACACTTATGAACCTTGTCAGAGACTTTGTCCTGGTGGAGCATAGAGGGTTAACTCTAATAGTAGAAATTAACTGAAATTCTGTTTAAAATGTGTTCAGATTATCTCATCCTTAAGACAAAGGAATACTCATGGGCCTCTTTGGGGGAGAAATAACTACATGACATTAATGGGCGATTAATGTTCAATTGGAGACAAAAAGTCTGAGATGGACATAGCCTCCTTATGGGAAAGACATAGCAGATGACTGGTTTATGGGGTCTCTGATAAACTTTGAACTCTCTCTTCAAATTGACATAAGCCATGTGATCTGTCACCTGTAAAATTTTAATATAGCGTAATGGCTCCATCTGCAGCCTTTATATTGTCAAATACTCATAATTTGAATATTATATTTGATTAGCATAAGATATGAGTATCCAATCAGGTCTGACAGATGATGTCACGGTATAATGAGATGGATCTTTGTCCAATCATTAGAAAGAGGTGGGGATTACTGATAAGGCAAAAATTGCCAATACAATGCCAAAATACTCTGAGTTCAGGGTCCCTTCACTTCCTGAAAAAGAAAACTCCTAGGGGCTCTTGACTCCTGAGGAAAACTTATAACAACTTTTAGATTCCTGGCAAAAGAAGGCTCTGCTGATTAAATTCCCGACAACACCTGATCCTGCCACCTCACAGAGAAATACAAAGAAATCTTGATTGGTAACTATATCATTTATTCATTTAGATTCATTTAATCCAGAATATCATAATTTTTCATCTGTTGAAGAAACTTAAATAGTCTTATAATTGTCTTAAGTGGACTGGCCAACCATTTGGGATAATTTATAATAAGCTATATTTAGCTCTTAAATTCTGGAAGTAATAGAATCTATATATCTTTATTGGGAAACTGTTATATTTTGCCAATCAGTGTAATACAGTATATAGCGTGGGTTATCTATATTAGCTAATATAATTCTTGGTATTCCTAGAGTAATATCTTGTGGTTCTGGGAAGATTAAAATAGTTAATATTTGATATAGGAAATTCTTTGAATCCAGTTATTAACCCTTTAACCGCTATTTGTCTGTTGTTAGTGGTGTTTCCTTTGGAATTCTCTGTATATGTGCTAGGCTTATATTTTGTAAATTGGAGGTATTCACTTCTAATAGGCAAAATAACTTCTGAGTGTGGCACCTATTTTAAACAAGTGGATTAACCCTTGGAGTGCCTATAGGCTTTATATATGTTGCTGTAGTCAAAATTATGATAAATGTTGCATGAAGTAATTTTAGGTAGATTATTTGTATAATCTTTGATTAACTATATTAATTGCAAATTATATATTTTATTCAGAGGTAAGCAATATTGAATTCAGTATATAATTAAATTATAGTGATTTAAATGTGGGATTCTATTCCAGTTATTCCCTAAATTTGATTATTATTGAGATTACAAGGAATTGTTAGAGGAATTATTTAATTCATCTCACAATACCCCTTACATCATAATTCGCATAGTCTATATAGTTTCTGGGGCAGAGGTATTAAGAGACACTGCGGCCAACTGTATTATATTAATTGTAACAATCAATTAACCTGTTCTATGCTACTGAATGCAATTATTGTTATTATACCTCTGAATATACCTATGTGTGGTTAACCCTTGCACCGCTGGTAATCCTCATGGTAATAATTGTGGTTTGGTTTTCTATGTACCTATTATAATTGCTAATCACTTACATATTTCATTGTTACTGATACTTGTTATATATATATAGTATATTGTATTTTAGTAAAATACATATTTTTTTGCACAGATATGAAGGATTGATTCTTGTGATCAATTCGTTACTGTGAAGTAGCGTGTCAAAACATAATAAAGATAAAGTTCTCAAATTATTTTATATTGTCATTTGCCTATTTAAGTGAAGAAATCCAACCTGAGTGGTTCTCTGTTTTAACCCTTTGGATACCTTCATATAAATAGTCCGACAACCTGCTTTGATACAAAGAAGAAGAAAAAGAGAAGGGAGGGACAGCTCAAAACTTCCTTGCCATTAAACTGAAAAGGAGGGCTCACAGCCTCCAAGGAATATCTATATAAGAGAAAGCCTCACTGCATAATTTATGCCTCTGAGCAGAAGCAACAACTGGAAACAGAGAGAGAGAGAGCTACACAATTTCACCCATCTCTCATGGCTCACTCCCCCACCAATAGCTCACATCCCCTTTCCCTTAAGGCTCACACGTGTGTGTGTATGAGTGCCAACCAACTGCTGGTTAAAGGGATAGTAATGCTTTAATATTACTACTCCCCATATTGTAGCTACTTAAAAAGGAATTCAATTGCCCCCGGGGTTCATCTCTCAAACCTTTATGGTTTGAGAGATAAACAAACGCAAAGTTCCCCCTCCCTCCCCCTTCCCTGAAGTCAGCGTTGTACTGACTGCAGGGGAAGTCTGTCATACGACAGGCTTGCGGCTCTGCAGCTGAGCCGAGATTGCGTTAGTGAAAAATAATTATTTCACTGAAACGGTCTTCTACATGTGCTTGGTTTGCAAGCACACGTAGAAGACCGTTTCAGTGAAATCATTTTTTTTTAACTAACGCGATCTCGGCTCTGCTGCAGAGCCGCCTAATGAAAATAAAACCAGATATCCCTGCAGTCAGCACAATGCTGACTTCAGGGAAGGGGGAGGGAGGGGGGAACTTTGCTTATGGTTATCTCTTAAACCATAAAGGTTTGAGAGGTGACACTGGGGGCAACTGAATTCTTCTTGAAATAGCTACACTATGGGGATTAGAAATATTAAAGTATTACTATCCCTTTAAGAATGATGCAAGGAATAGTTCCCAACTGCTGGAGATCCAAATATTGACTAAACCATTTTTATACTCTATTTCTTTTCAGCTAAACAGCTGGAGCACACCACTAGAGAGTAAGGCATACAGATCTTGTACTGAGTGTAATACATACCGGAGACACAGATCAGCCTGTAAAAGATCATAACAACTATGGGTTCATTTTACACAGAGTTCTGCCATTTTCTTATTTTTAAGCTGAAATTTCTCAGTGGGTTCATAAACATTTATAAAAGGAGTATATTCATACAATTACAAAACTCTACTACACTTCATGGATGCTAATACTTCTCCATTATAGATTTATCTAGCTCCTACAGGGCTAAGCATCTTTTAAACATAAGAATGCACTCTGAAAAATATGTCCACCCACCCACAGTGGAATTACAGACTATTTTACTGAAAATGGGAAGAGGGAGCTCATATCACAGAAAGGTGAAGGAAGATAAGAACTAAGGGCTCGATCCCAATGTTGGCGTTAAAACCAACGTGAAGAAAAAAACTGCCTTCGCGAGTTAAGCAAGACCGGGTAAAGTGAGATTCAAATCTTTGTGACCCAGAAAGGCTAACAAGCGACGACCAACAAAATACACGTTAACCTTAAACCTGCGTCGCTTAGAAAATCTTACCTAAAAACACACGATAAAAATGTTACCTAGCACCACAGCCAATCACAGCACTCCATAGTAGAAAGTTCAGTCAAAAAATTCCAAACCACCGTCGCCTATATTTTTTTGGAGAACAGCACACAAGTCAGAGTAGAAAACCACCATCGCCAGTTCTGAACAGCTTTCTCTGTGCTTTTCCCTACCCAGCCATTAGGGGAACACAGAGATGGCTTTCAGCACCATGGACAGCTTTGAATGCCATAGGGATGTGCACTGCTCACCCCTGTGGCATTCAAAGGGTTACAATAAAGAAAAGTAGTACACCAAGCACTACACAATGCCCCCCTTTGACCCCCCCCCTTAGTATGTCACATATATTGCATATATGCGACATACTAACCCCTTCCACATCCACCTCAGGTACTGCCATTTAGTCCACAAATCTGTCTGATATTCAACTCTTAACTCTTTGAGTACCAGAGAGGTAGGAAAACATTGCTTAGCATACCTTGCCTATATATATGTGTGTGTGTGTGTTTTACACATTTTATTATTAAAAGACGTTTATTTACCACATATTTACTTAGATTCATTCATTTCTAATGCCCTACCTCCTGTGTTCCATTGCTATTAGTACTTTTGCTCCACTCTCCTTCAAATGGAGAGTGGAGCAAAAGTACTAATAGCAATGGGACACAGTAAGTAGGACATTATGAATGAATGGATCTAGTAAAGAAATGAGTGAGGGAGCAGCCCTCCGCAGTGCTCCCTTGATATACTTGTATTAACATCTGATGGCTGTTGATATTAAAGAGGACAGAGGCATTGGAGAAAGCGAGTGGACGGGAGAGAGACATCGGAGGAAGCGGGAGGCAAGCTTGTATTTGCTGCCCGCTTCCTCCGATACCTCTCTCCTCTCCTCACGCATCGGCATTGTCTCCTGCCTGGCGACGCACATTCTACAACAGCGCTGCGGAGGGCTACTTCCTCAATCGTTTCTTTACTAGATCCATTCATTCATAATGTCCTACTTACTGTGTCCCATTGCTATTAGTACTTTTGCTCCACTCTATGCCATAGAGGAGATGAAGGGGGACATTGTGGAAGAGGGGCATAGCGGAGATAAAGGGGGACATTGTGGAAGAGGGGCATAGCGGAGATGAAGGGGGACATTGTGGAAGAGGGGCATAGAGTCTATGCCCCTCTTCCACAATGTCCCCCTTCATCTCCGCTATGCCCCCTTCATCTCCGCAATGCCCCCGTACCTGCAGTCCCTGGTGGTCCAGCGGAGCGTCTTCTGATCTGTGCCTCTTCCGGCACAGATCCCCGCCACCCGAACATGGCGGGAGAGCACATGGCGGTACTCGACGAGTACCGCCATGTGCCGAGCAGAGCGATGCTCGAGCCGATCCGAGCATCGGCCGAGCACGCTCGCTCAACACTACTTATCAATCAAAATGTTGTTTTACTTCGTGTCAATGTTTCGATGTGTGATGCCACATCTTCATCAGGTCCTGTAAAAGTAAAGTAATACAAAAATTTGATTTATAAGTCCCGAGTGTGCCGGCTCTTCTTTCTCTTCTATAGTTTGTATGAACTCCCATGGTAACCTGGCAACCGGGCATTTTGTCATTAGAGTGAGAGTGCTTCCCAACTGGACATATATATATAGATATATATAGACATATAAACATATATCTATATATATAAAAGAAGACTTTGTGCCTGCCAAAACACACCCAGGGGTGGTAATAAGGAGGAGTTACTATTCCTATTGGGTGATTCAGTCATGCAGGGAGTTGGCCCACCCCCACTATGCAGCCCGCCCACCACTATCAAATTCAGAAAAAAACAATATGGCCGCCACTTGCTCCTACACCACAGACAAACACACATGCCTCACTCATACAGCACCAAACTCACACACATGCCTCACTCACACAGCACCACACAAACACACACACATGCCCCACTCACACACACAGACCACCACACACAATGCCCCACTCACACAGCACCAAACACACATGCCCCCACTCACACACACAGCACCACATACACACACAAAGCCAGAAATAAATATGGCTGACACACACACACACACTCACTCACCCTGACTCCCAGTGGCCTCAGCAGGACCTGTAGTGCAGCACCAGAAGAACAAAATGGCACTCAAAGGGTTAAGGTAGGCCCTCATTGCTCAATTATTTCTTCACTGTCATCATTTGGCATGCAAGACACAGGACAGACAGCCATCAGATTCACACTTAACTCACTGACTGCCACAGGGTTGTGTATCAAGTTTTAGCCCTCAGGGAGTGTGTTCAAACCCCTCACATTGTAAACTTGCATTTCCCTCCCACTTCTCCTCCTTCCCCAGCCTATTACTAACACTTTTCCATATTTATGTTAAGCCCCGCCCCCACTCGCGATTAAGCCCCGCCCCCTTTTAACCCAGATTGCCCCATTTGTCTCTCCACATCAGCACCACATCAGTCCCCTCTAGGGACTACACAAGTCAAAGTTCCCAGGTATGAACACACTTCCCACTGCTATTTAACTCTGACATGCCTCTGTATATCTTAACCCTTTGACTGCCAGAGGGGTGCACAACTCATGAGTGCATGTGTTTCTGCTCATATATGTTGCATGTGTGTTTGTGTCCATCTCTGTTACATATATGTGTCCATGTGTGCATCTCCAGTGTGTCTGTGTGTGTACATCTGTTACATATGTGTGCATCTCCAGTGAGTCTGTGTGTGTGCGTGTCTTTTGCATGTTTCTGCCGCTCACTGTGTGTATGTGCATACCTCCCAACATTTCACATGGCCAAAGAGGGACACTGTAGTTTTAGGTGATATTGTTGGGGAGTGGCTGGTGGGCAGGGCATTAGTAAGAATTTTTAGGTTATTTCATGACCTATTACTGGCTATTTATGTAACTGAATAAATGATTTAGTGCAAGACCAAAGTATTTTATTTGCACAGACTAATGTATAAGCACATATACTGAAGTTTATTGCTTTATTGCTGGAGAGCAAAGTAAAACACGCCACACAGTCAGGGCTGGTGCAAGGATTTTTGCCACCCTAGGCAAAACCTAATTTTGCCGCCCATTTCGCTCCGCCCCTTGTGTCCCACCCCTTTATACCCTGCCTACTTATACCCCACCTCTTTTCATGATTGTCCTCTCTCTGGCCCCTGGGCCAGTCTGCCCCTGGTCTGGAGATGCCTGTAAGAGATGCCCCCTACCAGCTCCAACTTGCCCCTTATCAGCTTCACTTTGGCCCACCAGCTCCACTTTGCCACCATCAGCTCCAACTTGCCACCATTAGCTCCACTTTGCCCCCCATCCACTCCAACTTGCCCCCATCAGCTCCACCTTGCCCCCCCATCCGCTCCAACGTGCCCCCACCAGCTCCACTTTGCCCCTCATCTGCTCTAACGTGCCCCCACCAGCTCCACTTTGGCCCCTCAGCTCCACTTTGCCCCCATCAGCTCCACTTTGACCCCCATCCTCTCCAACTTACCCCCATCAGCTCCACTTTGCCCCCCATCCGCTCCAACTTGACCCCCATCCGCTCCAACTTGCCCCCCATCCGCTCCAACTTGCCCCCACCAGCTCCAACTTGCCCCCACCAGCTCCACTATGCCCCCATCCGCTCCAACTTGCCCCCCATCTGCTCCACTTTGCCCCCATCCGCTCCAACTTGCCCCCCATCCGCTCCACTTTGCCCCCCCTCAGCTCCAACTTGCCCCCCCTCAGCTCCACTTTGACCCTCATCCGCTCCAACTTGCCCCCACCAGCTCCACTATGCCCCCTCAGCTCCAGCTTTCCCCTAACAGCTCCAACTTGCCCCCATCATCTCCACTTTGCCCCACATCCGCTTCAACTTGCCCCCTCAGCTCCACTATGCCCCCTCAGCTCCAACTTGCCCCCCATCACATACCTGTAGCTCCCGCGCAGTCTTCTCTTCAGTAATGCAGAGCGCGGCGGGAGATCATGACTCCCAGCGCGCTCTGCATTACTAAAGATCCGACCAGATGAGGGAGCGCTGTAGCGACACAGACCTGACAGTGTTGTGGTTCCCGGAGTGGTGTGTGCGGGCGCAGCTCTTCTCCGCTGCATGCCCGCGCCCCCAGTACGTGTGCACCCTGGGCCGGCGCCTACGTCGCCTATAGGTGGAGCTGCCCTGCACACAGTCTGACCTCCTAAAAAGAGGGACAACAGGGTGGGAAAGAGGGACAGAGGGATTTGGCCCTCAAAGAGGGACTGTCCCTCCTAAAGAGGGACACTTGGGATGTATGGTATGTGTCTGCTTGTGTGTTGTATATGTCTGTGTTTATCAGTGTGTCTGCATTTCACACACGTGCGCCCAACGGTCATAACATGACGGGCAACGCCGTCCCACATTGCTAGTATATATATAAAAGAAGACTTTGTGCCTGCCAAAACACACCCAGGGGTGGTAATAAGGAGGAGTTACTATTCCTATTGGGTGATTCAGTCATGCAGGGAGTTGGCCCACCCCCACTATGCAGCCCGCCCACCACTATCAAATTCAGAAAAAAACAATATGGCCGCCACTTGCTCCTACACCACAGACAAACACACATGCCTCACTCATACAGCACCAAACTCACACACATGCCTCACTCACACAGCACCACACAAACACACACACATGCCCCACTCACACACACAGACCACCACACACATGCCCCACTTACACAGCACCAAACAGACATGACCCCACTCACACACACAGCACCACATACACACACAAAGCCAGAAATACATATGGCTGACACACACACACAGTCACTCACCCTGACTCCCAGAGGCCTCAGCAGGACCTGTACTGCAGCACCAGAGGAACAAAATGGCACTCAAAGGGTTAAGGTAGGTCCTCATTGCTCAATTATTTCTTCACTGTCATCATTTGCCATGCAAGACTCAGGACAGACAGCCATCAGATTCACACTTAACCCACTGACTGCCACAGGGTTGTGTATCAAGTTTTACCCCTCAGGGAGTGTGTTCAAACCCCTCACACTGTAAACTTGCATTTCCCTCCCACTTCTCCTCCTTCCCCAGCCTATTACTAACACTTTTCCATATTTATGTTAAGCGCCGCCCCCTACTCGCGATTAAGCCCCACCCCCTTTTACCCCAGATTGCCCCATTGCTCTCTCCACATCAGCACCACATGAGGGACTCCACAAGTAAAAGTTCACAGGTATTACACACTCATGCCCCACTCACACAACACCAAACACCCATACACACACACACAAAGCCAGAAAGAAAGATGGCTGACACACAGTCACTCACCTTGACTCCCAGTGGCCTCAGCAGGACCTGTAGTAAAGCCACTGAACGGTGCTGCATCACCAGGGGAACAAAATGGCACTCAAAGGGTTAAGGTAGGCCCTCATTGCTGAATTACTTCTTCACTGTCACCATTTGCCATGCAAGACACAGGACAGACAGCCATCAGATTCACACTTAACCCACTGACTGCCACAGGGTTCTGTATCAAGTTTTACCCCTCATGGAGTGTGTTAAAACCCCTCACACTGTAAACTTGCATTCTCCTCCCACTTCTCCTCCTTCCCCAGCCTATTACTAACACTTTTTCACATTTATGTTAAGCCCCGCCCCCTACTCGCGATTAAGCCCCACCCACTTTTAACCCAGCTTGCCCCATTTGTCTCTCCACATCAGTCCCCTCTAGGGACTTCACAAGTCAGTGTTCCCAGGTATGAACACACTTCCCACTGCTATTTAACTCTGACATGCCTCTCTATACCTTAACCCTTTGAGTGCCAGAGGGGTACACAACTCATGAGCACATGTGTTTCTGCTCATATATGTTGCGTGTCTGTGTGTGTACATCTCTGTTACATATGTGTGTCCATGTGTGCATCTCCAGTGTGTCTGTGTGTACATGTGTTTTGCATGTCTCTGCCGCTCACTGTGTGTATGTGCATACCTCCCAACATTTCACAGGGCCAAAGAGGGACATTTAGGTGATATTATTGGGGGTGTGGCTGGTGGGCGGGGCATTAGTAAGAATTTTTAGGTTATTTCATGACCTATTACTGGCTATTTATGTAACTGAATAAATGATTTAGTTCAAGACCAAAGTATTTTATTTGCACAGACTAATGTATAAACACATATACTGAAGTTTATTGCTTTATTGCTGTAGAGCTAAGTAATACACACCACACAGTCAGGGCTGGTGCAAGGATTTTTGCCACCCTAGGCAAAACCTAATTTTGCCGCCCATTTCGCTCCGCCCCTTGTGTCCCACCCCTTTATACCCTGCCTACTTATACCCAACCTCTTTTCATGATTGTCCTCTCTCTGCCCCCTCAGCCACTCTGCCCCTGTTCTGGAGATGCCTGTAAGAGATGCCCCCCACCAGCTCCAACTTGCCCCTTATCAGCTTCACTTTGGCCCACCAGTTCCACTTTGCCCCTATCAACTCCAACTTGCCCCCATCAGCTCCAACGTGCCCCCACCAGCTCCATTTTGCCCCCTCAGCTTCACTTTGCCCCCTCAGCTCCACTTTGCCCCCTCAGCTCCAACTTACCCCCATCAGCTCCACTTTGCCCCCCATCCTCTCCAACTTACCCCCATCAGCTCCACTTTGCCCCCCAACCGCTCCAACTTGCCCCCACCAGCTCCACTATGCCCTCTCAGCTCCAACTTTCCACTATCAGCTCCACTATGCCCCCAGCAGCTCCAACTTGCCCCCATCCGCTCCAGCTTGCCCCCCCATCCGCTCCAACTTGCCCCACCAGCTCCACTTTGCCCCCCCTCAGCTCCACTTTGCCCCCCCTCAGCTCCACTTGCCCCCCCTCAGCTCCAGCTTGCCCCCCCTCAGCTCCACTTTGACCCCCCTCAGCTCCACTTTGACCCTCATCAGCTCCACTTTGACCCTCATCAGCTCCAACTTGCCCCCATCATCTCCAACTTGCCCCCACCAGCTCCACTATGCCCCCTCAGCTCCAGCTTTCCCCTAACAGCTCCAACTTGCCCCTATCATCTCCACTTTGCCCCACATCTGCTCCAACTTGCCCCCTCAGCTCCACTATGCCCCCTCAGCTCCAACTTGCCCCCCATCACATACCTGTATCTCCCGCGCAGTCTTCTCTTCAGTAATGGAGAGCGCGGCGGGAGATCATGACTCCCAGAGCGCTCTGCATTACTAAAGATCCGACCAGATGAGGGAGCGCTGTAGCAACGCAGACCTGACTGTGTTGTGGTTCCTGGCATGGTGTGTGTGGGCGCACCTCTTCTCCGCTGCATGCCCGCGCCCCCAGTACGTGTGCGCCCTAGGCCGGCGCCTACCTCGCCTATAGGTGGAGCCGGCCCTGCACACAGTCTGACCTCCTAAAAAGAGGGACAACAGGGTGGGAAAGAGGGACAGAGGGATTTGGCCCTCAAAGAGGGACTGTCCCTCCTAAAGAGGGACACTTGGGATGTATGGTATGTGTCTGCCTGTATGCTGCATATGTCTGTGTTTATCAGTGTGTCTGCATTTCACACACGTGCGCCCAATGGTCATAACATGACGGGCAACGCCGTCCCATGTTGCTAGTATATATATATAGATATATATAGACATATAAACATATATATATATATATATATATATATATATATATATATATATGTCTTGAAAAGATAAGGGAATAATTTAAAAATATATACAAGCTGATTCAAACAGAACTTAGCTTAACCTTTTGAGTGCCAGTGGGGCACTCAATGCATTGCGTACCCTTCTGGCACTCAAAGGGTTAACCTCAAAACTCCCATTCTTATAAGTGATGCAGGAGAGGTTATATTGTGGTATGATCCTATTTAGCTTAAGTGGATTCGGAAATGCTTTAGGGCGTATGGGATATTTCACAATGAACAGTCTGAATAAGCTGACTTATAATGAGACTCTGCATCTCTTCTCCTCTAAATTTAGCCTTTTCCTTATGCCAGCCAGCAATAGCTGCTGAATGAACTCGCTTATGCTATATATTCAGCTGCAGATTGGTGAGATTAAAATGGAGCTCAGTGTCCTAGTTTCCTCAGTTCATTCAGCTCATCTCTACAGATCTATACTGGATCATTTATGGCTTTATGTTCAAATGAAAATGGAGTAATTCTGGGGCGAATCAACTGCACCATAGGTGAACGCATAAAAATGTAACTGATTTAAATAGAGTTTAACAATTTGAATGTTAGAGAGGTCTCCAGATTTTAACCCTTTGAGTGCACTCAAAGGGTTAACTTCTTTGAATGGCAGAGAGGTCTCATCTCATTGTGAAACAATTGTTAGAGATCTCTCTAGTATTCAAGAGGTTAAAAAAGCCCTTTTAAATGAATGTTACTTGTAGGATGATTTATTTATCAATCAACCACCTATCTCACAGGGTCCAAATAATATAATAATAATACACTGCACACTTAGGTTCAGGGATAACAATGTCACACACTCTTGTACAGTATGTAAATTATACTCATTCCTGCCATCTTTGTGGCCTTCACTGCTAGATCCTGGTGGCAAGGCTTCAGTGCTTGCTCAGAGGAGATCCATCTCCTGGAAATGCCAAAACAAAGGAAGCAGCATATTAATGTAAAAGTGACTGGCGTTTTAATGACATTTGACATTAAGTTTCAGGGGCAACACAATGTCTGGGGGGGATGTATACAGGAAGACAACAGTAGTTACAAACTGATGTGTTTCATGCTGCAGATCAGCAGAAAATTTGCAATGTGTTTACCCTAGAATTGCTTTCAAATGCCAATAAACCTCAAGTCCCTTTTTCTCCCAAAATGGTGCTTCCTTTATTTTGGGATTTTTATTTATTCCATATGGGGTTTACTTTTGAAAGGTCGCACATGAAAGAGCATGCAACCAAATCAGCCAATTACTGTTGTCTGAATAAAAATGTCAACATGAGAAGGACCTGGTGCTGGCGGCCAGGCTGGGGAAAGCTCTGCTAGAGAGGAATCAGGACATGAGACGCCGATATGAGGAGATGCAGAAGGAGCAGACATACCGGCTGGAGGTAAGGACATGCAAAGTATTACTGGCAGGCGCACGCATGTCCAGGACATTCCTATACAGGGCCTAGTGGTAAACGTATGCAGACAAGACAATATGCATACTAACAATAGTAGATATATATAGATATATGGAGGCAAGTATTGACAAAAGAAGTGAAGGAAATCTGGCATAGACAAACTACACCCTGCATAACACATTTCTGTTGATTCAAGTGGAACATTTAATCCATGGGACAAAGTGAGGTGGCTGTTTTGCCCCATACATATGAATGCATTTGACACATTTATGCAGGGCCTAGTCATTAATGCAGCGGTGGGCAACGTGATACCCTCCAGCTGCTGTCAAACTACAATTCCCAACTGCTACAGGGGGGTTGTAACCTGGCATCAGCTGGAGGGCCAGCACTCCAACACTCCATGTGCAGAATAGATGACTTTGTGGTGCAGTAAGCTGTAACTGTGATCCCTGTTAAAGGGTTAAAACGTTAGCAATCCGTGGTGTGTTCAATGAAGCAGCCAGCACTCCATGTGCATAACAGATGACTCCATGGTGCAGTAAGCTGTAACTGTGATCCCTGTGGTGTGTTCAATACATTTAGCTGCTATTTACTGTGTTGAGTGACACTGAAAGTGTTAAATGGTGAAGCAACCTTTCAATACGCAACATGACAAATCTCACGCTGTCATGCGGCACGATATTCTCATGTCAACATTTTTATCCACACGACATGTTAACTGGGTCATTTGGTCGCACGTTCTCCAGTTTTCTTTTGCACATAGGGTCCATACATTTAATTAATTCAGGGGTGTACAAACTGTGTGGCCACAACCCTGAGTACAACAGTCAGAATATGGAAAATCTAGAGGATTATTACACAGGCTATTGTCAGCCAGTAGGAATTGGACTTTTATAAGGTATGGGCCAGAGGAAGACCACATGCTGTTCTCCAACAGTTGTTAGAACACAACTCCCACCAAATTCATGGGAACTGGAGTTTAACAACATCATGAGGACTGCAGGTTGTACAATCCTGATACAAACCATTTCACCCTGTGATTTAGTGAAGGGGTAAGGGTTGTACAACTGTTACATTGGTTTTAAAGACTGTGAGCCTTTGCTTTTGGTGCCTAGAGAAACTGGCTGCACATCTGAGGCAAGGTTCAAAAAACGCTGAAAAGTATGTTTTGAGTTTGCTGGTACTTTTGGAAAGGAAATTGAGGATGGATTGAAGAATGCTTCTTTTGAAACCAAGAACAAGTGCAACATTCATAAAGGCCATTGTGATTTTCTGTCCACAAAAAGGTAGGTGTATGTGGGGGCTTATTATTGTGTTAGCAGGGGTGTCCTCAGAAATGGTCTCAGCCTCAGTGTGGGCAGTCTGCACTGTGCATGACTGCATTGCGCACAGCCGTCTGTACTGCATATGACAGCTTCTGACAAACATACATTAGCGAGTTATTATATAGGATATTGGTAAACATTTACCACTGCATATCAAATAAAGATGTTTTAAGAATATCACTCTCTAGTACATGATACAGGAGGGGATGTGCAATCATACCTGCGAACTGTGTGTTCTGGAGTCCACGGAGGGGACTCCTGTGTGGCTGTTGCTGGATACAAAAACAATGCGATTTGTGGCACAAATGGGAAGAGCTTACTTGAGGGTGGGGGTGGTGCTTACTCACCAGAGTGTCACAAAGTGGACAGGAAGTGGGATAAACTGTGAGGGGAAGGAGGAGAAGTGGGAAGGATAGTGTGGGAAGGAGCAGAAGTAAGCAGAGTTTCTGTGTTGGCAGATACATTAGAAATCTATATAAATAAAGGCTAATACAGTGGTTATAAAACTGTTTTTGTTGAAGGCACCCTTAACATGCAGTCTGGAAATTTCAGGGCACACCTAACATTTTATAGGTGATTTATCAAGCATGTAATAGAGAATACAAAGGCATAATTATATAGTTCTTTTTACACAATCACAATCTGAATAACAAAACCAATCACATTGTGCAGAAACATTTCCAGAAATACACATTTTGAAACTCAGCATTCACATTTTGTAAAAGTTTTTATCGAATTGATGGGGCACCCTAAGTGGATATCCTTGGCACACCAAAGTGCCTCTGCTCCCTGGTTGAGACTCACTGGGCTAATGCATGGCTGAGCCAGGTTAAAGGAACAGTAATACTTAAAATGTAAAAAAAAAAAATATGTTGTAGGGTTTATCCCCCTGAGTAAAACAAGAGAACTCCCACTGCTGAAAGGTATTTCATTCAAAAGTTATTAATTTTCAAAGTTGAATTTTTTAGGTGCAATATCACAGTGGCCTGAAATTGTACAGTGGCACTGTTGCTACACCATCCTATGGAGATTTATGGTCCCGGGACCAGAGCTGTCCATAGGATCGTGTAGCAACAGCGCCACTCTACAATTTCAGGCCACTGTGATACTGCACCTAAAAAATTCAAATTAATAACTTTTGAATAAAACACCTTTCAGCAGTGGAAGTACCCTTGTTTTACTCAGGGGGATAAACCCTACAACATATTTTTTTTACATTTTAAGTATTACTATTCCTTTAAGCCTCTGTAAGGACCTCAGTACCAGTCTCATCACTGAAAGTTGAAATGACTGCATTGGAATAACAGATGTACCATGCAACCTTTTCCGGTTTACATTACTTTTTAACTCTTTCAGTGCTGGGCTGCTCACTTTTGCTTCCATCAGAGGCAACAATAGCTACCAGACTAAAATAGTGGTAGTCAGAGACACATGGACACTCTTTTTACCTAGTCTACATTTCAGCTTTACTGTCCTTTTAACACCTATTTATAAAAGTACACTTTCATATACAGTTCACACTAAAGAACATGCACAGTGGCACAAAATATTCATATTAAAATGATTTCTGTATGTACAAATGCAAAGATATCCTTGTAAAATGGTATGATGAAGAAAGGTGGTATGGGTTGAGGTAGAGAAATAATAAGAGAATAGAAAGAGAGGTGGAATCTGGTAAGAGGAGATGCAGGCAACACGTAGCTCTCCAGCTGTTAAACTATAACTCTCATCATCATTAGTCATGCAATAACAGACAGAAACCCACAGCTTTTTTTAACTGGTGAGTGCGAGAGATGAGGGATAGAATACAAGACAGATTAGATACTGGCTATGAGAAAGGGGGTGGGAAGAGTGAGAAACATGGAATATGGCCATAGAGCAGGAGAGAATGGTTGAGAAAAATGGAAGATGAAGGAGTGTTAGGTAGTAGGGACTGACAAAAAACATCACTGCTCCATTTAGATATCTAGAATATACCATTTTCACTTAAACAGATATACAGACACACCCACTAAATATGCCTTAGTACAGAGGTGTCCAAGTTCAATCCTCAATGCTCAGACAGTGAAATCCTTAAATCCTGGACTGCTGGAGGCCCTTGAAGACTGAAATTAGGTACTCCTGCCATTGTATAACATATATATGCTACCTTTAACTGTTAAATGGAGTATGCTTCAACTTGCTCTTCACCAATTAGTAGCAGGGCAGTAGGGCATCATTGTTCTACACTGGTGAGTCAATGGGCTGCATGGTCATTTTGCTGCTGCCCCAAAAACCAGGAAGTGCTGGCTAGTGTGTATGGGAGGCAGCAGGGAAGTTACATTCTGGAGCTTTGAATGTGCTCTGGTGTGGGCAAGAATGATTAAATCTGCTGTAACCAGATCAGTCTGAATTAAAGTCCCAGCATGCACCATTTCACCACTCAAGACTGTGCAAATGCAGTGGTTTCTCCAGATATTTCACTGTTTAACCATGTTGGTGCCAGAGGGTCAAGCACATCAGTGAGACTGCATGTACTTAGCGCAGAGATTTCAGTACTGCTGTCAGAAGGTCACAATTTAAACTTTATCAAACTGGAAAGCATGTGAAACTTTTATAAGGGACAGTGGAAAGGCTCAGTGTTGGTGATGGGCCCATGGCAAGTGTACCCACTGTAGTCAAGCAACAGCTGGACAGGCATTGCCCATCTCTGGTCTGTGACAGTGATAGGAACATAAAAAAATACAACTGTCACAAAAAAGTCACAATTGAGGGTTTTTATTGATGTTAGTATGCATGATTAACCATCTGAGTGTCAAAGGGGTGTGCAACACATTGATCTGGCACTCATAAGGTTAAACGTGTATACAAGTGTATACATATGATCTAATGCAAACTGATCATTTGCATTATGTGAAACCTTCTGTCACCACACTGTAAATCATAACCAGGAAACTGGGCTACATATTGCCTCACAATGTATTGTATAAATCACTAGTATTCAATGAGGTTAAAAAGCACCATCCTGTATAATAATTAGCTAGAATGTTTGTCAGAAGCTGGCATGAGCAGTAGAGACTGCCCGAACGCACAGAATGCTGGGAGTACGGAATGTTGGGAGTTCTGTGCTGGGAGCATTCTGTGCTTTCGGCCAGTCTCTACAGTGCATGACTGCGTCGGCGGTAGGACGCAGAGCAAGATCAGCCTTTTTAATCTAAAATTCCAGTGGGGCACTCTGAGAATGAATTAATTTATAATTCCTGCTGAACTGAATCATGTATGATGGCAGAGTGATGTATCAGAGTGTACAGTGTGATTTATAAGCCGATCACAAGCTTCTCTATCTCTCTCCTTAGATAATCTGCTTGTGATCTCCTGCTCTTGTTTTTGGTGGTATTTTAATTTTTGCTGAATGGGATTTAATACCCTGAAGTAATGCAATATCAGTCATTTAGTTTGAGATACTGCGTTGATTCTTTCAAGCTTGAAATGGGAGATGCATGTTGCTGATAATAAATATTGTTATTATTGTACAACATTACAGCATCATTAATCCTATGAGTGCTAGAGGGGTGGCCAGCACAGACAATTATTATAAGGGGAACACTAGGTGAGCATACATTAGGATGGGAGGTCCCTCTCCCATAGAGCTTACAATCTAAGTATAGGATGGGTGACATCCAGAAATAAGCAGGTAGACAAGGAAGTGCAATTTATGACAGTTCTGATTTGAGATAAGGTTGACATATTATGGTAGTGCTACATTTAAAATGTGCTCTTTTAGCTGGATTTTAAGTTGTGGAGGGTTGAAGCTTGGTGAATGCTGGGTGGCAGGGAGTTCCAGATGTAGTGAGCAGCAAGGGAAAAAGGCTTCAGTCGTGATACAGTGATAGACATTAAAAGAGCATAGAGTAGTACATCATGCCTAGTGTATAGAGGAAATGCAGGTATATGACATGATAGCAATGATGAAATATAGGATGGGGATGAGTGCAAGACAGTCTTGAAGGTAATGAGGAGGATTTTGAATGTTAAACATTGCTTTATAGGAAGCCAATAACAATGATTTTAAAAGTGTAGGCTTAAGAGAGGAAGAACATTCTGGTGGCCAAGTTAAGAATCAATTGGAGAGGAGAGTTATGGTTAGCAGGCAGACAAATAAGTAAACAGTTGCAGTAGTCCAGGCAGGAAAAGATATGAGCGTGCATGAGAGATTCTGTTGTACAGAGAGAAAGTGACAGGTTTTTGTTACTTAATTATAGAGGGTGGTAAAGGAAAGAAAAGAGTCCATATAGAGGGTGGTAAAGGAAAGAAAAGAGTCCAGAGACAGCGTGCCATGTCCACAGGGTAAATTGTGGTGCCCTCTACAGTTAAAGAAAACTGAAGTATTGTGCAGGATTTAAGAGGAAAGATAAATAGCTCAGTCTTAGACATATTAAGTTTTAAGCAAAGATAAGCCATCCAGGAAGAGAGAGCAGTAAGGCATTCTGAGACCCGCTTCTGTATTTCAGGTGATAGTGAAGGCATGGAGAGATAAAAATGGATGGTACCAAGATGGGGAGGTGGGGTCTACTGAGCTTTTCTAGAGGACTGGAGATACTATTGAATGTTTGAAAGAGGAGGGGAAGATACCAGAGGAAAGGAGAGGTTAAAGACACAAGTTAGTAAGGGAAATAAGGTGGATGCTCTCCCAGGAAGCCTTCCTTCATTTTCTAACTCCAGTAGACACTGGCAGATCATCACCTTCAGCAGCCCACAGGCAGCTTCTGCCTTCTAATGGCTCTGCTCCCACTGCCACTTGTGATCACTTGCTGCTTCAGACATCTTCTTAAGCAGATGTAGGCAAATTTGCCTCAGTGTCATTACCCTGCATTCTGATGAGTATCTTCAACATTATGGATGGGCTTCCAGAGTGCCTCCTTAAGTGGTAGCATTGTCCTAGCTGTCCACCGTCTTTCTTGCCTTCCTGCCACTTACTTGGTGGCTAGGTTCTGCACCCGGCAACTGACAGTTTTCTGTCTGGGGCTACTTATTACTACCAGTAGATCTTCAGATTTTCTTCTGCAATTCATCCTCTTTTGGCTTGTCCAACTGACAATATTGACAGTGCACGGTACAAGGATGTGCAGTGCCATCATGCAATGAAGATTCACAACCTAGTACACATTCCTAGATGTCTCACAACCTACCAGTGCATACCGGCCCAGCTGTACCTCATTTTATAAGACCATTCCTGCAAAACAATCCTAGTACTCTACAGTAAAATGACAATGCCCACCCTTACACATTGCACATATTAGCATGGAAAACCTCAGTGGCTCTGACACACTTCCATGGCCGGGATCATTCCCAGAACCTGTTGCCAATCAAGTACAAGTGGGACCTTTTGGGCAGACAACTCTGCCATCACCCTTCTGCTTCCAAATGCCAGGAGTGGTGTTCCTCTTTGATTCTGCATGAACTAAAATTTCAGAAGATGACTGACCTTCTTATTGACGGTATACCTTATCGTCTAGCTGCATGAATCCCCTCCTGAGGTGTGTACACTTGGTACTGCTATGCACATTTTTGTCTCAAATGTTAAAGGAGGAATAAAAATTCCTAAAAATAAACCCTCACTTACCTTACTATGACCATAAAATCATAATGGACCCTATGGATTTTGTCCTGGTGCCTTTGTACAAGACATAACACATTCCATCAGTCCTGGATGTCAGGCCAGCTAGCAACTGTCACAGGACTGACTGAAAATGTTATCTCTTAGACAATGACACAAGGGCAAAATCCATAGAGACCATTAGGATTTTATGGCCATAGTAAGGTAAGTATTAGGAGGTGATAATTTTCCTCGAGTCAGTGGTTTCTCATGTTGTCCCCCAAGCGTATATGCGATTTCAAGTCAATCCCGTATTACCTTCCTCAGGCTGCAATTTCACTGATGAGCAATGTATGATACCATACAGGCTTATGATTTCTTCACATTGAAGGAAAAAGGGAATTATTCTGCATACATTTACACTGCTGTTCAGCCAGTTGTAATAAACATATCCACTCGGCACTGGTTCATTAGCAGAAAAGCAAATCTTTTATATCTCTAAATGTGTGATGTGCATATTTTAATGTTCCTTCTAAAACCAATTATTAGCTTTGGCATCAACAGTGGATAAAAGGCTCATGAAACCATCCAGATATGAGGATTTAAGCACTGGTACAGAGTTTTACTTTACAGAAGAGAACAAGTTATGGAATTCTTTCAAATCTGTGAAAGGTGGAATGCTTTATTTTAACCCTTGGTAGTTTGAGAAGTCTCCAACACATTGCAAAATAAATCATTGGAGATATCTTTACTGTCAAAGGGTGTAAACTCAAGGGTGTTAAAGCAAAGCGTTAAAGGCAGTGCTTATTCAAAGAACATTTGCATTTATAAATGCCACCTAAGTCATTTTCTTATAGTGTTACGATTATTTGGACATGAAGCTTACTCTTTAACTCTATGAATGCTGAAGAAGCTGAAAGTAATTTTGGAGTAAACGAAATGCACATAGGGGAGACGTAAACATTCCCACTGACTAAAATGGGGCCTTTAGTCCCTCAAATGCTAAAGACGTCTACAATGCATTGAGAAGCAATGAGTTGGGAATCTGGGGAATATATATTTGTACCCTATGGTGCAACTGATTTACTCCAGAATGACACCAGTTCTTAGTACATCAGCCCCATCTGAAACAATGAATCGAAAGGGTTAAACAAATCTGAAAATTTGCTTTAAAGGGACAGTAATGTCCCAAAAGTTTTTTTAGTTATGTAGAGTTTAAAATATTAATCAAATCACTCCAAACCCTATCTCTCAAACTGCTATGGTCTGAGAGATATAAGGAATCAAAGTTCCCCCCTCCCTCCCCTTCTCCTGATATCAGCGTCTAGCTGACAGCAGGAGATGCTGGTCCAGGGACAAACAGGTGGCTCTGCAGCAGAGTCGAAATCGTGGTACTTAAAAATAATTAATTCATTGGCAAGATCTAACAAGCGTGCTTGCAAACTAGGCACACTTTTTAGACCTTTCCAATGAATTAATTCTTTAGCAATACTGCGATTTTGGCTCTGCTGCAGAGCCTCCTCTAGTCACATGACTCGATTCTCCTGCTGTCAGCTTTACAGCTGATGTCAGGAGAAGGGGAGGGAGGGGGGAACTTTGAATCCCTATATCTCTTAAACTATAGCGATTTGAGAGATAGGGTTTGGAGCGATTTGATTAATATTTTAAACTCTACATAACCAAAAAAACATTTTGGCACATTATTGTCCCTTTAACTTCATAAGTTCCCACTTCCCAGTATACAATGTTTTAACTGCAGCAATATATTCTGGGCAGCAAGACTGAAATGACAAAACTAATGGTGTTTAACCCCAGAGGTGACAAAGTGGTCTCCAAGCATTGGTGAATTTAAGCAATATTGACACCTCTGTGGATGTTCTTCACTGTATGTCTCTATTAAGAACCCCTGGCTACAGTGGAAATGGAATCATACTGGCAGGTTATTTTTACTAGGAGGCAAATGATTCTAGCTAAGACCCCAGCCTATCTTTTACACCACGGATCACATCTATTCATTGCACATGTATATTATATATACAGGGCTCAAAACTTCCACTCGCCTCCTCGCATTTGGCGAAATTGAGTGAAGGTGAGTGGAAAGTCAGCAGGTTGAATAGATCAGCTCAGTGATGGTGAACCTATGGCATGCATGACACCAAAGAGGACTTTATGGTGGCATGTGGCTAGGACAGCATCGGGACCGGATAGAGGAGCAGACCAACCTCCCCCTCCACTGTCACAAACTTCCTCTCAATTGCGGTGCTGTGCTGTCTGAAAATACAGACCACTGGGATATGACATCATATCCTAGCGCACTGCACTTCCAGTGTTGCAGAGTGACCACAAGGGAGGGCTTACAGGGAGACCTGTGCTAGAGGAGGTAAACACAGGCAAACTTGTAAGAGCTCATCTAACAGGATGGGAGGAGACATGGAGCATCTGCAGCACTAGAGATGCTAGAGGAGCTCTGAAAGCAGAAGTAAGGAAGTTGTTCAGGAAGAGAAAGCATGTTGCCCATCGCACTTTATTCTTTTTTTTTGGTGGGGGGAAGGTATTTTTAAATAGAAGCAAAGTGAGTGGGCAGTGGTTATTCTTGGCCTGTCTGAGCTGTATATTTAACCCATTACATTCCTGAGGCATGTCGTCTGGCACTCAAAGGGTTAAGCAGATAAAAAAAAGTCAGCTGTTATGAAATAAAACAAAAAAGAACTTGGGAGCAGTGTAAATGGATGTCCCAACTATAGAAATGTCTCCCTGCTAGAATTAATGACAGCAGAGATATACGTTCTTTATAAAATACACAGCAGCCACAGGTCATTCCTTAATTTACAGTCCAGCAATGAATTGAAAGTTAACCCTTAAGGGATCATGTGGTTGTTCACATGCTTTACACACAAATCTCCTCCTCAAAGGATTAAGCTCCTGCATGCTCTGATATCCTGACAGCAACTGTCTCCCATTAATTACAGCAGGCTTCATACTGAGGAGAAGTATCAAGTTAACCATTTGAGTGCCAGAGAGGTATCCAGCAACATGTTGGATACCCTTCTGGCACTCAAAGGGTTAACCTTGCCCAGAATTGACACGGAAGGTATTCACAAGGGCTAGGAATCTAGCAGGGTTTTACTGTGCAGCACCTCAGTGATACAGAATTCAAGTTCTATGAGTCAGTCTGTATCTACTGTAACACTGTGGAACAGCTCTATAGATTGCAATGGGATTCAGTCTGTATATGTACTGTAACCCTGTGAGGTAGTTCTACAGAACACACATACACTAATACCAGCTAGTGGGCCAGTATAGATAAAATCCCCCTGGCTGGTATTTCACTACATTCTACCTCTGCTTGTAGCTGAAGATTCCACTCTTGCATGTTTCGTACAACAGTGCCCCTGCATATCTCACAGGTTAATTGATGTTGCGTAGGGTGCAATACCAGTGACCCATCTAGAGGGTTGGGGGCTGTTAAGAGTGATCACTATGTCCAGCATCATTCCTTCTTTTCTATTGCGCCACCAACTCCTCTTTGTCTTGCCTCCAAAGTGACACAGGCATCAGTTACACAAAATAAAAAGAAACTGAGACAGAACTGGTGGGCTCTAGTAAAGAGGAATGAGGGTTGTGGTGATGGGGAGCAAAAGGCCATATTGGGCTAAGGACTGTGTTAATGTGGGGGCTGTGGTCTGGACTGCTGGTAACTTTGGCGAGAGGGGACTGAGGGCTGTGATGAAAAATGGGGCATAAGAGTTGTGGGAGGCTAATGGTGATGGCAAACTGTAATTAGGCTACTAATGGTATAAAAGTTATGCTGGAAGTGGGGTCTGTGGTGGTGGGCAGCTATGATGGCAGGCCAAGGATTGATTGTGAGAGGCATGTCTAAAAATAAGTATTAGTTTAACACTAAGTACCAGAGGGGTGTGTAAAGCTTTTAGACATGCCTCTGGAACTCAATGGGTTAATAGGGGTGGAGGAGGAGTTTGAAGCCTAATTGTATTACTTGTTCTTATTTAGCTCATTGATTTCTAGTATTTCAAACATTTTGAACACTCCTCTGGCATCCAAAGGGATAATATGATGGAAGTGTGATGGATTCCTTTCACTCTGTGCCCCCTTCTGTTCTCCTCTATTACCTGTCTCTCTTTTCCCTCTCCATTACCCTGTTTCTCCCCATGTCTCTCTCTCTCTCTATCTTTTCCTTATTGCTGCTTTCTTAACCCTGCTTTTCCCCATTGCCTCCCCCTTCCTTGCCTTTATCACTCTCTATACCCTCTTCCCTTTGCTTCACAATCCCCCAAGCAGTGAGTGTGCGGGTGTGTGCGTGGGGAGATGTATGGGCATTTCAGGGTGTTCCAAATCAACATGACAAGTGTCCTTTTTCCTGAGCATGATAGAGGGGTGACATTTGTACTTAATCTAATTAAAATCTTAACCCTGGTTGAGTGAGTGATACATACATACATATATGTGCCAGGGTGTGAATGTGTGTACCGGTATATGCATTTGTGCCAGTGTATGCATCTATGTGCCAGGGAGTGAAAGTGTGTGCCAGTGTAAGCATCTATGTGCCAGCGTCTGTATGTGTATGCCAGTGTGTGCATGTCTGTGCCAAGGTCTGTATGTGTGTGTCAGTGTATGCACATTATTTAAATGAAGCATTTAACTGCTATAATGCTTAAGAGGCTAATGCGTTGTAGACCTTGCTAGCATTCAGGCGGTTGAAATTTTGCAAGATTTTTGTCCCATATGCTGAACAAAAACACAGAACAACAGTGTCATTTCATCAAAGAGAACTTGAGATGGGTGGGGTTAAAAGGCGGGGATATGGGTGGGGTTAAAATGCAGGGATATGGGTGGGGCTAGGCGTGGAAAATGGTGGCAAGTAGCTGGCTAGTAGCTCAGGACTTGAAATTTTGAGCCCTGTTTTATATATATATATATATATATATATATATATATATATATATATATTTATTTTTAAAGTAAATCATTGTCCTTTGTGAAAATAGCTCCTATTTATGATTATGGCAATGTCAACATGAGCTTGTCTGCGGTACAAACTGTAGCAGACTGATTTTCCAGAGCTAGCCGTCCCCTCTAGCTTCTGATGCCCGCCCACCATCCAATAGAAAATGGCGTTTTGATGCCGAGTGCCAGCCTCAGAGAGAAAGGGCAGGCGCAGCAAACATTAGGGTGGGGGATCGCTGCCAATCATGCTATACACAGTCAAGATGTCAGCTCTCTCTCACCAATGCCACTCTCATTCGGGAATGGTATGGGCCACACGATACATTTTGCAATGGGGAAACAGTGTGTTTTGGACTACTATAGCCTCTTTAAAACATTGGGGGTGGGTTTCAAGAGAGATGATAGTTCCGCTTTAAAGATGACTTAGAATTCCCCACTAATAAGAAGGGGAATCATGTCTGGGCTGGGGGAGATCATGTAGAGAAATGTGGATTGGAGGGTTACGGGGCTTAGGTAAGAGGAAGGGGTAGGTGTAAAAGTTAATAAAAGGAGCTACCTATGGTGTACACTTCCTCTTTGACTCTATAGGCGAATCTCCCTCCCTCCCTCCCTATGGTTTGTGTTTTTGCTGGGGCTTGGTTCAGGTCGTAAAAGCGCCTGGTGGGTTTGTATTGTCACAGCTGTTGGCGCTTTGGGCCCTTGCCAACGGGTTAAAATGGTAAATTCATTGTGTGGGTTTTATGGTCAGGCCAACGGGTTATGGCACCGCTCCCCATTGAGCTGCAAAGACTGGCTAATGGGGTGTGGTGGGATGGAGTACAAAATGTGGGTTGAGCTTTGCTCAATATAGGTGGGGCATATGAGTATGCCTTGGCAGTTGGCAAGGGCTTAAAGTGGGGTTGTTATAACATGTAATATAATAAAGCTGTGGCCTGGTTTCATCCAATCAAATGGTGTGTGTGTGTTTTTCTTGATCAGTACATCATGCCCACGACATATCCTTAGTCATTGTTTCAACAAAACTTGTGTCACTATCAAAATACTTATGGGGGCTTATACTTTAAGGCGTGATAAAGAAGTGATAATGAGGAGATGACTTCTTTAGTGATATCACTTCTCCAGTTTCTGTGTTATTCTATAGAGCTTATGCTAAGATCTCCAAAGGGAGAAATGTTAGTGTATATGCTCAATAGAATAACATAGGAACTGGAGAAGTGAAATCACTGGAGAAGTCATCTCCATTTTATCACCACACTGATCACAATCACTGGCAAGTTTAAGATTCCGTTTTACCCATGTAATATATGAGTAATTGTATTTTACAGGTACTATACTAGCTGTAAGTACATGAAACTTAAAGTTATATCAAGCTTTTTTGGTGTTAATGTTTCTTTAATGAAAGTGGGAAGACAAGTAGAAGAACAGTGAGGTTAATATAGGAAGAAAATATTGACATTCTGGGGCAAACCAACTACATCACGTGGGGGGAGTCAAAATTCCCATCGAGCTTAAATGCTGTATAGGAGACCCTTCAAGCATTAAAGGGTTTGAAGTCCCATGTAAATTAATGGGAATTTGTGGGGGGTTTCCATATTGTGCACAAATTCTGGGTATTTCTTGGGCAAGCCAGCAACACTACAAGGGGGAAAACACAAATCCCACTTAATTTAAATTGGGATTTTAACATTTTGAATGCTAAAGAGGTGTCCATTGCAATGAGGCCTCTGTAGCATTCAAGAGCCTAAAAATCAATGAAAGCGGAACTTTCATCAGATTAATATAGAGCCTTAAAGGGATAGTAATACTTCAAAATTACTATTCCTTATATTGAAGCCCTTGTAAAACTGAATAAAATGCCACCAGCGGCATCTCTCAAACCTTTATGGTTTGTGAGATAGCCGCTTTTAAACTTTGCTCCTCTCTGCCTCTCAGCTGATGTCAGCGTTCTTGCTGCAGAAGGGAAATCCCTTCTTTGAATCAAGCGGAGGCTCTTCAGCAGAGCCAGATCTCGTTATAGAAGAAACGAACCTTCACTAAAACGGTCTTCTACGTGTGCTTGGTAACCAAGCACACGTAGAAGACCGTTTTAGTGAAGGATCTTGTCTTCCATAATGAGATCTCGGCTGTGCTAAAGAGCCTCTGCCGGTCCCGGGACCGGATTTCCCTGCTGCAGCAAAAACAATGACGTCAGCGGAGAGGCAGGGGGGAGCGAAGTTTAAAAGCGGCTATCTCACAAACCATAAAGCGCAGACTCAGAGATGTTGTCTGTACAAGATGTCTGCCCTGTTCCCCATGGCCTGTCTGCTTAAAAGGTTCTATTTTTCATTAATGCAGCAATTATTCTTGAAAAGACAACTACATCTGTTTATATCGCTAATGTAATTATGAATTAAGGCTCTATATTAATCTGATGAACATTCCACTTTAAAATTTGGAGAATGTTTATTTTACCTTATGGTACAGTTCATTTGCTGCAGAATTACTCCATGGGGAAGGTGAACTAAGGTGTGATAAACAGGATATAACATCTCCAGTGAGCACAATTGTCTAGCCCCTATTTACTCTATGAAGCATATGCACCAAGATATCTCCCAATTGAGAAATCTTAGTGCATTGGCTCCACAGAATAAAATAGGAAGTAGATAACTGACCTCACTGGAGAAATTCTCTCCACTTTATCAACTGTTTCTCACACCTTAGTGCATCTCCACCAAGTTCTTCTCAGCATATCAGCCTCAGTGTCTCTGCTACCCAAAAGACCATTAGGTTTATGTACTAAGGTAACTGAGGTGTAATAAAGAGGTGATAGTGTGGAGATGACTTCTCCAGCAATATAACTCCAGTTCCTAAGTTATTATATGGAGCCAATGCACTAAGATCTCTAAAGTTGGAGAAATCTTAGTGCACTGACTCAAAAGAATACATAGGATTTTTAGTTTAGAACATTGGTGAAGTCATCTCCACTTTATCACCTCCTTTCACACCTTAGTGGATCTTCCCCTGGAACTGAGTCACAAACATAACCAGGTGCCTTTCAATAATATGCAGCAACTGAAATAGCTTCCACATTGCATATCCCTGCTTCTTTGCTTCCCTGAACTGCTAATGACTAACTGGATTTTGCTTCTTTGATATCAACTTAAACCCATTTCGCCTGTGAAGCTTGGTTAAATTAGTATGAATTCTGAAAGAAGACTAATTTAATAACCTTTACATTAAATATTTAGATTTTCATTATATTTATGACAGTAAGATTATTGATTTGAGAATACAAGGTAGGTTAACACGAAATATGTAACTATACTGGGTTAAATAAATATGAATTCTGAAACAAGACTAATTTACTAGCCTTTACATAAAATATTTACATTTCCATTATATTCAGGACAGATTACTGATTTCAATATACAAGGTAAATCAACACCAAATATGAAAATATACTTACAGTTCTGATCTTAAAGATATTTGCACAGAGAAATATCCATACTTGGAGTCAACAAGGATCTTTGGATCTACAGAACCCACAATGAAAAACTGAATTTCTCTGGCTCAGACTGACAAAGCATAACATTTGAACCAATCTAATTTTTTTTACAAAACATAAATCATGTAACCTTTATTGTTCATTTAAATGTACATTTCCTGCCAATATTATTTCAAACCTACTGGGAATGATTTACATGAGGTCAAATTAAAGGCAGTGGTAAAAGCATTAAGCAGTAAGTAGCACTAAGCAATCAGAATGTCACAGAGATCTCAAGTGGCTCTGTATTATTTTAGGTTAACCCACTGAGGACAAGAGGGTTGTACAAAGCACTGTGAAGCAACAAATGATGTTCATCTGGCTCTGACATGGGGTAACCACGCTTGATCTGACTAGATTAGGTATAATTAAGTATAGACTATATATGTTAAAAGGTTAGTAATGTATTTTTTAAATATAACTAAATATTGTAGCTATTAAAAAAACTAAATGATCCCAGTCCCATCTCTCAAATCTCCCACACTTAGTAGACAGTTCCAATTAAGTATTTCTTTTTAGATTTCGGTATCTTGGCTCTGCTGAAGAGCCGCCTAGAGACGGCCGACACACATCTCTTGCTGTCAGCTTTACAGCTGACATCAGTGACGGGGGAACTTTAAAAAATTCTATCTCTCAGACCATAAAGGACATTACTATCCCTTTAAATCAGTTCTTGATGTTATGACGATGGAGGACAGTCTTGCTGCTCTGAGGTGAGCAGTGTTACATCAGTAAAAGGGGCAGGAGGGGGATACTTTATCATTCATTTACTCTTGAACTAAAACTCAGACAGTATTGAAATGCTTTCCATAGCCCAAGTACTATGAAGATTCACTGGAGCTGCTTTTATTGTGAAACATTACTATCCCGTTAAAGCTCTGGAGTCAATCTTTGATATCTGAGACAGAGCAACCAATGTACTTTATAAAAAAGCACACTGGAACAAACCAACTGTAACACAGGAGACAAAAAAAAATCCCTAAAATTACCACTGATTCAAATGAGGCTTTTAACCCCTTGAATACTAGAGAACTCTCCAAAGCATTGTGTAGCTACTGTTCTTCTTTGTATATCAAAATCATGGCCTTCACACAACAGTGGAATATAGCTTGTAATATGCATGCATCAGCATTAGTATAATCCATATATAAAGACATCAAACTACCATTAATTGAATGTTGACATCTTTTGTCAGGAAACTGTGAAGCTTACTGAAGTTCTTACCCATAAAGAAGATGAAGAACTGGGACATTATTACTAACCAAAATGAAAAACTCACATCATTTCTGCTGAGTTCCTCATACGACATTCATTTGCAAGATTTGTGATTTCCAAAGTCATTGGCAAGAAAGCAAACTGGCCCTTGTTTTCCCCAATTACATTAAGTAAATGTAGTCTCCAACTGCATTGGCTATACAGCTAAACTACAGATAAATATAATCATTAACCATGTAATGCAGCGCATCACTTTCCAATGTGTTGAACATTCCTCTAGTCTTTATCACTTTGAGTGCCAGAGGGATATGCAGTGTGTTGAGTACCACTCTGGCGCTCAAAGGGTTAAAGGGATAATAATGTTTCACAATAAAAGCAGCTCCAATTAATCTTCATAGTATTTGGGCCATGGAGAGTGTTATTTCAATACTGTCAGAGTTGTAGTTCAAGAGTAATTGAATGATAAATTATCCCCCTCCCTCTCCTTTTACTGATGTAACACTGCTCACCTCAGAGCAGCAAGACTGTCTGGATGGATCGCAGAGAGGGACAATCTTCAGTGAGCATAAGGAAAAACCTGTCAAGGGGGGCAGGGTTTTCCTTATGCTCACAGTAATAAGATAGAGGGTTAAGCTACAAGGCACGTTAAACTGCCTGTTACAGTGTCTTTGATAGTTATAAAGCTAAGAACGCCAGTTTCAGAGGGCTGTACGCCATGCAATATATATATATATTTTTTTTTAAATGGAGTAACCAGTTTGTAAAAAGTTGTGCAGCCAATTTATAAAGAAATGTAGAGAGTTGTGACAAATTTGTGACATAATTATCGCCAGAATCTTAATGCCTGGTATATGCTGTCCTTAAGCATTCCAGATGTTAAAATCAGAGTAATAACGTTATATTTATAAAAATAAATCAGTCCTGGCTTTGTATCCACTTGTCATGCCATAAGAACTGTTCTTCAAAAGAAGAACTTTTTTTATAAATCTCCCTCATTGTCCCTTGCTGCGAGCCATCTGGTCAAGAGACCAGATTCCATATCTGAGGGGAGGTGGCTTACACTAGGTAAAAGGGGCGGGAGGGGGATACTTTATCATTCAACTAGTTGAACAGTGCCAGGCAGAAACGGCCGAGCTGCAGTCATGTACAGTAGAGACTGCCTGCGCTATGTGTGATAACAAAGCAGGTGCTCCAAATTCAGACAGTAGTCCTGTCTGCGGACTACGGCCTGAATTCGGAGCACCTCGCTCCATTATCAGCCGCGGGCAGTCTGTACTGCGCATGACAGCTTCTGACAAACAAAATTAGCGAATTATTATATAGGATTACTCTTGAACTACAACTCTGACTGTACTGAAATAACACTCTCCATGGCCCAGATACTATGAAGATTAATTGGAGCTGCTGTTTTTGTGAAACATTACTATGCCTTTAATTAGCTAAAAATAAGTAATAAGAATTGCACAGTAAGAGCAAATTCAGTTCAGTTAATGGTGACATTAACACAGTACATGAAAACACTGAGCAAATAGCAAGCTCGTGGAACACAGTGAGGGTGTTGTACTAAAAAGAAATGATATAATTCTGGTGGCCTCTCTAGTATTCAAGGGGTTAAAAGATACATTTAAACCTATACAAGTTTTTATTTGTCCCCTATGGAGCAGTTGCTTTGCCCTAGAATTACTCCCGTTCATGACTCATTATTCCCAATCACGCTATTCAAATGAGTGACAAGAGCTCTACATAAACACAGCCTTTTGCAGCTTGTCAAACTCCTAACATGCGGCACTATCCACAGTCATGTTCTGCACAGCAATTTATGGGCCACTTTCTAGATAGTTCATACAAATGATATTGGAGGATATGATGCTTATTATGGATGAGAAAACGTTAATTTTTTCTTACTGTGTTGGTTCCCACAGGAAGGAAAATAAATGGATTCCTATTCTATGTTGGGAGGTATTCCCATTGATTTCTGTGGCTTTAACCTTTCAGCAGGCAGGCAAACATCATCACATATGGCTGAACATATCAGTTATTGTACATTCTCACAGTTGTGCACATGTATATGCACACACACATTCACTCACCTCACTTTGACATGGTAAGAGTTGAACAGAAACAGCCTTCTTGTGGGAAAACCATTTTCCTCCTATTTCTCCCAGTGGCAAACATTTTTGCCAATATAATGCTCATTGCAACGTTCATTAACTGCCCAACCCATCTGGATATATGACTGACACAACCATGAGCTAGCCATCAGTCACACTCCTATAATGTTGTCAAGTGATGATATTTGTCAATGAACGCTGGAAACGCAAGTGTCTCCATTGAAGTACTCCATTAAGACATATCCTGAAAATGCCAAAAACAGTGTAATAACGTAAAGCAGAACTACCACCCTTAAAAAACATTGTACCAAATAATCCCCCATCTGACGACTAGCTGCTCAGTAGCGATAGTCGCCAGAATTCTTACCACGTTCACGAGAATGAGCCACTACTCCAGGACTGACAAGCAGGATGGAGCGCGGACATCTTTCCATAGTGACGTTCACGCGCCTGCACTGTCAGTCCCTTCTGTAACCGAAAGGCTCCTAGCAACGCCTCCTAGAGCCATCTGGGACTGACAGCGCAGGCGTGCAGACATCATTATGGAAAGATGTCTGCGCTCCGTCTAGCTATCTAGCTATTTATCTATCTATCTGTCTGCACTCCGTCCTGCCTGTCAGTCCCGGAGTGGTGGCTCATTCTCATGAACGCGGTAAGAATTCTGGCGACTAGCACTACTGAGGAGCTAGTTGCCAGACGGGGGATTATTTGGTAAAACGTTTTTTAAGGGTGGTAGTTCAGCTTTAATGAAATGTAAAGCAGTTCAAGTGCAGAGGTTACTAAAGCAATGAGTGGTTGCCTTTCCTTTAATGGACGTAGGTTTGTGGTAAAGTAACTGTCAAGTGCAGAATATGTAAAATCTAATTTCCTATATGTTCTATTTATATCCATCTAGCTGTTTATCTATCTATTTTTTATCTTCAGTCTAGGACTGTGAAAGTAGAGAGTGCAACAATGTAAAAAAAAAAACAAGGAAACAATGAAACAGTGAAACAATGTAAAGATGCCTGTCTCTACAGCATACATATCACATAGTGCTGCATAAAGACTGCAACACTGGAAACAGATCCAGGGGGCTTAATATCAGGGACATAAAAATTAAAAACAATTTTTTAGTGAGAATGAAAAAACAAACAAACAAAAGCATAGGCAATTTGACATATTAAATACTTGCAGAGATAAAATAAAAATGGAGACTGACTCTCTCTTTGATATAGCAACACAATTCATAAATAATTTAGAGAGAAGTAGGGTTATCAAACCGCTCAGCCTCTGGTCCTAGATCTGCACCCATATGGAAGTTCTGGAGCAGGTACAAGGCAGCCCGTCTAGGCTGAACACTAGGCACACATTTTAGACCATTCCAATGAAGGGATTCCGTGTAAGTAACGAGATCCCGGCACTTCTCAAGCGCCAGCGTGTCGACCGACACGGATCTCCTGCTGACAGCTTTACAGCTGTCAGTAGGAGAAATCAGACTTTAAACGCCCGTATCTCTTAAACCATAGCGGTTAAAGAGATACAGTTTTTTGCATTTAGATCTGCTTTTTAAGCTCTTCTACATGCAAAAAAGTTTTTTTAGACATTACTAACACTTTAATTATTTATTTCTAAATAGCGTGATTTCAGCTCTGCTGAAGAGCCTCTGCCTGGTCAAATGACTGGAATCTGCAGCTGTCAGCTAGATGGCAGACTTGAGTGAAACAGCCAGGAAAAGGTAACTTTAGCAAGTTATATCTCTCAAACCACAAAGATTTGAGAGACAAGACTTACAACAATGTTAACCTTTTTTTAATGTCTATAATATTAAATCAACTTAAATGTAACCATTACTATCCCTTTAAGGCTTTCAAGGTTAAAAAAACAAAACAAAACAAAAAAAAAACACTACTAGCTTAACTCTTTGAGTGCCAGAACGGTAACGTGTTGTGTACCCCTCTGGTGCTGAAAGGGTTAAAAATACACTGATGCCCCTCCGAGCCAGGCACATAAAAGGTTCTGCATTCGTTCCAGAGCAGGTTGCTTCATCTCCATCAAACGACTTTTTCCAGTATAGGGTGGAAAATTAGCAATTTGTCTCAGTGTATTGAAAATTAGGATATTGAATGTCAATGGATTGCAAGTATTAGCATCAAAAGCATTTATTGGGAAAAGTGGTGCAGAAATGTTATAGCAGTATACATTAATGAACTGCTTATGCAGCTGTTTAACCCTTTGAACACTCACTAGAGGGGTTCAAGCAAACGGAGTTCACTGTCAGTGACATAAAGGCATTAAAAATGTAAACATCTAAATAAAAGTTGAGTATCACTTTAAGGATCACAAGGATGTGAACAATTTACAGATTAAAGGGTTGGTTAGTAATGCCCACAATAAAGTTTATTCTGTATGGTAGATTTTACAAAAGTAAAGTATTTGGAGAAAGTCCTATCTCTCAAACCTTTATGGTTTGAGAGATATCCTTTGCTAAAGTCCCCTTCTCCTGATGTCAGCTGTAAAGCTGACAGGAGATCCGTGTTGGTTGACACAAGGAGGCTCTTCAGCAGAGACACAATAGCGATATTGGAAAATAATTACTTAATTGGAACGGTCTACAAAGTGTGCTTGCAAACCAGGCACATTTTGTAGACCTTTCCAATGAAGTAATTATTTTCTAATAACACGATTTTGGCTCTGCTGCAGAGCCGCCGGCTGGTCCCTGAACCAGGATCTTCTGCTGTCAGCAGATCGCTGACGTCAGGAGAAGGAGAGGGAGAGGGAACTTTAGCAAATGATAGCTCTCAAACCATAGGGTTTGAGAGATAGGACTTTCTCAAAATACTTTCTTTTTGTAAAATCTACCATTTAGAATAAACTTTATTTTAGGCATTACTAACCCTTTAAGGCATTGCTCACCCCTTCTTGCATTCAAAGGGTTAAACATAAAATATGATTGACTGATTCCTTAAATTAATTACCATTAGACTGCATACTTTTCTTCTTGGATTCTGCAGCAATCCCCAATGCATTGCTCAACTCTCTGGCACTCAAAGAGTTAAATAATATGTGTGTCTGTACCTGAATAGCACTGTATGTGCAGTTTTCCACATTGTTTCAAGCTTCCTTAACTCACTGGATGCTGTGAAATACCCTGAAGATCACTCTATTGTACAAGGGGTTAAAATGACATATTATCAAAAAACTTGGCATGCTTCAGTAATATAAATTTGTGTGGTGTTTCTAATGTAAGAAACATGGCCCATATGTATAAAGTTAGAATAATTCTGGCGTAAACCAACTGCACTGTAGGGGGACAGATACAAATTCCTAAATTCACATGTACTTGAATAGAGCTTTTTAAACCATTGAATGCCAGAGAGGTCTCCAATGCATTCTTTTGTAATGCACTGGAGACCTCACTACTATTCAAGGGGTTAAAAGACCCATTTAATTTACCAGTAATTTTTATTTGTCCCCTATGGTGAAGTTGCTTTTATACATAAAGGCCACTATTTGTAACTGAAAAACAAAGAGCACCGTTATGTCTACACAAGAACAGGAAATGATCCCATACTGCCATCCCTGTACTCATAGGCTCGCTGTCTTGCCTAATGGTTGCAATACCGAGTTACCTTTATTACAGGAAAAATACTGTAACCCTTTAAGGACCAGAGGGGTACGCAACGCATTGCTCTCCAACATGTTACATACCCCTCTGGCGCTCAATGAGTTAAAGTCATGTTTGGTATCAAGGAGCAAAGACCTCACAAAACCTAGGGCTGATGGTGTTAGGCCTAGTTAACATACGTGGCTTTGTTGAAGCAACAAACTTGACAGAATAGAAATTGTCTTCTATGATGTAATTCACATTTGTGACTTTTAGTTCCAATTATTATCATGTTTGTTATTATTATTCTTGTTGTTTTTATAATAGGATTTTAGTCTTACCTGTTAAATCCTTTTCTCTTAGTCCATACAGGTAACTGGTTACTTTGGGTAGGCGATCAGCCCCTTTAAATAGGCAGGCACAATTCTGATAAGTGACTGCTGGGTGGAGCCTACCTCCTCTCCTTAGCTTGCAGCTAGCCAATCCCGATCCAGTAAGATTTGAAAACTATTAACTACGTAGTAAGAGGGTAAAGGAATACTCCTGTGAGCATGAACCCGAAAGGACCCCCACGTTCTGCCACAGGAGAGCCAAGCATGGTCCCTTCACAGGGTGGGAGACCAGTAACCTGTATGGACTAAGAGAAAAGGATTTAACAGGTAAGACTAAAATCCTATTTTCTCTGTCATCCAATACAGGTTACTGGTAACTCTGGGGTGTCCAACCATTGAGTTCCCCATGGTGGGAAGAAAGGCAAGGACTAGGCACAGGCCTCCAAAGTCACCAGAGCACCAATGAACCTACAGATCAGGAAAAGCTCAACAATAACCGTAAAGTGTCAACGGATACTGAACAGGGGTAAAACAAACCCCAGGAACTGTGACACAGCACACTGAACTAGAGCCAACAGAGCTCAAAAGTGAAAGAGTACTGACAGACTAATGAGATCCTAGACAGGCAAGGCTGCGTCCATGATCTTCCTCCCAAAACTGGCATCAGCCGATGCCAGCACATCCACACGATAGTCAAGATCACATAACCAATAAAAGAGAGGCAGTGAACCAGGAAGTAATAATGTCGCCGCCTGCGGCCATGAGCACGGGCACTGTGATAGTAGGATACCTGATCTGTGAAGACACAAAATGGCTGCTGCGGCTGGAGCCAATCAGAGACAAGAGTGCAAAGTGAGCGCTCATGTGAATCGTAGTGTCACAAAAGGAGTACCCCAACAGTGCCTGAAGCTCCCTAAGGTCCCCAACATGCCCAGAACATTGACCGGATAACAGAGCAAGGGCAAACCAACAAAATGAGCCGTCTCTGACCTCGCTACGCGGAGCAGTTGCAGAGACATATCCCAAACTGTAAAGTCCCTATCACGGTGCCCGTGCTTTCCTGTCACTCTCTGTGCTAGTGCTCGTCCATTGGAGGAAGCTGATTGGCCCGTGTAAGGGAAAATCTTTTGCTTCTGCAAGGCCTACAGATGCGCATTAGCTATGCTCTGCTCAAAATATAATATTTCTAGCTATGGTTTGTTCTGTTAGTTATAATTTGATAAGCACTAATTTAGTAAACTATATCTACTTGTGACATTTGAATTTGTGAACAACATGTCCAGAACAATTCTTTTTATAACTTGTTTTGTCTTATTGCGGTAAGGGGCATTCTGCCAATAATGAAGTAATTTGTAGGTGTAAACATGTCCGAAGCCTTTTAACTCTTAACTTCCCTCTGTATTCCTATTGGTTAAATGACCGACAATGTCCATATCTGTTCATATATCCTGGGAGGGGAAATCTCTCCCCTTAATTAACATGCCTACCACCCAATGATTTTGCATTATATAAACTGGTGAATTTCGCTTAATAAATTGAATAAGAAGTTATAGCACAAGATTCGTGTCTGCGTGTATTCATTTCTTATTCCCAGGCCTGCGACTTAGGATATCTCGGAGGAACAGTGTGGGAGTCCAAGGTCCCCGGGGAAAATATTAAACAGAGTATACAGAAGATAGAGACAGTTATCTACAACAATTTTGGCTGTAGTCGGCAGCATCTTCACAGACGGTGAGTTGACTATATTTTTTTTTATATATATGTGTTTTCATATATATGCTGTTATACATATGGTCTGCTCACTTGTCTCTGAGGATATTATTATTTGTGGATGACTGGTCTGTATTGAAGTTGGGTAACCAGGCCCAACTTAATCAGGTGACACACATGATTTTAGGATTTTTTTAGTGTTTTAAAGTGTCATGTGTGGGTTGATAGGGTAGTTTTAGGCACCTGATTGGTCTGTATTTTAGTTGGGTAACCAGGCCCAACATAACCAGGTGGTTTAGGCACCTGGTTAGGAGGCAGGTTCGAGTCCTGACCTCAATAAGTATTTTAGTTGGGTAACCAGGCCCAACGTAACCAGGTAGTTTAGGCACCTGGTTAGGAGGCAGGTTCGAGTCCTGACCTCAATAAGTATTTTAGTTGGGTAACCAGGCCCAACGTAACCAGGTAGTTTAGGCACCTGGTTAGGAGGCAGGTTCGAGTCCTGACCTCAATAAGTATTTTAGTTGGGTAACCAGGCCCAACGTAACCAGGTGGTTTAGGCACCTGGTTAGGAGGCAGGTTCGAGTCCTGACCTCAATATAGTGAAATAGTGTTTACAGGGTAACCAGGCTCCTGTAAAATACGGACACACACCCTTCCTCGAGACTGAATAAGTCATATTGTTATACTAACAGAATTATATGTATTTCAGTCCTTGTTTGTTATATAACTGTTACTAACCATTTTTCATGTTATGTATATGGCATTACATTTCCCTGCATTTTCATATAACACTTATTAATGTAACTTGAATGCATATGTTTAAGTCTGCATGAGAAGGTTCCTTTTTCTGGTAACAATATCTTGATACTATGCCGTTATAATAATTGTTATTCACCAATAATTCTTCTGTACAGAATGTACCTGATAATCTGCCCATAAGTAAATTGTTTGTCTCACAAAAAAAAAAAATAATAATAATAATAACAATAACTTTGTCTCCAGATAATTTTACGGGGTTAGACCATATAGTTCATTCTAAATTGTCCCCTTGATATATGTAGGGACAGAGTAGATAATCTGTCCGGGTCTATCCCTGAGATATATATATATATATGCGGGAATGAGTAGATAATCTGCCCTATGGAGGCAAGTACGTTCCGTGATTTTAGGGGCAGCGTACATGAACACTCTATTGACCAGAAGGAAAATGAGTTAATCTAAAAGGAAAAGCAAAAAAACGCAAATACACAAACAAGGGACTTGTAAAGCCTGAATATGTGATATTGTTCTGTTGTCTGTCCTTGTATTTTTGTCTGTTATGACTAAAACATTTGCATGATATTATTTTTATTGCTCTGTTGACCTTGGTAAGTGGTCTCGCTGTATATTTATATACGGATACCATTTAAACTTAAATTATAATTGTGTTGTTCATGTGTATATGTATGTATTTGTATATCACTCTATACTGACCTGACGGACATTGTTTATTTTGGACTGAGACTTTGATATTATTACTTTGGGAATTAATCAATCTAAGCGTAGAAATTCTATAATAACCATTAAGAAGTGTAATACTGGTAAGACAATAAAGAGTTAAATACTGCGTGCAACATAATATGTATATAACATTACTAGAGTCCAAATAGGTAAGCGAGTAAGAAATAGGTTTACTTTTAAAAGGAGTTAGAAGAGAAATTGTTGAATTTGAGACAGAAGTTAAGACTGAAAAAAATAAATAAATAAATAAATAAATTTTTTGACCTGGTCCTAGAAATGCCGCTCATGACGGTGGGAGATCAGGTTGTTAATAAGTCCCCAGAAATGTTAGTAATGACTGTATGGACTAAATATTATCTTAATCCCATTTAAATCCCCTAACATCACAATATTGATTACAAAATATATATAATAAGAGACAGCAATTGACTACTTCTGATTACAGATTTTTGTTAGTATAATTACAAAACACATGGGTGCTAGATGACCTGTTAATTGTGATAATTTGAGTGAGAAAGATGATTTCCCTTTTTGACTAACGTAGGAGGTGATATATATTACGGAAAAAAAAAAGAGAGAGAGACACAGACAGCATTCAGATAGAAGGAACTGGAAAGTGAATGTTTGTGGAAAAGTTTTGATAATGGTTGGGAAACTGCATGTGGACTTATTAAGGTAGATGATTTGGGACCACTTTGTTATGAAGTGGCTCAAGTAGTCAGAATGTGTATTGATAATTTGCATAGCTGAGAAAGTGAAGCCTTGGAAATGGCAATAAGAATGATGGGTGTGACGGGTTGTTTTAAGAAAGATACGGAGAATGTGGAAATATAATTTCAGTGTGAGGCAGAGGGAAATGCAGAGGTAGATGGAATCAGGGTGCTAGAGAACCAGAAATAGGCTTCCAGTGATATTGATATACTTTATTCACATGATGATGGCAGAGAAGAGGTTAAGGACGCCATACTTGTAAAATTTTAGTTCTATGAGAAGTCAGTGTTTCTGTCTCCGCAGCTGCTACCCCTCCCTCACTCCTTTCCCTATCTCTTTGTTCAGAGTGTACTAGTTTCAAGATAATGCAGCTACTGCTGTGTTAAATATTTATTGTTTTGTGAACTGAGAAACTGGATGAAAAAATGACTGGATGTGGTTGAGGGATATGTAGATAGGCACAGATGCCGAGGGGTGTAAATGTAGTAAAGTTGTTTTGTTTTTGGACTTCAAATGAATCATGCTTATAGTTTTAGATTGTGTTACAGACTGTAATTTTTTCTAAATTAATCACACTTGTCCAGTTAACTTGCTGCTTATCAACACATAACTACCTAAATGACTAACCCTATAATACCTGTATGTTCTTTATAATTTAACTTGGATGTTAACATATTATTGATGAGAATATTTTCTTGTAATGTGCCCTCACCGCTAAGGTTAGTGGTTTGTTTTAGATCTCAGTGTATATGCATTGTATCAGCATTGTATGGAATAATGTTTTAATTTAAGGTATATGGTTGACCCCTACTCATTGTCCCATTGTTGCAAATGCTGGAATGTTTTTATGGATCTGTGGGGAAAATCTGGTTCAGGCATCAGTGTTCATATCCTTAGACTCAATTTACACTATGGTATCTATAACACATTTTACCTGACACATTGCACACACTTCCCAATTATTTGCTGGCTGAAAGTTCTACATACAAGGGCAGTAAATGAGTTAATTCAGCACTCTGCACTCCTAGTGCCTGATACAAACTATATTTTGTTTGCAGTACTATCATTTGCCACTTGTTTTTCTTTGTGCAGCACTGTTTTTAGCATTCCGGGGTGCCCTGACATGCAACCACTGTTTGCTTTCACGTACAAAGGGAATCAGTATGCGTGAAATAGATTGTGTGATCGATTCCCCCACTGTCTATTTTGCTGTGGTCAGGAAAATCCTAGCGTCTTGGTCACCTGATTGTGGCTCCACATTGTTTCCGTATGTGGATGATTTATGGTTGATGTGTAGCCCAGATGAAGAGTCCTGTGTGAAAGATACATCTTCTTTGTTGTAACATCTGGTCATAAGGTATCACCTGCTAAACTACAGTATTGTCAAGAGACTGTGAACTACCTAGGATTCGTACTGTCACATGGACAGTGGCTGCTGGCTCCTGAATGAGTAAAAGTCATTATCTTGCTCCCAAAGCCAAAGACTAAGTCTGCAAATGTTATTTTTCCTAGGCATGGTATTTACTGTAGACAATGGATTTCAGACTGTTCTCACCACGACTACACATTGAGACAGGATACCTTGAGAGATGCTCATGATGTAATACAATGGATTATGGACATGGCATATAAAGTGCCAAAAGTCTACAGCCTTATGTTTTGTTTCTGTTCTGGGACTGCCCAACTACTCTCTCCAGTTCATCTGTACTGTAAGGAGGGAGGTCCCACTGTTTCAGGATGTCCTTACAAAGGAAAATAAATGACTACACTGTAGATTGGTGGTTTATTATTTAAAGCAATATCATCAGTGGTTCGGGGCCTGTCTGAATGCTTAGGAGCAGTAGCAGTCTGATGGTAGGGGCGGTTCAGACACATGAGTGCACAGAAAAGATTTGGTTATGACACTATTTATATATGCAATATTACCTTTCACACTCAGTATTCTTTGTGACCTTATATACATTACTTTTATATTCTCCCTCTGACATATCAGAGGTTGAGGCACATGATTAATTATAGATCATTCATTCCCTATTGTACAAGCACTGAGGAATTACTTGACGCTATATATATATGTGTATATATATATATATATATATGTATATATGAAGAAGAATAATGGATACCTCATTATGACCTGACCTGTAGTCTGTTCCCTTTGAATGCAGTGAGACAATATATGTGGATGGGTCATGCGCAAAACCAGCTGATGGGGTGTATATACTTGGCAGTATTTTCTGTAGTCCAATTACCTGATAAGGTATTAATGGCTAACCCTTTACCTTTTCTATCTGTCCAAGCTGCTAACTAACAGCTGTAACACAAGCATGCTCATTATTAGTAAACAGAGATGTGCCTATAGTGACAGATTTCAGGTATGCTTTTGGTGTGGTGCATAGTGTTGGAATTATATAGAAAAATAGAGGATTTGTGACAGCTGACAGAAATTATTTTTTTTACATCATCAAGTGGTTAATGATCCGTTGGATTTTATATTATTGTCATAAACCATGGCAGTAATCACATGCAAGGGCCATGGTACAGTTGACAATAATGACCCTAGTGTGAATGCGTTTGTAAATGACATTGCTAAAGACCCAGCCTTACATGGTCCACCCCACCCAGTTTGTAATACTACCACAGACATTCAGTTCCACATGGTAATGATACCTCCATTTCCATCCCCAATATATACTCATTGCGAGTATTAGTCTCTAAGGATGACCTACAGTTTTGGTAAAAGGAGGGTCTGACACTAGACCATAATAGTCTATGGTCAGACAAGGAGGGTAGAACGTGGATACCTTAAAAGACCTGATAAGAAACAGACGTATAACTCCATACAGACTAGGTTTGTAATTATGAATTTGATAGAACTAGTAGAGAATTAAATATATAGATGTCTCATATACATAATAAATAATGTACAAAAATAGAACTAGTAGAGAATTAAATATATAGATGTCTCATATACATAATAAATAATTTACAAAAATAAATAAATAAATAAATAATAATGCATAGTGCTCATGACCAGTTGCCACCTCCTGAGGGACCAATGCAACAGTTACAAATAGATTTTACACACATGCCCAAATCAGGAAGCATCCAATACCTGTTGGTTATATGTGATTGGATTTTCAAATGGGTCAAAGCCTTTTCCTGTGGCCAGGGAAAATGCCAAAACCATTGCAAAAGTACTATGTACAGAAATAATTCCCGGATTTGGATGCCATCTGATGATCAATAGGACAATAGTTTAATTAAGGATAAATTGAGGAAAGGTACTAGGCAAAGTCACATAAGTGCCCCAAGTCTTTAGGTGACTTGGAATGTATTAAATATGACTATGTATCGCAATCTATTGATAAATTGAATGGCATCTATGGTGATGTTAGTCTTTTTTCTTCCCTTACCTACAGACAAGCCAGTGCACCCATTCCAACCAGGCGACTCCGTATTAGTCAAATAACTCATCTGAAACAAGACTTTGGACCCCCCATTTGGTAAACGAACTACCGCCCTCGCAGGAACCCGAACAGCTGTATTGACTGAGAATAGCCCAACATGGATACACACATGTAGCGTCAAGAAGGTTCCCCTGATGAAATAACACCCTCTCTTGATGAACAGTTCGTTGATGAATTTCTTACTCTTTATCTGCCACTAACCCATCAAGAACAATCTCCCCAAGAATACTCTGACAATGACTCTGTTGGTGGGAGGAGCTACATCCGATTTGGATTACGTACCCCAAATCCACCATATCGAAACTTTGAACGTGTTTATATGATAATTTTGAGTGTTGTAATCCTCATTACTATGATTACCATGCTTTACTATGTGCATCATTCTGAAACCATGCTGATTCATAATGAGACTAGATCTGTCCTCCTTAGGGCCCGCAGACATTTTGGGGAAATATAGACTCCAAATGTGTGGTCATATATGGCTTTAGACATAATGCAGATCCCCAGTTTTTGTCAGATTTGTATCAGCTTTATCCCTGCTAACAGTTTGTGACCAAATATGACATCCATACGTACCATATATATTGCCCCAGCAGAATATTGTATGTATTTTTCCGGATTCCCTAGTCATTTTTTCAGTCCAGGAGGACAGATAACTGGTAGGTGGCATCAAGCCCCTCTACCACAGGTACCCCGCAATAGAATGACCTGTAATTTTACAGTTACCACCCAAACTGCCTATTACCCTGTCAAGCTATCCAAAGGATGGTTCCTTTCATGTGGGAATACTTCCTACTCCTATATTCCAGGGAACACCACGGGTGGCCCATGTGCTATTAGTAGGATTGCCATATCACTACCCTCTAGATCTGACCCACCAACAAGAACACCCATCCCAGATATAGGGCGGGTCAAACGGCAGGCCTTACAATTGCCAGAGGATTGTGATTCCAGTATCAGGCTAATGAGTGATGCAGAAATTTTATCTCTAGGAATTTCAGTTATTGGGGTCCCTGGTTTGGCAGTAGGCACTGCAAAGATTGTTAGAAAACTCGCCTGTGCTATGGTCAAGGCTATTAACCACACCTCTATTGCTATGGAAGAACTCTTGGCCGATGTCAAGAGCTTGAGGGGCATGACACTACAAAACAGGGCCGCCATTGACTATCTGTTATTGAAGCATAACCATGGATGCGAGGAATTTGAGGGAATGTGTTGCTTCAATTTGTCTGACCATTCTAAGTCAATACATGATCATATCCAGGGATTGCATGACATAGTTAAAAATATTAAACAGAGTACAATAGGAGATGGGTGGTGGGATTGGTTGTGGTCATGGCTTCCTAATTTTGCCTGGCTCAAGACACTGGTGACAGGTTTTCTCCTTTGTGTTTCCATCCTTCTCATGACCTGCTGTTTCGCCCAGTGCGGCCCATTTCTTATTAATTGTGCCCGCTTCACTACGCCCTCAGTTGGTAAAATCAGTATGAAGACATTCCCCTAAAAGTTAGACCCCACTTATGATGTTCCTTTCCAAGCACTAGTACTGAGTGATGTCTATGAAAAGGTCCGCCCCTTTCCATCATTGCCAGTAACCCCCTCCTTTTAAGATGATTGACAGAATAATTACCAAACAACCTGGGGGGGGGCTTTGTGTAACAATTAAGGGTTGGTTGATTGTTCTTTTAATAAGAACAAAAGAGGGGACTGTAAGGGAAAATCTTTTGCTTCTGCAAGGCCTACAGATGCGCATTAGCTATGCTCTGCTCAAAATATAATATTTCTAGCTATGGTTTGTTCTGTTAGTTATAATTTGATAAGCACTAATTTAGTAAACTATATCTACTTGTGACATTTGAATTTGTGAACAACATGTCCAGAACAATTCTTTTTATAACTTGTTTTGTCTTATTGCGGTAAGGGGCATTCTGCCAATAATGAAGTAATTTGTAGGTGTAAACATGTCCGAAGCCTTTTAACTCTTAACTTCCCTCTGTATTCCTATTGGTTAAATGACCGACAATGTCCATATCTGTTCATATATCCTGGGAGGGGAAATCTCTCCCCTTAATTAACATGCCTACCACCCAATGATTTTGCATTATATAAACTGGTGAATTTCGCTTAATAAATTGAATAAGAAGTTATAGCACAAGATTCGTGTCTGCGTGTATTCATTTCTTATTCCCAGGCCTGCGACTTAGGATATCTCGGAGGAACAGTGTGGGAGTCCAAGGTCCCCGGGGAAAATATTAAACAGAGTATACAGAAGATAGAGACAGTTATCTACAACAGCCCGCCCAGGATGTCCCTTTATATTTGGCTCTATGGCACCTGTCAGGTGGCCTTTCGTGGTGTTCCTGTTCCTGCGCTATTGTTGCTGTGATCCTGTATTCCTGTGTACCGACTCGGCTCGTCTGACTACTCTGCTGTTCCTGCTCCGTCATTGACCCGGTTCTGGCTGACGTTCCTGCTCCGTGTTTGACCCGGTTCTGGCTGACGTTCCTGCTCTGTGATTGACCCAGTTCTGGCTGACTTCCTGCTCCGTGATCGACCCGGTTCTGGTTGACTTCCTGCTCCGTGATTGACTCGGTTCCGGCTGACGTTCCTGCTCCGTGATCGACCGGCTCTGGCTGACGTTCCTGCTCCGTGATCCTTCCGGTTCTGCTTCTCAATTCAGCCTGGCGACATTCTGAGCCTGCTTGCAGCTAGCACTGACTGATCACACATCCGTTACTCTGTGGCCTCCGTTTCTGAGCCTGATGGTTGCCTCCATTTAATGAGCCTGTGAGAGATTACTACCGAGCTGTGGCTGTTGTTTCAGTGCCTGTCTAGAACACTTGCTGTGCCGGTTGCCTCCGTTTACTGAGCCCGTTGCATACGCCTGCCAAGCGTGTTGCCTCCCACACTGAGCCACATTAACACTGGTTGAGCTATTGCCAACTATACCGAGCCTAGCTATTACAACTGCAGAGCTGGACACCTGTTTGGTGCCCGTTTACCAGTAGTTGTTGCACCGCGCGGTGCAAAGGGCATTCCGATACTCTGGCAGTGTGTGCTCCGTGTCAGCACCGGAAGGGTGCTTTGGCTCTGGTCCATTCTCGCTCACTGTGTTGTTCCATCCACCTGCACTTGGTAGTGCGTTGGCTCTAGTATTCAGCTTGGGCAGTGTTTCCTCCGATACAGCACCTAAGGGGTGCTAGGCCCAGGTCCTATTGGCACACGCAGTGTTCCTCTCCTACCGCACCAGGGGTGCTTCCTATTCTGGCTCCATTGGCTCTGGTAGTTTCTCTCCTTCATTGCTACACCCCTGTAGGGGTATTGGCTCCTGCTACAGTTGGTTATTCTATACTCCTGGGCATTTTCAGACCGAGATCTGGTTGTGATTCAGGTCAGTCGCTCTGCTTGAGCTAGTTAGCTGCACTACTACTACTGGGACTGTTGATGTACCGGGCGTTGGCTAATCACCACCACAGAGACTGACTACCAGCTTGAGTGTTAACCCTTACCTGTGTTTATGCTATATTCTACCTGCTCCTGCTATATTGAGCCTGTATATCACTCATTACTGTATTACCGATTCTGGCCCTCAGGGGCGCTATTCCTTATTTAATTTTAATAAAACTGTGTTTTATTTCTATCCCTGGTCTGAGTGTCTGAAAACTGTAACAGTCCCATAGAAGTGAATGGAGCAATGGCATCTATGACGTAAACGTGTGCCTTAAAGGCGCAGGACAGAAAATTAACACTAGAGCTGGGACCAGAAGTATGGTGGCAAGTGGAACCTGTCCTAATCTCATCTTAAATCACTGCTTTCTGAACACTGTTCCATGGGGGCCTATAATTGTTATTTTATAATTTTTCATCTTCACCTAGTTTTTCTTTAACCCCTTAATGACATGTGCCGTACTATGACCGTCACGGTCCTTGAAATACTCAAGGACCGATGACGGTCATAGTACGTCACGCACTTTTTACTTACAGCGCTCTACCGGGAGCGCTGTAAGTAAAAATAGGGCCTGAAATTGACCGCTCCAAGATCGGAGCAATCTCTATCAGGCCCCATAGTGACACGCTGATACACGCAACAGGTCACATGTACCGGCGCGTCCACATGGTTCAATGCGGTCCTTATGGGACGGAAACATCCCAGGACCGCTGGACGTTAAGGGGTTAACATTCAGTCAATGATATTGAGTTCCGTGGATCTGTGTTTCCACAGAGCTTTCAATCAGTGACAGTAAGTCAGAAATCATCCTGAAAAAGAGCCTATGTAGTTCAGAAATTTGTTTATGTATTACAGCATTTTATCCTAAAGATTTTTTACACTTTTACAGTCCTGATTGATGTGTCCGACTCTGTTCCCATTCAGAGGCAGTATACATTACCCTGAGGCATTTATCAAGTTTGTTTGATATACAAAAATGTAAGTACCATTTCTTTAGGGTTACTCATTCATTTAGTTACTTTATTACCCTATGAGGCACCCTCTCTGTTTCCTTCTTCCACCTCTTCATATCTTTAATCCCTCCCATTTGCTGCCTTATCATGTGTTCCCTCCCTCCTATTGACCTCCTCCTCATGTCCTCCTTCCCTCCCTCCATTCCATTTACTATATTTCCTGGTTCTCTCTAACTCTTCCTTGTACGCAGGTAAGTGATATTGATAGTAGTGGGTAGGTGGGGCTTCACACCAATGCCCATTCCTGAAAAAATATCTGCAGGGCCTCCACTACATGATACGGCAAGATTTTGACTGGAGTGGGCAGGGGGACAAAGCAACTTTGCTCACTCCTGTCAAAATCTCTGAAGGAATTGGCACTTCCTCCAAATTTCAACTGCATTTTATACAGTAATGCTTACAATAAAAGTGGGCTGGGATTTTCACAGGAGTGGGCAGGGGGGCAAAGGATCGCATGCCCACTCCTGTGAAAATCTATGCAGGAAGTGTCAATGGTTCACAGATTACCCAATGCTTTATCATAATGTCCTCTATCCCTTACAGTTGGCCCTCATCATGTCCTCCACTCGAGCACCACAGCCGTCCGCCATACTTTCACATTCAATGCATTATTTTAGCCTCCTAGTCCACCTTTTCTTCATGATTTCACTTCCTCCCATTCACTGCCTCATCATGTGTTTCCTCCCTATCAATCACCTCCTCACCATGTCCTCCGCCCCTCACATTCACCCCCTCATCATGTATTCCCTTCCTCCATTCCATTCACTGCATCATCATGCTGTCACTCCCATTCCTACTATTCCACCAGCTCACTGCATCATCATGTCCTCCCAGCATCCGATTTGTCGCATCGTCATGCTCTCCCATCCTTACTTCTTTGCTGCCTTGCTCCTCCCACCCTCCATTTTTCATCATTGCCTGGACTTCCCACTCTCCCATTTGCCTCATCGCAGATATATTTTGTGTCCCTGTTTTTTGGGGGGAGTACTACCAAAAATGGGGGATTTGTGTTTCAACTTATCGAGTGCCACAGAGGTATCCAATGCATTGCAATATGTTGACTATCTCTGTGGCACTTAAAGGATTAACCCTTTTAATGCCCCTGGCACTCAAACAGGGCCAGACTGGCCTACCGGGATACCGGGAAAATTCCCGGTAGGCCGCATGCAGTGGGCTTCCCCTGGGGCTGCTTAAATCAACATGTATTTCCAATTACCTGCGGCCGCAAGCTGACAGGACCATGTGGCTGAAAGATTTGAGGAACCACCGGGCCGCTTCTAGTGGAGGCAGGCTGGTTCTAGATCCAGTGATTTCAGACTCAACGTGACAAGCACTTCATCTGCGCACCGGGTAGGCCAGCTCCACCTAACTTAAGCAATGCAGACAGAGAGAGCTGAGCGGGAGGCCGGGAGCAGAGACAAGAGTAAGCAGACACGAACTGTCACAGGCAAGAGGGGGATGGGGAAACAGGCAAAAGGGGAGATCATCAGGAGGGGAGAAAGGCAAAACGGGGATCAAGAGGGGTAAAGAGATGTAAGAGGGGGAGAAAGGCAAAAAGGGGATCAAAAGAGGCAAGAGGGGGCATCAAGCATGGGCAGAGGGGGGTCAAGAGGGAGAAAAAGATGCAAAAGGGAGAAAAAAAGAGTCAAAAGGAAGAAGGATTAGGAGGCAAAAGGAGGGGGGACCATGAGGCAAAAGGAGGGGGATCAGGAGGGGGGACCAAGAGGCAAAAGGAGGGTGGATCAGGAGGGGGAGAAAAAGGCAAAAGGGTGGGATCAAGAGTCAAGAAGGGAAGAGAGAGGCAAAAGAGGGGATCAAGAGGCAATGAGGGGGAGAAAGGGGAATCGAAAGGGAGAGAAAAAGGCAAAAGGAGGGGGCTCAAGAGTCATGAGGGGGAGAACGAAGCAAAAGGTGGGAATCAAGAGAGGGAGAAAGAGGCAAAAGGGGGAATCAAGTGGTGATATATATATATATATATATCCTATATAATAATTCGCTAAAACATGTATAACAACGCAGTCATGCACAGTAGAGACTGCTGCGCGTGCTGCAGTCATGTGCAGTACAGACTGCCCGCGCCTCGGCTGATACAGAGCTGGGCGCTCCGAAGGAGTGTCCAGCTGTGTATCAGCCGCGGGAAGGGCAGTCTATACTGTGAATGACTGCCCCGCGACTGGCTGGCTGTGGCACTGTGGCCTGTGTAACGGGCTCTTAACTAGTGTGTGTGTATATATATATATATATATATATATATATATATATATATAAAATTATTGCTCTGGTGGTGGCATAACTCTGTATTGTATTATGGTGTATTGCTCTTGTGGTGACATATAACTATTACTCTGGTGTGACATATAACTGTATTGCTCTGGTGGTGACATATAACTCTTTATTGCTCTGGTGGTGGCATATAACTTTCTTTCTCTGTTGGTGGCATTCAAATATGTTTTAAAATGCATGGTTTCCCCTTTTATGAACAAGAAAATAATGCCATTATGCTATGGTGCTGGTATAATGATGCAGTGCTATTGGGCTTGTATAATGACCCAATGCTATGGGGCTGTTAAGCAATTTTTTCCAGGGCTAGTTTTTATTCCCAGTCCGGCCTTGCACTCAAAGACTGACATCACAAACCCCAGCTGACCTGGATCACAAATCATATACAGGAAATGCTGTGTTACAGTTTGCTAGTCGTTTTCTATTTAACAACAATTTTCCTTTCATAAAACACAACACTTTATCTACCTTTGAGAGAACTGTACAGCACAAATAAAGGGTTTTAGTTATTTTTTCTATTTAAGAGATCGACCCCAGTGCTTAACACTGATTTTCTTCAAGGTTAGAATGTTTCAAAGGATGCTGATTATGGGAAAAAACTGGAGATTCACACATACTGTTATCATAGCAAGTAACGCATTCCCTGACACCTCTATCAGTACTCCTACACATAACTGCTTTTCACACCAGTAATGGTACCGCAAATAAACTTGGAAATAAACTAATTTAATTAACCCTTGTAAGACCAGAAGGGTATGTAAAACATTGTTTAATGGGTTAAATAGGTATTTAAAGGCAAAAGAGGAAGTGGAGTCAATAACGTGGCATCTGAGTGCAGTGAAAATTAACCCTTTGATTGCCAGAGAGGTATCCAGTGCATTGGACAAGAGGAGCAAGCAGAGAAGAAGAGGAGCAGAGCTGTGCACAGAAAGGGGAACTGGTGATGTCACTGGGTAATCTTTGAAAGCCAATATCTAATGACGCATTGTGATTAAAAAAAAAAATAAAAAATAAACAAACAAAAGGCAATTTTAAGAGTTAGACAATGACAGTCCTACTTTAAAGGGGTGAAAGTTCCACTTTAAAGACCCAAGACTTGTGTTAGAATCCGAGAGGTAATGGCACAGCTAGGTTGTGAGGCACGTTTAGTATAATTTATGTAGGTAAAAGGCCATGGTCTTTTGGAAACCAAGTAACTCTCCTGCTCATTAGGCACATTATGAGATGTGGGTGTGGCAAGTGCAATCCTAATGTCTCTGCACCAGACACCAGCTACTGGTTTAGGGTGGATAGTTTATTTATCAGTTCATAAACCCTTTTGCTGGACATTACTTAACACTTTGAATCCTAAAATGGCCTCCAATGCATTGTGAAGCAATACACTGGAGACCTCTCCAGCAACAAAGGGGTTAATAGTGTTTTTGTGATTGTGTGTGCTAGGGAAGAGCAAATGGGCATATCTGGGAACTTTTTCTTCTGGCTTCCCTAGAGTGGGAGGCCTGTGGTGCCATTGAGGGAGACAAATGACGCAATTTGCAATAAAAGGGGGCTGGTCTTAATAGTGACTGGGGGAGGGGCTTCAGAAACTTGCAAAAATATAGGCGAATAAGCTAGGGAAGGTGGAGGGGAGTGAGTGGAACAGATAGGGAAGGAGCACAAATGGGCAGAGGTTCTTAAGAAACTGCCCACACCCTGGAGAATCAGACCCTGCCTCGGAGACCCGGTAATACAGAGTCAAAACCGGAGTCTCCGGGGCAAATCCGGAAAGTTCCCAGCTATGCAAATGGGGCAGGGGGAGAAGTAATGTGGAAAGTAGGAGCATAGACATAGGTGAGGCTAAGGGCACCACAGATGTAAAACAGGCGCTGATGACATGTTTTGATGGACAAATTCTTCACTGGTATTGATCCCCCAGCTTAATTGGTTGAGAGATCAATAAACAAGATACAGAGGAGCCTGCTTCCATCCTACCCAATGTAACGGGTAGGAATGGCTGAGATTGGGAAAAGCCTCCCACATCACTGGGGACATGATGTGGAAGGCTTTCCCTGATCCTGCCCACGCTTACCAGGAATTCTGGATAAGATGGAAGCAGGGGAGCCATGCTGCTCCCCGTTAATTGATCTCCCAGACAAATCAGCTGGGAGATCAGTAACTGGGGGAACATCAAGGGGGATCCTGATGCCACCCACAATGTTTTTTGTATATAAATGCAGCCGCTGCATTTCACCCTCACAATGTACAGGGGTAGAACAGCAGAAACAGCTCGTAAACTATAAAATGAACTGCACTGACAGGTCTGTACCTTCTACACATGCCTATTCACAAAAATATTCCACTGAGAGTGTTTGGCATTAACTATGAATTTGAGAAATTTCCAAAATTACATTTACCCTTTTAGTGCCAGTGGGGTATACAACGCAATTCAAACTCCTCTGGCACTGAAAGAGTTAACACATTATACAGTGATGGTTCCCTTTGCCCCTGACTTCATTGCCAAGTCTGAGACCTGGCAACAGGGCTCCATATGTGTAATAGTTGCCCTTTGAATCTCTTTATATATCTAAAGGTTTCTATCTCATCACCACTCTCCCTGCTCTGTTTCACACTATACATATTAATGTCTGATTCTGTCTTGCTATGCTTTATAATGAAGATCCTGCACCAGTTTAGAGGCTCTTCGTACACTGTATCCAATTTATCTTTGTAATTTCCTTAGGACATGACCGTTTTTAGTAGTGGACACCATATAGCTATGAATTCGCTCATGTTCTACCTGGACCATAGGATGACCACATATCCCTTTAAATCAGGGACACATGAACGCTTCATTCTGCAGGACTGCACAGGAACCACTGGGACCCTACAACTTGTCTTGTATTTGTCCCTGATTTAACGGGATATGTGGTCACCTTTCTTGTACTTCATTCAAATTGTCCTTCCTCCTAAGACATCCCTTCTCCAGTACATCATGAATTTAAAATTGTGTTTCTTAATCTGTTATTTTCTTCAACCACTTCCAAAACTGTCTTTGATATCCCATAACATTAAATTTCAAATACTTATTAAGGTATACAAAGACAATCTATATTGCATTATAGCTAGTAGAAAGGGGTTACGTTAACTTACATAAGGGGGGAATAATGCACTAAGGCTTGATAAAGCGGAGATGACGTCACTGATTTCACCTCTGCAGTTCCTATGTTTTTCTATACAGCCTAGCACTGAGATCTCCAAAAGTGGTGAAATCTTAGTGCATCGGCTCCATAGAATATAATAGGAATTGGAGAATTGGTACCACTGGAGAAGTCATCTCCTCTTTATCACTTCTTTATCACGCCTTAGATCATCTCCCCCTGGTGTTATGTCACTTTATGCTGTGTTATTTTGTAATGCTGTTTCAGTAATACATTTATAATTCTTAATTAATAAACTCCATAAAACAACATAGCTGCTGTCCATTTTTGAAACCAGAAACCTTTCAAACATGACCTCAAGATGTCTCGACTGCAGAGATTAAAATAGATAATTACCAGCAATACTCTACCGGAAAGTGAAAGTCAAGCAACACAAACATTACCAACGAAAAGACCTCACTGATTCGACAGACAGAGGTTAAGCTTCTCAATGATCACAAAATAGACTAGCTAATAAGGAACATAGCAGGGAAAGTTAATTAAATCTTTTTGGAAGGCTGACCAACAGTGCTGTTAATTACAGTTACATAAAGTAAATGGATTAAACACTTGGTATTAAAGAAGTCCAGCAAAACACTAGAGATGTAATCTGTACTAGGCAAAAGAAGCATAAAGTAAATCCTGGATTTGCAGTGACTGGCACCAAATAACTTTTGCACAGTTCATTGATCTGATAGATGAAGAGTTGGGGGTGTGGGGGTGCAAAAGAAGGATCAGAGGAGTTAGGGGTGACGGATGAGAGGGACGAAAAGAGAAAACATTTCAGAGAAGGTTTTGAAGAAGAAGGAGGGAAATAGTGGGACTTATTAAACTATAGAGGTAAAGGAAGAAGAAGAGGGAACACAAGGTGGGGGAGAATTTTACGTAACAGGCTAGGGAAGAGAAATGTTACAGTTTACCATAAGTTATATTTTGCATAACTCTCAGGACTCCAATTGTAGCAAGAAAGTGTAATAAATGTAAATAATAGATCATATTTTCAGTTACAGTAACATAACCTTTCTCAAGAGCTCTCTCTCACGCTCACTCTATTATATATATATATATATATATATATATATATATATATATATATATATATATATATATACACACACACATTCTTTGCTCTTAGTCCATGTGACTGGGCACATGAGCACATTAACGCGGAGGCGTCTGACAAATGTTTGGAGGAACTACCTCTTTGCTTCTTTAAACAAATGCTCAGTAGAGACTGGATTCTTGTAAGTCCAAGATGTTCCCACCGTACTGGTGGAATGCGCCGTAACCTGAAAGGGCACAGTCTTCCTCATAAGGAAATATGCCTGGTGAAGGGCTGCCTTAATCCAAAAAGCCACTCTCACCTTAGAAGCAGCCTGGCCTGCACAATGGCCCTCAAGGATGACAAAAATAAATGGTTGAATGCTATGAACATAGTAATTCAAGAACCTAACCACATCCAAGAGATTAATCTCCGTCTTCTGTCTATTAGTTGAAGCTGGACAGAAAAAAGGAAAAAACACTCTCTTGAGTGATGTGAAGCTCAGAAACAACCTTAGTTAGGAACTGTATGGAAGTCCTCAAAACCACTCTATCAGAGTGGAAGTTTGACCACCCGTCAAATTGACAATAGCCAATAGAAAGACTTGAACATCAAGAAACACAAGGAAACCAAAGACAATAGTTCAAAAGGAGTCTTCTGAATCATTCCCAGAACCAGGGTTCAAATTCCATTGAGGAGTGGGATCCCAAAAGCCAGCTTCAGATAACCAGTGCCAGTCACAAGGACAAATGAGGCCTCTAAAGCCACCAACAAAGATCCTACTTTGTCCTGTTGGACAGAGATATGGCAGGGAAAGGTGACACCTGCAGCTCCCACATAAGAAATTGAGCAAAAAAGACTGCTTCCAGGGCACCATCCCAGGTCACCATTCCTGCACCTTCACAGACGACATGGCTGCCGACTCAGTCACCTCAAGGGAAAATTACCAAATCTTGTTGTGTGGTAGAAAAACCTTCACCTGAAGACTGTCAAATATCATGCCAAAAACGTGAAGGACTTGGGAAGGAACCAGGAAATCATTTCTTGAAATTGAAAATCCAACCATGTTGCTCCAGAATGGACACACAAGAATAAATCTGAGCTCGGAAGATCTTCTCTGAAGGATCCTTTAGTAAAAGTTAATTCAGATTGGGAGTCAAAGAGATGACTTGAGAGAAGATAAGAGCTGACAGGACTGACAAAATTTCTGAATACCCATGGAGCAGACGCCAATCAAAAAGGGAGAGCAGTCAACTGAAAATTGTGATCTTGGAATGCAAACCGCAGGAAGCACTGATGTTCTGTGTGGATAGTGATGTGCAGATGAGCATCCTTTATATCTAGGGAAGCCAAAAATCCCCCTGGACACATGGCAGCAATAGAATCAAGGACTCCATCATGAACACCACGAAATAAGCACAAAATGGTTGAGGCATTTTAAACCCAGAATAGGATGGCATCCTCTGTCTTTTTTGGGGATGATGAAAAGATTGGAATAGAATTCTGTGAATGTTTCCCAAGAAGCAACTGGTATTAACACCTGCATGTCTAGCAGGGAAGAAACTGCATTCAAAAATAGATGTCTTTGCTCGAAATTTGCCCGCATCTGGATGCGAAGAAATGACATGGCAGAAGGGAATTGAAATCTATGCAGTACCCTTCTGAAATTACCTGCAAAACCCATTGGTCCATCAAGGACACGGACCACACACTGTGGAAAAACGTAGATGACCTCCTATAGCCTGAGGTGGACCAGACCCCACGCAGAGGTAGGTTTGTCAGTTTGGGGATTCTGTATAGGCTTCTTGCCTAACCAAGCCTGCTTGGATTTTGGGGTAGAATGTACCTGGGTTGCCAAGGGAAGTGGTGCCCTGGGTGCTTACCCATACTGGCAGGGGTAAAGGAACCACACGTCTTCCATGAAAATAAAAGAAGGTTATGAGTAACTTGAGGCAACAAAGTGCTCTTACCTCCAGTGGTGTGACTGATAACCTTGTCCAGGTCTGGGCCAACAGTTGTTTTCCCACAAAGGAGAGAGTAACCAAAGATATCTTGGAAGACTGGTCAGCTGAACAAATCTCAAGCCACAGAGTGCAACACACAGCCACAAAGAAAACTGATGCTTTTCCAGTAAGCTTAGCGACCTCAAACATTACTTCTCTAAGGGAAGCATTAGCTTCAATGATCTTGGATAAAATAACTTCCAGCTCCTCTTTGGGTGTGTCTGCTTGATCGACATCCAAAAGATGATCCCCCCAAAAACAGCCATAGCCATTTACCCATACAATGGCAAAAGTGGGGTGTAAGGAAGCACCAAAAGCAGTAAAACTTGCTTTCAAAAAGGAATCCAGGCATCTGTGCCCCCAATATTAAGAGCCGTGGCATCTGCCATTGCAAAGCAGTATTCTTGGAAAGGAGAGAAACTGGAGGATCTAAATCACCACTGCCAATAAATGTCTGTTCCCAAGTGAAGAGAAAAGTCCCATATAGCAAGAAACGCCCATAGACAATGCATGGGTTAAAAACTCACTATTGCATAGAAAAGGAACATCAAAGTTTAAAATCCTTCACAGATTTACTGAACAAGCAAGCCCATAGAGTGCAATTGAGGCTAACAAACCATAGAAATATGTGACTGCCAGACAAAGAAATGGGGGGGGACAAGTTGATAAAACAAAGCATCCTCCACTAACTCTGGTCCTGAAAGCCTGTACCATGGTCAGTCCATCCAAAGGAGGCAAGGAATAGGACTCCACCTAATGGAACATTATAATGCCCCACAACCTGCAGCAGAAAATAAAAAAGGAAGGCCAACTATGACAGAAGCTTCTACCATGTATCTCCTGTAACGTCATTTTAAAATGGAGCATGTTCGTGCAGAGTTAAAGTGGTGCAAGATGGGAGTTTCTTCTTCAGACACCTTTTTTGTCTAAGTACCCTTCCACATAGTTCCTGTGTTCTAATGTGACATGAGAAATATAGGTCTATTTATAAGGAACTTAACAGCTACAAACTGAATACTTTGCACATTTACATATGGTTAAGACAAGAGTATATATTGTAAAATGAAGGATTAATGTATGATATCCATTTACTAAAGACTACCAGAAAAAATGGCTGTTTTTTGGCATGTTTTCAATCTGCATAATTATTAAGGATCAGCTGTTTTTTGGACAGCAGTAACGTAGTTCAAGGACATAACATTCAGATATTATAAACATCCTTCACCTTATCGGAGCAGCTGAAAACAATATTAGGTATTCAATAGGAAAAACATGCGTGAATCGGAAGACAGCATATGTTTTCTACTAAGTGAAATTATTAGGATTTTATAATAAGTTTTACTACCTCACATTTCTTATGTATTTTCTAGTGTTACTTGATCATTATTAAATCTGAATATCATTATATATGGTAGCTGCTTTCCCTGATGCTCATAGTAAATAAACCCCAAAGAGTTTAGCTTCTCCGTAATGAAGATGCCACAGAAAATACCCATCATGCTTATAAATTTTGTTAATATAACTAGTGAAATTGTTTTTTTATTATATAAATTAGAAAATGAGTACATTACAATTTTGTAAAAGGTTCTTCTTGGCAAAACTGAGCAATGTGATTCTTGTAATTCAAACCAACTGACTAAAAATAATAAAAAAATAAAAGGCAACTATGAATGGGCTAGTGCCCTATCAGCAAGTCTGCTTCACTGGAAGAATATTAGCCATGGAAGTGAAGGCTGTATTTCAAGCCCATGCGGATAAGTGGGAGAGTCAAACAGGGCTAGGAAAAGTGAACCAGATGCTCTCCTGTTTATTTCGCAATACTGACTAAACTGAGAAATTTGGAGTCTTGCAGTTCAGTCACATGGAGCAGTGGCAGCAACCTCCATAGACTACTAGGTAAGGGTATTTTAACACAATCCTAGCAGTCTATGGGGAAAACACACCCAACAAGAGAAGCCTCAGACCGTTTGGTTGTGTCCAGCTCCCTTCTACCATACACAAGGGTCAGTTTTATGACCCCCCAAGAAGGTGATAGGAGCCATTTTGGTGTAGAAAAAACAGTTTCAGATGTTTTATTAATTCTGCTCCCATAGGCGCAGACTTCATTAAACATTAAAATTAACCTTTAAAGAACAAACAGTCCCCTTCCTCTCGGAAGTCTGAGATCTCATATGTTCTTATATAAATTGCACAGTGTATCTGTATATTTTTCCTACTGTCTCATTTCTGGTGAGGTAGAAATAGAATGAATGTGACACAAGTGTCAAGGGATATAGCAGAATCTGTGTGATTACCTGCCAATCGCCATCAGTTATGTGCATAAAGCAACTTCTGCAAGTAAATGTGCTTTTCCAAAACAGCATCAAGGTCATGCAAGCTGCTAGGTAAATTTTTCTTTTCTTTCTCCAATACTTGTAGGTCAGGCAATATTTCATTTCTGCGTGCTGAGACTACGGATCTAAATATCCTGTATTAAAGCTCATGAAATATCACTCATAGTCCAATGTGCTGTGTTTTAACCCTTTTTATGCTAGATGTGTGCAAGAAAGACAGTGACTGGAAGAGGGAGACAATGGGGAAGATGCACTGAGGTGTGATACAGAGGTGATACAGCAGAGATGACTTCTCCAGTGATATTACATCTCCAAGTCCTATGTTATTATAGGAAGCCTCCAACATTGGAGATCTCCATGCTCAGCCCATATAGAATAACATAGGAACTGGAGAAGAGATATCACAGGAGAAGTCATCTCTGCTTTATCACCTCTGTATCACTCCTCAGTGCATAACCCGCAATGTATGAGTGTGTGTGTGTGTGTGTGTGGGGGGGTAACTGTATGAGAGAGAGCAAGCGAGAGAGAGAGAGAGAATGTGTGACTGCAGGTCTGAGAGGGAGACAATAGAAGTGTGTGGACACCTGAGTGTGAGACTATGTGTTTGAGAAACAGTGTGAATGTGTGTGTGTAAGTGGGAGACAATGTGTATGTGTGGAGGGTACCAATGTGGGAGAGAGCGAGAGTATGTGTGTTAGCCAGAGAGTATGTGACTGTGCATGAGAGGAAGAGAAAGTGACTGTGTATGTGTGCATGTGTGTGAGAGAGTGGTAGAGAGACAGTGCATATGTATGTATGTGTGTGTGCGACTTCTTGAGTATGACTGTGTGTGAGAGAGTGTGATAGTGTGTGTTTCACAGAAAGAGTGTGACTGTGTTTGTGTCTGCATGAGAAACAGTGTGACTGTGTGTGAGAGAACCAAAGCGAGACTATGTTTTATATTGGCAGTGCTCATTTTACCCACTGACCAGATACAAAGGCAGAGGGTGATTTTAGTGCTTGGAGATGTCAACTAGAAAATGTATTGGCCAAACTCCTGCTTAAGTAAAGCCACTGAATAATGCTAGTACTACTACCTGCATTGTGAGGTAGTATCAGAGGCATTGTGACAACAATCTTGATAGGTGTCGGAGAATTAATAGTATTGTATTGCATACAAATCGGATGAGATAGGGCAACAGCTTTCTTTTTTTGTGTCTTATGGCAATAACATCTCTTCTACAATTCTTCACGGCTCTGTGCTGGGTATGCTACTTTTCTCCATGTACATCCTTTCATTGGGTGAACTTATCAATTCATATCATTATATGATGACAATAACTACGTTTATATGTCTACTCCTGATCTTTCACCTCAAATTCAGTTACAAATTTCAGACTGCCTCAATATCGTCCTGGATAGCCCAACGTCATCTGAAGGTAAACATGTCCAAAACCAATCTTCTCATTTTTCCTCCAAGATCTCGCTCAACACCCAGCTTCAACATTACAGTTGATGGAACTGACATTTCTCTGGTCAGCTCAGCAAGATGCATTGGGACATTATTTAATTCCTGCATTTCCTTCTCCTCTCACATTAACTCAGTGGCTAGCACCTGTCATTTCTTCCTCCGCAAAATTGCTAAAATCCATACCTTCCTGTCCCAAGAAATTAAAACTCTTATGCAATCCCTCATTCTGCCCCACTTAGACTATTGCAATGTCCTACTAACTGGCCTCCCAGCTTCCCATATTTCCCCTATGCACTCTATCTTAAACTCAGCTGCACGAATCACCTCACTTTCCCCAAAAACTGAACCTGCTCACATCATTCTTAGACATCTGACATGACTCCCAGTTCAGCAATATATCACTTACAAAATCATTCTTCTTACCATTAATGCTCTCTACAGCACTGCACCTTCACTACCACCACCAGCTTACATCTCTTCCCTGATCTCCAGCCTCTTCCTTCTCTCAGCACACAACACCCTTATTGTTGCACCATCCACACCCTCTGCCCTCCCCCATCTCAAACCTTTCTCACTTTCCACTCCCTACCTATAGAACTCCATACCTTTCTCCCTATTTCTAGAACAATCCCCCTCTGTCTTTAAGTCTACCATGAAATCTTATCTTCTGGAGATCTAGCACCATGCACTATCTTTTAGTAAAACTCAGCACTAGAACTCACAAAACATGAGACCCTTATACACTGCTGTCTGTGTCCTATTAACCATTTAGACTGTAAGCTACTTGGGGCAGGGACCTTTCTCCTATTGTTTCTATGAATGTGACACTTATCTTATCCCCATTTATTTATTGTAACATAATACTGTTGTAAGTTGCCGTGTACACTGTGTGGCACCATATAAATAAGGATATACATAGATAATGTATAATAAATAATAATAATAATAATGTCATCATATGGTGTGATTTATTCCTTTTTCAAGTATGCTCAATGAATAAATGAATGAACTTTTTTTTTTAATGAAAATCTATGTTATAGGACTTTCTTGCTTATTAAATCAAGGGTACTCCCATGGCTGGCAGTTGTTTTATTAAATAATGATAGCCTTTCAAAAGTGATAAAGCTATCACATTCTATGGAGAACTGTAGTTGGTGACAGAATAACTATTGAACATCAGGTAAAATGTAGGTAAACTTTCTGAACAACATAGCCATACCTGGGAACTTTCAAAATGAGCTGAGCCGGATATCTTGTAAATATTAGCTCTTAAATGTACCCATAATATCAATTCTTAGTGATTTGTCCCTGCTTGATCTAATCAAGAGATGCCACAAACAGTCATCAATGAACCATTAACATGAAATAACTGCTTGAGAACACACAAGACAAACTGGACTTCTCCCTCTGTAAGCACACTTTGTAGAACGTTCCAATGAAGTATTTATTTCTAAATAGCGTGATTTCAGCTCTGCTGAAGAGCCTCTGCCTGGTCAAATGACCAGAATCTGCAGCTGTCAGCTAGATGGCAGACTTGAGTGAAACAGCCAGGAAAAGGTAACTTTAGCAAGTCATATCTCTCAAACCATAAAGGTTTGAGAGATAAGACTTACATCGATTTTAATCTTTTTTAATGTCTACAATATTAAATCAACTTAAAATTAACCATTACTTTTAACTTTGGAATAATTAATTTTCCAGCAGTGGGAGTACCCTTGTTGTTTTCAACAGGAACATATCTACAATATATGGTTTACTAGTAAAATAAGTTTACACTTCCTTAAGGTTTAATGTGCTAAGTGAGGCAGTAAGGCAAATGATGATGTAGCTTTCACTTCGTGATTGTTGATCCTACTGTGTTCACTCAGAAATCCAATCACTTAGATATTATTTGTATCCTTTTATTAATCTCTACATTTGTAATACTTTATCTCTAACTTCTGTAGAATGTTCTTTGATCTCCATTTTCCTTCAGATCCACAGACTGACCAAAGATCCGTCAACAATGGGGTTTTACTATGAAAACATGACAGCTGGTTCACAGATGGAGGACAATGGTAAAGGAATGTGTCCTCAGTGCAACATGTTTCATTCCTGTAAACTGAGAGTTTCCACAGCACAGGGGCTGAATACTTATTTATATAATATATATATTATTTCAGTTTTCTTAAAAATATTTCTCAAAATGTCACTTTATAATAATTAATTTTGAGTTTCAGTGGTTTAAAATAAAATATACAGATAAAACTACAATGTACCATTTGTAATTCAGTAATAAGGAAGGATTGGACAGGGTTCTGAATACTTTTGCATATAGATTGCATTTTGCAATGCTGCACTTTTTATATAATGTTCAAAATGGTACATACAAAAGTCATGATTACATATACATATATGCATAACTGCTAAAACACATTGGGGGAGATGTACTAAGGTGTTATAGGAAGGTGATGGAGTGGAGATGACTTCTCCAGTGATATCACTTCTCCAATTCCTATGTTATTATAAGATCACTACATCTTAGAGATCTTAGTGCATTGGATCTATAGAATAATATAGGAATTGGAGGAGAGATATCACTGGAGAAGTCATCTTCACTTTATCACTCCTTAGTGCATTAACCCCATTGTCTCTGTATACAGATTTACTATTGCTTCGCAATGGGGGAGATTCACTAAGTGGTGATAAAGAGGTGATAAAGTGGAGAAGACTTCTCCAGTTGCTATGTTATTCTATAGAGCCTTTTCGCTAAGAGCTACAAGGCTCCACAGAATAACATAGGAACTGGAAAAGAGATATAACTGGACAAGACATCTCCACTTTATCACCTCTTTATCACCACTTAATGAATCTCCCCCTATGGGCTGCACAACCCTTTGTTGCCTGCACAGTCAACCGAGCAGAGTAAAACCTACATCCTGTGCTGCTTATTGGGTCACACCCCTAAAAACTGATTGGCTACAACTCTCAGAGGATGGAAGCTGTCATCTGCAAGTGTAATATTTATGGGAAGAAATGAAACACTGCATGCTAAACAGGACTTTAACCCTTTGAGTGCCAGATGTGTACGCAACACATTGCAAAGGGTTGAGTTCCAACATATATTGCTTTAAATTTTAAAACTTTGGTTAAAAAGGTACAACATGTTCATGTTCACACTCAAAAAGGCACTGCATCTGCTAAAAAAGCACTGTTGAAATCTGTAGTCCATCAGCATCTAGAAAACCACAGGTTTCCCACCCTGCTCTAAATTCAGGAAAAAGGGAATGAAGTCCTCGTGATTGCCATCTCTGACATTTGGAAACATGAACACATGTAAATATCACTGGGGACCCTGCTGTTATCCATCTGTTGCCAAGGTACCTTGAGAAAAATATCCCACAGGTATCCGTCCATAATACAGAGCCTCATATCATAGAGGAAATGGCCTTTATTTAATTGGACTTAACTATTAGGTGAACAGTTGTCACAAGTTTTAGCAGAGATGCCAGGGATTCATGAGTTTTCCCCGGGATATTTTTGGCACAGCTTTATAATGCTAATAGTAACCTAGATTCAACAGAAACAAGTGAATCTAGTTTGTGCTCTCTGTATATCTTCCCCCAGGGCAGTCATATAGATGTTGTTACCTAATTGTGTTGAGGTTATTCTACTCCATTTCACTTTATGCTGATCAGAGGGATAGCTTACAATTAGAAAAGCTAAATATCTGACAGTAACACACCTACACATAGAGGGCCATATTCAGGAGGATAAAGAGGAGCAATTCTGGAGTACACCAACTGCACCATAGGGGACAAATAAGATTTCCCCATATTCCCAATGATTTAAATTAGGCTTTTAACCCTTTGAGTGCCAGAGGGGCAGCCAACACATTGACTACTAGCCATGTTTGGAAAACATTGAGAAGGAATACAGTGGAGACCTCTCTGGCATTCAAGGGGTTAAATTCCCCATTTAAAAGAACAGTAACCCTTTATTATGAGTAAAACAAGTATACTCCACTGACAGCAGACACTTCCCAATATTATTACAGTTCAAACTTGTGTTTTTTTCATGAAACTGTTAGCAACAGTGCCATCTGGTGTCCAATATTCTATAATATAAAAGGCCAGATGTATGTTTGCCCGTTGCAGTTATGCGCAATATAGATTGCCCGAACGCACAGAATGCTGGTCTGTCTACACGGGCTTTTACACTAGTATAATATAATCCACCAACGTTATATTTATTATTTGTATTATAATGAATAATTGAGAGTTTTGGTTGCACAAGATGGACGTATACACTACCAATTCAAGCTGCCCCATAATGTGATTGATTAGATGCATTTCTTGCTTTTATAGAGGCAAATGTAACCCTTTAAGGACCAGAGGGGTGTGTAACCCATGGGATGCACACCCCTCCTGTCTTTTGAAAATGTTAAAAAAGGAGCTATTCAGGAATATACTTTTCCTTTCATTAGTGGAGATTTTTTTATTTAAGATTAATTTTATCCTGTGGGCGAAGTGAGACACACTGTCTGCAATTCTCCAAGGAATGTAACAGTATTAGTATCTTGTTAGGACAAGAGGTCATAGTCTAACATTAGAGGGACAGGGGCTTAGATTAATGTAGTAAAGATTTACTTCACTGAGAGGGCAGTAGATAAGTGGAATAGCCTACTAACAGAAGTCTTAGAGGTTAATACAGTGAGGAAATGTAAGCATGCATGGGATAGGCGTACGATTATCATGAATATAAGATAAAACCAAGGACCAAGTAAGGTTTCAAGTTTTTACAGTAGGAAAAATGGTCCGAATGGTTCTTAACCCTTTGAGTGCCAGAGGGGTATGCAACGCATTGCAAATCAATGCATTGCGTACCCCTCTGGCACTCAAAGGGTTAAAGGGATAGTAATGTATCAAACAAAATGCTGCTCTGATTCATCTTAATACTTTTTGTCCCATGTAGAGATGTATTTCAATACTATCAGACTTGTAGTTCAACTGCAATTGTATGAGAAAGTATCCCCTACATCCATCATGCTGCTCTCCAAGCCGGTCTGGATGGAGAACAGCGAGGAACAATCTACTGTCAAGGGGGGCAGGGTTTTCCTTGTGCTCACAGAAAGGAGATTGTCCCTTGCTGCAACCTGTCCGGTCAATCGACATATGACGGAAGACGGCTAAAAGGGGCAGGAGGGGGATACTTTCTTGTTCAATTACTGTTGAACTACAAGTCTGATAGTATTGAAATACAGCTCTACATGGGACAAATAGTATGAAGGATAATCAGAGCTGCATTTTGTTTACTACCCATTTAACTGCTGTCAAATTCGAAGTGTCATCACATTGTGAAAATTTTAACTGTTATACATTTTTGTAAAGTAATTGTGAGCAGTGGGAGTACATTTGTTTTACTCAAAAGGAAAAGCCCTGCAAGATACATTTTTTAAAGCATTAGAAAAAAAAAATGTTACTGTTCTTTTAAATCATTAGTACATTTCACCTGTCCCCTGTTATGCAATTGGTTTGTTTCAGAAATACTCCTCTTTACTTCATGAATACAGCACAAAAACACTTCCTATATATTTTACACCGGTAATACATGAACCTTATTGTACTGTTCAGATGTATTATGAACATCTGAATGTTTAGGACATTTTCACATTGACGCCCATCACCTCTTATATACACACCAAAGTCCAACATACATCATCATTAGAGCATTCGCATAGAAAGTAAATATGCAACAAAGATGGCCTGCACAGCGGCCTGTGGAGCCACTGCCAGACCTTTTACATGAAACTTAATGGAAGTTGTGACATTCACCAAAACGTCCAATGAATGGCCAAGCCACATGGATACCAACCAGTAATATCAGATGAAGATTATGTGTCCTGGCCATAAAACATGAATCTCCAGTGTCCACATCGGAGGTAGAAAGCAGGAGCAGGTGTTGCAGGGGGATACTGCAGTTCTGTTATCTGTGTGAAAGAGCCCTCATCCTGCAGCTTAGTCTAACTAACACCAAGAAAAAATGGAATTATATACTTTTGAATATCCTGTAATCCGTAACAGTATTTGCAAATACTCTCTGGAACAGATTTTTTAAATCTAATATTAATTTTGCAATAACTATGTATCCATACAGGACCCAAGAGCCTGTGTTTCTTTTTCTAAGCAGCCTTGTAAAAAGTCACAGAACTGATACTACAGTAATGTCTGTAAACTGTCATAAAAACATAACTACCTTTATGACTAGGCAAGGGTATGTTCTAACAGCACAGCTTTCTACTCACTCACACTTTAGAAATACATTAGATTAAAAAAACATATTTTAATAGATGCCGACTAGCAGTACAGGATGTTATTAAAAGTATTTGATCCCATTTTTATATTAGGCAATATTTCCCTGTAAATCATCTATCAAGCTTTGTAATCTAAATAGCATTTAATATTATAAGAGAACTGTAAATCAGGGTTAGTTTTCCTACTAGGAACAGAAGGCAACCACATAGTGCACACAGAACTAAATTCAACATGGGCATCTAGAGGTTGACACTTGCCCCCCCTACAATTACCCCCTCCATATAAACAAAGGGTCTATATGGGCTGGCCTGGGGGTCATATTATCACTTTGCCCCCCCACACCAGAAAAATTTCTACTGACACCACTGAAATTCAATAAACTACTGAAGAGCGATTCTGGAGCAAACCAACTGCATGGGGACAAATGAAAAGTCTGAATTATTTAAAAGGGGCTTTTAACCGCTTAAAGGACCAGTAAACTTTTTTTTATGAAAACACATATTTTAAAGCGCACTTCCTGCTGAATAAAACAAGGTCACTCCCATCACTGTCAGATGTTTTATTCAAAAATTATAATAGTTCAAATAATAAGGAAGTGAATTTACTGTGTTTACTTCCTGATAGTTCTGACAGGAAGTGACAGGCAGTTTCTATCACATTCTATGGAAAACTGTATATTACTGACTTTTCTGACTTTCCTCTCCATTAGAATCTAACAGCAAATCTAATTAGAATTTGATCACTAGAGGGCACTGCTAATGTAAAAAAACATGGGTTTAAACTGTAATAACTCTGGAAATATAAAGCTCTTGGCAGTGGGAGTACCATTATTTTACTGAATAGGAAAATCCCTACAATATATATTTTTTCATAAAAAAAGTTTACTGCTCCTTTAAATACTAGAGGGGTCTCCAATGCAATGCTAAGCCTTATATTGCAGTTGTTTTTATTCCAGAATTGCACCACTTTAGCTAATTGAATTTAGTCCACCATTTTGAGGAGCTGACCATGCTCAGTGTTCCATTGAGGGTGTGTTCAGTACAGTTGCGTTCCCAATGCACCAGACACATGATCCTGATTCATATTGGTTGGTTTATTTATTAATCTATTAGTGTAATGTACAAGTGAAATACTATATTGGTCTGTTTATCCGGCAGTTTATATACCCCACTACTTGACAGTTGGTGTTTTTTTTTTAATTTCTTTTATATGCTATAATCTAAAGGTATTTCTGTGGCAGGCACTTGGTGGGGGGTTACAGGAGGAGTGTGTTGTGGATATGGGTGTAATTGAGAGCACCTTAGGGTGCCTTCCATAGGACTTCTACCGTTTGGTGTGACTAGCTATAACTGATGAAGGAAAGCATTCAGTTCCCACAAATGTAACATTTTAAGGATCCCCAGCCCCTGCTGAGTTTGCTGCACCAGTCCTCAGTACGCTGTCCTGTGCTTTGTGCCCTATTTACACTTCAGCTGGTGTAAAACTGGTGGAGATACTGTAGGATGACATTTTGTGTAGGATATTCATCACTATGGGCCTTATGTATAAAATCAGCTTGTGACAATTCTGGAGCAACCCATCTGCATCATAGTGGAATAATAGACATCTGCAAAATTCCCATTATTTTGAATGGGGATTTTAATCCCTTGAATGCTAGAGAGGTTGTAATGCCACATTTAGATTCATTTTTCTTTGACACACATGGTTTGCTCCAGAATTGCTCTAGTCTATGTTTATAATGTCCTATAACTCCTGATTGTGCACCCATCTCTACTTTGTTGTGTTGGACTACATCTCCCATCATCCACAGGCATTGGATTTGTAGTTCAGAAACAGCTGGCTAAACATAGGTTGCTCAGACTGCACTATGACATGTTGCAGGCAGAGAGACCTAAATCACCTTATCAGATACCATAATAATCTTGAAACTGACATGAAGAAAGCTCTCCTACATCCACATAATTTATTATTGTGTACGTTTGATTTACTTATCCTTTCTGGGAACATTTTGCTGTGGACTCCATAGAAAGGGAGTCCTGTGGTACTGCTGAGGGAGAAAAATGATACGATTTGTGTCAAAAAGGGGTGGGGCTTAATTGTGAGTGGGACGGAGTTTATAAAATGAAAAAAAAGCATACTAAATAGGCTTAAGAAGGAGGAGAAGAGGCCGGGGAGTGGGAGGAACACACTGGAAGGAGGAGAAGTGGGCAGAGTTTCATTAGAAACTCCCCACATCTGGAGAATCAGCCTCTGCCCCAGAGCCCCAGTAATCAACAGCCAAAATCAGAGTCTCCGGGGCAAATCCAGAGAGCTCCCAGCTATGGAGATAGACATAGTCAGGTTATATCACCATAACTCAGATATGTTGTAACAGAAAAACAGGGCACCACAGGGGATAAATAAACATTCCCACTGAATGTTAAATAGCACTGTAACCCTTTGAGTGCCAGAGATGTATCCAGTGTATTGCATTGCATTGGATACATCTCTGGTACTCAAAGGGTTAACCTTTGAAGGCAACAGAGGTATCCAACACATTATGAAGCAATAAGCAGACACATCTCTAATATTCCAGGTGTTAAAAGCCCAGATCATATCCATGGAAATGTGAATCCCTATGATGCAGTTAGATTGTCTCTCAATGACCAGACCTGTGAATACTCCAGATCTGCCGCAGAGACACTGGATTTTAGATTGAATTACTGGGAACATAGGCTGATTCTCCAGCTTTCATGAGTTTCCTGGGTAACTCCACCCACTTCTCATTCATTCTGCCTACTTCCCACTTTCCACCACTTCCTATCCATTCTAATACTAAACCCTACTTTTCCTCCTTTCAATCCTGATTAAGACCCACCCACTTGATTTAGACGCACACACTTTATGAGATTTGTATTATTTAGACATGCCCATTCCCAGCCTCTGAGGGTGCCACAAAGAAGAACTTTCCTAGGTATGACTATTCTATTGAATACAAGACCCAAAGCCAGATAAATCACAATTAAAGAAAGGTGTCCAGGCTAAAGTATATTTTTAGCCCCCATTCCACATAAAGAAAATCAATACGAAAAATATGTAATACAGGTATTTCTGTTTGCCTCATTCAAATAGGATTCTAAAGATGTTCGGGCCTTAAACTGGAACTGTCACTTGTCCACATTATCACAGTGCGAGCATCCTTACTGATAGGATTTGAATGACTAAGTTTGTCTGTTTATGCAAAAGAGTTAGAAGTGGCCAGCAGGAACTGATAGATGGGAAGGAGAGCAGTATGAAATGTTAGTATCGTGCTGGGCTGGTATGCCAGCCAGTATGGTCTAATTTGCATTAAGCCATAAAAAAATAAAGTCTCATAAAGAATCATTTTTAGTAAGAAAATAAAATATAACAAATGTAGGTGGTTTTAAAAGTGCTTTCAAAATCCCTAAGACAAAATGCTAGTTCCATTTGAAGGCTTTGCACCTGCAAAACAAGAGATAATTCTGTCTAGTCATGTCCAGTAAGTTGTGAACCTGAATTGGTCCTATATGTTCTTACTAGTTTAAAAGCCCGTGTACACAGGCCAAGGTCCAGGTGATGTTAACCCTTTGAGTGCCAGAGAGGTATGCAATGCATTGCTTGACGCAGTCATGCACTGAGAGACTGCCTGAAAGCACAGAATGCTCCCAGCACAGAATTCCCAGCATTCTGTGCTCCCAGCACAGAACTCCCAGCATTCTGTGCTCTCAGAATCCTGTGCTTTCGGGCAGTCTCTACTGTGCATGAAGGCTTCTGACAAACATCCTAGCAAATTATTATATAGGATGTCATTATGCACACCAGTGCTACACACCTACACTATGATGAACAAAGACAAGGTGATTAGTCCCCAACTGTACTGCATCCATCAATCTACAAGTATAGAGATTTAGTACATGCTGTAAGATACTTTCATTTCTCGCATACGTCTTTCATATTCATAGCAATCTCAGCAAAATATGGCATCTCTTAATCCAACAGTAGGCTTATATGATAATTCGGTTATCTCAAGAGAACAGCCATATGCATTTGGGTCTCATATTTGCAAAGCCTAAGACAATACATGGGCTGCAGGTTTTAGATACAAGAAAGTGTACTGTTTAACCCCTTGGATGCTAGAGGTCTCATACACATTGTGAAGCAGTATGTTGGAGTCCTCTTTAGCACCCAGTGGGTTAAATTCAACAACCTATACTGACGTTTGACATGGATATATTTTCTGGTGAAAAGTATAAAAAGAAAGACAGGGCCCCAAATCATGCCTGTTGTGCCCTACAGGATTAGGTGGGAAAATGTCACCTCACCATTGCAGCTCTGATTGTATCCCATTCATTGACTGTGCAAATGGACCAATCCAATACCAGCAGCTGCACTTTGAGATGTGTTGAAGCCAAGGACTGGCTGTCTACTGTCTTAAAATTAAAATGTCTGCTATAAAGGTCCAAGCCATTTATGTCTATTAAAGCACACGGCCCATAAAGCATTCCAGCGACTGGCACAACGCAGTGTATGGTCCCTTTAGTGAATATCAGCACCTGCACTCTGCTATTGTTAACCCTTTGAGTGCCATAGGGGTACGCAACGCATTGCAAAGCAATGTGTTGCGTACCCCTCTGGCACTCAAAGGGTTAAGGTTAGCAAGTCCAGGATACATTCCCAGTATCACGTACAGGAAAAGTCATTTCCTTAACATAGGGCACAGAAGAAAGGAACATCTCAAAATGTCCCTACCATTCACCAGTGCCCTGCTCTTGGGGAATATAGTTTTAAAAAGAGCATGTTAGGCCTAGTAGTAGCCTGGCTTAGTAGTAGCTTAGTAAATGTAGGGCTAAGAAATCAATTCTAGCACCTAGTTTAGAGTATAATTATACTTTCCCCTACTAGGTTTTCTTTTAGGACAGCCAGTTTTTAAGTGCTATTGTTATACTTATTTTTAGCTTAAACCATTAGTATTGTATGATTTATTGGTTGCTTAGTAGCCTATGTTTAGAAGATATATATATAGTCAAGATGTTTATGTTTTAGATATAATATTTTGTGTATACCCAAGTAATTTCTAGTTAGGTATTAGGTAGGAGAGTGGATATACAGTAAGGATTTGTATTATTGGATGTTTGGAATGTTTAATTGTCATAGTGAACACTTGACCATCTTGTAGGCAGTCGTTGGCCTAATAATACAGCACATTCTAATTGCAAGCAGCGACTGGCATTGATTATGCCCACCAGACCTTTGGGCTGATAGCTGCTGATGATGTTGTGTTGATGTGGTTAATTCTGTAGGTCTAGCAAAGGACATCCATCTGTCTTAATGCTGTTTTTGTTATACCTTCAAATGGTGCATTTCTTTCTTGGAGGGGTGAGGTCCTAAGGGGGGTGTTAAGGGCTATGATGTTTAGGCTGCTCAGGTGTGTCTCCTTCAATCAAGTAAATATCACAACATAGTAAATACGGTTGAGAAAAGACAGAAGTCCATCAAGTTCAACCTTTGCCTCATAGCCCAGAGACATGAGGATTATATAGCTTTCCTGTTGCCATGTAAGTTAGTCTTTATCAGACTTTACTGTTTTCCCTACTAATACGCAGTATAACCATATCCTTGGGCAAGTAATTCCATAATTTAACAGACCTTACTGTTAAAAACCCTTTCCTCTGCTGAAGCTGAAACCTCCTTTCTTCTAATTTCAAGGGGTGTCCCCTGGTCACCTGATCAGGCCTTGGAATAAATAGCTCTACAGAGAGATCCTTGTATTGACCTCTCATATACCTGTACATTGTGATAAAATCTCCTCTTAATCATCTTTTCTCTAGAATAAATAAACCAAGTCTGTCTAGTTTTTCCTCATACATAAAGTCCTCCATTCCCTTAATTCATTTTGTTGCTCTTCACTGTACTCTAGCCAGTTCTAGAATATCCTTTTTCAGAACTGCTGCCCAAAACTACACTGCTTATTTAAGGTGAGGTCTTACCAATGATTTGTACAATTGCAAAATGATGTTATCCACTCTTGCTTCAATACCACTTTTTATGCAAGACAGGACTTTATTTGCTTTTGCTACTGCTATTTGACACTGGTCAGTGCTTCCAAAAGTTTGTAGTTTACAAGGATTCCCACGTCTTTCTCTAGCAACAAGCCCCCTAAAATTATTCCATTAAGTTTATAAGTAGCTTTCTGATGTTTTCTTCCCAGTGCATGTCTTTACACTTTCCCACATTAAACTTCATATTCCATTTGGTTTCCCAATATCTATATCTATTTCCAGGTCCTTTATAAACACGTTAAAAAGAAGTGGACCAAGTACTGAACTCTGAGGTACTCTTTAAATTTAACTGTATGGAATAATTGTCCATTTACAACCATACACTGTTTCCTATCCTTCAAACAGTTTTCTATCCATTGCACAGGTTATTCCCTAGCCCCAATTTGTTTATTTTATACCCCAGCCTTCTGTGTGGCACTATATCAAATGCCTTTGCAAAATATAGACATACTACATCAACTGCCTTACTATTATCTAGGTTGCTACTTATTTCTTCATAAAAGCTGAAAAGATTTGTTTGGCATGATCTAGTACTCATAAAACTGTGTTAATTCCTGCTAATAATCTTATTTTTTGCATTTTAATCCTGAATATAATCCCTTATTATCCCTAGTAGCAGATTCCCATTACAGGGGTCAAACTCACAGGTCTATAATTCCCAGGTTCTGTTTTAGTTTCCTTCTTAAACAGAGGCACTTCATTGGCTTTACACAGATCTTGTGGCACTGAGACTGTGGTGAGAGAAACTTTAAAGGGATAGTAATACTTTGTTTTATCTTTATTTTATTTTGTAGGCATTAAAAAAACATGAAGAACGATATAAGTCTTATCTCTCAAACCTTTATGGTTTAAGAGATATTCACAAACAAAGTTTCCCCCTCCCTCCCCTTTTTCCAAGTGTAAGCCATCTCTTCTCAGATGTGAATCTGGTTGTAAGACCAGACAGATAACAGCAGGGGACATTCTTCTTTGTATGAAAACAATGAAAGCCCTTCCCCCCTTGACAAGTTTTTCAGCTTTTTCCCTTATCTTAATTGAAGATTGTCCCTCTCTGCAGTCTACCTGGGCACCTCCCTTCTGATCTGGCTGAACGGGGGGGGATACTTTGCTTGTGAATATCTCTTAAACAATAAAGGTTTGCGAGATAAGACTTATATCGTTCTTCATGTTTTTTTAATGCCTACAAAATAAAATAAAGATAAAACGAAGTATTTCTATCCCTTTAACCCCTTAGTGACGGGCGCGTGCAGACGCGGCCGTCACTTAACGCCCGTCTAACTTTTTTTTTTTTTTGCCATTAGAATCCGGAGTCCCCGAACGGCGTGCAGCCGCGCGGGGATCCGGATTTCCTGGACGTACATGTACGTCCTCTGTCACTAAGTGACAGCCACAGAGGACGTACATGTACGTCCTTTGTCGCGAAGGGGTTAAAGAGTAAAAACAGGGGTCTTGCTAACACTGCACTGAGCTCCCGAAGAACCCTTGGATGTATACCATAAGGACCCGGTGCTTTGTCAGCCTTAATTTTGTTCAGTTTTCCAGTGACCATTTCTTATGTTAACCCAATAGCTGATAATGGTATGGTTTTATTTGTTACTTGATGAGGCTTTTCTACCATTCATTGTTCCCCTGTATAGGCTGATGGAAGGAAAGTGCTTAGAAAATCAGCTTTTTCCTTATCCACTCTAATCAACTAACCCATCTCATTTTTGAATGAAGTTTTTTGCAATTTATGTATTTAAAAAAACTTTTGGATTAATCTTGCCCTACCTTGCAAATTGAGTTTCATTATCTATTTTTGCTAATCTAACTGAATTTTTGCAATCTTTGTTGCAGTCCCTGTATTTCAAGAAATAATGTTCTATACCTTCAGACTTAAATGCTTTTTTTCTTGCCATTTTCTTCTTTACATTTGCAGTTAACCACACTGGCTGTGACTTACTTCTTTTGCATTTGTTCCCCATTTGTATATATTGTTGAGTATATTTCTGCGACCTAAATTTGAATTCTGACCATTTTTGCTCAGTACTTTTACCATTAAATAATGCATCCCATTCTATGTGTTGCATTGATGCTCTTGACATTTTGATATTAGCTTTTTAAATTAAGAGTTTTGGTTGAACCTATACAGTTTTGCTTTGCCAAACTGATCTCAAATGTAACAATGTTGTGGTCACTGTTTCCCAATGTTCACATACTTTAATATTGGATATCATTTCTATGTTATTTGTTATCACTAGGTCCAATAATAGGATTTTAGTCTTACCTGTTAAATCCTTTTCTCTTAGTCCAGAGGCCAGAAATTCCCCAGGAGACATGGCGGCTATCACTGTTCGCAGAGACTCCTAGCGGCACGGGGACCTGACCACAAAGGAGTTGAGGCCCTTCAGATCCAAGACAGGACGACAGCCCCAATCCTTTTAGAAACCACAAAGAGGTTGGAGTAGAATCCAAAGCCCCTCTCCTGAGGGGGAACTGGCTCCAGGACTGCCTTGTCCAGAAGGGCCTGTATAGCTTCTTTGAAAAGGCATCTCTTTCTGCTCCCAAGGGAGAACAAGAAACAAAGGTCCTTGGAGGAGGAAGGGAGGTGAAAGGAATCCTGTATCCCGAGGCCACCACCTGTAAAACCCAAGGGTCCACCACAGAAGCCTGCCAAGCTGAGAGGTTGTGACGTAGGCGGCCACCTACCTGCGGGGGGGGGGGGGGGCAGGTCCGGTGAGTCATGCAGAAGAAGGTTTGGAAGGGAAGAACCCTGAAAAGGCAAGGACAGTAAAGCCTTCTTAGAGGCCGTGTCAGCTTAACATATCTTAAGCCAAAGAGCCCGTCTGGCTACCACAGACATGGTAGATGCCCTGGCTACCATACGAACAGCATCAAACAAGGCAGCAGAGACATAACGCTGAGCCTCAGCAATGTTAGCGAGAAGACGCAACATGTCAGAAGTAGTGGCTCCCTGACGGACTGCAGGACTGAGCTGTTCAGTCCAAACAGCCACAGCTCTATTAACCCATGCAGCAGCAAAGGTGGGGTGAAGGGCAAAGCCCGCAGTCACAAAAATAGCCTTGAGAGAAGTCTCAAGCTTTTTGTCAGTCCAGTCTTTACAAGCAGAAGCATCAGCCACTGGCAAGGCGGTTGATTTAGAAAGCCTGGACACTGGGGCATCCACTTTAGGGGGATGAACCCACTGATTAAGGGCTGTTTCAGAAAACAGATAAAGTTTAGCAAACTTTTTAGATGCAGAAAGTTTCTTGTCTGGAAATTTCCATTACTCTGACACCAAGCGGTCAAGGATGGGATTAGGTAGAAACAAAAAACAATTCAGCAGCTCCAACTTCCAACATAAATTTGTCAAACAGCTGTGATATAATAAAGCACAAATATGTTCATCCAGATAATGCTCTGCAATGTAGGTATGGGCGAAACAAGAGCATCTCCATGTGCTCTATTATCAACCATGAAACATACAAACAAAACCTCTCACATAGATACACTTGCAATTTGAAAGTAAAAACATTGTTTCCTTTATTGCGATACAATGTAAAATTCCAAGTACCTTCACAATTGGATATCTCGAAGAAAAGGAGGAGAGACTTTTTGGAGATGTTCAAATATACCCAGCAATTGGTGCCACACACAACCCTTCACAGATCAAGGGGGAGATCAAGAACAGCACATAATTGTGAATGTAGTAGTATAAAAAATAAAATAATAAATATGATAAGAAGCAAATGATATAATATTTATCTAACAGCAACTAAAGTCAATGATAAGTTGACAATAATGATGATATTTATAAGTTAGAAGAAATGATAAAAGAATGAATAAGTAAATGATAATATCATGCATACAATGGATGAATAAATGATTAAATAAATGAATAAAATGAATAAATGGATAAGTTAATGAACAGTTCAGTCTGTCTTTGCTAAATATCAATCCGATGAAAGGAATGATACAAGTAACTTAACTTACAGATGGATGAATGGATGGAATGAAGATTGAGTCATCCACCTTACTCTTTAAGATATCACTACAAGAATCGTCAATCAAAAGAAACTCCAAAAACGTTTCCACTTTTCATAACTACATATAATCACAAAGCACCACAAATTAAGCAGGTTATTAGAAAGCACTGGCATGTACTTACACAGGACCCCATTCTCAAAAAAGAACTGGGTGAAACACCAATGATAGTGTTCCGAAAAAACAACAGTATTGGTAATCAAATTTCCCCTAGTGACATTACTTCTAATTTACGCTCACAAAAAATTAAGCCTAATATGAGCGGCCCATCCCTAAAAGGTATGTTTAAGTGTGGGACAAAGGATTGCACTACTTGTGCACACTTAGAAAAATCAAGAGTAACTACAGTCACAAGCCCAGTTACAGAAAAAGAGTATAAAATTAAACATTTTATAAATTGTCATTCCACCTACATTGTGTATTTAATAACTCGTGATTGTCAACTTCAATATGTAGATAGAGGCACCTGGATACTGAGCTAGCCACATCTAAGGGCATTGTCAGTTATGGTAATCTGCCTAACGGTTGTATTCCATATCTAACAGAAAAATAAAAAAAGTTTCTAAAACTATAACAGAACTGTTCTCCTGCCTTGTGGAACAAATCTTTCTGGAGCTGGTTGGCTAGCTGCAGCCAAGGAGGGAAGGTAGCTCCACCCCCTGCATACAATTCTAGAATTGTTCCTTCCTACTTAAAGGGCAGATCGCCTACTCAGAGATACCAGTAACCTGTATTGGACGACAGAGAAAGTCCCATAGAAGTGAATGGAGCAATGGCGCGCAATAGCGCACCAGAACATAAAGTTAACAAAGTGAATACCAACACGTAAAACAACACAAAAGCCACTCTAAATAAAACATTAGGCCCAAAAAACACTGGTCCCAGTAGGGAAAATGTCCAAAACCCCCCAAAACGTGCGAACCAGAAACAAATGGGTTAAGAAACCACAGAAACTTGCTCGAAACACCTCACAGACATACAGAATAAACCCAATGAGTGCATGAGTATGAAATAGGAACTCCAATAGAGACCCCTGTGCATAGGGGAAGCGTGGGACATGGAACCTCAGCACTCAAAGGGTGCTCAACTTTTTCAGCAGGTCTTCTTTCTTCAGATTACCATATATCAAGAAGAAGCCTCAGTGGGCAACTCCTGGGGAAAGAATTTGCAGCCAAGATTTTCCCCCCAGGTCTTAGGTCCACAAAAGCACCTGGTAAACTGAGCTATCCACATTTGGGTGATGGGAATTGTCAGTGATGGTAATCCACATAATGGTGGTATTCCATTTGTAACAGAAAATAATAAAATGCTAAAACTATAGCAGAACTGTTCTCTTGCCTGTGTCTTGACCAAGGAACAAATCTTACTGGGGATTGGCTAACTGCAAGCTAATGAGAGAAGGTAGGCTCCACCCAGCAGTCACTTCTCAGAATTGTTCCTGCCTATTAAAGGGGCTGATCGCCTACCCAAAGTTACCAGTAACCAAAGTTACCAGTAACCTGTATTGGACAATACAGAAACATTGTTATTTCTTGTTGGCACTTCCACCATTTGTGACATGTAGCGTTCCCTAAGCATGCTCACAAACCTGCTTCCCTTAACACTCTGACAGGTCTCATTTTTCCAGATGACATCCGGACAGTTAAAATCTCCCATAATTATCATATGTATTTTAAGTACTTTACTACAGGAACACAAACACTGCCCGATGATAAACATAAACTTGCCTTAACCACTTAAGGACCCATGACGTTCCTGGCACGTCATGGGTTGGGTGTGCCAGGATCTTGATGGATTTCATGGCTTCCCATGGGGAGCCCTGTGTCGCATGGACAAAAAAAAAATCTCTGTGGTACTTAGGTGCCGGCTGCGAGCGCAAACGGATGGTTCTTAAGGGGTTAATCAGCACAGAAAATACTAATGGTCACGAACCAAATGAATGTGGAATGAGTTTCCAAAATGTATCTTAATTTAGGACTGGATACTATTTCCACGTAGACAGACATGATTTGTTTTGCAGGACTCCAGGACCCAAAACTTCGAAAACTGGTATTCTTAGGAAGGAAGTCTTCAGAGGGAGGGATTTGGGGCCCTGGAGTCTTGCAACGCATAATTGTATCTGTCTCTGCAGACATGATATCCGGTAACAATTAAATATTAATTTTGACGATCCGGTGCATTCATTATTCATCCATGATGGCCATAAGGATTTTTTAGTGCATATTAATAACTAACTGATTGCCAGAGAGGTGTCCAACGGCTTGCAGTGCAAGGTGTTAGATACCTCTCTGACACTCAAAGGGTTAATTGTAACAGAAATAGAGATCATGCTATACACATATAATCCAGAGATATATTTAGGGATAATAATAATAAGAAGAAATAAAGCTCATTTGTTAAGTTTATTACTCAGAATGGGTTAATTAGATAATGTGGTTGGAATTTGCTGTTATTTGTTTCAATTCCATCTGTATCTGCCGGCATTTATTTTTAGCAGGGATTTTTTGTTTTTTCACATTTTTCGCTACTGATGCACATATTTTGTTTACAGAAGTGGGAGTTGCTGCTGTGGGTAAGGGAAATGCATGCTTGGTCACATTTTCCCAGATAATGTAATTAAAAATAAAAGCACAGATTAAAAAAAAAATTAACATTTTCACTGCCAAAACTAAATTGGTTGCATCATACTTACCAAGTGTCCCTCTTTGACACCCAAATCTCTCAGGCCCCCTTTTCCACCCCGGTGCCCCTTATATACACACCTGTGTAGCAAGTGTATTAAGTGTATCACATTGCTCACATGTTTGTTTAAAGGGATAGTAATACTTAAATGTAAAAAAAATATGTTGTAGGGGTTATCCCCCTGAGTAAAACAAGAGTACTCCCATTGCTGAAAGGTGTTTCATTCAAAAGTTATTAATTTTCAAAGTTGAATTTTTTTAGGTGCAATATCACAGTGGCCTGAAATTGTACAGTGGCGCTGTTGCTACACCATCCTATGGAGATTTATAGTCCCGGGACCAGAGCTGTCCATAGGATTGTGTAGCAACAGCGCCACTGTACAATTTCAGGCCACTGTGATATTGCACCTAAAAAAATTCAACTTTGAAAATTAATAACTTTTGAATGAAACACCTTTCAGCAGTAGGAGTACTCTTGTTTTACTCAGGGGGATAAACCCTACAACATATTTTTTTTTTTTACATTTTAAGTATTACTGTCCCTTTAAATGCCAGTATATGTGTTCATAAAATAGTCTGTGTGCATAATATACTATTGTTCTACAACATTTATTCAATTACAAAACGAGGTGTGAATACTATCAGTTACTAACTCTTCTAATATCTTACTTATTATGGAAATCAAGCTCTCAGGTCTATAATTTCCTGGTTTGGATTTTGCCTCCTTTTTGAACAATGGAACTATATCTGCTTTCCTCAAATCACAGGGCATTGATTGTAAACTGAGAAGGATCTGTTCCATGGTTTACTATGGAGACTAAACTGTAGAACTTGTTGTCTACATAAAATGATAGTGTTTACAATCCAAATGGGACTGCCATGTAAGAATTACACAGCCTATTGAACATCACAAACAGACCTTACTATTTATAAAAAAATGTCCAACTGAGTGTACAATCCAGTATTATCATGATCCATGGTCATGCAATTAAACTGAATTACAGAACTTGCATTCCCTATAGTTATTGATCCATAAAATTTGCAACATTTAGAGGAGTCAGTCCACAAAGCTTATTATAGAGGAAACTGACCTACAGTTTAGGGTTTCTTGAGGATCTAACCTACAGACTTGTAATTCCTGGAATATAAACATTTCTGTGTACTGTGGAAAGTAAGGTAAGCAGGTTGTTGTTGCTGACCATAAGGAAAAGGTAAAGATAGGAGGAATAAGCTTTTTCATTGGAGGCATTGTAAGAGGTGCTGTTCTAAGTGAGAATGATGGAAATGGTGGTTAAGTACCTTCTTGAAGCTACTGTACACTGTTGAAGCAGCAGGACATGGAAGTGAGATAGAGGATGTTGGTCATCTTGATACTACTGATTTTGTCACAAATTAAGTCATAGAAGTGCAGGAAGAGTTTTGTCAGCTAGAACATGGTCTTAGTTAAGTGGCATCATAAGGGACAGATGTTCAAAAAGTCGTCATAATGATAAACTTGTCTGATCATGAGTTGGTGGTAAAAAAAATGACAATATTTTCAGAAGTAAATCCGTCACATTTGAATATATGTCATAAAGAAATAAAAATGACGGCAAGAAGATCTTGATGAACATTGCCCTTACAAATTCTGATGTTAAAAAGGTCTTTGATTTTGTCTTTGAAACGAACATTTTCAAGAAACAAAGACATTTAAAACGACAAATTTTCATTTTTTTTTACCAGCTAACTCTATAGTTTAACTTCTCACTCAACAGTACCTAAATTTGTCTTTTCCAAGTTAAGACCATTTTTATTTTGTCGTGAAAAAATGACATTAATCAAACAAAAAAGTGTTGGTTAAAATAGTATTATTTTCTGAAAGCACCTTATAGTATAACGTTTGACTAAACCATGTCCGCTTTTTCCCTTTGCTGGAGATGGTGGAATTGGATGCAAAAAATGGCATTTATTTGTCTGAGAATTGACAGATCATGGCAAAATAACTTTTTTGTTCTGATTACAGACTATTTCAGTTACCACAACTTTTTGAACATCTCACCCTATGTCTTTTTCTAAAGTTTTATCTTTCTATGGTAAAGAAGAGAGTAGGATGTTTTGTATCTGGAGTTGTAACTTTTAATTAAGTAGGTTGTGTAAACACAGAGTATATGGATTTGTCATGGTAGTCACTGGTGTGAGAGAAGACTCTTTAAAGGGATAGTAATACTTCGTTTTAACTTTATTTTATTTTGTAGGCATTAAAAAAACATGAAGAATGATATAAGTCTTATCTCTGAAACCTTTATGGTTTAAGAGATATTCACAAACAAAGTATCCCTTCCCTGTTCAACCAGATCAGAAGGGAGATGCCCAGGTAGACTGCAGAGAGGAACAATCTTCAATTAAGATAATGGAAAAAGCTGAAAAACTTGTCAAGGGGGGAAGGGCTTTCATTGTTTTCATGCAAAGAAGATTGTCCCCTTCTGTTATCTGTCCTGTCATACAACCAGACTCACATCTGAGAAGAGATGGCTTACACTAGGAAAAAGGGGCGGGGAGGGGAACTTTGCTTGTGAATATCTCATAAACCATAAAGGTTTGAGAGATAAGACTTATATCATTCTTCATGTTTTTTTAATGCCTACAAAATAAAATAAAGTTAAAACGAAGTATTACTATCCCTTTAAGACAAACGGTTTGCATCTCTATAGTAGGAGAGGAGGTATTTGTCCCCAAAATGTTAAGACTAAGGCAAGTGCTTTTCTGGTGATTTTTATAGTTTGCTTTAAAAGTCATAAGATGCATAAAGAAATAGGGTATATAAAACCAAAAAGGCCAGGAAAACACTAGAAATTAGCTCCAAGGTGTCTGTACAAATATTCATAGTTTAGGGAATAAACTTCCTGAACTAATTTATAATAATGACTAGCGATAATGTGGGTGTGGTGGCTAAACCTGCTTCTTTGTACAATGAATTTCATGGCTGGGACATAGTTATATGTGGGTACAATAATTACAGAAAAAACAGACAACGGAAGAATGGAGGCAGAGTTGTTCTTTATATAAAGGATAACAAAGTATACATTAAAACAGTAATGAGGAATAATCACAGAGTATTTGGGTAACTAATGAAATCACTGATAAGGGTGTTCGGATAGGAGTCATTTTTAGATCTTCAGGACATGATGAAACATTAGACAAAGCATGATAGAGGAAATAACAAATACATCCCTAAGAGGTGATGGGAGATTTTAATATGCCAGATATGGATTGGAAGATTTGTGCTGCTGTATCATCAGCTGTACACCCAAACCTGAATAGTCAAGATAAGGAGGAGGATGCTACTGGCTGCTTCAGCTCTTGGAGGAGGTGGCACAAGAAATTTGAGGCAGGCCTGTACAATTAAGACTATTTTTTATAAAGCTGATGTTTCCAGCTGTGGGAAAAAAGAGCAATGAACTATTAAAATACATTTGTTTTGTATTTTGCAATTTAGTTACCAATACCATTTAACTCACAAAAGGGAGGAATTTATTCAATGTACAGGGAATTTAACACTCAGATTTTCTCTTAATACTGACCCATATTGCTTGCAATCTATAGATAAACTGACATACAATACTTGCAATACAGCTGAATTAAACCACAGATTTTATAATCTACAATATCCCAAACTATTTAAAGGAGAATGGCCAGAAAGATGTATATAAACATTTGTGTGCCAGAGGGGTACGCAACGCATTGCTTTACAATGCATTGCGTACCCTTCTGGCACTTAAAGGGTTAAGAGAAAACTTGTCCATGGAACTTAAATTCTACAGGGGATATCACCGAGGAGATTTACCAGCTTAAAATCTATCATTTGTGAAGCATCTTTCTAAAATATTACACTGGTCGTATCCTGTTTTATAATCTGAAATGACCACATCCAGTGCCAGAGGTGAGCCCAATGCACTGAGGGCAGCAAGATTTGTAATTCTAGAAGTAGGGACTAGCAGTAAATTTAAGTTTGAAAAAATGGAACAAAAATTGGCAAAACCCAAGGACTTCATCAATTAACCCCTTGCAGACTATAGAAGTGTTGCAGAAACCAAGTACTTCGTCAATTAACCCCTTAACCCCTTAGTGACGGCTGCATGCAGACGCGGCCGTCACTTAACGCCCGTCTAACATTTTTTTTTTTTTTTAAGATGAGTCCGGAGTCCCCAAACGGCGTGCAGCTGCGCAGGGATCCGGATTTCCTGGACGTACATGTACCTCCTCTGTCACTAAGTGACAGTCACAGAGGACGTACATGTACGTCCATTGTCGGAAAGGGGTTAAAAACTATAGAAGTGTACAGTACATTGCTCCACAATAGTTTGAACACCCTCTCCAGTCCAGGGGTTATGTTGTGGACTAAGTACTAAAATATACAAAGCATTTTTTACAATTACTGCTTATAACAAAGGTTACACTGTGCTTTCTTAACCCCTTAGGGACCCTTGACGTACCAGGACCGTCACGGTCCTTGAACTACTCAAGGACCGATGACGGTCATGGTAATTCACGTACTTTTTACTTACAGCGCTCTACCGGGAGCGCTGTAAGTAAAAATAGGGCATGAAATAGACCGCTCCAAGATCAGAGCGATCTCTTTCAAGCCCCATAGTGATGCGCCGATACACGTGACAGGTCACGTGTACCGGCGCGTCAAAGTGCCCCTATGCGGTCGTTATGGGACGGAAATGTCCCATATCCTCCGGTCCTTAAGGGGTTAAAGGCACCACAGTATCTGTGTTTACATTATCAATCATATGGTGGTAGGAATCATATAAACATATGAAACATATATAAAAATCACAAATAGGTGGTGTGTTTAGAAAGAAATCCTGTTTAAGTCCACTGGTAAGAAAATGCATCGTATAACAGCTGTTAATGCCAGTCATAGACTATGGGGAAGTAGTAAATGTTCCCACTCCATAAATCCATCTTGCTAAACTTGACACTCATTATGCAGCTTTATCCTCCAATGTAATTACTGTACCCATCATTGTGATATGTATCAAGAACTAAATTGGCTAGCACTCGAATCTAGATGTGCCCTTCACCTCTTTTGCCTGGTTTATAACCACTTCTCTAGAAAGCTGCCTGACTACCTGAGTAGTATGCTCACTCCAGCTCTCCATACTAACTATAACCTCCGATCCACCGCTAACAACTCACTGAGTATACCAATTACAAGAAAGAAGCTGATCGATCTGCCGCCTTCTCCAGAAAGTCTGGAATAAACTGTCTTGCCCCAGTCTAAATTCCTTAAAAATAACTGCTTCTTTACATCTAAAAACAATATGTAACTGTATATAATTTTAGTATATATGTTTGTGTGTATATATATATATATATATATATACATACATTGTTTCCCTATTTGTGTAAATACACAGCTCTTTGCTGTTAACACTCCAGAACAAAATTGAAAACGAGAGAAATCTCAATGTATTCTTCCTGGTAAAATATTTTTCTAAATAAAAATGGAAAAATAAAACTTTGCACTGCAATGATGCCTTGCTTTGCACTATGCCAATTCTCACAATGCGTTAGTTGCATTCCCATGAATTAGTTGCATTCCCATGATTTCTGCAAATGGTTCCATTACAAGTCTCAAAGGGCTTGTTAGTTATGTGCAAATGAGATGTAATGATAAGAAGTCCGAAATGTGTCCAGTTGTACCAGTAATTAGTGCTGATCTGCTTTAGGACTGTTCTGTCTTCATGTTTCTCAAAAGCATTGCATTTTGTTAAAGAAGTGCTAATAAGATGATGTTGAAAAAATGATAACCAACAGCAAGAAACTTTTTTCCTCTGACTAATGTGGCAGCCAGTAGTCTAATCAACTAAATATAAACTGATGTTTCAAACACGATCTAAGTCTTTATCAAGCTCAATAGATAATTAAGATCTAAGAATATTCTTCCGTCTGGCCTTCCTGCCTCTCAACTAATCCTCAGAGAATGCTGCAGCACAAGTTTGTTTCTGTTCCCTTCTCCTCCTGTCTCTCCAGTGAATGACCATTAATCTCCATATTTCATATTAAGTCATGCTCCTTTCATTCAAGACATTTCTCTACTTCTCTATGTTGAATCAATTTTTTAATTCCTTACTCCTCCATACCCCCAGAACTCTTTATCTACCAGACTGTGGTAATGCAGTTCTCTCCACGTAATCAAGCTGCACCTTCGCAATTAAGCATTTATGGACTAGATAACACTCCCGATGCATACAAAGGATTAACTTACGTTTAATGCAAATCTGCACTCCCATGTTGCATTTATGCATTTAAATTGGAAATGCTACCTATGTTTAGTTAATTTTAAAGAGAAGGAAAAACCACATATATGTCATGCTAGCCATTTGTTTGTAATTTAAATACTTTTATAGAAATTTACCTTTGTTTGTTGGTGGCACAGTAGGGGCACAGTGTGGCATTTTGTGCTAATTAGTTTCTGTGCTAGACCAATACTACCACCCACTGTGCTATGAATTAATATAGGCAAAAGCCCTCAAACTGAGTTTATCCTTTGTATGCATGAATAGTAGGAATGCCATCTAGCCTGTAAATGCTTCATTAAGAAAAAAAAAATGCCTATAATAAAAAAGCATAGAGGCAGACTTAAAATTAAACCGTGACCTTGAATTTGTTTTACACATTTGTAAACTTCATTCAATACTGCCTATGTTTCATGTTAACCAAAAGTCCAGCAGATGTATAGTTAAGGAAATATTCACATACTGTTTCTGGGAAAAGTGAAAGTGAAAGTATCCTGGTGTAGCACAGTGCTTAATTAGAATATGACATGTCACTGAAAATCTTAATTATCGTATGAAACACCACTGAACAGGCTTCAGAAGTATATGGAACGTCACTGAAAAGGTTAATTAGCCTATGACATGCCACTGGTGCTGAACAGGTACTGTAATTAGAATACGGTGTAACAGGCCTTAGGCCATTACTTGGGTGCCTTGTCAGGCCTATGGAATTTCAGCCCTAAAAGCAACTGAGTTTTCACAGAAGGGAAGCTGGCAGCCAAACTATAGAAGAATACCGCCTTCCTTTTGAAATATAGGCGCATTGCCCACTGGATATCGGCCTAGCGTGACGTGTATGAACAGTTTTATATGGTTTTGTATGGGACAGGTGGGCGACCTTCTGATTGGATACCTATCCTCTATGGAGTATTGGGTTAAAAACATTTTGAGGATGTGTCGATAGGTAATGCTCTGTTCGATCAGTAGGTGTCTCCCTGCACAGTAGCATAGTGTCGAAAGCTTTTCAGTAAATTATGTTGCTGGGCAGGTAGGCACTCTTCTGATTGGCTGCCATATGTCCATCTAGTATGTAGCTCCGGTTCCTATTGGTTGAGGAACCGGAGTGGCATAATTGCATTATTCGAACATTTGTCAGACCTGGGTAATTCCATCTCCTATGGAGAACAATGGCCCGGGCCCTGATTGGTTGTTTGCTGCTTGTCACTCGAATTCCTATTGGCTAGGAATTGGAGCGGCAAGATTAAATATGTAAAGTCCCCTCACTGTATACTGTTCCCTTTGTCCTTCTTTTTACACCATCGTCGTGCCCACTGTATTATGTGCCCCTCCACCACTGGCCCCATTGTATCCCTTTGGACTACTGTTGCATTGTATGTGGTTTTTGTATAAAATGTCCCCCAATAAACTGAGATCGTTCTGAAACTAGAATTGCATGCTGTGGTTTTATTTCCTGATGGTCTAAAGGGTCCCCTCTGACCCACATGCAAAGAGCCTACGTCCCTTACTTCCATGCAGTAGTCTGAGATGACCGGCTTGGCAACCCACTTGTAGCCGCCTTCAGGAGGGAGAAACCCAGAACGACGGCCCAAGACAACACAGCGTCTTGGGTTCACATTACATACAGTACCAAAAATTAACTGTAGACTTGCTAGCTAACATAACAGGTAAGTAGTTTTAATGAAGTTTTCAAATATGCAAACTTGAATCAAGGTGACAGGTCCACATTCAAGTCTCTGTAAAACAAACTAAATTTGTCTTAGGGTGACAAGTCCACTTTAATTCTGTGAGCATGACGTAGTTAGAAGAATTGGATGAATTCTGGAGTAGGCCATATGCACCATAGTACATAATATAACTTCTCATTTAAATGAGTCTTTTAATGCCTTGAATGTTGGCAAAGTGTCCAACACAATGCTTCACAATGTCTTCCTTACTCAAGTTAGCCTGCAAGTTCTAGAGCGTTCTTAAAAACACGTTGAGAGTTAGGCACTTTATCCTCCGCTTAGTTAATCTCCACCATCATGTGAAAGCTGGGGGTATGGCATGGGTGGTGTAAAGGTTGCCTAATATTCCTTGTCTATGGGTGGCAGAGATGTAAATCTGACCATGCTGAAGGAGGTTAAAACACCTCAATCAGGCTAAAATGTTAGATAAATTCACAACCAGTTATTCAGTTTTGTTGTTCTGTTTGTATCAGTTCTTTCAACCTAATTCTATATTCTTACTGTGGACAAATTAATGATACAAAAACCACTGTATATCTGTATTGATATTAAATGTATGTGTTCAATTACTAGCATCTTGGCTCCTTAAAGGGGAGTAAGGGCACATGATCATCTTTACACTCTTAATTTCGGCCAAACAAAGAATTAAAAAACAAAAATGAAAATAGCATTCCAGCTAGTTGCTATATAAACCTACTTTTTAGACAAATTTGCACAGGGGTGAAAGATCCCCTTTAAAAACTATTATTGAATTTTTGATATCTCTAAAGAGATGAGAAATCTGAACACATCGTGTGCCTATTTGCATGCTAATGCCTAGATTACTAGAAGCCAGTGCTGTGCTGCTTCAGAGATTGAAACAGATGAAAAAAAAACATAATATGTATTTTTCAACCTGTAGGGATTAAATTTGCACACTCAATTTAAATGGGACCTAATGCCTCCTCCTAATAGCACACATAATAACCCCTACCTACTACTATATTACTGACAGAAAAGCATTATTGCTCTATGAATTTTGCCTGTGTGCTTTTGTTAAAGAGATAACATCTACAATCAGACCTGGATGTCATGACATGTCTCCACTGTATGCTACTAGTTACAGTTAGTATGGAGAGCTGGAGTGAGCAAACTGCTCAGGTAGTCTAGTAGCTTTCCACAGAAGTGGTTATAAACAAGGCGAGAAAGGTGAAGGGTACGTCTAGCTCAGTGGTTCTCAATCTTTTCTTCCTCAAGGCACCCCTGACCTGCAATCTGGAATTTTCAGGGCACTCCTAGCATTTTATAGGTCATTGTTCAAGGGTTTAATGAAGGGAACAATATATAAATATATAGCCATTCTTAGCTTCTAAAGTGAGAATGACAACAAGGAATGTATTGTGTGTAATCATTTCCTCAATTATACATTAGGAACTTCACATTAACATTTTTCTCAAAACCTTCATGGAAAACGTGAGGCACCCTAAACTGGTCTTCAAGGCACACCAAAGTGCCACGGCACCCTGGTTGAGTACCATTGGTCTAGATTCAAGTGTTAGCCAATTTAGTTCTTTAAATGTATCACAGTGATGGGTTGTGTAATTACATTGGAGGGTGTAGTTTACCAAGATGGATTTGCAGAAGCATAGACTACATCACTGTAGTCTATGATTGGCGTTAACATCTGTTGAACCATACATTTTCTTACTGGGAATTTAGGATTTGTTTCTAAACAGAGCACCTATTTTAGGATAAAGTTTGGATGTTAATTTATAAATATGAAGACCAAAGATGAGGTTGGGGTAAAGACACTTACCAAGATATTTGTAGGAGTCGACCAGGGCCAAGTTAATATTTTGTTACAATGGTTAAAATAAGTTTCAATTTAGTGAAGCAATTACAAATCAAATGTTGCTAACATACATCTAATACTTTCATGAAAGAATATCTTATAAAATTCCCACAGATTTATGAAAAAAATTAAATATTCTGATATGAAAGGACCACTAACACAACTTAAAAATAACCCCACATTTACCTTAGTCTGGGCAGAAAATTGTAATACCCACTATGGATCAGGTATAGCTGTATTGGTTTCCCAAAATTTATTTAGTAGCAGATATCATGACCAAGGAGGTGGACATGTTTTTTTTATTTGTTTGTTTTAGGACTCCAGAACCTCAAACTCCTTAATAAGACCTCAGTCTTAATGCAGTCTTAAAGAAATGCTGACACCTAAAAATTAAATTGGTTATATGATTTTAAATACCATGTATTTCTAGTTAGAATCTGTAAAAACATAGTTATGTTATGTTAAATGCCTAAAATCTTATCCTAAACTTGCATTTTAATGTGTGTGTAGATTGTTCTGCTTAATTTTTCTTACACAGTTTGAAATGAGAGAGTCAGGAGCTAAGGCAGTTAATTTACTAGGATTAGTACAAATTGCTCTTATATCCAGAAATACTTACTTTATCTCAGACTATTTGTAGATTCTACCACATTATCACTTTTCAGACACCTGTCAAGGTTCCAATGGTAATGGAAGTCGGAGGGCTCCAGAAAAGGCAGGAATGGCTGCCCTCACACAGCAAACAGATGTTAACATGAAGTGCAGTATATTTTCATATACATAACACCAGAATTTTTCAGTGTTAATGTTTCTTTGAGCACTTTAATTCTAAGTCACGTCACACCCAACTGCTAAACATGTTTTCACACTTTTGTTGCAGATTTCATTAAATTACAATTTTAGCTATTTTTCTGTGAACAACCCACACATGTGATACACATGTTTATTCAACTAGACCTAAAAATAGTCACCATTGGTTTGTGGATATATCCTAATATAACCAATAAATTTTACCCAGAACGCACAAAAAAAAAAAAAAGTTTTTAGTTTGTTTTCTTGCTGAGATTACAACGACAAACAATTGTCTATGAATTATTTTTTTTCTAAGGTCCACTAGAAAATGTCTATTTCGCCCCATTCTGCATTTCAGGAAAAAAAGAACAAGTAATAATCGACATTATCAGACATGCTGTATATTTTTTTTTTTAAAATGTAATTAAAATTTCAAATTCAGGGACTGGTCATTTGCATTTCTACCTCAAAGGGATAGTAATACTTAATTATTACTAATCCCTATATTAAAGACATATTAAAAATAAATATATTGCCCCCTGTGTCATCTCTCAAACCTTTATGGTTTGAGAGATAATTACTCCTAAAGTTGCCCTCTCCCTCCCCCAGCTGACTGAAGGGAAATCCAGTCATAGATCATCAGGCGGCTCTGCAGCAGAGCCGCGATCGCATTAAAAAAACAAAAAAACCAAGCACACATAGAAGACCAGTTCAGTGAAAGATTTCTTTTTTATTAATGTGATCTTGGCTGTGCTGCAGAGCCACCTGACGGTCGTACGACAGGCTTCCCTGCAGTAAGCTAGAACGCTGACTACGGGGAAGGGGGAGGGAGAGGGCAACTTTAGGAGCGCTTATCTCTCAAACCATAAAGGTTTTAGAGATGACACTGAGGGCAAATATTTATTTTTAATATGTATTTAATATAGGGATTAGTAATAATAAAATTATTACTATCCCTTCAAGGCTGGTTTGCTATGAACTCCCCAGAGGATGGAGCTAAGGAGGATTTTTTTTCTTTTTTCTATTTAAGCCCTTTCAAATAAACTGAAATCTCTGAAAAAAACAGAATGCCACATTAGGCTAGGTAGCTAGAGGTCTCCTGAGTATGAGTTGACATAGAGCAGGGTTTCTCAGCTGCAGTCCTCGGGGAACACCATAATTTTACGTCTTAAAGATATTCCTAATTAAGTACACTGATTGCTCACCTGTGATCAAGTTGGGTTATTCTGAAAACTAACATTAAGAAGCATTGTCATAAAATGTGGCAAGACCTAAAAAATGCACAGACCCCAATCTTTCAGTTTTCTTTTTTAATGACATTCCCACACTTAAATGTTTTTAATAAGTACAGAAAAAAAGAAAATGTAGACAAGGCATACCATTTTGGAAAGAAGGCAACTCACTGCATCAAATAGGAGGAGGGGGGGGGGTCTATATACCTTTCTATCCATTGCCCAGTGTGTAAATATGTTTCTAGAAAGTGTCTCTAAAGGAAAAATTTGCCTTTTTTTACATTTCTACCCTTTTCAAAAGCTTCAGAAATCTTAAAAACTATGGAATGTCCTATTATATTTTTTAGCATCTCCTGTTCTAAGAGAAATGACAACCCAATGATAAGAGCTAACATAACATAGGGGGTGCCAGAAGCACAAAACTACCCTTACCAAAATGTGTTAGTATCCTTACATTCTTCAAATTTGACTTGCCTATACTAAAATAGCTGTAATAACTATAGACAGGAAGAGGTGGAACGCAAAACATTTTAGAAAGAAAATAATTAACTGCATCAAATGATGGTTCACTTGTCTTTCTAACCTCTAGCCTGGGGTGCACAAACATTTCCAGAAGATGGCAGTATGGGAATGCATATATTTATTTTATTTTTATTACCTGTTCACTGCTTCAAAAGGTACATATTTGAAAATCATGGACTGTTCTATTGTATTCAGTACCTATCGCAAGCCTGATAAAAATGGTACGACATTTGCATAAGCTGAAATATCATAGGGGATGCCAACAGCACACAACACCCAATACTTTTCTTTTTCTAAAGTTGCCTACCTGCACTAATATAGACATAAGAAAAGACATACTATTTTGGAAAATAGATAACAAAGCACTTTAATTGGTGGTACCCAATTCCAACTTGAGAAGAATTTAATCCCATTGGTAAAGGTTTACAAATTGTAGGGGTGCCAGGATCACAAAACAAAATAAAATATATAGATGTGGGAAGAATATATTATTATTTTTTATATATTATATTGATTTAAAAACTGCCCAGCAGCCCTGATATTATCAGATAAGGCATAAAACACTGTTTTTTTAAAGGAGATCTCTTCTTTCACAAAGAAAGGGGGGGCTTGTTTTAGAGCCCCCCACCCTTAAACTAATTTATACTTAAATATAAATAGAAACATACATTTTGATGACAGAAAAAAAATCATCTGGCCTGTCCAGTTTGCCTATTTCCCTATCTTATTTAAAACAGTCTTCTTTTCAGAATAGACTTAAGTTCATCTCAGGCATTTCTGAATTTGCTAACAGTACCTGTTCATACCACCATTGCTGGAAGGCTGTTGCATTAGTCTGTGAACCTTTCCATAAAGCAGTACTTCCATTACTTTTGAATCCCCCACCCTCTAAATCCCTTAATATAATTAAAGGTTTTAACCATATCACCCCTCTTCACTCATATATTCTTCCTGGGGATCAATTAATCACCTTGTATGCAAAGCATAATACGTACTCTTTCCAAGTGAGGGTACTCAGATACAGGGGACCCCTAACCAGGCTCCTAAAATACATTAAACACATATGTATATGTTTACATCAGGTAACCACCTGATGTTAACTCCTTCATGCTTACCCTGGTTTGAGAATACTTCTGTCATGACAGATGGTGGGAGAGCTGCGATAGGGGCTCAAAAAGAGTCCCACCAGCTCCTATCAAATTATATGTATACATTTATTCTAGGTCATTACCTGGTATTAACTATCTTCATGCCTACCCTTGTTGGTAAAAGTACCCATGATATCTTAGGAGTTGGGGGTATGAGATATAGGAATAGACTATGAACCAGAAGAAGACAACCTCCCCACCACCACCCAGGGAAGTGTACATGGCTCTATGATTACCAGTGGAACAAGGCTGAGGAAGCAGTGTATGGGGATCTGACATTACCAGTGGACAGTGGATGAGGAAGCAATGTACACTGTGCTTCTTTGATTACAGTGGACAGTGCTGATGAGGAAAAACCAGAGAATGGTAGAAAAGGGTCCTCTATTCATCTCAACGGTAAGATCTGCATTATCACTTTTGTAATTCCATGTCAATTATAAGCTCTCTGGTCTCACTAGAGTACATCTATTTCAATTATTAGCACTGTGGTTTTATTAAAAATAATAGGATTGTCATATTACCAAGTAGGTGCTAAATGAAATCAGAACACAGAATGCTGCAAGCCGGATACAGTCACGCACTGGGCACATAAAGGTTCCAGAGGGTTGATCTGCACAACCTCATGTGAGAGACTTTGGTGGATGTAATGATATTCATATCCTCTAGTTACTGGCCAATAATAAATGGCAGGCATACCCATGGTGGTGGTTTAACCCTTTGAGTGTCAGAGGGCCAAGCACTCAAAGAGTTTAAGGGTGCTTTCAGTCCCTTGAATGTTAGAAAGGCCTGCAACACATTGTTTTACAATGCATTGGAGCTCTCTCTGGAATTCAAAGGGTTAAACACCCAATTTAAATTGACTGCAATTTGGGAACGTTTATTTGTCACCCATGTTGGTTTGTTCCAGAACAGGTACAGTTCTTAGTAAATCGGTGTCTTTCCTCCGCTTCCAAGACACTCACAACACTGCAATATGCTCATAAGGCTCCATGTTAGTCACGTACAGGAATAGAAGTCAGGGAAAGATGGTGTTTTTATAAGCACAGATATTGTTAGCCTGAAAACTGTGGAGAAATCTAGATAAATTAATCTCATTCAAAAGAATATTTTAAGATACCATTTGAGAATGTAATAATCCTAAAATTACAGTCATGAATAATGATAAAATAATAAATTTTCTTTGTAGTAAATTTGTGAGAAGATATGAGCGGATCTAACTTTGCCAAGCAGCACTATCATATGCAGCGTCACAGCTGCTCACATCACCATACACACTGCACTTGCCAAGGCATATAAAGTGAAAAGCCATGGAGTGTTCCTGTGTGTCTGACAGGCACACCTCCCAAATTCCTCCCTACTACTGCTGTCTTTACTGGGCGTGGTAATTTTGATAGGAGTAGTCCATTAATATCACCGCAGGAACCTCATCACCCCACGAACTGTCACAGAAGTAGGGAATGCTTTGCCCCACATTTCAAGCAAAGCATTCCCTGTAAGGATCTGTCAGCTATGGGAACACATAACCTGGCACTACCGAGTGGGGGGATTAGAAGCTGGGATCAGGAAGGAAAATATTGAGAAAAGGTAGAAACTGCTCAGGTCTGAGAATTTGTGGGCTGGTTTTACCAAGAGGAAATGGTGGGAGCAGGGAGGATGAGAAGCTGGGAGCAGGGAGGGAGAAGCTGCGAGCATGGAACTTCACTACTGAGCGTGTGTGTGTGTGTGTGTATGTGTGTGTGTGTGTATGTATGTGTGTGTGTGTGTGTATGTGTGTGTGTGTATGTGTGTGTGTGTGTATGTGTGTGTGTGTGTATGTGTATGTGTGTGTGTGTATGTGTGTGTGTGTGTATGTATGTGTGTGTGTGTGTGTGTGTGTGTGTGTGTGTGTGTGTGTATGTGTGTGTGTGTGTGTATGTGTGTGTGTGTGTGTGTATGTGTGTGTGTATGTGTGTGTGTGTGTGTGTATGTGTGTGTGTGTGTGTGTGTGTATGTATGTGTGTGTGTGTGTGTGTGTGGGGGGGGGTGTTACTGTGAACAAGGTGCAGGAGAATGTTCAGGTCCGGGGCCACGTGGACTCTCTCTACTGAATGAGTGTGAGCGATGCTGGGAGCAGGGGTTAGGCACTGAGAGTGGGGAGAGAAAACAGTGGGAATGCAGAAAGTAGCCATGGGGGATGGGGACAACATCATTATTTTCTTGCTAGTAATAAATAAAATCCAGTATATAATTATGTTCTGAGTTTAGACTCTCCTTGACTGGAAGATCTTTCTTCCTGATGTTCAATTTTATGTCAACATATGAATATGCAGCCTGCCCCCTCCTATAACATCTAGTGCAGAGGTGCCCAGCCCAGGTCCTCCAGAGATACCAACAGTGAATGTTTTCAGGATTTCCCTGAATGTGTACAGGACTATGTATGTATGGACTATGGACTATGTATGGACTAATTAAAGTGACTGAGCCACTAATCAGTCAACCTGTTCTCCAGCTGAGATATCATAGAAACGCGCACTGCTGGTAGCTCTTGAAGACCAGAGTTTGCTACCCCTGTGGGATCTCAGCCCTCCCTTTTGGCACTGGAAACTGATTAGAGCCATTTGCTGCAGTATCTGATGCTGAGCCTGACACAGAAGAAAAATGGTTGTCGCACAGAAACACAGCAGAGTTGCTGCACAATTCATAAAAAACAGGTTTGTTAATGAAAGAAAAACTGTCCTGGTCCTAATCTAACAAATGTATCTACACATAATAGAAGACGGACTGGGTTTTTTCATTGCTACAGCTAACTGTACTGTCTAAATTATGGGCCATATGCACAAATAGAAGAGGCAATTTTGGGGCAAACCAAATGCATCACAGAGCACAAAAAATATCCATTGATTTAAATGGGACTTTTAACCCCTTAACCCCTTAAGGACTACGTGACGTACTATAAAATACTTAAGGACCGATGACTGTCATAGTATTTCACGTACCTTTTACTTATAGCGCTCCACTGGGAGCGCTGTAAGTAAAAATGGGGCCTAAAATTGACCGCTCCAAGACTGGAGCGATCTCTTTTAGGCCCCAAACCGGCGTGCAGATACGCGCAACAGGTCACATGCACCGGCACGTCGGCAAAGATCAAAGCGGTCCTTACGGGATGGAAACGTTCCAGGAAAGCTGGTCCTTAAGGGGTTAAAGGGTTAGTAATGTTTCACAATAAAAGCAGCCCCAATTAATCTTCATAGTATTTGGGTCATGAAGAGTGTTATTTCAGTACCGTCAAATTTGTAGTTCAAGAGTAATTGAATGATACAGTATCCCCCTCCCGCACCTTTTACTGATGTAACACTGCTTACTTCAGAGCAATAAGAATGTCTGGATGGATCTCAGAGAGGGACAATCTTCAGTTAGCATAAGGGAAAACCTGAAAAACCTGCCAAGGGGGGCAGGGTTTTCCTTATGCTCACAGTAAGAGGATTGTCCCTTGCTGTGAGCTGTCTGGTCAAGTGACCAGATTCCACATCTGTGGGAAGGCAATTTACACTAGGTAAAAGGGGCGGGAGAGGGATACTTTATCATTCAATTACTCTTGAACTCAGGGCTGGATTTACATCTCAGGAGCCTGTAGGCACAGATATCTGAAGTGCCCCCCCCCCGCCATCTCCACAATGCTCCAAACCTCCATATTGCCCTCACATTGCCCCCATCACCATCAGCTCCACATTGACCCCCATCAGCTCAACACTGACCCCATCACCATCAGCTCCACATTGACCCCATCAGCACCACATTGCCCCCCATCAGCTCCACATCACTTGCCCCCCATCATCCCCATATTGACCCACACTGCTTTGCAATGCGTTGTGTACCACTCTGGCACTCAAAGGGTTAAGCCTCATTCTCTCCCCCCCACATCCGTTTCCCACCTCCCTGGTGGTCCAGTGGCTGGAGAGATCTGTGCTTGTGCACAGACATGGAGCTGCTGGAGCTCCCGCGCGGCCTTCCCTTTAGTAATGCGGAGTTGTTACGCTGAAGCTGGTTTGCTTCACAGCTGCTTATCTTTCTTTTGTGTGCTTCCCAGTTGCAATTGAGGGTTAACTAAAGAATCCCCTGGTATATAGTACACTGACGGGCTTTTAAAGAACTGCACTGGGTACTTGTCTAGCATTCAAGGAGTTAACTATTTGAGTGCCAGAGACTTATTCAATGCATTGCGTTGCAATGCGTTGGATACTTCTCTGGCACTCAACGTGTTAAAAGCCATGTTTAAATCAATAGGAATTTTTATTTGTCCCTTGTTGGTGCAATTTATTCTTATTTTCTTTCTGCATATGGAGCAGTATATTCTTCCCAAGAGCAATTAAGGGTTAATTACAGAATTCCCTGGCACAGTACTTTAACAGGCTTTCATGCCCACTTTTCAACAAATCCTACATGCTGAACAATGGTAGCTGACTGAAAGTGTTCTGTATACAGATCACAATAGCTTCTCCGCGTCCGGGGGAGATAAACGCCAAACAACTGCTTCAGCTCTCTATATTTTTATCCAAGATTTTCATGGAACAATAGAGTGCTGCAGTCAGACTCACTCACTGACTGGCTCAGTTCTACAGCAGCTTCTTTGTGTCAGTGGGTGGGTGTAACATTACATCCCAGTGGCTGAACACTTTCACAGACTAACGTGATTGGTCTTCCCTTGTAAGACATCTTAGCTGTTCACAATAGATCAATTAGTCAGATATCTATTAGTCAGAGCTGGATTTACATCTCAGGCACCTCTAGGCAAAGGCATCAAAAGCATCCAGTCCAGTCCCTGGCCCCCCTGGCATAGAATATACTCTTATAAATACTCATATAGCATACGAGTACAAAACAACCCTTAATCCCTTGGGGTTAAAACTTCCATGAAAACTTAATGGGAATGTTTATTTCCCCAAAGGTAAAGTTGGTATGTACCAGCCTCTGGATGTCCACTAAGGTCAGGAAATGGGAGTGTCCAAATGATGAGTGTCACATCATAAAGTGGGTGGGGCTTGATTGGGGCAGATTGGATGGGGAGAAGGGGAAGCAGTGTCTAGCCTTAAAGTGTAAAGTGGGAAGAAAAGGGTAGTAAAGATATACAAGGGAATTCACTGAGCCCTGAGAAAAAGGGCTCGATTTTCCAATAGGCAGAGTAGGTGACTGACTATAGCTCCAAATTTTGAGGGGCTCTTCAGCTGTGCCGGCCACACCCACATTCTGAATTGTGGGTATGGCCAGAACAATCTTAATGTCCCTGCGCCAGTTATATACCCCTTTACAGGCTATCATTTAACTCTTTGGATTCCAGAGAGATCTCCATTAGTGTGGTCATGGGTGGAGCCAAGGACACCTAGAGTGCCTTGCCTAGAATGTAAATCTAGTTCTGCCTGAGAATCAGTCTCTCTCCCCAGAGACCCAGTAATTAAGCATAAAATCCTGAGCCTCTGGGTCAGATTAGGAGAGTTGCCAGGTATGCCAATGTATCAGGCCCCTGGGATGTTTCTCTCCCTGCTGTACCACAGATATAAGGAAGCTAAATTGGTAGACTTAAATCTGTCATATATATAAAACACAGTGTAGCACCAAAGGAACAATACAAATTCCCACTGATTTAAATTGTTATATTACTCCATTGAATATTTGAAATATAGTGGAGACCTCGCTAGCAATCAATGGTTAAAAACAGCATGTAATTGTTCATCACACCCACACCATGGTATAGATGTCGAAATACTTATATAACTCATCCTCTATGCCCTCACTGCTAATGTGGGGATCCTTCAACCCCTCTTTGCCTCCCCTTCTATCTCTACTGTAATGGTTGTTAAACATATATTACCTGTAATTCTTTCTCCTACATGATGAGAGTTTTACAATACCTAATTTGTAACACTGTACTTCTAGACTTTGTATCTGCTTTCTTTATACAATAAAGCCTTTTGAAAATGGAAACAAAAAACAGCATTTAAAAGTATGATTAGCTGGGGAATTTGACTTTGTGCCCTATGGTGCTGTTGATTGTAGACAGAATGGCCCCACTTTTATATTGTGGATACATCCTTGAGACTTTTGGAAACAGACACAAGCAACCACAGGCTTTAAGATCAAATCCAAACAAATAAAGTCTATAGATATAACTGTCAACTGTATGAAGGACACCTACCAAGGTATGTAATTCTGTTAAACAAAAGAGGAATCACTTGTACCTAGGGTAACATTCTCTTTTAACCCTTTGAGTGCCAGAAGGATGTATATCGCATTGCAAAGCACTCAAAGAGTTAAGAGCATCATTAAATTTAACCTTCTTTTCTATAATGGTGTTACATTGACTATTTTCTGGGATAGACATAGTAACATAGTAAATTAAGACACAAGTCCATCAAGTTCAACCTTTGCCTCATAACCCAGAGAAATGAGAATTATATAGCTTTTCTGTTGCCAAATAAGTTAGTCTTTATCTGAACTTCCTATTTTGCCTACTTGTTCCCTCTTGAATGAAATGTATGTAATCTTCTCTTAAACGTATCCATTGTATTTGCCATTGCCACATGATTAGGCAAGGAATTCCACAACTTAACAGACCTTACTGCAGAAAAAAAACAAAAACCTTCCTCTACTGAATTTGAAACCTCTTTTCCTCTAATCTCAAGAGGCGGACCCTGGTTATTTGATCAGGCCTTGGAATGAATAGCTCACCAGAGAGATTCTTTTATTACCTATCATATACTTCTACAATGTGATAAGATCTCCTCCTAGTCATCTTTTCTCTAGAGTAAATAAACCAAAGACATTGAAGACTTTTGTAACAATCAACCTCGCACCCAATGCTTCACCCTACAAAGCACCTGTAACCCTGTATTGTTTAAACCCTTAAAATGTAAAGTGCTGCGTACACTTGTGGCGCTATATAAATAAACATATTCATTCATTCATTCATATTCAATGGGTTAAGAGTCCCATTTAAATCACTTCTAATTAATATAAAATTCTAAGTGGTTTCTGGTTCACTGTTCGCCCCACATCATGGGGGTATAGTTTGGCCACATGCAGCGAATCAGGGCCAGCGATTCTCACAGGAGTGGGTGGGGGTGAAGCTGTGGCAAGACTGACAGTCACTGGGTCCCTGACATGCACAGTGTGCCCAATCTCAATGTGTGCACCATACGCTAGTTTACAGTATAAAGATAAAAGCTTAACCCTTTGAGTGCCGGAGGGGTACGCAACGCATTGCAAAGAAATGCATTGCATACCCCTCTGGCACTCAAAGCGTTATATAGCACCATGACCTAAGTGATTAGAACAATGTGGCAACAATTAGTATGTTCCCAAGAGTTGAGTTGCCAATTGTGCAGCTATTGTCTCAAGCTTTAAAATACAAATAAGTGTAACTGATGCCTATTAAGACTTCATTTCATTTATGGGAAGGAAGCTAGATAATCAGCTGATTGTATGCGGAGGCTGAATATGAAAAGAAATGTCAGCAATCAAGCACTGCATTGTTTCATCTATCTGTTCTGAAAGGTTTCAATTTTCACAATTTCTGAGCATTTTCTTTTCATTGTTTACCACAGCCTATTCAGTTTGGGTTTTAAATATTGTTACAATGAAATGCACACTTTCTACTCTATGGGCCTTCTGTAGAAAGGCAAATTATTCCATGAAGGTCATTCCTGTTTTAGCTCTGCATTACCTCCCATAATTACTGGCCTCCTCTACTGCTGAAAGGGTTAAGTGTCAATCTGTAGGGTCAAGATAGGAAGGGACTGCATGGAATGCCATAATTGGTGGTCAATGCATTAGGCACCACCCGAGAACTGAAAGCGTTAACTATCAGTGAGTGGGGGAGGCTAAAACGAAGTACCTGAGTAGCATGTCTTAATTAGCATAATCTATGAGTTAAAATAACTCGCAAGCTAATTTTCTATATAATAATGGCTAATGCAGTACATAGGTGATTTTGAAAACCCTTTCAAAATCACCAGAGTTGTTTTCAGTGACAGGATACGTTTACGTTCACTAAGCCCAAGTAATTCATTGAATATGTTTACACTTTAAACAACCAAATATAGTCATTGCTTACAATGGACCTGTTACCTTGAAATACTTCTGCATGTTTGAAAACTTCATTCAAAACGAACTATGTCTTACTAGTTGAAAAGCCCGTTTACACGGGCCACAATGCAGTCATGCTCAGTAGAGACTGGCCACTCCATGGCTGATACAGAGCGGGGTGCTCCAAGACCAACGGTCCCAGGAAGGAGCACAGAGAGGACTCCGGTGTGAATTCGAAGCACCCCGCTCTGTATCAGCCGTGGAGCAGGAAGTCTCTACTGCGCATGACTTCAGCGCGCGCAGCCGTCTCTACTGCGCATGACAGCTTCTGACAAACATCCTTAGCAAATTATTATATAGGATGTTAGCCCAAAGTCCAGCAGATGTAGAATTTATGAGATATTCACACTTATTTCTGAAAAAAGTGACCAAATGTAATTAGCATATGAAAAAGTCACTGAAACCTTCATTATCTTATGAAACTGCAATGGAATCTTCATTGGCATATGAGAAGACACAGGATGGGAGCGCTCACAGATCCACAGAAAAGCATCAGCCAGTCATCAAATGATAAATCAGGAACAATTATTCGTAAATCTCATAAAACAAGACTGTTATACAGGAACAGCATAGGAAACACACAGCCACATGAAACACGTCTCGCCTAACGTATTTCATAACAGGGTTAATTAATCATTGGCATAGCAATGCATTGCGTACCCCTCTGGCACTCAAAGGGTTCATTAGCATATACTGGCATACAGTATGAATATCTCCATAACTGTACATCTGATTGTTTTTCAAATAACATAACACATAGGCATTTGGTGACAGACGTGTCCACTTTAAACCTTTGAGTGTCACAGAGGTATCTACTACATTGCAATGCAATGCGGTAGATATGTCTCTGGCAAGCAGAGGGTTAAGGTTACAAACTAAAGGTATGCATTAAAAAAAAGCCTTTTAGTTGTGCAATATATGCATTTTACCCCGCATGCTGCTAAACGAGCTTGTGATGAATTAGCTTAGTTTTAAAATTAAGGCCCATTTATTCTCCTTCAAAATTAGTAGTGTACCAAAATAATAATAATTAAAACAATACTAATACTTATTAGTATTAATAATACTAATAACTTAAAATAAACCTCGGAGGTAGGATCTCCCTTACCATATGCCACCATAATTATTACTGCTACTATTATTAACCCTTTCAGTGCCATAGAGGTACGCAAAGAATTATTTTGCAATGTGTTGTGTGCCCCTCTGAAACTGAACGGGTTAATATTATTATGATGATCACATGTTTTATATATTATAACATGAATCCAAAGCCAAAATACAACGTTGAAACTGAGGATGTAAAATGTTCCTACATAGAAATTTTTTAGAAATGTTCTTGACAATCTTATAATAAAGTGGCCCATTATCATAGCTTGGATATCACTGTATAGACATGGTGACATAATAGCATACATAGCAACATAGTTGATGAGGCTGAAAAAAGACACGCTCCCATCAAGTTCAGCCCATGCCATATCACCCCTGTAGACTGGTTAAACTTGGAAAAAAAGTCTGTCTGCAACTTAGCATTTCAATGCTACAAAAATCTTCAGAGAAGAAGTCAGTGAGCTAAGAGAGTTGCACCCTGGGCTCAGGACACAGTCCTAGTGATCTTTTTGCATAGCCTTGCAAGCTCATGAGCCCAGTGGAGCAACTCTGACTTCTTTTCTGTAAATGCAAATTGCTGTTGGGGATGGTCACCCTAAGAGTAATGGAGAATCCAGACATGGACCCCTTGCTCACAAGTGCCTACACGGATCAGCTGCACCTCACCGACAAGGCCCAATAAGGCCGAAACATACATCTTGGGATTAGCTGCTTCCCTTGTTCATAGAGGAATTTTCTTGTATTTCGTGGCTGGACTGTCATTTTGGCAGGACCTGTATGCAATGCTTTGGAAATATTTTTCTGTGTATGGCACTTGTGAGCTAAAAGAGATTGCACCCTGGGCTCAAGACACAATCCTAGTGATCTCTTTGCATACCCTTGTAAGCTCATAAGCCTACTGTCAAGGTTTGGCTGAGCTGCTCTTTTTCTGCTGCTTGATTCTACTGTCTGAGCTAATCTAGTGCTCAGCTATCTATCGCTACTGCCTTTCCTGTTCTGAGTCTGGCAGAATCAGCTGACCTCTCTGTGACTGCTCACCTGACTGCTATCAGCGAACCCTCTCAGGGTATTTAAAGCAACTTGGCTCACTTCCTAGATTGCCCCTGAGTTTGCTTCTGGCTGCAAGAGTGTTCTACTGCGTTCCTGATTTCCTGTACATGACCTGGTTTCCTCTGACATCCCTTCTGGTTCCTGACTCCTTGGCTTGTCCCTGACATCGCTGATCTCCGTATTCCTGACCCTGGCTTGGCTGAGTACCTTGATTCCTGACCCCTGCTTGTCTTTTGGTTTATGCTTCTGGATCACGATTTTGCTTTGTTTGCTTTTGTTATTTTAATAAAGGTGTTTTGCACTTTATATTTTTGTGTCTGTCTGGTTCCTGGTCCCTAACACCTAGTGGAGCGTCTCTGACTTCTTTTCTGTATATGCAGATTGCTCTTGGGGTTGGTCACCCTAAAAGTAATGGAAAATCCAGACATGGACCCCTTGCTCAAAAGTGCCTGGAGGGATTAGCTGCACCTCACTGACGAGGCCCAAAAAGGCCAAAACGTACATATGGGGTTATCTGCTTCCCTTGTTCAGAGAGGAATTGTCTAGCATTTTGTGGCTGGACTGTCATTTTGTCATTACTTTTATGATATGCTGCAGAAGCTCCTGAGCCTAGATGAGCATCTCTGGCTTCTTCTCCGTATAGAAAAATCTTCATAATGCTTTTGTGAGAAATTTTACAATGAATCTGTTTCTACAATGTAATAGAGGGTTACTGTAAACTGAGCAGAGCTGTCCATAGACTCCTGTAGCAACAGCGCCACCAGAAAACTACAGATCTGAGCTGCAACAGGTTTTAGATAAACCATCTATCAGAAGTGGTAATACCCTTGTTTTATTTGGAAGGAAAAACCCTGTATTATATATTTTGTCTATATTGAGTGTTACTATGCCTAAGACACATTTTACAATTAAGTCAAATGTTTATGCATGTTGTACAAGCCGTTTTCCTCTAAAATAAATAATATTTGCAAAATTAACATTTGCACTTTGGTGGCACAGTGTGGAACTTTATGTGAATAACCTGTACAATATGTTAATTCACTGTGGTGGACTTATATTATTGTTCCTTGTGGTACTAGAAATGTCATCAGTGATTAACTGATAGCACAATATTTGATACTACTGGTCCAAGCCAGAAATTAATTAACATAAAGTGACACACTGCCTCACAAACAAAGGTTAATTTCCCCAAAATGGTTTATATCACAAAGAGTTAGTACAACATATAGTCAGTTTTACTTCTCCTGAAAATAAACTAAACTTATGTTACCCCTTGAAAGGGAAAGTTTTAAAAAGCAGCTCCAATTAATCTTCATAGTATTTGGGCCATGGAGAGTGTTATTTCAATACTGTCAGAGTTATAGTTCAAGAGTAATTGAATGATAAAGTTTCCCGCCCCTTTTACCTAGTGTAAGCCACCTCCTCTCAGATATGGATCACAGCAAGGGACAATCTAAGGAAAACCCCACCCCCTTGACAGGTTTTTCCTTATGGTCACTGAAGATTGTCCCTCTCTGCGATCCATCCGGACAGTCTTGCTGCTCTGAAGTGAGCAGTGTTACATCAGTAAAAGGGGCAGGAGGGAGATACTTTATCATTCAATCACTCTTGAACTATAACACTGACAGTATTGAAATAACACTATCCATGGCCCAAATACTATAAAGATAAATTGGAGCTGCTTTTAATGTGAAACATTATTATCCCTTCAATTTCACCAAAATGGTTTATATTACAAACAGTTAGAACAAAAAATAGGCAGTTTTACTTCTCCTGAAAATGAACTAAAATTATCTTACCACTTTAAGTGCCAGTGGAGTACGCACTGCATTGCACACCCTCTGGTACTCAAAGAGTTGGGCCAGATTGATGTGCCATGCATTGTGAAGCAATGCTTTGCACTCGCCCCTGGCCCTTCAAGGGTTAAAGTCACAGGCCAGATTTAACCCTTTTGAGTTCCAGAGAGGTATCCAACGCATTGCAACGCAATGCGTTGGATACCTCTCTGGCACTCAAAGGGTTAACAAGCTATTGTACTACTGTATTTATCTAAATTATTCCCTAAGAGGCACTGCCCTTTAAAATAGGCTGGCATTTGCAGACAGAGACTGAATAGAAGCCGGTATCTTATGCTGTGATAACTTTCTAGTAACTGAAATGTAATCCAAAGCTTTATCAGTTGTTAAAATGACATTCACTTTTCCCTTTCCAAGTTAGCATAATGGTAAAAGCAAAATGAGCTGAAGCAACACCTGATACCACCTGCAGGAACAAGCCTGATCATTTGTTGTTCAAGAGCATAAGGTTATCTCTGATGAAAGATCCGAGCTGAAGCCTTGATCACCGAAACACCCTTCACCTTAGCTGCCTAAATTCACTTAACATGTATGTCCAATCAAACTGTTACTCTGCAAAGGTCAGTAGTAGATATCACATTCACCAGATCCTCTGGAGGATTTCATGATGTATTTTCTAATTAAATTGGCAAGTTACTGCCAGGGCGTTGTGCTGCCTAGACAGCATGATTGAGTTGTGCTCTCTTTATAATATACTTCATTATATTTAGTGAGATGTAAAGTAGAACCTCTTGTGAGACCAGACTCCCTGAGGAATCAGTCCACGTGGTAATGGGCCATGTATTTGAATGGAACACAAATGAACGATGGGTAATATACAGAAAGTAAAAGAAGAGCAATTCTGGAACATACCAGGGGAGAAGGGGAATACATATTCCCAATAGTCCAACTGAATTCATGCACTGCTTTGTAGACATACTTGGAAACTTGCTGGGTTTCACCCGGAGACTCCAGATTTAGAGCTCTGTCTACGGGTCTCTGGATGAAACATTCAAATCTCTGTGTAAAGCGGCATGTAGCATTTTGCGAGTGCGATAATTAATGTGTATAGTGTATTACTGCTGCCGGATGTCCTTGCAGTACAAGTGCACACTTTGCCCAATGCATGATCCCTCCCATCGTCCATCTCTGCTTGCCCATGTGACCCCCTCACTGTCACCCAGGTCCCCACACCACCTAATAGTGACACGCGACAGAACCAACCAATTGTTGCTACTGGCACTGAGGAAGAGCAATGCCAACGTGATGACGTTGGCGTTGTAGGGCAGCCGCACAAGGAGCGCCAATGCAGTGAGTGGAGGGCTGGAGGCAGAGCATGGTCGGAAGACCTCAATAGAAGCGGAACCTCTAAACTGGCAGCTACCACCTCTACAAGTGTGTTTGTAAATTAATTTTATTTTATTTCAAGTAATGGACACAGTGCACACTAAGTATAGTTTGTAGGGATGTCAGTAATGGCAATCGGTGCCCCCAAGGGACTATTATGCACTTAGAGAAAACGTACCAAAAGTACTGTACTGTTCATTCATCCTTCACCTCAGGGCTCAAAATTTCCACTTGCCACTAGCCAATGGCGAGTGAAAATTTAGCCCTGGTGAGTAGAAATTCAGCCCTGGTTGGTATGATATGGTTTGCAGTGGCGAGTAACTTTCCAGGTCTGGCTAGTAGCAAAGGACTTCAACTTTTAAGCTCTGCTTCACCTAATGAAAAATAAACAGTATCAGTACTTTTGGTCAATCTTCTTTAGTTGTACAATAGATAGATAAATTATATTTATTATAATGTTAAGTATATGTGTGAGTGCCCCTGAACTGCCTGCATTTCAAATGCCTAGCTTAAAGGAACCGGTAAGTACTATTAACCACAAGACATCCAGGGCCCTGCTAAAAACAGGCTGTCCCCCTGACTAGCTCCAACTTGCTGAATTATCAGTGGTTTAATATAATTTAAACACAGCAGCAAAGGTGGGTTTTTTTTTCGGGAGGGGCGTGTCAGGGAATCTCAGGGTGAGCCATTTCTGAAAGTTCCCAGGTATGCTTGCAGATCTTTCTAATATTGAAGGGTTTACCATTAAATCAAAGGAATTTTTACCCCCCCCCCCTTCATGGTATACCCCAGAACTCTTTAGCTTTTGCTTTCTGCATAAGGCCTATATTTGTAAAGTTAACTCTTTAGATGCTAAAAAGGTCTCAAAACACACTGCTTTGCAGTGTGTTAGAAATCTCCTTACCATCCAAAGGGCTAAAAGCACCATTTAAAAGGCACACTACCACCTTTTAATTATAACCTCACTTACCTTAATCTGGATAATCAATTCTAATGACCACTATGAATCAATTCTGTGTGGACTGGTTCTCCAAATAATTAATCTTTGGTTCATTCTACGTAACATGCCTATAGAGATGGACATGATTCTTTGTTTCTGAATTCCCTTACCCCAAACTCCCTCAAGTGAAGATTTAATTTCTTTTCAAGACTTCAGCAAGAGAAATGTGGGGTCCTGGGGGGATGCATTAAGATGTAACAAATTGGGGACGATGAAGAGGGGATGACTTCTCCATTGTTAGTACAGAATGTCGTATGTTATTGTATGTAAGCTGGAGACGTTAGCGCAATGGCTCCACAGAACAACATAGGACCTGGAGATTTTACCACACTGGAGAAGTTACCACCTCTTTATCATTATTTAGAGCACCCCCCCCCCCAAAGAGACCGGCAACATTTAATCACGTCCACCTCTGTAGACATGATATTCAGTACTAATGATTAACATTGGGGGACCGATCCATGAATAGTCATAGAGCCCAGTAAGATTTTCTGCCCAGATTACATTAAATGGGAGGCTATTATTATGATGTGCTATTATTCTTTTAAATCAATTAGCATTTTAAATGTTATATATTGTGAATGTGTTGCTGTACAATTGTCCATTTCATCATTATACATTTGTCCAAATGGTTCCTTATTGTAGAAAATAGATTATGAAGTTTTTTGACTCCACATAAGAATTCATTTTCAGATAGTTTTCCAAGAACATCAATAACCAGCTCCACTATAAAAGAAGGATTGGTTACCTATTATTAGGATTCAGTTGGCTATATATATTTATAACATGTAAATGCGGGCACTAGAAAACTTAGTGTTAGTAATGTCGACAAATTTCTTGTAATAGATTTGTAGAGGCTAAAAAAAGATTAACATTGCCTCAAACCCAATCTCTCAAACTGCTATGGTTTGAGAGATATTGGCAATAAAAGTTCCCCCTTCCCTCCCCTTCTCCTGACGTCTGCGTCTAGCTGACAGCAGGAGATCCTGGTCCGGGGATCAGCCGGTGGCTCTGCAGCAGAGCTGAAATCCTGGTATTAGAAAATAACTACTTCATTGGAAAGTGTGCCTGGTTTGCAAGCACACTTTGTAGACCGTTCCCATGAAGTAGTTATTTTCTCTTAAAGGGATAGTAATACTTCGTTTTAACTTTATTTTATTTTGTAGGCATTAAAAAAACATGAAGAATGATGTAAGTCTTATCTCTCAATCCTTTATGGTTTAAGAGATATTCACAAGCAAAGTGTCCCCCTCCCGCCCCTTTTACTGATGTAACACTTTTCAGCCAGGGCAGAAGGGAGGTGCCCAGGTAGACTGCAGAGAGGGACAATCTTCAATTAAGATAAGGGAAAAGCTTGTCAAGGGGGGCAGGGATTTCATTGTTTTCATAGGAATAAGAGTGTCCCCTTCTGTTATCTGTCCAGTCTATGGACTGCATTCCACATCTGAGAAGAGATGGCTTACACTAGGTAAAAGGGGCAGGAGGGGGAAACTTTGCTTGTGAATATCTCTCAAACCATAAAAGTTTGAGAGATAAGACTTATATCATTCTTCATGTTTTTTTTAATGCCTACAAAATAAAATAAAGTTAAAACGAAGTATTACTATCCCTTTAACGGGATTTCAGCTCTGCTGAAGTGCCTTATCGTGTCAGCCGACACGGATCCCCTCCAAACCATAGCGGTTTCAGAGATGGGGTTTGTGGCAATGTTAATCTTTTTTTAGCCTCTACGAATCTATTACAATAAAATTTTCGACATTACTACCACTTTAAAAACAAATGATGGTTCTCCACTTGCCAAGTTGTTACCTGTAGCAAACTTCATATAGCTACAAGTTATTGGTGGGATCCCCAAAAAACAAGAGCACTCTTAGGACTTATCAAAAGGTGTCAAATAATGTGTTTATTTGTCAAACAAATTATTTTTCACCTTTTGATTAGTCCTAAGAGTGTGTTGTTTTTTTGGTGATCCCACCAATAACTTGGCTTCAATTCTACAGAGGTCTCAATGTAATGTTCTGCAGACCTCTCAAGTATCTGGGCTAAAAGCCCAATTTAAGTCATTAGAAAATTTGGCATTTGTTAATTTGTTATCTATGGTATTGTTAGTCGGCCCCAGGAAATGCAAATACATATTATAAAATATAAGATTGTAGCGGTATTAGTCCAGTGATGTAGATGTAAAATAACAAACAAAATTAATATCTTGTAATACCTTTTTTATTGGACTAACAGAATTATGGATTGACAAGCTTTCAGGATAAACTCCTTTTCTCAAGTCTATAGCATTTCTGAGCACAAGGACACAGAATTCACAGTTAATACAGTTAATACATTGAATTCAAAGCTGTGTTGTTTGCTGGGATTAACACAGTGGGACTGCTGATAAGACAGGGACCAAGAGAAAATTCACACTCTTCTTGCAGAGGGTCGTAAAACCCTGTGCAAGGCAGAGTGTGTGGGGGGGGAGAAAGAGGAGAAAAATACCGGAGATGGTATGGGAGGGGGTTAAAAAATGATTGCACATATTAAGAATGCTACAATGCCAACAATCCAGTATGGGCATGCAGGCCTATAAACAACTTGTGCCCATATAGGTAGATATATACATACACATACGTACACACATATATACATATGCACATACACGCACATACACATACATACATACACCCACATACATAAACACACACACACACACACACATATATTATATATATGATAAAGGTCCCTACCGGACCGAAACGTCGAACAATAAATAGTTCTTTTTATATGATTTAAGACCTGTGAGTGCTTGCCATTTGGAGTTATTATATATATATATATATATATATATATATATATATATATATATATATATACACATACATACATATATGCATATACACATATACATACATACATACATACACATATACATGCATGTACACATATACACACATCCCCATACAATATATCTATACACACACACACAAATATACATGTATATAGTATATACACATATACATATAAACACATACATATACATAAATGCATATACCTAAATACGTACACACAGTATGTAGGAATGCATACTAAAACATGTATCTATACACAAGTACCTATGTAAATGTTGTTTTGGGTTTTCTATCCCACTATCAAAGTTTCATATGACCCCTCTATCATTATCTTACTCTTCATATATATCCACATTTTAACATACATTCTAATGACAGGTTTCATATTATTATTATTAACATATTAAGTATACGTACTGACATATGCTTTCCCATACTCTTATACATGCAGGTGTATACATACGTGAGTGGACTATTCTATATGTAAGCTCTCACGAGCAGGGTTCTCTGATCCTTCTGTTCTCCACATTTGATTGTACTATTTAATATCTCTGTATGTCTATTCCCTACTGTAAAGCACTGCGGAATTTGTTGGCGCTATATAAATAAAGAATAATAATAATAATAATAATAATAATATGGGTTTATGTGCATATATGTACATGTAGGTATGCATGCATGCATGTATGTATGTGTATGTACTAGTACACATATATAGGTACTTGTGTATAGATATATGTTTTAGTATGCACTCCTACATATTGTGTGTACATATTTAGGTATATGCATTTATGTATTTGTATGTGTCCATATGTATGTGTTTCTATGTATATGTGTATATGCTATATACATGTATATTTGTGTGTGTGTATATATAGATATTTTGTATGGGTATATGTATGTGTGTATATGCATGTATATGTGTGTGTGCATATGTATGTATGTATGTATGTATGTATGTGTGTATATGTATGTATGTGTGTGCATGTACACATTTGTGTATATGTGTATATGCATATATGTGTATGTATCTGTACGTATGTGTATATATGTGTGTTTATGTATGTGGGTGTATGTATGTATGTATGTGTGTGTGTATGTGCATATATATATATATATATATATATATATATATATATATATATATATATGTGTGTGTGTGTGTGTGTGTGTGTGTGTGTATGTATATATCTACCTATATCGGCAAAAGTTGTTTATAGGCCTGCATGCCCATACTGGATTGTTGGCATTGTAGCATTCTTAATATGTGCAATCTTTTTTTAACTCTCTCCCCTCCCATACCATCTCCTGTATTTGTCTTCTCTTTTTCTCCCCCCCCACACTCTGCCTTGCACAGGGTATTTACTACCCTCTGCAAGAAGAGTGTGGATTTCCTCTTGGTCCCTGTCTTATCAGCAGTCCCACTGTGTTAATCCCAGCAAACAACACAGCTCTGAATTCAGTGTATTAACTGTATTAACTGTGAATTCTGTGTCCTTGTGCTCAGAAATGCTTTAGACTTGAGAAAGGGAGTTTATCCCGAAAGCTTGTCAATCCATAATTCTGTTAGTCCAATAAAAAGGTATTACAAGATATTCATTTTGTTTGTTATTTTACACACACACATATATATCTATACACACATCCCTTTTTGTAAAAGCTTTAATAAGCATTTCATTTTATTTGTAAATCACAAAAATATTAACCCTTTTAGTGCCAGAGGGGTGCCCAATATTGGATACCCATCTGGTATTCAAAGGGTTACATTTTTACAAATTTCACCGTGCATACAGATTAACACTCTGAGTGCCAGAACGTTTCACCAGTTAAACATTCCCTGTTGCTCAGAAGGGTTAACAGACATTCAGAAGGCATGGCCTTGTCCCAGCTGCACTCTATACTGTACAGCCCAGTTTATGGTGAATAACTTAAATTTCCTTCCAAACATATCTTGATGGTTAAATGTCATAGAATTATAGTTTAACACCTTGAATGCTAAAGACATTGTCAACATATTGCTTACTAATGCACTGGGACACTTATGCAGCGTCCAAGGGGATAAATATACAGAGGCTGATGTACTAAGAACTGGACCAATTCTGGAGCAAACCAACTGCACCATAAGGAACAAATACAAATTCTTCAAATCCCAACTGATATAAATGTGAATTTTAACCCCCTGAATGCTGGAAATGTCTACACCACACTGTTTTTCAATCTGCTGGAGATATCTCTCAATCATTCAGTGGGATAAAGTCAAAGTTAAATCAGAGAAAAAATTTTTTTTCCCATTCTTCCCCTACGGTGCCGTTGGTATGCCTCAGTGCCTCAGTCCCTCTTTTAGACCCAAATCCCTCTGTCCCTCTTTCCCACCCTGTAGTCCCTCTTCTTAGGAGATCAGATTACTTGGTGTGTATATAAGTTTATCACATTGCTCTACAGCAGTATAACTCACATTATTGTTTGTTTAAGCAAAGTCTACGTAAATAAAATACCTTGGTCTTTTTATACGTCATGTATTAAGTTAACCAAGGAGGTATCACTAGGTCATGAAATAGCCTAGAAATTCACGGTAAGGCCCCGCCCACCAGTCACGCCCTCAGCTTTACCCCCTAAAACTCAAGTGTCCCTCTTTGGCAATTTGAAATTTTGGGAAGTATGCTACTAATAGGCCTGCAATTACCAGAAACTGGGCAAAAAATCCTAATACAGCCTATGAGTCAAGTCTGTGTGGATTGCTTTCCAAAAAAATTAATGTTTAAAGCGGAACTACCACCACTAAAAAGCTTGCCCCCTAATAATTCCCCATCTGGCGACTAGCTGCTCAGTAGCTATAGTCGCCAGAATTACTACCGCGTTAACAAGAATTGTCCATTGTTCCCGGGCTGACAGGCAGGACGGAGCCAGAAACCTTTCCATAGTGACGTCTGTGCTGTCAGTCCCTTTTGGAGCAGAACGGCTTCTAGCAATGCCTCCTAAAGCCGGCTGGGACGGACAGCTCAGGCGTGCAGACCTCACTATGGAAAAATGTCTTCGCTCTGTCCTGCCTGTCAGCCCGGGAACAATGGATAATTCTCGGTAACACGGTAATAATTCTGGTGACTAGCGCTACTGAGCAGGTAGTCGCCGGATGGGGAATTATTGGGGGCAAGTTTGTTAGAGGTGGTAGTTCCGCTTTAACTCATACTAGTTATCATGTCCACAAAAGGAGGAGGATTCATTGTATCCAGGTTTCACGACTCCCCACTGAGGTTTTCTTAGGAAGATATATTCAGTGGGAGGAGTCTGGGGTCCTGGAATTTAACAGCAAATAATGAAATCCATCTCTGTAGAAAGAGCTAGAATGGATGAAAGATTAATTAAAAAAAAAAAAAAACAATATAAGCAGAACTGCATATATCAGCCACATGGTGCCATAAAACTGGGTTCAACAAGTACCAAGATGTAACTTTGGGAGTAAAATAGAAACATTCTTTAACCCTTTGAGTGCCAGAGAGATATCCAATGCATTGCAATGCAGTTCAATGGATACCTTTCTGACACTCAAAGGGTTAACATAGTGGATGTATGTGAAGTCTCCAATGCATTGAAGGCATCTCTAGCTTCCACAGAGTTTAAATAAATAACATACAGTATAGTCAATCCTTACCTCCACCAAATGAGGGGTTGGGTTGAATCCACACATGTTGCACACTTGTTTTTTACATGATGTACAGGTGTTATAATTAGCAGGATCTCCAGAACCCACATTAAGTTCAGTTTTACATAATGGGCACATGACTTTCGGCACATCCTTTGGCTTAACATGTTCGGCTTTCCCTTGTTTGTGAACAGGGGAACTCTCAACCCTGCCTGGAGCAGCAGACCCAGATCCCTGGGGTTTAGTGCCAGTGTCCTTGCTTGCATCACTAAAGACTATTTTCGGAGGCACTTTACCAGGTGACTGCTGGCTTTGTGGGGTGGTTTCTGCTGGAACTGAAATTAGCGTGCTAGCTTGGTTCAAAAGAGAGGCCCCAAAACCAAACAATTTTCCAGTGAGGCCCTCCTGGGTTTGATCTTGGACTCCATGGGATGAAGCTGCTGGAGTTTTTGCTGGAGAACTTCCTACAGTCTTCCTCTGTTCACCTGGTGAAGGCTTTGTTTGAGGATGTTGTGGGGAAGACCGCAAAACTTCCTGAGGAGCAGTGGGTTTTGGGTGTCCTTGGCTTATCTGTTCTCTTTGCTGGGCTGGTTGAGTTTTTAATTGCTGAGAGTATGGAGCACTTGCATCATGAACACTTTCCATCTGCATGGCTCCGTGTGATGTTTCAATACCTGTTTTTACTTGGGAGTGCGGGTGATGTTGAGTTTGGGGCTTATGAGTTTGCTGTTGAGTTTGTGTGTGTGGTTTACTTTGCACCTGTGATTTATGCTGAGCTTGTTCTTGATACTGTGTCTTCTGTTGATGATGGTACTGTGGATGCTGCTGTGGTTCAGGCTGTGTAGGCTGAGGCAGCTGGGACTGTGGATGTTGCTGAGGATGAGGATGCTGCTGGACTTGAGGGTGCTTCTGAGGTTGAGGTTGTGGATGCTGCTGGGCTTGAGGGTGCTGCTGAGGTTGAGGTTGTGGATGCTGCTGGGCTTGAGGGTGCTGCTGAGGTTGAGGATGTGGATGCTGCTGGGCTTGAGGGTGCTGCAGAGGTTGAGGATGTGGATGCTGCTGGGCGTGAGGGTGTTGCTGAGGTTGAGGATGTGGATGCTGCTGCTGCTGGGGCTGTGTTTGCTGCTGATGGGTCTGTGGGTGATGCTGTGCTTTGGGCTGTGGTTGCTGCTGTTGCTGTGACTGTGGGGAAGCATGAGGCTTTGGTTGCTTGGCAGGGGACTGTGATGGAGAAAGGGAAGGAGAATGTAGTTGCTGCTGGCTTTTTGATCGGGGAGCAGTAGTCATGTCCATCCCTAGAGCCCTCTGCATCTGACAATTCAAACACAGCCATTCTTTCACCTTTAAGACAGAAAACAGAAAAAGTCATTAGAGGCTTAAGATTCTGATACTGACATTGGGCCTTATCGATAGAAGTGTGTAGTAAATCTGGAGCAAACCAAGTGCCGTAAAGGGAACAAGTAAAAAGTCCCATAAATCCCTGTGACCTAACTGGGGTTTTTAACCCCTTAAATGTTGGAGAGGTCTCCAGTGCTTTATGAAGCAATGTGCTGTAGACCTCTCTAGCACTTAAGCGGTTAAAAACCAATTTAGATGACCGGGAATGTTTATTTGCCTCTACAGTGTAGCTGGCTTTCCCAAGGATGGACCCACCTTTCATTTATACATTAGGCCACATTCAGTAATGCAAAAAGGTGCAATTCTGTTGCATACCAACTGTACCCATGGGACAAATGAAAATTCCCAACTATTTAACCCCTTAACGATCAGACGTATGGCCAGTTAAGGACCACAGAGCTTTTTGGGGTTTTTTGATAAATTAATTTAGGGGTCCCCGAGCGTTGTGCAGCCACGCAGGGACCCCGAATTCCATGATGTGCCATCATGGGTCCTTAACTCAAGTTTACCCATGGGTCTTTAAGGGGTTAAAATGGGGCTTTTAACTCCTTGAATGCTAGAGTGGTCTCCATGAGTTAAAAGTCCATTTAAATCAAGGAGGATTGTGAGGAGGTTTATGTGGCCACTATACAATCCAGAGTCGCCCCTGTTTAGCTCACGTAATACAGCCCACAGGCCCATGAGTAAGAAAACAAACTGAAGTTATTCTGGAGAAAACCAACTGCACCATAAGGAGCAAAATAAACATACACAGATTCCAATGAACTTGAATAGAGATTTTTAACCATTGACTGCTACAGAGATCTCCAGTGAGTCCTCTCTAGCAGGGGTTAAAAGCCCAATTAAATTTACCAGGAATATTTATGTATCCCCTATAGTGCCGTTGGTTTACTCCAGAATAACTCTGTAATTATAATGACACATCCATTGTGTGCATGTAAACAGGGCCAGATTTCCCACTGGCCAGAGAAAACAGGTATCTACAGTAGGGCTAGGTAATCTTTGGCTCTGCAGTTGTTGAAAACTACAAATTCCATCCTCCCCATTATGCCTATAGCTGTTTAACAATTAACAATTCCATTTGAAACATCAAACACCTCTCTAGAAGCCATGGAATTAAAGGGATAATAATAATTAAAATGTAAAAAAAATATGTTGTAGGGTATATCCCCTTGAGTAAAACAAGGGTACTCCCACCGCTGAAAGGTGTTTTGTTTAAAAGTTATTATAGCTAAAGTTGAATTTTTTAGGTGCAATATCACAGTGGCCTGAAATTGTACAATGGCGCTGTTTCTTCACCATCCTATGGACAGCTCTGGTCCCGGGACCATGAATCTCCATAGGATGGTGTAGCAGCAGTGCCACTGTACAATTTCAGGCCACTGTGATATTGCACCTAAAAAATTCAACTTTGAGCTGTAATAACTTTTGAATACAAGACCTTTCAGCAGTGGGAGTACCCTTGTTTTACTCAGGAGGATAAACCCTACAACATATGTTTTTTTACGTTTTAAGTATTACTATCCCTTTAAAGGGGAACTTTCTCCCCATTTGAACTTTATCCATACATCCAAGTGTCCCTCTTTAGGAGGGACAGTCCCTCTTTTAACCCAAATCCCTCTGTCCCTCTTTCCCACCCTGATGTCCCTCTTTTTAGGAGATCAGACTGTGCGGTGTGTGTATATAAGCGTATCACACTGCTCTACAGCAATAAAACTCACATTACTGTTTGTATAAATATCAGTACATGTGTTTATAAATTAGTCCGTGTAAATAAAATACTTTGGTCTTGTTCTAAATCATTTATTAGGTTTCACAAGTAGGTGTCAATAGGTCATGATATAGCCTAAAAATTCTTGGTAATGCCCTGTCCTCCAGACACGCCCCCAGCAACACCCCCAAAAACACAAGTGTCCCTCTTTAGCAATTTGAAATGTTGGGAGGTATTTTTTATCTGTATAGATCCTCAGTTGCCGTGTGACATAACACAGTTTGTTTTTTTTCCAATTCATGTGCTATATCCAGAAATTACTAATTGAGCCATTTCCCGAAGCTAGCCCGTGGTGTACATGCTATACCGCACAGTTTCTTAGTTCCTCCTCTTAAAAACAAAATGCAACCACGGACCTATAGCTAGCGCTCTGATAGGGCAGGAAACAACAAGGTGCAGTGTTTTATCAGGAATATTGACAGCAACATGTTCTCTCTACCTCACTTGATGGAAAGAGAGGTAAAATATTACTCTGGCCATGTTTATTAAACATTAAACTGTGTTTTGCCTCAAGGATTTAATGTGATACATTGATTGGAGGTAAATGTGTGTATGTGAAAGCTCCATTTTAAGGGGGGGTGGAGTTGTGCTTGTATACTGCAAGCTAATTTGATGGGGGCACTGCAGGGGTTATGGGTTCCTTAACTAGGCCTGCATGTGCAATACAATCTATAAAAGAAAGGTGTGTCAGTGATCATTCATCCATCAACCTCATGGGGGGCTGCTAGTTGCTCATTTTACCTATCATTTTGAACATTAGAGCCCCCGGATGCAAATGCAACAGTATGATGTATTTTGAATATCTGGCAATAAATGAAATATTTGCCCCTTGAGAGACTTACTCTGTGACACACTAATGTCTGAATTAACTTAATTAAAGACGTTGCATGGAAACTGCAAGTCTTTTGATTACTATAATCCCCAGGACACTGAACGGCTGTACAAATATTGACATATAATGCAGTTTATAGGATAATCAGCTCTAAACACACAGGACTTCACTGTGAGAAGAGCAATTACATTGGAATAAAGTAAACTTTTACTCAAGTCCGTATTCACAAACGAAATAAGGAGCAATACTGGAACAAACCAACTGCACCATAGGGGACAAATAAAACATCCCATTGATTTAAATGGGGCTTTTAACCCCATGAATGATAAAGAGGTCTCCAACGTATTGCAAAGTACTATGTTGAAGACCGCTCTAGCATTCAAGGGGTTAAAAGCCCCATTTAGTGGACATTTGGGGAATATTAATCTCTTACTGTGGTATAGTTGGTTTGCTCTAGAATTGTTCTTTATTTCTCACCTGAATACGGTCCTTGATCTCACGTAGAAGTGGTTAATTCTCCCGGAACACGAGCGGCAGTACCAGTTATCACATTATCAATAGACGCGATATATAACGAAGTTCTTTCCAACTGATTCAAAATGGTCAGCAAATTGTGTGCAATGAGGAAAACAGTTACACAGGAGGATTGTAAATATCATCCAGCACATTCCATGCTTACGTACAGCAGTTATTGAGGTTTATGTACAAATTCTGGGGCAAGCTAAATGCACCACAGGGGACAAAAACAGATTCTCATTGATTTAAATGGAGGGGTAAGTGTGTGTGGGGGTCAAGTGCCCCACCTTGCTCCACCACCGGATGCCCATGTTAACATCCTCATTTAAATCAATGGACATTTAGGAAATTAGCTCCCCAAAGGTACAGTTGGTTTGCACAAGAATTGTTCATTTTTCTTTTTCTGTATAAGGCTCTAAGATGTTCAGCAGTTCTGGACCAAACACATGAAATGCGTTGGTGGTCTCCCTAGCATCCATGGGGTGGAAATCCCCATTTAAACTGATGAGAGTTTTGTAAATTTGCATTGTAAAGAGATATATTGTAAAACTATCATTCAGTGTGTTAAAAGCCCCATTTACTACATAGGACTTTTTGTATGGCCCCTACATTGCTGTTGGTTGATGATCTGGTTGACTTTGACCCTTGCCATATCTCTTTTCCCATGATTCACAGGAAGGTTCATAAACTGGAATGAATCCCTTTCCAGTTTAGGTATTAAGAAGCCCACATAAGTGCCTAAGTCTATAACTACCAATCAGGTTCCTCCCTCCGTATCAATACTCTAATCATTCAACAAAGTATCTGTTTCTTATAACATCTGCTGTATTTACTAAACTGCTATCAGTAGAAAGGAAGGTATATCATATTGTATTTTGTCATGCTGGTTGCCCTTTAAGGCTGAACCGAACTGGAAAGTCAATACAGCTCTCTAAAATGTAAGACTATTTACAACTGGGTAGAACTGAACATTACTAAAAAATAGCTCCAGGTTAGTAGGAGGAAATCATTAATTTGCCAGAGGTACATGAATAAGAATGGGCCAGTGGCAAACAGGGAAAGATCCATAGTGACTGGAAGGAGATCAATCTGGAGAGATTTGATTGTTAATCAGTAGAGTGGTCTTTGGAGGGCTAGGTTAGGTTGCAAAGAGGAACTACTTCCTTCTGGGACTTGCCCATTTTAAAACTTTCTGTTCATCCTCCCTTAAAATGTACCTATCACCTTGATTCAAATTTGCATGTGTGAAAACTTCATAAAACTGGCTGTGTGTCAATAAATGAAAAAAAAAGAAAAACTACTTCTTAGGAGCTTATTTTTATATTTTAAGTATGCACCAAACATATCACTTTCCCACTTAAAGGGCAATACTTGTAATTAATGGACAAGATAAGAGTGCCTAAGAAGTATTTTTTCTTTTTTTTTCTTTATTTACTAATATTTATAAACTACAGGGCACCTTCTCTTGTGTCTTTCTACAAGAGTTAATCACCACTGTAATTTAAAATAGTGCTATACACAAATTTGTTGCTGTCTTTCCAAATTACACAATTGTCTATCTGTCATATTAGCCAAAAGACCAACAAATGTAAAATTAAATAAATATTCATACTTGGTACTATAAGCTAACGTATGCTTATGATGGTTTCATCTGCTAATTAAGCTTTTCAATGCAGTTTCATATGCTAATTAAGTTTTCGATGCTGTTTCTTATGCCAGTTAAGTTCAATGCTGCCCCAGGAAAAAAATATTTTCACTTTTCCCTAAAATAAGTGTGAATATTTCCCAAACTTTCAATGATGTCAAAAACCTTGTTTCCTGAAGAATCCATGCCCTTGTTTTTCAGTCTCATCATTGAAAGTGCAAATTACCTAAAATGGAAATTAGTAGGTCATATAGCAAGACTGAACTAATGGTACATTGACCAAATGGATTTTTGAATGAATCCCACATGATACTTAACAGCAAAGAAGAAGACCAAAGATGAAATGAAATGAGATGAAATTTGTTGCTGCACATTGGCACCAGAAAGCACAAGGATGAAATTGTTGGAAACTTGCTGATGATGCCTTAATTCTGCAGTGGATCTACAATGACTGAAGATGACAATGATGATCGCCTACACTATACATCTGCTGGACTTTTGGCTAACATGAAACATAAGCAGTTTTGAATGAAGTTTACAAACATGTAAAAACAAAAACAAAGGTGGCAGGTCCACTTTAAGTCGAGTCTGATGTTTAGTGGTTTGTTACTAATATGTTCTTGTTAGTATTCTGTTACTCTCATGTTATGATGTGTTTAGTGAGCTCTGTTAGAGTTACATTTGTGTGGAGGCTAGTGAGCTTATTTAGTAGGATGTAGCTAGCCTTGTGATATATAGTATACTTAGGAATCTATTGATGTATTTTGTTCAGTCAACTTTGTTATGGAGTGTTTGTCTGGGCCTCTTGCTAGCCTTTTGCTAAATTTGGCCTGTCCGGGCATGTAATGGCAACCTATCATTGGCCTACTTAACACTTACATGCTCACTGTTAATGTGATTGGCATAGGTTACATACTCCCCTTGCCTGTTGTTAGCACTGTTGGTTAACAGCTATGTCTGGCTGGTTACAGATTTATATTGAGGGTTGATGGTTATGCTGAAGATAAGACCATGATCTGGCCAGCTGTGCCATGGCTGCTTCCCTCCATTTAAGTGTTGTGCCTTTTCTAATATGACTTCCAATGGGCTAGGGGAGGTTTCAGAGACAGAGTCATAATGAGGGCACCAGTCTTACAGTCATGAAAGGGTACAGACAGATGAATCATCAGTATAATTGCCTGAATACTGTAAATCCTTTCTATATGGATTACAGCTTTGTGCACGAGGCAGTTCATACAAAGACATCAGCGTACAAGAAAAAGTTAATAAAAAGAAAATTCATTTAAGGGAATTTATTTCATTTGTGAGAAATGACTTTCTAAATGTGGTTTATTTTATGTGAAAACAGTTTTCCTTTAAAGGAATAGTAATGTCAGAAAAAACATTATTAACTATATGGTAGATACAATTAAAAGAGACTACTTGCACTTATTTGTATCTCTGAAACCGTTATGGTTTGAGAGATATAAGAAAATAAAGTTCTCCGCTCCCTTCCCTTTCTGCTTGACGAGCTGTAAAGCTGTCAGAAGCAGATTCTGGTAGCTTGACCAGATGTGGCTCTTCAGCAGCGCCGATATAACAATATTTAAAGATAAATACTTCATCTGAATAGTCTACAACGTGTGCTTGCAAACCAGGCACACGTTGTAGACCTTTCCGATGAAGTGTTTATTTTTAGGTATCGCTATGTCAGCGCTGCTGAAGGCCTCTGTCTGATCCAGGAACCAGAATCTGCTTCTGACAGCTTTACAGTTCGGCAAGCAGAAAGGGAAGGGAGCGGAGAACTTTATTTTCCTATATCTCTCAAACCATAAGGGTTTGAGAGATAAGAAAAAGTGTAAGTACTCTCTTTTAATTGTATCTACCATATAGTTAATATTTGTTTTCTGACATTACTATCCCTTTAATTATTTAAATGCCAGAGAAGTGTCCACTGAATGGCTTTCAATGAGCTGGACACCCCACTGGCACTCAAACAGTTTAAAGATAAAGTACAATGGAAAAAAATATAAATTTTGGCAATTTACAACTCTTTCTCTGCTAAGTTAAACAAGGGTGTTCTTACTACTTGAAGGTTTTTTTGTTCAAAAATTATTGCAGCCCAAAATTTCCACTTTTTAATTACACTGCAATATTCTATCGTGGACTACATGCAACGGTAACATAGTAACATAGTTGAAGAGGCCAAAAATCAGACATGAGTCCATCAAGTCCAGCAAATGGCAAAAACACCCCTGTTGATCCAGAAGAAGGCAAATAAAAAACCCTGAAGTCATTTCCAATTTAGATCCAAGTGGGTAAAAAAAAATCCTCCTGATTCCATATGGCAGTCAGATAGTTCCCTGGATCAACAACCTATCTGCACTGAGGTCATCTGTCAAACTTTTCAATATTGTTCTGTGCTAGATATTGTTTTTTGAAAACAGCTACATTATCTGCAAGTACAACATCCCAAATCAAAGAATTCCATACCTTTACTGTAAAAAAATCCCTGCCTTTGTTTTAGTCAAAAGCACCTTTCTAGTCTTAATGGATGACCTCTCGTTCTTAGCTCAGCTATTTGCGTAAACAATTCAATGGACAGTTCTTTGTATTGAACTTGAATGTATTTGTAAATGGTAATCATATCACCCATTAGAAATCTCTTCTCTAATGTAAACAAACTCAGTTTGGCTAGTCTCTCCTTATAACTCAGATCCTCCAATCCCTTTATCAGTTTTGTTGCACATATCTACACTCTTTCCAGTTCAACAATGTCTTTTTTAAGAACTGGTGCCCAAAATTGTATTCCATATTCTAGATGAGGCCTAATCATGGATTTATACAGAGGTAGGATAATATTAGCATACCTTGCATCCACACCTCTTTTTACACAGGCTAGTACCCTATTTGTTCTTGCAGCAGCTGAGTGACTCTGCACACTGCTGTGAAGTCTATTGTCTATCAATCCTCCTAAATCTTTTTCTAATGAGAATTCTCCAATCTGTTTCCCATTTAGAGTATATGTAGCATGTTTGTTTCTACAGCCAAAATGCATAACCTTACATTTATCTACATTAAATGTCATCTGCCACTTTTCTGCCCATTCACCCAGTTTATCTAAATCCTTCTGCAAAGAAAAAAACATCCAGCTCTGTACGTATTTCCTTACATAGTTTAGAGTCATCGGCAAAGATTGAGACGCTACTTTGAATTCCCACTTCTATATCAAGTTGAAAAGGTTCCATTTACAACAACTCTCTGCCATCTATCATTTAACCAGTTCTCAATCCATGCACCAATAAGACTGCTCAAACTGAAACCTTTTAATTTATGCAGTAACCTGTTACGAGGACTTGTACCAAAGGCTTTTGCAAAACCCAAGTATACTACATCAACAGCAATTCCCTTGTCAAAATTACTACTTACTCTTTTGTAAAATGCAAGTAAATTAGTCTGATGTGATCTGTTCTTCATAAAACCAAGCTGACTCCTATTAATAATACTGTCTGCCTTCACATAGTTCTGAACAGGGCTCAAAATTTCAAGTCCTGAGCTACTAGCCAGGCCTGAAAAGTTACTCGCCACCAGTTTCCACTCCTAGCCCCACCCATATCCCCACCTTTAACTCCACCCATCTCAAGTTCTTTTGATGAAATTTTATTCAGAATAAAATGTAAAAAAATATACATCTGGTCACACCTTGGAGGGGAAGTGGGGAACACTGATTGGCACACCTGGTTAGACCTTGGGGGCTTGGAGGCATTACCAAGAAAATGTAGGTTATATCATGACCTACGGATACTTCTTTGTATAACTGAATGATTTAGAGTAAGGCCAAAGTATTTTATTTTCACAGTCTCATTTACACAAACATTTACTAAAGTTTAAACAAACATTAATATGTGTTTTATTGCTGTGGAGCAATGTGATACACTTATATACACACCACACAGTCTGATCTCCTAAACACAGGGACACCAGGGTGGGAAAGAGGGACAGAGGTATTTGGGTTTCAAAGAGGAACACTTGGGATATATGTGATTCCACTTTAACAGTTGCCATAATAGAAGTCAAAACTGTTTCATGAGTAGACACATGAAATTATGCTACATCTAGCCTCTAACCCCTTTGGCTCTAGAGATAACCAAAGTAATACTTTCCAAATATTGCCCTCCCTACCATTTAACCCTGTGAGTGCTTCACAATGCCCTGGGAACCCCTGGCACTCAAATGGCAAAAATGAAAGTGTAACTGAATATTGCTTCTAACATGACAATGAATAAGCTACTGCCACATAAAAGAGATAAAGTGTGCCAGAACATGCACATTAATCATATGAGTACCAGAGGGTTATTCAACATATAGCACCACTCAAAGGGTTAATTTGCACATTCAACTACATACTCTGACTAAAGAAACTGACCGGCTATTGTCTACCAAGTCCATTAAAGCACTGAACGAGATTATGCAGACGTCCCAACATTTCAAATGGCCAAAGATGGACACCATAACAGCTAACTGTCCCGATTTATGCAGGACGTCCCGGTTTTAGGACCCAAACCCGCTGTCCCGCCCGCATAGAAGTTTGTCCCGTTTTTCCTGGCCTGTTCCCTGTTTTGCTTACACACTTCCGCTCCAGCAGCCTAAGACGCAGGGCACAACGCTTATCATGTGACTGTGAGTCACCCTGCATGATCTGCTGAGCGGTGTCATCATCACGCCTGCCTATTCACTGTGCGCAAGCATGCCACATGCTTGTTATAATATGCGCACGCAATCGTGCCATTCTCCACCTGCTACCACGAGTGAGTGTGAGCCTATGCTAAGCACTGCAGAGAACAGACCTGCCGGCACTGTGCCTAACAATTTAGAAAATGCTCCATCAATCTCTCATGGTCCTGGTAGCCTCTACTAGGTACACATTATATTTAGACTTCACTTGTGCAGAATCATATTGTAATGTTGTCGCGGCGGTGGCTCTGCTCGCGGATTAATTTAAATTCATTTGTGTGCAGGGGGGGTGAGAGGCTGTCAGTCACAGTGTCTCGATGCCTGGCTGGTGCATGAATCGCCATGGAGTGGGAAACAATAAGCACACTGACTGCTGCTGTGCTCAGATGCTGCCGGCCTTCCGCTTCCTTGCCTGGCCTCCAAGTTACACCGGAGACATGATCAGGCAGCCAGGAGGAGGATAGCTTAGCCCGGCTGGTATTAGTTGTTCATTAGCAGTTCTGTGCCTGACTTGTCACGCAGCATACCACTACCAGCAGCCTCAGCAATGTAGCAGTCACAGAAGCTGCTAGCACTGCTGGGCAGGTTGGTATTTGGCTATGATTACCATGTGCATTGAGTTTGAGGTCCTGGTAGCAATTACAAGTCCAACATTACTGCATACGAGTACATATACATATATATCTTAGTGTATTGCAGTGTTTGGAGTATTGATGAGAGTGATTTATTAATAACACTTAAATATTAAAATATGAAAGTGTGTCAGTATCCATCAGTGTATGTCCTCTATCGAAAGAACGTAAAAAAACACCACAGTGATCTGATATTTTAATTTTTTTCATTAATAAGCTTGACCCTGACAAACTGGCAAAGCCACAGCTTGCTGGAAATCTAAGTATAATAATTTCATCATTTTGTCCCCAAAGCAAATTTTATGTATGTACCAAAAGCAAAGCAATGATACTTTACAGGCAAAGAACACAGCTCTGTTTTATAAACCAAGAAGTATAATGTAGCTGTGACTGCTGTTTCCATTCCTATTGTAGTTCAATTAAAAGCTTTATTTTAATTTTGTATTGATGTAGACCTCCCAGGTGTCCCTGTGTTTAGGATATCAGACTGTGTGGTGTGTGTATATACGTGTATAATAAAACTTACATTAGTGTTTGTTTAAACGTCAGTATATGTGTTCATAAATTAGTCTTTGGTCTTGTTCTAAGTCATTTATTAGATTACACACATAGGTGTCAACAGGTCATGGAATAGCCTAAAAATTCTCGGTATTGCTCCACCCACCAGCCACACCCCCACGTAAACCATCTAAAATCAGTGTCCCTCTTTGGGCTTTTGAAATGTTGGGAGGTATGTGACACTTTTGTTTTAGGTGGTGTTGCTGGAGGGAGGGGGGATTTCCCAAGAATTCTTAAATTATCTCATGAACCATTGACTAGTCTTTGTGTCATTTAATAAATTATTTTGAGCAAAACCAAAGTATTTTATTTACACAGAATAATGGATAAACACATATACTGACATTTACACAAACATTAATGTGACTTTTATTGCACACACGCCGCACAGTCTGATCTCCTAAACACAGGGACACCAGGGTGGGAAAGAGGGGCAGAGGGACTGTCCTTCCTACAGAGGAACACTTGGGAGGTATGTCACAGGTACATGTTAAAGGGATAGTAATACTTCATTTTATCTTTATTTTATTTTGTAGGCATTAAAAAGGCATGAAGAACGATATAAGTCTTATCTCTCAAACCTTTATGGTTTGAGAGATATTCACAAGCAAAGTTTCCCCCTCCTGCCCCTTTTACCTGGTGTAAGCCATCTCTTCTCAGATGTGGAATGCAGTCCACAGATCAGACAGATAACAGCAAGGGACAATATTCTTCCTATAAGAACAATGAAAGCCCTGCCCCCTTGAAAAGTTTTGCAGGTTTTTCCCTTATCTTAATTGAAGATTGTCCCTCTCTGCAGTCTACCTGGGCACCTCCCTTCTGATTTGGCTGGACAGTGTTACATCAGTAAAAGGGGCGGGAGGAGGATACTTTGTCATTGAATTACTCTTGAACTACAACTCTGACAGAATTGAAATAACACTCTGCAAAGTCCAAATACTATGATGATTAATTAGAGCTGCTTTTATTATGAAACATTACTATCCCTTTAAATGATGTGTCAAAGGTGTTTGAGTAAGTTGGGATGGGATTAGGTGCATACGCATGTCATTTGGAAGGGAGACCCATACACAGACAGGTAAAGTGAGTGCAGAACCTGCATGCTTGCATGTCAGGATGATGGAGCCAAAGCTTTGACATGTCACAGGGCCTGTACCTGAACAAGTCAAAGTAGGAATGGAGGGTTTGGAGGGGTACCAAGTTTGATTCATTTATTGAACATCACTTTTATTGATTAGAGCAGATCCTTTTAATGTGGGTATAGTTAGGGGGAGGGGTCAGCTAGTGCAAGAACATTTCAAAGAGAATACACGTATTTGATCAAGTCAAGGAAGAGTTGTGTTATTCTGAGGAGGAGACAGGATTGGACATTACCTGGGAATGGAAGTTGGGGCAGTATACAGAAATGTGTACATGTGCCTGAGGAAAACACCAGCTTGTGGAAATGGCACAGGGACAATGAGCTAATGGGTGTAAAGATAATGAGTGAGAAAGGACGAAGTTGTGGAAAGTGCGCCGTCAATACTGACGTGTGAGGAGGGTAGAGAGGTATCGGAGGAAGCGGGCAGCAAATACAAGCTTGCCACCCGCTTCCTCCGATGTCTCTCTCCCTCCACCCACTTCCTCCAATTCCTCTGGTCCTCTTCAATATCCCCAGCCATCAATACGGGATATTAATGATGTATATTAAGGGAGCGCTGCAGAGGGCTGCTTCCTTCAGTAGTTTCTGTATTAGATTCATTCATTCATTCATAGTGTCCTACCCTCTGTGTCCCATTGCTATTAGTACTTTTGCTCCACTCTCTGTTTGAAAGCACAGAGAATGCTGTTCAGAACTGGCGACGGTGGTTTTGTACTCTGACTTGTGTGATGTTGTACAAAAAAAATAGGCATTAGATTTCTGGAGTGAAATATTGCAATTTAACTTGCGTTAGCCCTAACTCCAACATCTGAATGGCTTTTGGTGTCGCTTGTACATTATCCTCTATGGGTGAGATCTTGCTGTTCTGTCGACGTGTGTTTCAGAACTGCCGTTATTTTTGCTAGTGGGAATATTTGCATTGCTTACTGGCGGTACAAAACCACCGTCGCCAGTTTTTTCTGCCGACGCCAACATTTGAATCGAGCCCTTAGTGTGCAGAAGGCTATAACCTGCTGTGGGCTTCCTGTAAATGTCAGTAACCACTTAGGAACAAACAATATCCCCCATAAGCATCAGGTACAAAAAAGGAATAGTGGTAGACTGGTAGTTAAATGTAAATTTGAGATTATACTCGTTCTGATTCAAATAATCTATAAACAAGCCAGCCTCCTGCTCTGACCCCAGCCGTACAAAGAGGAGATTGTTGATATATATCTCCCCTGTGGGTTGACTCCCACCAATCCATAAATAGGTTGGCGAGAGAGGGGGAGAAACATGTCCCCATAACAACTCCACACCTTTGGAGATAGAAGAGCCCATTGAAGGATAAGATATTGCGGCACAGGAGATATTCAACAGACTTTAACAAAAAAGCAATCAAATTGTCAGAATATTTGGAGTATAGATGTAAATGATACTCCAAAGCCCGGAGACCCAGGGTATGTGGAATCGAGGAGTATAGAGCAGTGACATCTGCAGATAACCATGAAAATCCAGGAAGCCAATGTACTTGTCTCAACTGACCAAGAACCTGCTTGGAGTCCCAAAGAAATCCAGGTAGTCTTTCCGCCAGGGGCCGAAGGTGCTGATTGACCCACATGAACAGTGGCTCATTAAAGGGATAGTAATATTTCGTTTTAACTTTATTTTATTTTGTAGGCATTAAAAAAAATATGAAGAATGATATAAGTCTTATCTCTCAAACCTTTATGGTTTAAGAGATATTCACAAGCAAAGTTTCCCCCTCCCGTCCCTTTTACTTAGTGTAAGCCATCTCTTCTCAGATGTGAATCTGGTTGTAAGACCAGACAGATAACAGCAGGGGACAATCTTCTTACAATGAAAACCCTGCCCCCCTTAACAAGCTTTTCAGGTTTTTCCCTTATCTTAATTGAAGATTGTCCCTCTCTGCAGTCTACCTGGGCACCTCCCTTCTGATCTGACTGAACAGTGTTACATCAGTAAAAGGGGCGGGAGGGGGACACTTTGTCATTGAATTACTCTTGAACTACAACTCTGACAGAATTGAAATAACACTCTCCAAAGTCCAAATACTATGATGATTAATTAGAGCTGCTTTTATTATGAAACATTACTATCCCTTTAAGTGAGCCAATACCCGATACAATGGGTCGACCCTGTGGACTATCCATACATTTATGCACCTTCAGCAAATGATGGAAGATGGGTATCACTGGATTCTCTGTCACCAAAAATTGAGCCTCCTTCTCATTCAAAATTCCCATATTTATACCTGATTGTACCAAAAGGTATTTCTGATGGTGATGGTGGGGTGACCCTGTGAATTTGAGGATATTGCACAAGAAGTGCCTTCTCCTTTTTTGTGTTTATATATATATATTTATATATATATATATATATATATATATATATATATCCCCTATATTGCAATTGGTTTGTCCCAAGATTATTCTACTTTTATTTTGTGCTTTGCCTGCTATTTCATATACCGTAATAGTTAGTTGTGCTAATATAAATCAAAATGCTTTTAGTGCCGATAAGAAGCAACGCTGATATTATAGCTAAAAATATCTAACTCTTATAGTCCAATTAGGTTTGCTGCTTAGAAAATACACTGCACAACAGAAAATTAACATAATATCAGCTTTCTGGATAAAAAAAACTGTATGTATCTGAAATACGAGCCGATGCAAGGCTGAATGGTTTTAATGCATCCCTGTGGAGATGAAATCCACTTTGTAGTAATAAAAGCTGCATATACATCCCACTTCTCTACTGGACGATCATTTTTGCAGGATTTGCTAGGCAAATGTATGTCAATTTTTTTTTCGGGGGGGATAAAAAGGGGGGGTGCATAAAAAAAAAATTGAGTAATTGTGGACTAAACCAATAGCACCATAGGGGACAAATAAAAATTCCTATTGACTTCAAATTGGGGTTTTAAACCCCTTGAATGCTCCAGAGTTCTCCAACGTGCTACTCTAAATGCTCTCTAAAACCCCAATTTAAATCCTCGAGAGGCTGTGTACTTATTTTTTATTTCTAGTAATAATAGCAAAAAAAGTTTTAAAGGCACTCAAATGGTTAAAGGAGCAAAAAATAATGATATAAGGCTCTTCCTGCGATATGAAACAAGGGTACTGATGTCATGCTGCAGTAATAGCAATGCCTAAAGATGAATCTGCATGTTTTGTCAAGCAACATAACATATAGTACGTGCTGTGGGCAGTATGTGGTGTCACAGAGACTGAGAGAATATGGTGCTACAGTGCCAGTTCATATTTACTCACCCATTGTAATAAAGGTCACAATCTGTGTTGTTCTACTTATTGTTGTACTGAAAGATTCACAAGGTTCTGTTTAAAACAACTTCTTTATTAAAGCTCTCTGCAGTCACACACTGGCTTCTCAGCCTGGCACTTCCATGCACTTCCTGGGGCACCACCTCACTTCCTATCTGACCCTATAGATATACATTACAGGTTCAACTCAGCACACACACACTTTCAATTATAGTCAATAAATAGTTTATTAAACCAGTCTAATAACATTAAACATGCATAATGATATGCATAGCTGGGAACTCTCCGGATTTGCCCCGTAGACTCCGGTTTTAGCTTCTTGTTAGTGGGTCTCCGGGGCAGAGGCTGATTCTCTGGATGTGGGGAGTTTCTAATGAAACTCTGTCCACATCCGCTCCTCCCATTGTGTTCCTCCCACTCTCCCCCTCTTCTCTGCCTTCCCCAGCTTATTTTGTACACTTTTTTTTTTAATTTTTAAAGCTCCTCTCCCCCACTCATGATTAAGCCCTGCTATCTTTTGACACAAATCGCATCATTTTTCTCTCCCATCGGCAGCACAGGACTCCCCTCTCCAGGGAATCCTCATCAAAAAGTTCCCAGGTATGGCGATATGGGATAGTGTCCTTAAGGATGGGAAGGCACTATCATTCAGAAAATCTATTGCTCACTCGACAACCACAGGTTTTGTCTTCAATAGTGAATATGGATTCCTTCTGTTAGTAATCATACATCTTGTAACATAATTCTGTCCCCTTCAGCTCATAAGAAGGTCACTTGTGTACTGAGCAGAACTTTATTATTGGAAAGTGTGGGAAGGAGCAAACAGTTGGTAAGAAAAGCTTATCAGTTACAAATTCACATATCCTATATAATAATTCACTAAGGATGTTTGTCAGAAACTGTCATGCAAAGTAGAGATGGCTGCGCGCACTGCAGTCATGTGCAGTAGAGACTGCCCGCATCGCGGCTGATATGGAGCAGGGCGCTACAAATTCAGACCAGAGTCCTCTCTGTGCACCTTCCTGGGACTATGGTCTGAATTCTGCGCATAGAGGACTACGGTCTGAATTTGGAGCGCCCTGCTCCATATCAGCTGCGGCGTGGGCAGTCTCTACTGTGTATGACTGAACTGTGACCAGTGATGATAGGATCCGGCCACCAGCCGAGGTTGCTGTGTGGCACTGTGGCCCGTGTACACGGGCTCTTCAACTAGTATTTAATATATGTTTTAGAGTAGCTCAACTGGAGATCCACTGGAGATACATAAAATGAAAAAGGAGTGTTTTTTAGGCACTACTAGGAAGGGATACTATCACGGTGCCCGTGATTGCTGCAGTCCCTTGTCTGTCACCAGTAGGGGGCTGCTATTGGCTGTCTGCAGATAGCCCGCCTTTCATTGCCTATTTAAACCTGGATTGGGCACCCTTTGGGTGCCCTTTCGTGCTGTTTCTGACCTTCCTGCTATCACTATGCTAGTGATAGCTGGGCCTCTGTTCCAGTGTTCCTGATCTCATGTGTTCCTGAGTACCTGTTTGTTACTGTTCCAGTGTTTCCTGCCTGCTGACTTGTTCCAGTCCTGGTTCCGGCCTAGTCTCTGGTGTTGCTGTTCCTGCGGTTCTTCAACTCTGCTGTTTCCTGACCTGACTGATCGTTACTGGTTCCTGTCATCGCATCGCCTGTCTCCTGTCTCCTGGCGACCTCTTGCTCGGTCGCGTCAGCGACATTGTTTGTTACACCAGTGTGCGGTCACTGGTTTGCTCCTAAGCCCATCGGCTATACTAGCCTGAGTTGGTCCCAGCGTGCGGACGCTGGTTTGCTCCAAAGCCTTGCGGCTGTACGTACACACTTGTTACACCAGTGTGCGGTCACTGGTTTGCTCCAAAGCCTTGCGGCTATATTACTTATTTGTTACACCAGTGTGCGGTCACTGGTTTGCTCCAAAGCCTATCGGCTATACAGTCCTGTGTTGGTTCCAGCGTGCGGACGCTGGTTTGCTCCAAAGCCTTGCGGCTATACGAACACACTTGTTACACCAGTGTGCGGTCACTGGTTTGCTCCATAAGCCTTGCGGCTATACTTCTTGTTTGTTACACCAGTGTGCGGTCACTGGTTTGCTCCAAAGCCTATCGGCTATACTCTCCTGAGTTGGTCCCAGCGTGCGGACGCTGGTTTGCTCCAAAGCCTTGTGGCTATACGAACACACTTGTTACACCAGTGTGCGGTCACTGGTTTGCTCCAAAAGCCTTGCGGCTATATTACTTGTTTGTTACACCAGTGTGCGGTCACTGGTTTGCTCCAAAGCCTATTGGCTATACAGTCCTGTGTTGGTTCCAGCGTGCGGACGCTGGTTTGCTCCAAAGCCTTGTGGCTATATTACTTGTTTGTTACACCAGTGTGCGGTCACTGGTTTGCTCCAAAGCCTATCGGCTATACTATCCTGAGTTGGTCCCAGCGTGCGGACGCTGGTTTGCTCCAAAGCCTTGCGGCTATACAAACACACTTGTTATACCAGTGTGCGGTCACTGGTTTGCTTCAAAGCCTATCGGCTATACTATCCTGAGTTGGTCCCAGCGTGCGGACGCTGGTTTGCTCCAAAGCCTTGCGGCTATACAAACACACTTGTTATACCAGTGTACGGTCACTGGTTTGCTCCAAGGTCTTGCGACTTTACAATCCCTGTTGGTCTCAGTGTATGTACACTGGGTTGCTTTCGATCCTGTCAATTTGCCATTACCATCTGACTGCTGCTATTATCTCTGGGCTGCCCTGCCCGGTATTGGTAAGGCCTGTAGAACCTTATTGTCATATTCCATCTGAGGTTGCCTTACCTGGTATTGGCAGGGCCGGTAGAGCCTACATTGTGAATCTGTTAAGGCTGCCTTGCCCGGTAATTTGGTAAGGCCGGTAGAACCGTTATGCTATTCCATCTGCAGGTTGCCTTACCCGGTATTGGCAAGGTCGGTAGAGCCTAACATTCTGCTTCTTCAGACTGTCCTGTCCGGTATGCTGACAGGACCGGTAGAGTCTGCATTCTGACTTGTTATATTCTGTATGTATCTGTATACATATGTTTGCCATCCTACGTTATCAATTTATTATTTCAATAAAATTGATTTTTACCTAAAACTTGTGTCTGAGAGTCATAACAAACTGTGACAGATACTAGCTGTGCCATGGCATCCCTCTAAAGGCAACACTTTCAAAACAGTGGATTTTTTCATATGCCAAACATGTTTCTTTGTGTACATTTTAAAATGTCTATGCAGAAAACGTTATGTTGGTCAAACCAACAGACATATTTAAAAACAGATTTGGTGAGAGGATTTTAGTTTTACCTGTTAAATCCTTTTCTCTTAGTCCATACAGGTTATTGGTAACTTTGGGAAGGCGATCCGCCCCTTTAAGTAGGCAGGAACAATTCTAGAATTGATTGCAGGGGGTGGAGCCTACCTTCCCTCCTTGGCTGCAGCTATCCAACCAGCTCCAGAAAGATTTGAGACACTAACTATTGACTAGATAGTGGAAGGGAAGACTCCTGTGAGCATGACCCCGAAGGACCCCACAATCTGCCACAGAACAGCCAAGCATGGTTCCTTGACAGGGTGGGAGACCAGTAACCTGTATGGACTAAGGGAAAAGGATTTAACAGGTAAGACTAAAATCCTCTTTTCTCTGTCCTCCAATACAGGTTACTGGTAACTTTGGGATGTCCAACCATTGAGTTTCCCAGAGGCGGGAAGTAAAGCAAGAACTAGGCACAAGGCCCCCAAAGTCACCAGAGCAGATATGAACCGTCAGATCAGAGATAGCCCAACAACAATTAAGTGTCAACGGACAATGAACAGGGGTAACAACACCCCAGAACTGTTACACAGCACACTGAACTAGAACCAACATGGCTCAAAGATGAAGGAAGCACCAAGAACCAAAGAAAATCCTAAACAGGCAAGACTGCCTCTAGGATTTTCCTCCCAAAGCTGGCGTCAACCAATGCCAGCACATCAACACGCTAGTGCTTCGAAAAGGTGTGCACAGACGACCAAGTGGCAGCCTTGCACAACTGATCAGCAGAGGTCTGATTCTTGTAAGCCCAAGAAGCTCCAAAAGATCTAGTAGAATGAGCCATGACCTGAAAGGGAACAGGCTTCTTCCGCAGCTCATAAGCTTGATGAATAGTGGACTTGATCCAGGACACAATAGTCACTTTGGATGCAGGTCTTCCTGCCCAGGGAACCCTCAGGAATGATGAACAGCACGTCAAATTGCCTGATAGACTCAGTGCGATGTACATAAAACTTGAGACAACGCTCCACGTCTGACAAATGGAGATCTCCCTCCTTGTCAGAGGTGGGGTCAGGGCAGAAAGAAGGCACCACAATCTCCTGATTGATGTGGAACTCTGAAACCACCTTCAGAAGAAACTCCTGAGAAGCGCAAAGCACCGTCTTGTCCATGTGAAACTCCAAATAGGGTGGTTTACAGGACAAAGCATGTAACTCCGTGACACAGCGAACTGAAAAAATTGCCAGTAGAAAAGCCATTTTCCACATCAAGAGGTGTAGAGGAATAGTAACCAAGGACACAAAGGAGGGCGCTGAAGAATGCCCAAAACCAAGTTAAGATCCCACGGAGGAGCGGGAGTCTTGAAGGCAGGCAGAGTATGAGCAACACCCTGGAAGAAAACTTTGACATCAGGAAGGATGGCAATGCGCCTCTGAAAGAAACCAGAGAGAGCAGAAGTCTGAACCTCAAGGGAACTCAAACTGAAGCCCTTATCTACACCATCCTGCAAAAATGCCAGGACCGTAGGCAATTCAAATTCCTGAGACAGGTCCTTATCAGCACACCAAGATAGAAAGGTCGACCAGATGCGATGGTAGATCTTGGAAGAAACAGGCTTGCGGGCACGGAGTTTAGTAGCCCCCACGCCAGAAGAAAAACCTTTATTCTTCAATATTGAGGATTCAATTTCCAAGCTGTCAAGGCTAGCCAATGAACATCCTCCTTCCACAGGAAACCTTGTAGAAGAAGATCAGGACAGCAATGGAGCCAGAATGGCCCCACCACTGACAGATCCAAAAGCTCCGGAAACCAAGCTTGGCGAGGTCAGTACGGAGCAATCAGAATGACTGGACAGTGCTCCAGTTGTAATTTCTGTAACACCCTGTGCAACATTGGCAGGGGAGAAAAGATGTAGGCCAGAGGAAATAACCAAGCAATGGACATAGCATCCATCGCCAGAGCTAGAGGGTCCCTCCATCGAGAACAGAACCTCGGAACCTTCCTGCTGTGTCTTGTCACCATCAGGTCGATGTAAGGAAGATCCCACTTCTGAACAATGAGGGTGAACACCTCTGGGTGCAGCTCCCACTCTCCGCTGTCCACTGTGTGTCGACTGAGGAAGTCCGCCATGACGTTGTCTATGCCAGGAATGTGCACTGAGGATATGGCAGGAACGTGATCTTCTGCCCAGGACAAAATAGCCTTGACCTCTAATCAAGCGGCGAGACTTCTTGTTCCGCCCTGCTTGTTGATATATGCCATGGCCGTGGCATTGTCGGACTGTACCCAGACTGAACAGTCTTCCAGCTGAGATGTCCAATGATGAAGAGCATGAAATATCGCTCTAAGCTCCAACACGTTGATGGGGAGGAGAGATTCCTCCATAGACCACCGACCCTGAGCACTCAGGCGACCCATGACCACTCCCCAGCTGGAGAGGCTGGCATCCGTTGTCACTGTGGTCCAGAAGGATACCAGGAAGGACTTGCCCTTCAGCAGATTGGAGAGTTCCAGCCACCACAACAAACTCAGTTCCACATGAAGAGTGAGGGATACTGACGTCTTCAGAAGGTCCGGCACACCTGGATCACAAACCTCTGGAGTTCCTTGGTGTGAGCCATGGCAAACGGGACCGCTTCTATGGTGGAAATGAACTTCCCCACTAGAGAGGACATCTTCTTGGCTGGAACTGGATCTTGAGCCAGAACAGCGGAAACCCTGTGGGCGATCTGGTGAGCCACCTCGTCTGTGAGAAACACCATACCCTTCTGAGTGTCGAAGAGAAGGCCTAGGAACACCAGACACTGGGATGGGACAAGGTCTGACTTGTCCATGTTGATGATCCACCCATGATGAGTGAGAGCATGAATGCAGTTCTGAACCTGCTGATGAAGAAGTTCCGCAGTAGGGGCTTTCAGAAGCAGGTCGTCCATGTATGGGGTAACTCTGATGCCGTCCCAGTGGAGGATGGACACTAAGGCTCCCAGGACACAGTTGAAGACTTGAGGAGCTGTAGTCAGACCAAAGGGAAGAGCTGAAAACTGAAAGTGCCCTTGGTCGCAGGCAAATCTGAGATACTGCTTGCTCTCTATATGAATGGCAATATGAAGGTACGCATCCTGAAGATCCAGAAAGGTAAGGAATTTCCCTGGGGACATAGCAGCAATCACTGTCCTTAAAGACTCCTGGTGATAATGAGTCCGGATCACAAAGGAATTGAGATCTTTCAAGTCCAAAATGGGACAACAACCATTGTCCTTCTTGGAGACCACAAAGAGGTTTGAGTAAAAACCCATACCTCTGTCCTGAACAGGAACCGGCTCTAGGACATCCTTGTCCAGAAGGGCCTGGATAGCGCTGTTCAACAGACGGCATTTCTCTGCCCCCCGAAGCGTATGAGAATGAAAGACGCGAAAAGGAGGAAGAGAGACGAAAGGGATCCTGTACCCTTCCGTCACCACCTGTAAAACCCACGGGTCCGCCACTGAATCCTCTGAGATGCTGTGGTAGTGATGCAGACGGCCACCCACAGAAGAGTGGGGACCTGGGTTTGGTGAGTCATGCCGAAGAAGCCTTGGAGGAGACCTTGGGCTTCCAGTGCTACATGGAGCTGAGGGAACCGCCTGGCTCAACGGACGTATCTCAGTCGGAAAGGAACGAAAAAAACTATTATACTTGAGAGGCGCTTTCTTTATGGGGACCAAAGGCAAAAGTGTACTTTTACCCCCTGTGGCTTCACTAATCAGGTCCTTAAGATCTGGCAAGACAAGGAGAGCAAGGCTTTCTTGGAAGCAGTGTCAGTAGACCAGATCTTGAGCCAAAGAGCTCGTCTGGGGACCACAGACATGGTGGCAACCCTAGCCACCAAACGGATGGCATCAAATAAGGCAGCAGAAACATAATGCTGGGCCTCTGAAATGTTGGAGAGAAGTCGCAAAATTTCCAAAGTAGGAGTACCCTGATAGACAGCCAGGGTGAGTTGTTCAGTCTAGACCACAATGGCCTGGTTAACCCATGCCGCAGGGAACACAGGACGTATAGCAATACCAGCACTGGCAAAAATGGACTTGAGGGAAACCTCAAGTTTCTTGTCAGTCCAGTCTTTCAGAGCGGAGGCATCAGAAACTGGCAAGGCAGTAGACTTAGATAGCCTGGAAATAGGAGCATCCACTTTGGGGGGATGAACCCACTGAGCAAGAGCCGCCTCAGAAAAGGGGTAAAGCTTGGCAAATTTCTTGGAGACAGATGGTTTTATGTCCAGGGATTTCCACTCTTCAAACACAAGGCGGTCAAGAGTGGAGTTAGGTGGAAAACAAGTAAGGGGCTTTTTAGGCTCCTGAAAGGAACCTCTTGAACTAAGAGAATGTTTAGGGTAGTCAAAACAGCCCTGATCAGGCCCTCAGACGAGGGCTCAGGTTCGGCCTCAAAAGGGTCCCCAAAAAACTGAGAGGAGCCCACAGCAGAACATTCCTCAACATCTGAATCCACCAGCAATTCCTCCTCAGAGGAATCTGATACGTCAGGTACTCCCTGTGGTTTGGGCAGGGAAGACTTGATGGAAGAGGGGATCTTCCAGGAATGGAAAACCTCCTGTAACTGGGATGGAAAGAGTTGCAATGTAGACCTAAGGTCCCTAGTAGCAGCCTTGAACTCTTGCAACCAATCTGGCTCTAATGCATGGCTGGAGGTCCCCGGGAGACTCTCAGGGACAACAGAACATGCTGGGCATAAATGACCTGAGAATTCTCTAGGTAACCCTGAATGACAGGAAGAGCAATGCGCAATGGGGGATACAGAAACTCCAGCATCCTTAGTCTTAGTTCTGTCCCCAAGCTCCAACGGATTAGACATTCTCATAGTGTCAGAAACATTACAGTATAAGAAATCACATAATTACAGTGTGTAGGATTAAAGTTTCACCCCAGAAATAGCTAAAACAGACTTATCTGGCAGGCGAAGGGTTAATCAGCAGAGGAGAGAAGGAGATTCCAAGCCCTGCGTAGGATACTCGTGCTAGAAATGGCAAAAATGGCTGCAGCGGCGGGAGCCAATCAGAAACGAGCAAGTGAAGCAAGCGCTCATGGGAAATGTAGTTTTCCCAGAAAAAGTACCCCAACAGTGCCCGAAGCCCCCTGGGCCCCCCAACACACTAGAAACATGAACTGGATGATAGAGCAAGGGCAGACAATAAAAATGAGCCACCTCTGAAGTCACTAGGTGGAGCTGTTGCAGAGATATGTCCCAAACTGTACAGTTCCATAGGAGTGAATGGAGCAATGGCGCCTATGCGGTAAAGCAGAACTCAAATTTTACAAAGTTGAAATAGTAAAATAAAAATACATGAACCATATCTAGAACATTTTAGGAGACCCAAAAAACGCTGAACCAGTAGGGAAAGTGTCAACCTCCCCCCCAAAAAAGATGCAAAACCATCAGTTAAAGGGTTAATTACCACATAAACCTGCTACAAACACCCAACAGACATACAGATAGACCCAATGAGTGCAGGAGTGAGCAATAAGAACGCTAAAGGAAAAAAACCCTGTGCGGAGGGGCACTGTGGGACATGTGGACCTGCAACACTCAAAGGGTTGCTCACCTTTCCTGAAGATCTTCTTTCTTCAGATTACCATGTATTAAGAAGACGGCTCAGTGGGCAACTACTGAGGAAAGAACTTGAACCCAAGATTTTCCCCCCAGGGCTTAAGGTCCACAAAAAGCACCTGGATACTGAGCTAGCCACATCTAAGATCATTGTCAGTTATGGGAATCTGCCTAATGGTGGTATTCCATTTCTAACAGAAAAATAAAAAAAATTCTAAAACTATAGCAAAACTGTTCTCTTGCCTGTGGCTTCACCAAGGAACAAATCTTTTTGGGGCTGGTTGGTTAGCTGCAGCAAAGGAGGGAAGGTAGGTTCTAGCCCCTGCAATCAATTCTAGAATTGTTCCTGACTACTTAAATGGGCGGATTGCCTACCCAAGGTTACCAGTAACCTGTATTGAACGACAGAGAAAGTAACATTAATTGTCCTAAATCACAGATTGAGAATGGTAAAAAGAGAGAAAAAATTAACCCTGTGGCTCTGAACGTTTCCAAGTGGGGCCATGCCCTTTAAGAATTAAGAAGCATGGTATCTGAAGAAACGCTGCCGTTTAAAAAAGATGGCAATACATCCAGTCAACTTCTCAAAAAAGAAGCTTACTGATGTATACATTACATACTATGGCACCAAAAGGGATGCATCACCAACTGTCTGTAACTTATTCTTTACCAGATTGGCAATATATGTCCTTTTGTATCCCCCCTAGTGCATGACTGCATAAAAGTTAACATTTTATTTTTTTGTTTATTATTGTGTTAATAAGTAGTCATGCTGACTATTATGATAGATGTAAATGAGTCAAAAGAGTGCACAGGAAATGGCCACATATGAAACAAGTGTTATTCTGTTTGTTATTCTGTGGAACTCTATGGTTTGTGGGCGAGATTGGTATCTAAGCTGTGATTTTTTGTATAACTCACTTGAGTGGTTTAAAGCGGAACTATCATCACACTTATATTGAGCCCCAAATCCTAACTACAGTAGTGATATGCATATACGTACCTGTATTTTCAAGAATAATTGCGGCATTAGTGAAAAATAGTAGATAGGCAGTGGTAGGGATCTTGCCGTTGGCGCTCTCTGCGTTTGTGCCATCAGTCCCTTCCGGTGACTTAAGGTAACCAGGCAATCAACTCACCAATCGTGGAAGTGAAGGGGACGGACAGTGCATGGCTGCACTGTTCGCTGCTGAAAGTCTGCCTGAACAGTTCTATTTTTCATTAATGCCGCAATTATTCTTGAAAATACAAGTACAGGCATGCATATCGCTATTGTGATTAGGATTTGGAGCTCAATATAAGTGTGATGATAGATCCGCTTTAAATTCTCGTTGAGGATATATGTACACACTTGTCCAAAGATTCATCTTGATTCTTCCTGCTCTATTGAAGGCGTGACATAGGTGCCAAAATGTTGAAGTACTTTATCCTCTTTATGTGTGGCGCACAGTGCATCATATCCACAGTGCTTTTTCCCTATGATACAGCTTATTTGCTCCCGTCTTGCTCAAATTCTTCTTAGTAAATCAGATTCAGTGTGTCATGTGACTCCTAGTACGATCATCTTACATTAAGATCCTTGGAGAAACACTTCATGAATCCTGCAAGCACCAACTTATCTTTTTGCTTTGTCTTGACATAAAAAATCATACATTATCACGGCATTTCTATCAAAATAGATGTAAAGCAAGCAATTTATAATAATAAACCTATACCATGTTCAGGTACACTTTGCAGAACGTTATCTTCTTTGTAGCTTTTTTAGAATGTATTTGAACACCTAAATCAGTGAACATTAACCCTTTTGTCATGCTAGTGGGATGACAAATACATAGCTTGACAACGTGTTGACACCTATCTGTCATTCAAGGGGGTTAAAGCTTTTAAAGCAATCAAGCATTTTTTGTCACAAAATCAAAGCTTTCATTGTAGTTCACACTGAGCAATGACTACATTATACGTCTCGCTGTGGTGCTACTGATTTGGAATGACGTCTGCAGAATAATAAAAGGAAAAAGCTCAATCAGCTAGTAGCAGTAGCAAAATAATCTAGGTAGTCATTACTAACAATGATTTACGTACATTCAAATAACCTGTTTTTAATGCCTCAAGGCTTGGTTCCTTCAAAAACTGTCATTTGCATATATGTCACCGACTATACTGTTTCATTTTTATGTGGATGAGTAACCACTGCCGTGACAAACTCTCAATGCTAGTACAATCTATTACAAACTATAAATAATTATGGCTGTACATACAAAGAAAAAGTGGAGCAGTTGTAGGGCAAACCAACTGCATTATGGGGAATAAAACACAAATTCCCCATTGTTTTATTGATTTCAATGGGGATTTTAAAGGGATAGTAATGTTCGTAATAAAGTAGATTGCTGAGTCTTCTTTACAGTAAATGTAACACATTGCGCTATGTTTAGCTACTTACTTTTGTGTAGTTCAAAAGATATTCAATGTCCAATGATTCCCCGCCCGCTCCCCTTCTGGCTGCATCCCACAGAATCTGAAATCTGGTGAGAGGTGAGGGACAAACTTCAGTAGTATGTGTAAGGAAAACCCTGACCCTCTTGACAAAGGAGGGCAGGATTTTCCTTTGATTACTGAAGATTGTCCTTCACTGCATCCGTCCAGTCCCAGGACCAGATTTCAGATTCAGTGGGATGCATCCAGAAGGGGAGCGGGCGGGGAATCTTTCTACATTGATTACACAAAAGTAAGTAGCTAAACACAGCACAATGTGTTACATTTACTATAAAGAAGACTCGGTGATCTACTTTATTATAAACATTACTATCCCTTTAACATCTTGACTTTAACATCTTGACTGCTAGAGAATTTGGTAAATAAACCAGCTTTAGCTTGGATTGCTTTAGCTTGCACACAGTGGCATAACTATAGGGGTCGCACCTGCGACCAGGCCAGTACACTCCAGGAGCACGGCCTCCCCCTGCGACCCCTCCGCCTGGTGCCTGCAATCTCCCTCTGGCGCTCTACTAATGCAGAGAGCTGGGACATGACATCATCTCCCAGCACTTTGCATTACTAAGAGGACTGCACGGGAGCTCCAGGTAGGAGATAGGGGCATTGTGGAGGGGATAAATGTTGTCAGGGGGGCCTGTGACACTTCTTGTACCAGGGCCCAGAGGCTTCTAGTTACTCCTCTGCTTGCACCACTTTTCAAAGTATACCTCCTGCAACTCAGAGTTGGACGAGAGTGTTGTATATGTATCCAATACCCAATATCATTGTTTTAGAAATATGATGGCAGGCTTCCTTAATATAGTCATCTTTCATTCACAGGTATGTGCTCACTCGGCCTCCATATTCTACGTTAACCCTTTCTCGTATATGCTTACTGCTGCTAAAATTCAGATGACATATTCCATGTTAACCCTTTCTGGAATGTGCTCATTGATGGTAATATCCCGCTTCAGCCACCAAATTCTGTTAAACATTTCTGTTATGTGCTCATTGCTGCTAATATCGTACTAAAACCTGCATATTCTGTTTCAAGCCTTCCTGGTATGTACTTAAAGGGGATCTATTACCCCTATATAAGTTGCTCTAAAATGTTAGGTTATATAGCGATTATTTTGAGTACTTCATTAATTTATTTTTTTAAAAAGCTATTTGGGCAAAATTGAAGGAATAAATATTGTCCTGACCCTATTTCCGGACAGACTGTGGTTACCTGCTCTGTACCGCAGTCTGTCACTCTACCTCTGCTCCCCTCCCACTATCAATCTCCTCCAATGACAGAGGCTTTCTGCCTGTATGCTGGAGCGATCTCTAGCCAATGAGACCACTACAGCTTACAGACAGAAAGCCTCTGTCATCGGAGGAAGCTGGATAGGATGGGAGCAGAGGCAGAGTAACAGACTGTGGTACAGTGCAGTGCCCAAATAACATTTTAAAAAATAAATTAATGAAGTACTCAAAATAATCACTACATAACCTAACAATTAAGAGCAACTTGTATAGGGGTGATAGATCCCCTTTAATGCTGCTAATATCCTGCTTTAGCCTTCATATTCTATTTAGACCCTTTCTGGTATGTTTCTCCTGCTACCTCCACTTGTTTCATGTGTCTGACTGAATATAAGTTCAGGGCCTAGATGCACTAAAAGTCGATGTGGTGTCGGTACGATATTGTCGATCTGCACACACATCGACATAGTCCCAAAAATTGTCGGATGGAAGGAGAGGGTTGGAGAAGGTCCCTATTAGCATACAGGATTTTCAGTGTGCTGATCTCCTCCCTTCACACATCACCAACACTACTACAATTCTGAACAGCATTCTCTGTGCTTTCCTACCCAATAGAGGAATACAGAGAAGGCTTTCATTACCATGGACAGCACTGAATGCCATAGGGAAGTGCATTGCTCACCCCTGTGGCATTCAAAGGGTTACAATAAACAAAACTACTACACCAAACACTACACAATGCTCTCCTCTTCGACATCACCCCCCCTAAGTATGTCAACATATATTGCATATATTCGAAATACTAACTCCATCTGACATTCAACTTAGGCACTGCCATTTAGTAGACTAACCTTTTTCTCGACACTTAACCCTTTGAGTACCAGAGAGGTAGGAAAGCATTGCTTAGCATGTGTTTCCTACCCCTCTGGTACTCTAAGGGTTAATAGGCAAGGTATGCACTGCATACCTTGCCTGTATATGTGTGTGTGATTATTTTTGTTAAAAAATGTGTTTAACTTTTATAATGCAAACATAAGACCTCAAGGGGGATATCATGACCCCTCATGACACCCCCCGTAACATGAGGCCGACAAATGCCCTTTGATTACATTAAGCCCATATAAGCTATGTGAAACATAGCTTATATGCACTTTTATGCTTATAGTAAGCAATCAGACCTCAAAGGGGGGCACCAGGACGCCTCCTGATAGTCCCCCTACCATGGATCATCTATCCAAAAGGATAGATGATCCATGTGGCGACCCCAGAGGCATTTACAGCCTTCTTGATGCTGCCTGCTTTACAGCCGCATGCAGCATAAAGATCTTAATGAATGAATGAACCCGGTCACTGGGTTCATTCAAGGTAAGTGGAGTGCAGCGCTTCCATCATTGAATTAGTCACCGGTGTCAAACCGGGTGACTGAGTCAAAGATAAGAACGCAGGGCTGCTTTCTAAGAATGAACCTGGTGACAGGGTTCATTCATTGAAGGGAGCACTTAGAGTAGATGCGGCTCCCTTCAATGAATGAACCCTGTCACCGGGTTAATTCTTAGTATGTAGCCCTGCGCTCTGATCATTGAATCAGTCACCCGGTTTGACCCCGGTGACTGATTCAATGATGGGAGTGCAGCGCTCCGCTTAACTAGAATGAACCCAGTGACCGGGTTCATTCATTCATTAAGAGCTCGATGCTGCACGCAGCTGTAACGTGTTAAGTGTCGAATAAAGGACAGGTTGGTCGACTAACTGACTCAGGCAAGTTCATGAGGTAAAGTCGGATGGAGTTAGTATGTCGAATACTTGCAATATATGTCGACATAATGGGGGGGGATGTCTAAGGGAGGGCATTGTGCAGTGCATGGTGTACGAGTTTTGTTTATTGTAACCCTCTGAATGCCACAGGGGTGAGCAATGCACATCCCTATTGCATTCAATGCTGTCCATGGTGCTGAAAGCCTTCTCTGTATTCCCCTACTGGCTGGGTAGGGAAGCACAGAGAATGCTGTTCAGAATGTCCCTGCTGTTACTCCATAGGAAAGTACAGGGGAGATCCCAGCTACGACAGCCTGAGGCAGGTGAAGTGGAGACTGTGAACTACGACAGCAGAGTATGCTATCGGAGTTTACTGAATGAGTTGAAGTGTCACATTATAATATCCCCACACCCCCTTGCATACGAATGTATCTGATTATGCTTTATTTCCATAATCTCTAGAGTAAATAAACCAAGTTTATCTAGTCGTTCCTCATACGTCAAGTCCTCCATTCCCTTCATTAATTGTGTTGCTCTTCGCTGGACCATCTATAGTTCTGGTATATCCCTTTTCAGAACTGGTGCCCAAAACTGATACAGAATCTTACCCTGGCTCTCAAACCGTTACAAAATGCACCTTAACATTTAAAAAAAATACTTTATTTTGTCCATTTCAACATACTCAGTATATTGCCTAAAATGGATTAATTAAAAACTTGGTATTATAAGTACAAACAGAAAATCCATATATTTACTGAAGCCTGGCTGAGACCTAAAATACCAGATACTTCCACTGACATTTAAGGATAGCCATGCTTTAGAAAATACCAAGCAAAAAGAGTAGAAGGCACATTTACATAGAAGAGTCCATAAACTTTATTAACCCCTTAACGACAGATGACTTACCAGGTACGTCCCACAGAAACTGTCACTTAGTGACAGAGGACATACCTGGTAAGTCACGGAAGTCCGGGTCTCCGTGCGGCTGCACGCCGCTCGGAGACTCAGGACTCATTTGCAAACAAAAAAAAAATGTTCCTCGGGTGTTAAGGTGACAGCCACGTACGAATGCGCCTGTCACTAAGGGGTTAAATCACTCTTGTACCTATACCACATATGAATACATAGCTGGCAAAATTAAACTTCCCATCTAAAAATAATCATAAATGTTGGCATCTAACAACCACCTAGTACCTCTGCACAGCCCCTGTTGGATATAGCTCACCTCATCTGAGATACTGCCACTCAAAGCAAGCTATTGGTTCTTGGAGACTTTAATGTTAATTGGTTGGACCCCATCAGAGAGAAAGAGAGATTCTATTTGGATAAATCCAAACACATCCACCCATACTCTGCTGGACTGGATCCTTTCATCCTGCCCAAGTACAATCCAAGATTCGGATATACTAGTAAATGTATTCAGCAATCACTGCATAATGTACTGTATTCACAAAATAAAACCAATAAAATCACTCCCCAAAGTAAAAGTTACTAGATCTTTTAAGAGCTTCAGGGTTCGATTCTATTACCAGCGCTAAAAAACCCCAAAGGCGTTGTGTTTTTTTAAGTCAGGTTTTAGTATCCTATTACCCGACTTGTGAAAACAAAATCAGCGGTAATTATACTTACAGCCAGTCTAAAAAAAGCCCATAGGAAACAACTAAAAACAACATGCAAGTAGCATTCTATTACCTACGCTCAGTATTAGCGCCTGTTTTGTGTTTACATTTTAAGTCGGGAATTCTGCTCCTCAGAGGTTCAGGCTTAGAAGCCACAACAACAGTTTCAAAACCATCGTTGTTCGACCAAAAGCAGTGCAGAATACAGTATACAGTATAAAAATCCAACATAGAGTGCCCCCTTCGACATATTAAACCCTCCTTTAAAATCCGACTTACAGTGCTTTCTTTCACCACTTTAATTTGACAAATATTGTTCACATTCAACATTTTAACCCTTCCCCTTTAAAATTTGACTTACAGTGCTTTTCTTCACCATTTTAATACAACAAATACTGTTCACATTCGAATTTTAACCCTTCCCCTTTAAAATTTGACTTAGAGTTCTCCCATGACCTTCTTTTTCCATTTTACTTTGAATACTATTGCTCCCATTCAATCTCTGTGATCCACCTGGACACCATTTTGCTCCTCTGAGGTGAGCAGTGTTACATCAGTAAGGGGAGGGGGGTACTTTATCATTCAATTACTCTTGAACTACAACTCTGACAGAATTGAAATAACACTCTGCAAGGCCAAAATACTATGATGATTAATTGGAGCTGTTTTTTTTGTGAAACAGTACTATCCCTATAAAGAACGCTATTGCCTAACACTGGAATCCAAACTCACCCTTCACCTTTTTTTAACTAGTTTATAACCACTTCTATGGGAAGTTACCAGACTACCTCAGCAGTACGCCAATTCCATCTCTCCAAACCAGTAGTGCATAGGCTCTATAGAATAACATAGGAACTGAGGAAGTGATTTCACTGGAGAAGTCATCACATCAATGCTTAGTGAATCTCCCCCTGGTGTGAATCCCGCCTCATCTCCCACGAATCCTGTCATTTCTCCACACCTTGGGCCTTATTTACTAAAGAGGAATAAACCATCTTTTTTTTTAGAGCATTGCATTCAGGGGACCCCTAAATTCTATGACGTGCCAGGACCATCACTGGTCCTTACGGGACGTTCACCACGATGGTCCTGGCATGTCATGGGTCCTTAAGGGGTTAACCCCCTTTGAAAGACATCTCTATTATTCAAGAGATCCAAAAACACTTAAACTAATGTGGAGTTTTATTTCTCCCCTGTGGTAGTGATGGTTTGCTCCAGAACTGTTCCTCTTTTCTGTTTTCAATACGGCCCTATGACCCATATTTATAAAGGAAACTATAATTATTCTGGAGTAAACCAACTGCACCATTGGGGACAAGTAAACATTTCTCAACTCCCATGCACGTGCATAAAATTTTTAACCCCTTGAATGCTAGAGAGGTCTCCAATGCATTGCTTCGCAATACATCGAAGACCTCTCTAGCATTCAAGAGGTTAAAAGCGCAATTTAATTCAATAAGAATTTGTATTTGTCCCCTATAGTGAGGTTGGTTTACTCCAGAATAACTCCACTTTTTCTTTATAAATATGGGTGTGTGTGTTCATTGCTTGCTGAAAGCTGTGGATTCTTTGTAACATGCAGTAGAAATGGTTAGTTTGTTGGACACACTTTCTATTTTCACCTGACATCTCCCTGAGATTCTTTTCGGTTATTTCTAGCGTGGGAGCACTGTCTTGGAAAGGAAATGTAATTGAATTTGAGTATCATGCTGTTTTGCCCTGCTTGAATAAGGTCAGTAGTAGAAAGCATTATATTAGTCAGGATTGCCATATACTGCCTGAATGGTTAGGGGATCATGCTCACTTAACTTTCTCTTTAGAAAAATATTGGATTTCACTTGCGCTATCACTAAAGCGGCACAAACATGAAACTCCTCAACAGGTGATCAATGCCACGTGCAGGCCTAGAGCTGGCAAATCACCCATTTAAAAATAAACACATATGGAAAATACCTGCTTCATGGCTGCATGGGAAAGAGAGCAGCCCAGTACTAATCACTGCAGCCTTGGAGAATGAAGTTTTCATAAGTGTTCAGAGCTAAACGGATCCAAATAATTAGGCTGATAAACTTGACAAATTCATTGAATATTGGAGAGACCTTTAACCCATTCCCTTCACAATGCAATGGAGGCCTCTCTAGCAACATTTAACCCAATGAGTGCCAGAGAGATATTATTCAAAGCACTGCATTGCAATATGTTGCATACCTTTCTGGCACTCAAAGAGTTAAAGCTCCATTTTAATCAGTGAGAAGTTTGGGACTAAAGTGGACCTATTACCTTGATCCAAGTTTGCATAGCTGAAAACTTATATCAACAACGGGCTATGGATCATGTTAACCGAAAGTCCAGCAGATGTATAGTTTAAGAAATATGCACATTTTCATTTCTGGGAAAAGTGAAAGAGAAAGTCTCCTGGGGCAGCACAGATTCATTAGCAAATAAAATGTAAATTGATCCGAATATTACAGCAATTAGCATACATTCGCCATACATCAATATTTATGTGGTGTGCTAGCCATTTGTATATAATATAAATTGTTTTAGAGAAATTAACTTTTTTATTTTGGTGGCACAGTGTGGCACTTTATGCAAATGTTTTATGTGCTGGGACATTACCATGCATTGTGCTATGAATTCATTTAGGCAGCACTCACACTGGGGAATTTGTAATATCACAATGAGTGATGAGTTTGGCCTTAAACTGAGCTAATTAGCATAATGTGCAAGGAATTAGCATAGAGTGCAAATCAGTGACTCCAAAACATACATGTTCATTTCTCAAAAACAAATTATTATACAGAAATATGGCTAATGCAACAGTAGGTTTAAGTTCAAATAACATACATTTGCATATGGTACCAAGTGTGAATATCTCCTTAACTGTACATTTGCTGGTCTTTTGCCCAACATGACATATAGGCAGTTTTTAAAGGGATAGTAATGTTTCATAATAAAAGCAGCTCTAAATAATCATCATAGTATTTGGACTTTGGAGAGTGTTATTTCAATACTGTCAGAGTTATAGTTCAAGAGTAATTCAATGACAAAGTATCCCCCTCCTGCCCCTTTTACTGATGTAACACTACTCAGCCAAAGCAGAAGGGAGGTGCCCAGGTAGACTGCAGAGAGGGACAATCTTCAATTAAGATAAGGGAAAAATCTGAAAAACTTGTCAAGGGGGGCAGGGCTTTCATTGTTCTCATAGGAAGAAGATTGTCCCCTGCTGTTATCTGTCTGGTCTATGGACTGCATTCCACATCTGAGAAGAGATGGCTTACACTAGGTAAAAGGGGCGGGAGGGGAAACTTTTCTTGTGAATATCTCTCAAACCATAAAGGTTTGAGAGATAAGACTTATATCGTTCTTCATGTTTTTTTTTATGCCTACAAAATGAGATAAAGATAAAACGAAGTATTACTATCCCTTTGATGACGTTTTTAAATATGCAAATTCGAATCAAGGTGACAGATCCACTTTAACAAACTGAGGTCTAAACATATAATTATTTACTGAAACATTACATTTATATAAACATGCTATGGACTATATTAACAGTCTAATCTGATGTAGTTCCCAGAGGCTACCCTGTAGTTGTAAAGACTGAACAGTAAAATTTCAGTTCAAAAGTCCATACAGTAATAGAGAATAGTTTATTTAGTTGCCAGCCAACAGAGTACCTAGAAGATCATATTTCCATCTTGCTTTGTCTAATGAAAGGGTGGTGAAACTGCAGCCTTCCAGTTGACTACAACTCATAGCTTTGTCTGCTCCTGCCATTTGGCAGTGCACTTTGGACATTGTCTGTTGACATATTTATCAAGAGGGCCACTGAAGACGAACATAGGGGTAACATGGAAACTGTTGTACAATGTCTTCAAGGTCTGCGACCCAATTTGAAAAAATGTGAATTCTTCAAGCCTTCTCTCACCTTCTCTCACGGCATTGACAAGGATGGCCTGCACACTTCAAACAACAAGGTGCATGTTCCAGTTAAATTCTGACTTATGCAGACATGGTTTTACCTGAGTTTGCTAAATTATTACCATTGGTTCCTGCCAAACTTCACACATACTCTACACCTGTTGCACAGACTGCTAGAAGCAAAAATGCCATGGCATTGGACTGATGCCTGTCAACAAGCATTTCAGGTACAAAACATTTAATTATTCACTCTGAGGCACTTGTGCTTTATGATTTCCACTAATCTGTAATAGTAGCTTGTGATGATTCACCATATGATCTGGGGGCAGTTTTGTAGCACTTCACGCCAGATGGTTCAGAACAGCCAGTGGTGTTTGCATCCAGTCATTCAGTCTGCAGAATGAAATTATTTACTAATTGATAAAATTCTAGCTATTATATGGGCCCCACAGAAATGTATTTTGTATTTTTATGTACCCCATTTTCCCTGATTATCTCCTGTCCTTCCTGCACTCCTTGGGGGCTGCCCGTGTATACAAAAAAATGAGATAGTATCTGGCCCTGCATGGGTACCAGTTTCAACACGTGATGATTCTAAACATGTGGATGCAGATATCCTGTCTATAATATCTATTGCTGTCCCTAGGGGTGTCCCTAGGGGAGACTAAAGAAGGGTTACCTTTCTGGGTCAATCTGTCCTGGCCCTATATTTATTTACGGGTCTTGCTAGCTTGGTATTCCCTGCTTCCTGGTATTCAATAGGATGGCAGTGGCTTTAGTTCAAGCTGTTGATTTTTATAGCAGGTGTGGCCTCAGAGGGCAGGTATCAGGTTGGGTTGTTTACTGCAGTGAATGCTGGGAGTTTGTCTCTATGTTCTGGAACTGCTGAAAGGGAAAGTATTGTGTCCTAAGACAGGACTGATCAATTGTGGAGCGCACCAATTGCACCAAAGATAACAAACATTCCCTTTGATTGAAATGGGTATTTTTACCTCATCATGCACTGGAGATATCTCTAGCACCTAAAGGGATAAAAAAAAAATTTCAGTCAATGGAAATCTGAGCATTGACACCTTTTGACTGATTCAGCTGTGCATAAACAGGGACATCCTCCCATACTGACCTGTGTGCAGCCTTGGAGAACTGAATTCATTGTGGATGTTGTAACAAAAGACCTGGAACACTTCTGAGCAAACCAATGTCTCCACATGGGACAATTTAAAAAATGGCATTTTATCCACCTAAATGCACCAATGCACTGGAAACCTCTTCAGCATTCAGGAGGATAAAAGTCTCATTAAATGAAAGGTGATTTTAACTGTTCCCTATGGTACAGTTAGTTTGTTCCCAAACTTCTCCAATTCTTCACTACATCAACCTCATTGTGTCTGAAAATATATGTAAATAGAAGTGGGAAAATTAGTAGGCATTATTAACCTCTTGGATCCAGACACTCTTCCTTAGAAATGTGCATGTGGGTTTCCTCTAAATGAGCCTGAAGAAGAGACTGCAGATTACACCCCCGAGACTAGTTTTGTTCCTTTATTAGAAAAGCATTGTGCACCTGCATCTATTCTCCTAACTATCCCAGAACAATGCTTTGTAAGAAGAAAGTTGCTGCTAGCCAATTCTGCATTGTACTTAACGTAAAGCCTGACTCAGGGATGTTTATTTTTGCCAAAAAGCCAGCAATTACAATGCAGTTTGATTTTTCCACTGTTCTCATGTTGATCGTTGTGGCAGTAGAAGAAAACTAAGCATACAAAAAGGTGCAGTTAAAGCTTCTTAATACATGGTGAGTTTTTTTTCTGTCAGACACCATTTCACAGCAACCAGCTAACAAAATGGTAATAGAGCATGGAGCTAGGACAATATAACTGCAGAGGAATTAGCCTCATGGCAACAAAAACACTCAGAACACACTACTGGCTTTTCTAATCCTGAACCATTTACTCTGGTTTAAGAAAAAAAATACAACTTCTCAGCAAATATATAGCTCAGATAAAGGGGTTTCACAGTCCTATTTAACCCTTTTTTAATTAAAGGATGATTTTATATGAAGAACTATAGCAAATTCAGGAGCAAACCATAGGGCAGGGCTCAAAATTTCCACTCGCCACTAGCCAATGGCGAGTGAAAATTTAGCCCTGGCGAGTAGAAATTCAGCCCTGGTGGGTATGTTATGGCTTGCAGTGGTGAGTAACTTTTCAGGTCTGGCTAGTAGAAAAGGATTTAAAATTATAAGCCCAGCCACTAGCCAATGGCGAGTGAAAATTTAGCCCTGGCGAGTAGAAATTCAGCCCTGGTGGGTATGTTATGTCTTGAAGTGGCGAGTAACTTTTCAGGTCTGGCTAGTAGCAAAGGATTTAAAATGATAAGCCCAGCCATAGGGTACAAATAAAACGTTCCCAAATTCACATTAATTTAACCCTTTGAATGCCAGATTGGTACGCAACACATTGCAAATCAATGTGTTGCGTACCCATCTGGCACTCAAAGTGTTAAATGGGGTTTTCATACCCGGCCCTTTTGTGAGAGAGGGTCTCCAATGCATTTCTGATAAATCTAGTGTTAAGATCTAATTTTGCGACAAAATACACAATGATATATTAAATTATTGTAATTTAAAAACCATTACTGTACAACTGGAGTGAATATGCACATCTGCCACAAGTGCCGATGGACCGGCCCATTGTCCTCCTGTTGCTGCAAGGGTCATTAATGGGAAAATATTACTGTTAGGCAGGTAAATGGCTAGGAAATGGATTCCAGCTCATGAGTTAGCTTAGAATCATTCATACAATCCTCCAGAGTTATGTCCCATGTTTTCTAAGTCATTAAATGTCAATATAGATTTTAATAAATAAATGTGGTTTTATAACAGCAAACTTTACACCTGTTACTTTCTAGTCAGTTAAATTAAGCAAATGTCTGAAATTACTGTTAGACCCTTTCTTTCTCTTAGTCAATGTGGAACACAGAAATCATGAGGTAAAGCTTACCTCCTCCAGTGGGCACGGCACTTCAAAGGTAGGGCCTCTGAGAAGGAGATTCCCCTCTTGCCTTCTGCTTTACCACCTTTACCCCTCCTCAGTTTCAATGTATAGCATAGTTAAGAAAAAGAAAACGAGGTGGAAAAGCAACATACAGAATAGAGAAGTGTGCTAGTCACTATCCATGTGGAATAAAATTAAAAATAAAACAGAAAAGCAAGTACAGTAAAATCATACTTACTTTTGCTGGATAACCTGGAAGTGCAGGTGGCTACCGGTAATCAATGTGGGTATGCGAAGGGTAATCTTCCCGGGCACAATGCCAAAAATAACAGGAACGCCAGTAGTAAAAAAGGGTTTAAATGTTTATAAAACAATAAAATTCAATATTGGAAAAAAGTTTCAACATTTTTTTCAAAAGTTTTAAAATAAACGATCTACGTGTTTCTTGGCTGAACAGCCATTTCATCAGGAGTAACACTGTATCAAATATTAAAAGATTAACTGGCATTCAGTTATAGAGACCTCCTTCCATTGTCACATGATATAATGAACCTCTAATATTGGATGTTGAAGCAGAGAGTTGCACTTCATTCTGATCCGACAATCCAAATAAACACACTGAATTAGTTGGTCATTATTGCAGTGAGGGATCATATGGAATAACTTACACAAAGACAATGAGAACTAGATGTATATGACCCAAGTGGGAATAAACTCACTGGCAACCGTTATTAATCATATGTTAATCATATCAGTTACTCATCCACTGAGTTTATTCACACTTAGGTCATATATATATATATATATATTCTATATTCTATTGTATTTTATTATAATTGATACAGTGTTGCTCACTTTGCATGTTTTTTGATTTCTTTCCCCATACTGGACGTTAATGTTTTATACATTATTAAACATTTAAAACTCTTTTTTTGCTATTGTCATTCCTGTTATTGTTGGCACTGTGCCCAGGAAGATGTTATTTCGCCTGCCAACTAGATTGGGCCTTAAGAAGGGAAGGGCAGCCTTTCATCCCAGTTAGCAATTACTGGTAGCCACCTCCACTACCGGATTGTTCAGCGTTAGTAAATACAGTTTCACTTTACTTGGTTTTCTATTTATATCTGATTTATTGTATTTCCTGTATTATGCTGGTCAGCACCCTTTTCTTTTCTGTATTTTTCTATGGTACACTCTATGGTCACTGTTCTTTATCCAGGAGTTTGAAGACATGAGTTAAAGGTGCAGAGACCAGGAGGTGACCAGCCACATCCAAGAGATCTGAGAGGGGGCAGCAGAACATCTTCCACACATACTGATCATTGTTACCTTAGTTGGTAACTCCCGTGAGTAATTCATTTAGCTCCTTAGATATGTAATTTCATCCTTTAAGTACTGTATTACCCTATGGGCACCTCCTCTTTGTTTTCTTTCTTTCTTCGAGAAAAAGGAAGGAAATCTCTTGAACAGAGACCCCAAAAGGACTCTTCTTCCTGGGGACTTAAAAACATGTGTTTTTCTCCAGGTGGGCATCCAGTGCTCCACATGGACTATAAGAAAGGGATTTAATGGTAAGTTCAGTATTTTTCTCTTACATCCAATGTGGAAAACAAGAACCATGGGGATATACCAAAGTATCCACCAAGATTCCTGTGAGTGAAAAAGAGAAGAAACGCTCTACTGCAGACCATTATTCCACAGGACTAACTGGTACCGTATGAGCCTTAGCTGTCAAAGGACACCAAACTTGCACACCAAACAAAAGAACAAAAAAACAAGAACCAACAGGGTTCAGAATTTTGAAGAAAAAGGAGAAGAATCCTTAAATGGATAGTAATACTTAAAATGTAAAAAAAAATTATATATATATATATATATATATATATATATATATATATATATATTTATTGTAGGGTCTATCTCCCTGAGTGAAACAAGGGTACTCCCACTGCTGAAAGGTGATTTATTAAAAAGTTATTAGAGCCCAAACTTCAGTGGTCTGAAAATCTACAGCAGAGCTGTTGCTACACCATCCTATAGACAGTTCTGGCCAGGTCTTCTGCAGCAGACATAGACTTGTTTTACTTAGGAAGATAAACCCTACATAATATTTTTTTACACTTTAAGTATTACTATCCCTTTAAACACGAACTACTGTCGGAAGGACCTTCTGACCAAAACTGTCAGTCAAGGTCAGGATATTTACATAGTAGAATTTAGTGAAGGTGAGCAGAGAAGTCCTTATTGCTTCCTTACACAGCTGCTTGGAAGATGCTTTATTCAGAAGAAAGATCAACTGACCATATATTGAGCCAAACCAGATTAGTCAAACCAGATGTCTACTGATCCTCCTGCCTAGGCAATCACAAAATTTTGACGCAGTGCACTAATGCTGCAGAAAACAAACATTAAGAAGGGTATCTATTCTCTTATCCCCTGGATCCATTAATACTCCAGAGTCCACAACAGGTAAAGCCATGGTCTTTGAAAATGTAAACAGTGTTTGGTCTACAGCCGGGGTTGACCCCCAAAGATTTATACGCTCTTGAGTAAATGGATATATAAAGTTAAATCATTTGGATAGCAACATCTTCCTAACCAGAAGTTTCTGTTTAACTAACACTATGATTTAGTAGCTCATATGCTAGGAAAACCACAGCTGACTTCTTTTTAGGTTTGAATATGTCCTTCAAATGTTCTTCTGAAGACCTGTTTCAGACAATTAAAAAGTGTCAAGCACTGCCCTAATAAGTCCATCAACAGACATTAGGTAAGTCTGCTTTCTTGTACATGGAAGCAATTGCTGACATTTTACCATCCTCCTTCTTGCAAGAAACGAATCATCCACTGGTGCAATAGATGAGTATTCTTTTCCCCGTGGGAGATATCACGTGGGAGGTAGTTGAGGGGAGTTTTGAGGATTTTAGAAGGACATTTTTAAAGTGACACAGACAAATTAGAAGACAACAATTGCATAAAAGTCTTTGCCGAACCAGCTTCTAATATGTTAGTGTCTACTTTATTGGGGGAACTAAATCCCCTTGAAAGTTTTGCCAGGATTCTTACATGATGGATAGGTTGGACCAGAATGGCCTGCGGGCAGTTTGACATTAATTTGACATTAAAAGTACTGCACACATAGCTAGTCATAACATAGTGATTTGGATTAATCCCAGAACCTTAGTTTGCCTCACTTCACTTTTGTTTATTGTGTAATTTGCACTCTTATATTCGACCCCATAGAGAGATACAAAGGACAAGTGAAAGTAATAATTTCCAGAAGGTAGAAAGGATAAAATACAGTAAATGAAATTTTCCTTATATGTCTCCTGTGATGCCGCAGAGCTGAGATTCACAGCTCCACTGAACATATACTAATCTGTAAATGTTTCAACATACTTTTTTCATAACAGCAACTTGTATTTTATTGTTGTATCCCTTTAAATAAATATTAATTGTATTTCATGGTCTTAGTCCTTGTCCCTATGTTTTAATTAAACAATGAATGATGTGACTGTTGAGCAGACTGAGCTAAGAAGTCTGAGAATCACTGAGGCTGAGGTTGATAACTATTAGGTTGATTACAAAACAATATTCAAACATACTACCAAAATTTCTCATGAACAATTTATGTCAGCATTTAGCTGAACTACTACAGAATATGGTATCTGATTGTTATCTGACATTACTACTGGTATCAAATAAATGACTGCCTTTGGCACTGACAAGGTTACACTGAGATATGATCAATGACATAGTGCACAGAAAGTTAAAGTGGGTCTGTCACCTTTAATAAACATATTTACAAAATTCATGCAAAACTGCCTGTGTATCATGTTATCGAAAATGACAGTAGAGTTATATTTTAGGAAATAGTCATACTTTCTATTTATTTCTAGATGTTGATTTCACCATCCTCTTTAATCTGTCATTGCTCTCTAACTCCAAGAAAAAAAAAAATGTATCCCGGCAGCAATAAGCTACATGAAAGTACTTCATAAGTGGGGGTTTGCTTAACTTTCCACCACAGGAAGTAAATGGCACAAAATATTATCCTGCCTCCTCCACCAACACTTCCAACCAGTAGAAAGGAGAGAACTAGAGTTGTGTGCACAGGCATGACTGCATTGTGTTTATGACTGTCTTATGATGTTATTGAATGAACCTCACAAGATGTGGTGCGGGAACCATAGAACTTCAGTAAATAAGGCTCACATGGATTTTCTCCTTACAGGAATTTCCATGGAAACCATGGAATAAAATCAGTACTTTTCTGCAGAAGCTCTGGGAAGAACTAAGTAGAAACTTCCCGATTTGTGAGGAACATGTTGAGGAACCATGGTCTAAACTGTTGTGTTCAAATGATAAGGTTTGTTAATAAATATTTGTCATACAACTTTTCTAAAATGAACAGAATCATCTTTTATTTTGCCAATTAGAATAGCTTAAACCTTTGGATACGAGATATGTCTGTTAAACACAATGAAGCAATGTGTTATTCACATCTCTAGCATCCAAGGGATTAAAGAGAGATGTCATATAGATGGACTAGAACACTGAATTAACATTTGAAATCTGTCTTTTATTGATTGTAAGAAGTCAGCTTCTGCTTAGTTTTTACTGTCATTTAATCCAAGGGATTAACAGCCTAGGTACCATAGAGTTCTTCTCATTTTAAGGCTTACCAGAGTGTGGCTGCAGTAGCTGGGCCCCCATACAAGCTATGTAAGGACCACGAAAAAGCAAGTTTAATTCTAGGGCTAGGGTTGTGACATAAATTTTGCATATACCAACCAGTTTGGCATTGTTTATCCTAATTATCTGTGTACTGAGGACTCCACCGGAACCAGAGGTCTTGGAGGAAGCACCTAGCCTGAGTAAATGTACCATTCTGCTTTAAACACGAAATTTCTTGATACCTTGATATCTACAATGGATGAATGGGTCAGTGACTTCCGAAGTAAGGAAGAACCACAGCCAAGAACTACGAACCCCTGGGTTAATACAGGGAGATGAATGCCCGATACAGGGCACCAGTCAAGTACTGCATTACACTGGAGAATCTCGAGCAGAGATTCTCAACTCCAGTCCCAGAAACATATCAACAGGTCAGGTTTAATAGATCTAATTCCATAAGCACATATTGATCAATTGCAATAACTGTACCAGTGATTTTCTTTAACCCCTTAAGGACCTGGAAAATCTGAGGTCGTTTTCCCTTCAGGACCGGAGCAATTCTGACCTTTTTGACTATGTCTTTGTTCAACAGTGTTTTCCCTCTTAGGCTTTTATTCCACCCCCATAAATTATATACTGTTTTTTTAAGCACAAATAGGGCGTTCGTTTGATACCCTACTTATATGGATAACCCACCATTTACTTTATTAAAATTTAAAAAAAGGTAAAAAAAATGTAAAAAAAACACCATTTTTGTTTTTTCCTCTTGGGATCAATTGGGCACAAAGGGTTAAATTTTTATGGCGACTGCATTAAAGGTATGACCAGTCAGTCATACCTACAAAATGTGCAGTTTAAAGTGGCCACTGTCCCCCCAGGGGAAAATCCCCATGTCCCTTTTTCCCACCCTATTTTGTCACTTTTTTATCTATGACATTTGGCGGTGTGTATAAGTGTATTACAACAATCACACTCAACAATCACACTCCCGGTTTTGTTTAATGAGATTTTTTTTTTTAAATAAAATATCTTTTTGTAAAAAAAAAAAGTGTGTTGTGTTGTAACACAGAAATTGACCTGCATTTAGCAAGCCTCCAGCACCAGCAGTGAAGGGGTTAATACCCCCAGCTGCTGTATTTTCATTTGCCACTAGGTGTCTCCTCTCTACTTCTGTGTCCCTTACTTTGATAGCAAGGGAGACAGAGGTAGAAGAGACACACAGAGACAGCATGCTTTCTGTACTGCCTCTGTCTCTCACAATGCCAGTACATGTGATCGCTGCTACGTCGAACACATGAACCGGCACAAGCAAGAAGGGCAGAGACTGAACGCCCAGGTCTTGGAGCGCTCAGTCTCAGCCTGGAATTAATGATAGCAGCGTGCACGGAGGCACACTGCTATCATTTAAGCCATGACGGTCCTGGACCGTCATGGGTCCTTAAGGGGATAACAACCCATGACGGTCCAGGACTGTCATGGGTCCTTAAGGGGTTAAGTAAATATATCATGAAATCTTCACTTCTTGGTATGTCCCAAGTACAAATATTGATAATCACTGATCTAGAATGTAAGCTTCCTCTATAAAAGAAAAGAGAATTCAATAAAAGGAATTTATTCAATTTTGTCAACAATGTCAGAAAATAATTTTTCCAAAGGTTGGCAACCCGTATTATATCTTATATATTGAGGCTGATGTATTAAGAAGAACTGGAGTAATCCCGGAGCAAACCTACTACACGTCAGAGGGCAAATCAAAATTTCCATTTTTTTAATTGGGCCTTTCAGATCATTCAGTATTAAAAAGGTCTCCAACACACTGGGGTCTACATTGCTTGGTGGCATTCAGTGAATTAAACCAACACCACCACTTATTAGCTTCAGTGCTAATATGTTAGCACAGCAAATATACAACTTCTATACAAACAAAAACAATGCATATACCAATTGGGAGTACACCTATAGGAATTGGAGTCCTTAGACTTGAATCACTTGTTGTTGCTGCCAATTCTCCCCATGAACCTCTGGTACAGATTCCTCACCGATACAGCAATGCAAAAACAAAAAGGAAAGAAGTGGCATACGCTCTAAGTGTAAACTATTTCAAAATAAAAGTCCACCTCCACCGTGCTCATAAGACAACCAACTCTTCCACCGTGCTTTAACTCCTTTATGTGTGGGTAAGTATCCCACTCACTTTCTTTTGAGGCTAAGTCCCGCCTCAAGGTGTCTGCGCCTCTACTGGATTACCCCTAGGAATGGTATACTCGGTCGTCTCCCCTCCACTGATCTCACTAGGTCTCCTGCCGTCCTGGCTCTGCCTTCTGGATCCGCAACAGATTACCCCTACCTGGAGACTGCAGGACTTGTACAGGAAACCAATCAGTGGAGGGGAGACGACCGAGTATACCATTACTGGGGGTAATCCAGTAGAAACCTTGAGATGGGACTCAGCTTCAAAAGAAGGTGAGTGGGATACTTACCCACACATAAAGGAGTTAAAGCACGGTGGGAGAGACAGTTGTCTTATGAGCATGGTGGAGGTGGACTTTTATTTTGAAATAGTTTATACTTAGAGCGTATGCGCCTTCTCTCCTTTTTTGTTTTTGCAGTGAATTAAACCCCCATTTACTTCAATGGGAATATGGGGAATATTGATTAGGTCCTTATTCTGCAGTTTAATTACTCCAGTTCTTTTAGTGTCAGACATATAGCCTCTATGAAAACATATATAAAATTAGAGACATGAATAATAAAAGAAAAAAATGTTACCTCCGTGAGATGAGGGTTAGGGTTGAAACCACACTGGTTGCACACTTCACTGTGACACTGTGTACAGGTGTTGAAGTTTGGCTGGTTAGGAGAGGAGGTGAGGTCTGTTGTGTTGCATATAGGGCAAACTGTACTGCTGGGGAGAGGAGCAATCTGCGGGACCGAATATGGAGAGGTGGGAGTAGTGGCCCTGTCTGGAGAAGCCGCGGGAGATCTTCCAGTCCTCTGACCTTTGTTTTCCACCTGCAGTGTCCTCCTGGAAACATCGGATTGTTGGAGGGAAGATGGGGCATGGCTTTTCGTTTCTTTTGTGCTTTCAGTACTTGTAGTAGTCTGTCTAAATGATTGTGGGCCTGAACTTTGTCCAGCCAAGCGCCCAGAATTCTCCAGCCTTCCAGGTGGACTGAAATAAAACATTAAAAACATCATTATAACATGGAAATACTGTTTATCACACTGAACGTTTACTGAAGAAATCTCTTAAAGTCTGAATATATAAAGATGAACTATAGAAATTCTGGAGCAAATCAACAGCATCACAGGTAAATCTGGGTTTTATCTCCTTGAATGCTAGCTGGGTTTCCAGCTCATTGCTTTGTAATTTCTTGGAGACCTCTCTATCATTCAGGAATTCCCATTTAAAATCAATTCAAATTTGTATTTGTCTCGTATGGTGCAAATGATTTGCTTTAGAATTACTCTAATTCCTCTTAGCGCATCAGCCTCGTCATCTTTACAAGGAAAATTCAATATTCTTGTCAGATCATGCAAAGTAGTCAAAACTGATCCAACATATTGTGACCAGGATTTACAAATGGACCTGGACAGGAGAATGTATTGAATTCCGAGACTAACTCTACCCTTACATGTACTGATCAGACTTGAACTACCATCCACACAGAAATTCACAGTGTTTATTATAGGAGATAGTAAGGAGAGATAACCATAAAATATATATTATTGGATTACATTTCAATAATTGGTAGACAAATTTTGATTATTTTGGCCCACATTAAAAACCTACCAACATCTAGGATATTTGCTGCATGGAAACCTTACATTAATTTACTGAATTACATGCAGAGAACGGGACATCAAATTCCAGCATCAATATATTGAGAGACTTTAGTGAGTGTGATCATTTTGTATTGTCATTTTAAATTTAATATACATATTATGTGGATGTAATAATTTTCATAAAAGATTACATTTTTCTATAATAATAATAATACATCTAGAGGTGAACCCGCCTTTCCTTTCTTTTCCTTTTGTGTTTGTGCATATTTTGCTCTGGCATCATACACAGACAAAGAGGCAGGGGAGGGCTGGCAACATGCAACATTTCTACTGCTGCTAGTCATTTGTACTTCTGACATGCCTCTTAAGTATAATAAGTGGGTTGTATCTAAAAGATTTAAACCTACAAAATACCCAGCATTCAACCGCATACACAATGATCAAAAGAAGGTGAAGAATGAGATATCATTGTACTCTCTCTATCCATTTCTTATATATATCCTATATAATAATTCGCTAAAATGTGTGTAACGATGCAGTCATGCGCAGTAGAGACTGCTGCGCATGCTGCAGTCATGCAGAGTAGAGACTGCCCTCACCGCGGCTGATACAGAGCTGGACCCCATGGCAAATGGCAGTGGCACTGTGGCCCGTGTAACGGGCTCTTCAACTAGTGTGTGTGTATATATGTGTGTGTGTGTGTGATGTCTTTCAATATAACCACTAGTAACTAATGTTACTCTTTACAGAAATCTCCAGATTCTGACAGACAAGAACACTGTATTACCGCTTGTCCCATATGTTTCAGATTCACAAAACAGTGTCACATGTGAGATATATATATATCCTCTTCAATATCCTCACTCATTGTCAATCCACTGCAGGATGAAGGCCTCCTCAGAAAGTTTACAACAATGTTGTTGCTGTTGGGAAGAGATCTCAGCCTAGACCACCTTGTATGTTGTTTATTCTCCTGTCATTGCTTCATTTATAATGCAGTCTGCATCTCTGTAGGTCTATCCCATTATAGAGACCACATATATATGTGCATGCATATGCTACAAGTATACAGAGCTCATTGCTCTTTCTGAAACGTCATTCATTCATAATATTTTATTTTTGGGTTTTATGATTTTATTAACCTTTGCAATACCTACAGTTATTTTCCTGGAATGATCTGTGTGTCTTCATTTTTAATCATTGTTTTTATTCTTGAGAGCACTTTTGTGTCATAATAAATATTATTACACTTAGAGTTTGCATGTGTGCTGTCCTCCCCTTCCCTAATGCTGCTGTTGCATTTCTAAGTGAGGCCTGCAGTTACGCTTCAGTTGGGACTTCAGTGAGGATGTTTCTAGATGTGATTATGTCCCCCCCCCCACTTACATGTTTTTGCAGACTACATATCGCAACATGTTTAGCTTTTGACTTATGAGTGAAGCTCCTGGGCCACTATTACTTCTACAGGACCTAGATGTTGAGATAAAACAAGCAGTAGATGGCAGTGGTGCTGCACTTCAAAAAGCAGAAGAAGCACTCACAGCTAGGGTTATTGATATTGACCTGTGTTGAACCTTAATCAATAATAGTGAGTGCGACTAGGTGGGGATTGTACTTTGAAGCAGCACTGCTGATAGTGCTGATGTCCAAGAATATGATGATTGTGTATTTATAGGTATGTTTACGTGTGCAGACATTCCAGTTGATCTTGAGTTTATAAATGGCATATGGCTCTTTTCGTGGTCGAACACTGAGACTTTTACTTTAAGATACAGCATTTTTGGCCATATCTTCATCAGTCCCGGTCTCTACTTCATCTTTAACTGAAGAAGGGGAGAAACATGGAGGGACATATTCTAAATCCACATTAACGTTATCAATAATTTGGTCATCTCATCATCATAGCAGAAGCATACTCTCCCCCCATTACTTTCATATTCATGTAGGTTTTTTAAGCCTGCTAAATCCTTCTATGCCATGACAACACTAGATTGTGATTGGTTGTCACCTTAATTGTTAAATGGCTGAGTAGTACTACTCACTTTTACAAACAGTCTCCTCTGAGGGGGATCATCACTTAACGCACAATCTGTACTAACCATGGTGGAAGTCTTTTTAGTATGACTTTACTACCATCACCAACATGCTCATATACACTGCTCCTAGTCCAATTCATTTCATCTTACCCCTGCCACTACAGTAGGTGTACATAATGATAGTAGTACAATGTTTAAGTTTACTGGAACATTGCAACAAACCTGGTCTGGATTATACGCATTATGTGTATTTCTATCTTACTTTTATGTACATTGATTGAGTTTTTCAGTATACCATTAGTATCATTTCTGCTGATAGTGTTATCTCACTTTACATTCTGTATTATTTTGCAATAAATATTTGTTTCTACTTAATACTACACTTAGAGGATATTTTAATACTGTATACCAGAGCTTTCCAAGTTCTATCTTCAAGGGCCACCATCAGGCCTGGATTTAATGATTTCCCTGATTAAGCACTGGTGAGTCAGTCAAAATGAATGAACCATTGATTATCTCACCTGTGCTTTATAAGGGAAATCCTTACATCCTGGCCAGTTGGTGGCCCTTAAGGACTGAAGTTCGACAGCCCTTCAGTAAGTTGTTCACCATTTTAGTAGCCCTTCTCTGAGTTTTCTCCTGTATATCTATATCTGGAGATGGATCACCTGTACAGCACACAATTTTCTAGATGAGATCTAACCAGAGATCTGTAGATAGCCATGATCACCTCCTTCTGTCTGATATTAATGTATGTAACTATACAATCCAGCACCCTACTTGCATTCCCTGCAGCTTTGTTGCCTTGCCTGCCTGTCTACCTTTACCTCAACCTTAATCAAGTAACTTCAGCTCCCTCTTTTTTAGCTCTCTACACTGGATAGCATCAAAAATGAATCTGCTTTCTCTCTCTCTCTCTCTCTCTCTCTCTCTCCCAGGCAGAGACTGGCAACATGCTGTGAAATGACACCCCCTTTTATACTTTAGCACAGCAGGAATACATGAGGGACATTCTGTATGGGATTAAATTATTACCATTAATTTTATTGCAATGAAGAAAGCAGGCAACAGAACATTTCATGGAAATTATTTCATATGTTTAACTTGAGATGAAACCATTTCACCAATCCCTAAACATTAAAATCTAAAAATGTTATACACATCTACATTTCCTGCGTGCCATGTTAGCATCACTAAACAATAGCTTTATTAAAATCTAGATCCCTAAACTCAGATTCTTAACACTGGAAGTTTATTTACAGAATAGGAGCAGTTTATTGTTTTACTTTTGTTTGTGCAATTTGTTATTGGTGACAATGCAGTTAATTTAGATTTTATTTATAGTACTCATCCTTCTTCTCTTAGGCAGGGCTTTTTCTCTTATCTGTGACAGTTCACAGATATTGCTGTGCTCTCACTTCTAAAATACTTATCAAGATTGCTTATGCTAATGGGAAGCAGGAGCCCTGCAGAAAGCATACATGGATACTTAGACACAACATACGATATGTAAGACTAAACATTAAGAATCGAGTACCAAAAAGATACATTTTTCAGATGCTAGCTTCAATTATATGGAATTTAAAGTAGACCTTTCACCCAAAGATAAGTTAACTTCACAGATTATTAAAAACTTCCTATATGTTGTCATATTAATTTCTTTGCAATATAAATATTTTTTTGAGAAATGAATCATTATTTTATATATGTAACTGTGTATAAATGGGTATGTTTACCGTAAAATCTCAGGTATAATACGCACCTGTGTATAATACGCAGGTGCATATTGTACCCAAGATTTTAGGGGAAAACAAGAGTGCCTATGTATAATACGCACCCTTGTTTTCCCCCTTACTACAAAAAAATATTAAAGCTGCCAGCTACACTCCTCTGTCCCCTGGCGCAATCCGACATTAAAAGAAGACTTACTTGGTGATATAGATGAAGCCATTGAAGTGTTACATTTGAAAAAGCTCCCTCCCATCTTCCTTGCGGGCGGCATTCTTGCATTTGCCGCCCGCTTCCTTCAATGGACTACCAAGACCTTCCTCCTGCGGTATTGTCCAATGAGGACCTTGAGATCCTCACAGGGCATTACCATTGGCTGGCGGCGGAAGGTCCTGAAAACCCATTAAAGGAAGCGGGCGGCAAATGCAAGAATGCCGCCCGCAAGGAAGATGAGAGGGAGCTTTTCCCACATGTAGCATTTCAATGGCTTCATCTATATCACCAAATAAGTCTTCTTTTAATGTCGGATTGCGCCGGGTGATGGAGGAGGGTAGCTGGCAGCTCTAATACATATTTTTTTTTTTATGCGGCAAAAATCTCTCGGGTATAATACGCACCCCCCACTTCACATAAGGTGAAGAGGGGTAAAATTGTGCGTATTATACCCGAGATTTTACGGTATTTGTATATGTGTGTATATGTTGTTTCTCTATTTGTGTAAATATGTTACTATCCTATATAATAATTCACTAAAACGTGTGTAACGGCGCAGTCATGCACAGTAGAGGCTGCTGTGCGTGCTGCAGTCATGCGCAGTAGAGACTACCGGCGGCAGAGCGTCCAGCTCTACTGCGCATGCCTGCCCCACCACCAGCTGGAAGTGGCACTGTGGCCAGTGTAACAGGCTCTTCAACTAGTTTACTATAAAAGTTCTCCAGGACATGCTGGCAAACAAGAGAAATTTCAAGGGGATGATAAAGAGGTAATAAAGCAGAAATGCCTTCTCCTGTTTTATCTCTTCTCCAGTTTCTGTGTTATTCTGTGGAGCCAATGAACTAAAATGTCTCCTGCTTTGGAGATCTTAGTACATAGGCTCTATAGAATAACATAGGAAATGATTGCACTGGAGAAGTCACCCCTGCATTATTACCTCTTTATCACGCCTTCGTGCATAACCAACAATGTATTCTTCCTAGTCAAACATTTTCTAAATAAAACATAAATATATTTATTAGAAGTACCATGTGGCATATTATGCTAATTCATTTATATATGGTGGGCCAAATATTATAACACAGCAGAGCCTACACACTAAGGAAATTTCTAATAGTATACAAGAAAATGTATAGACAATCCCATGCCCACTATCAGCCTCTAAGATCCCTCTTCCTTTTTTTGTTTACCCCAGTACATACTCCTCAACTCAGCAACACAGTGCTCCCCTTTGTTATAACTACCCTGGTGACTTCAGTATTGGATTAACCCTTTGAGTGAGAACCTCCTACTTACCTAATGGCCTTTATGATTTTTTCCCTCATGCCTTTGCAAGAAATAAAATCCTCAAAGGTGGTCATGTCCATAGAGGCAGACATGACATTTGATGGCAGTGTTTTAAACTGAAGATGTACACAACACATTACGGGCTATGCACTAAGGCTTGCTAAAAAGGAGATGACTTCTCCAATTATATTATTTCTTCATTCCCTATGTAATTTTTTATAGAGCCTATGACCTAAGATCTCCAGAGTTGGAGAAATATTGGTGCTTTGGCCACATAGAATAACATAGGCCTTGGAGAAGTGATTTACCTGGAGAAGTCATCTTCATTTTATCACCTCTTTGTCACACCTTACTGCATAACCCTCATTGAAAACCAAGGCTTTACACACAACTCTGGTTCTTAATCAGTTATGCAATGGTAGAGTTTGGGGGTTATGCACTAAGGTGTGATAAAGAGGTAATAAAGTGGAGATGACTTCCCCAGTGATATAAGTAAGTCAATCAGTGGTTTAATCATCCTAATAAATCCAGAACCGGCATGATTCCAATCTAGGTTTTTTGGATTTAGAAAAACTTTCTAAAATTATTATCCTGAATAATGTATGCTATTAAACTTGAAATTATTCTAACATACTCTGGTTGTTATATATGTGGCACTCTACTCTGAATGAATATTTACTTGACAATGGGGGGTTATGCACTAAGGTGGGATAATGAGGTGATAAAGTGGAGATGACTTCTCAAGTGATATCATTTCTCCAATTCTTATGTTATTCTATGGACCCAATGTACTAAGATCTCTCTGACTTTGTAGATCTTAGTGCATACGCTACATAGAATAATATAGGAACTGGAGAAGTGATTTCACTAAGACGTCATCTCCACTTTATCACCTCTTTATCACTCCTTAGTGTCCCTTTGGTATTAGTAGCAAATGTCATGTCTGACTCCATGGATATGACATCAAGGACTGCTTGACAATGTGATATCTTGAACAAAAGCACAGGGGCCATTAGGAAGTTCTAGTCTTAGTAAGGTCATTTCTCAAAAACAACTTTTTGTAGAAAATGAGCTAGTAAAACATATTGGCAGATTTAACCCTTTGTGTGCCAGTGGGGTACGCAATGCATCGCGAATTAAAACATTGCTCCATCCTCTGGCATTGAAGTGTTTAAGCCTTTGAATGCCAGAGGGGTGCGCAACACATTGCTTTGCAATGAGCATCGCACCCCTCTGGCACTCAAAGAGTTAATGAAACAAACTAAACTAAGGTTGTCAGGGTGACAGGTCCCCTTTATGTGTCTATACCTCATTTTATTTTTAATCTGTTAGTGTGCTTTTATCAGTTACATACATTCAACACCATTATGTCACTAAAATAGCTAAAAGGATTAAAATCAGAAGGTTTTGATAAGATATCGAATACTTACATTTAACTATTTGTGTGCCACCCAAAGGGTAAAAGGGCCAGCTAAAATTATAGCCTGCATTTGTAAAAATCTATTTTGATGTTAGATGCCTATAATTTTTTCATAAACTTGCTTTGCATGCTCCTCAAAGGGTTAAAGCATTTGTTGACCCGCGTCACAGATCTTTTGGGAACCTAGCATCTCACCTTCCTGGTCTCTAGACTGTCTGATTGTCAAGTTTTGTTTATGTAAGTATGAAACAATATAATCTAATCTAGGGGTAACCAGTTGTTGGACCTCCAGTTTTTTATGGACTACAGCTCATACCATCCTCACCCTGTCAACAACTGGTTGGGGAAGATGGGGGTTGTAGTCCACAAAAAAGCTGGAGGTCCAACAATTCTGATCTACAAAGTTCACTGACGGAGATAGAGATTCAACCTTTCACTATACAAAGTGTTGTGTGTCCCTTTTTTCCTGATACTATTAACCCTTTGAGTGCCAGAGTACCCTTCTGGCACTCGCATGGTTAACTTATCTCTGACAATTTATGTAAAACATTGCAATATCACTCGCTGGACGCTTATTACTAACTAAAAAAAAAAAACTTTAAGAACCAGAAGAGTGTGATTCGGTGATTACTCCTCTAGTCTTGAAAGGGTTAAAAAACAAAACTCAAGGGCTTGAGCTAGGCCCATGACAAGTTTTTCAGGTTTTTCTGTTATCTTAATTGAAGATTGTCCCTCTCTGCAGTCTACCTGGGCACCTCCCTTCTGATCTGGCTGAGCAGTGTTACATCAGTAAAAGGGGCGGGAGGGGGATACTTTGTCACTGAATTACTCTTGAACTACAACTCTGATAGAATTGAATAATAAAATGCTTTTATTATGAAACATTACTGTCCCTTTAAAGATATATATATATATATATATATATATATATATAAATAATAACAGACACTTTTCTTTAAAATAATATGGAATTATTGGTTTCAATGTGGTGAATGGACCTGCATTTCAATGACAGTTTCCTCTTATCTTACGAGTCCAGGTTACAAGACAAATAAGTTTGTTACAGTTGTATTGTTTAAGCTCTGCTAGCTATTTTTAATTAGGTTTGTCATGTATTCTTCTGTCACCTGCACATAAAGTGGTCATACATACATGTCTAATAGATAGACAGACATGCAGTCAGGCAGACAGTTATTGTCATGGGCAATCAATAAAATCATAAAAACATTAAATTCTATGTATTCAATGATTAATCTGGGTATGTAATTGTTAAATGCATTATGCGGTTTAAAATACTGATTTTCTTACAGCAATGTGTGTACAATGTGTGTGAAAGGTCATTTGCAGCATGTGTTAAATAGAATAGTTTTTTCTTAGCAAGGACATATTCACTATACTGTTAATGTGCCATGTTGTTTTTTTACAAACCTTCAAGGGCATGTAGTTTGTAGTATCATATTTGTGTTTATAGAACATATCCTGCCTTATCTACAATATGTTAATAAAACCTCTTCTAATGCTAATTCATACTAATTGCTAAAAAGGGAATTTAACCCTGGTTAAGCCTGTATGTCAAGTGCACATATGTGCTAATGATACTGTCCTGGTATAAGTAGAAAATATTTATAGATACCAATACACTGAAGACTGCTGAAAAGTGAAGAGGTGGCAGACATAGCTGCAGCAAAGCAATGTTGCTTGAAGAGGAAAAAAAAAAGTTTGAAATGCTGGTTTTCCCGTATAAATTCCCCTCTAGGCTTATGACATTGGTGTACATTCCGTAAGTGGAATGAAGGTTTCTATTTGCATGAGACCCAGAAATGGCTTGAAAAAATCAACCCAGAACATGCTGGTATACTTCTGCACCTGATGCTCCCTTGTCACACTGAAAATGGGTTATCTACTGTCTCCCAAGAGATCCAGTGACCCCCTGGAGCCATTCATGAGTAAGTGCACCAATACATTCTAGTAGAAAGCAAGGTTGCCATTGGTCTCCAAATCCTGAAGACTGCTGCAAAGTAAAGATAGTCAAGGGACATGTCAAATATTGTACCCATCTGTTAGTGGATGACCATGGGTCAGAAGCCAACAAAAAGGTGGCCCTTGGAGAGTCTGAAGAGTGTAGGAACCCATTTTGTTCCACATGCCACTCCCATCTGTTAGTGGACAAGCATGAATGATGTGGTTAGAGAGGATCTGGAAATAAAACTTCCCAAAGAAGTCCACATTTTTGAGTGGACTTATGGCATATAGTAGTTTAGGGGATGAAACTGTCAAGACCGGAGTGCCTGACACCCAAATAATTCTCATGCCTGGTAAACCAACAGGCTAGCCCAGGAACCTTAGGGTCTTTATGATGTGTGAACTGGACTGGTCCTGAAAATAATAAAAAAACTAAAAGAGAGACACAACCTACGTCCTCCAGCGAGATAGGGCCAAAAATAACTGAAGGTGTGAAGTGGCACCCCCCCTTTTAACAGTTATGAAGCATCTACCCAGCTAGGAGGCAGAGATGAAACCCACTTTCTATGCTGTGAAAGGGACAAAGGAGAAAAATCTGCAAGGCTAGTTTGTCCTTCTCCTGGACTTTAAATCCATGAGATTTGAGGTTGCATATCTTATTTTTCCCCAACTACATTTTTAGACTCCCCACCCTTTTTTTTACTATATATATCCAGGACCTTTGTTAGTCAGTATGTGCTCTTACTTTAGAGCAAACTGACTACAATGTGCTCTAACTTCAAAGCACACTTACACAGTAACAGATCCTAACCAAGTCTAAGGGATTTTTGGTTTCTTATCCCTGATAATATATAATAAAAAAGATTTACAGCATGCAGTTATCCAAAGAAATGCTTAAAAGAGCTTATAATTATTAATAATGGGTAAAAGAGAAGATGTCTTTGGGTAAAAAGAAATGAAAAACACATAACCCAAGAAAAGACTTGGTGTCACGTGGCAGGAAGTACATGAAATCTTTGAAAAAGCACGCAGATACACCTGGCAAATGAAGAACAAAGGGAAGTCTAGCCAATGAGACAATCTATCATTAACAGGAGGGGAAGAGGTAAAATAAGCAACCCAAAATCTCATGGATTTAAAGGTCTAGAGATTGAGGTCACTGGCATTGTAGAGATTTTTGGAGTTCACCGCACAGTACATGTTTTTAGTAATCTTCTTGTTCACATCTATATTAATAGAAATATAGAAATAAAAATGTAATAAACTTTATAATTTACAAGGTACCCTTGATCTGATATAGATCATGTGTGAATAACTCCTTTCATGGTGGTGAAATATATCTATTTCATGAGGCTAGGCCTCAGCCACTGGTAGTCTCGATAGGAACCAGAAGCAGGAACAGAAACAGGAACACAGGATCTCGATCCGACATCGCTGGAGAACTGACTTACACCTGGAGTCAGTATGGAGCAATAACTAACCCATGCCTGCAGTCAGTATGGAGCATTAACTGACCCACGCCTGCAGTCAGTATGGAGCATTAACTGACCCACGCCTGCGGTCAGTATTAGAGCTAGTCTACCAGAGCCCCAGGTCCACACTAATTAGGGTGTCAGCTAGGTACAAGGGACAAACATAAGAATAGTCAGACAGAGCCTCAAGTCGGCACCAGAGAGGGTAGTCAGACAAGCCAGGTCATACACAGTTTGGGTAATCAGCCAGAGCCACAGGTCTGCACCAGGTTGGGTGTCCACTAAAGGGATAATAAAAGATTAGTCAGACAGAGAGCCACAGGTCAGCACCAGATTGGATGGAAGACTAGCCAGGTCATACACAGAGCCCAAGAATAGAACTGCTAGGAACAATAACGCAAGGACAACTGAGTCCGACTCAGGCTGCCCTTTAAACCCCTCCTCAGGAAGTAGGAGGGAGGAGCAGGCTCAGAGTAAGCATGGCATAAAACAGAGGCCTGCTTCACTCTAAAGCCTCGCTCTGGCAAATGACACGTGGAGTGACGCCAAGCGTTGCTGGAAACAAGCTTGCAAAACAGTCTGAAATGAAACAAGGCACAAGCTGTAAAAATGGCATGTCTGTAAAAGGAAACTCACATGTTCCAACTGGGCCCAGTATCTCCCCCAAACCCTGACAAACCTATGCATATGGTGCATTGCCACACTCAGAAGAAGGAGCCGAACACTAATCAATGCAGTTTATAAAATCTTCACCTATCCTGTGCTTGAAATTCACATCAACATTGAAGTCTAAAAACGCAGTTTTTTTTACTTACTTCAAGTTTTATGAGGGATTTGTGGTAAAATGGCTGTGTATAAAATTTGAAAACACACCTAAATTGAAAGCCTGGGGTGTCTACTTTCAAAGATATACACTTTTGGGGGGAAATGTTAGAGTGGAGCACTGTTACACAGCCCCAAATGAGAAATGGCACCAGTGACGGAAGCTGTGAAAATTCAATGTGTGAACCTGGAAACGCGCATGTTCCAATTTGGGCCCCGTAGCTCCCCCAAACCCTGACAAACCTATGCATATGGGGCACTGCCACACTCAGAAGAAAGAGCCGAACACTAATCAATGCAGTTTATTAATTCTTCACCAATCCTGTGCCTGAAATTCACATCAACATTGAAATCTAAGTGTGAAAAATGCAGTTTTTTTTATTTACGTCAAGTTTATGAGGGATTGGTGGTAAAATGGCTTTGTATAAAATTTGAAAACACACCTAAACTGAAAGCCTGGGGTGTCTACTTTCCAAAAATATACACTTTTGGTGAGAAATCTTAAAGTGGAGTACTGTTACACAGCCCCAAAAGAGACATTGCACCAGTTAAGCAAAATGTGAAAACTCAATATTTGTTTAAAATTGGGTCCCGTAGCTCCCCCAAAACATGATAAACCTATGCATATGGGGCATTACCGCACTCAGAAGAAGGAGCTGAACACTAAACAATGCATTTTTAAAAATTGTCACCTATCGTGCTTGAAATTCACATCAACCATGAAGTCAAAGTGTGAAAAACGCTGATTTATTTTTACTTACGTCAAGTTTTACGAGGGATTGGTGGTAAAATGGCTGCGTAAAAAATGTGAAAACATACATAAAATGAAAGCCTGAGGTGTCTACTTTCCAAAAATATACACTTTTGGGAGGAAATCTTAAAGTGGGGCACTGGTACACAGCCCAAAATAAGACAAGGAAAAATAGCTGCATAAAAAACTCCAAAATTCTGCTGATTATTTACCTTACATTGTCTAGTTTTCAGAAACATATACCTTTGTGGGACTTTTTTGGTTCTGGCACCGTCAACTAAGCTATGATGTTCACATACCAATTGTTGAAAAATTACAGGTTGGAAATAATGGCGTCCATCTTGTAATATTTACCTTTTAAATGTCAGAAAGGGATTGAAATACTAGGCATATGGGGTACTCTTACATTCAGGATAAGCAAATGAATATATTTAGGGGTATTTTTTGTAATGAACTAATGGTATGCAAATCCTGACAGGAAAATGTAAGCAAAATTTTGTTGTTTGTTTTTCATTTTTTTCCTCTTTTTTTCTATTTTAATCAAATTAAACAATGAGGTATTCATATAATTGTGGTATCAAAAGAAAGCCCTACTTGTGCTTAAAAAAACAGTATATAATGTGTGTGGGTGTACAAAAGGAATTAATGAGAAAATGTGTTTGAACAAAGACATAGTCAAACAAGTCAAAATTGCTCCGGTCCTTAAGTGAAAACGATGTCAGATTTGCCCGGTCCTTAAGGGGTTAAAGGACTATTATACTGAAGCTTTTAAAGATATCCCATCACAAGCACAAGTGAGTCAGTTCTAAATTACTGAGTTATTAATTAACCCACCTGTGCTAACCTTGGCATATCCAGACAGCCTACACTGGCCTGTATTCCATTCATGCCAAATTGCACACCTGCAAAATAGTCCTGAAGAGGGGCTGTTTTTGAGCATCTGAGTTGAGCCATCACAATTTGGCAGTTCATTGTCTTTGGGAGAACACTTCTGGGCTGATCAGCTTACAATAAAAAAGTAATAGAATGTCACTGGATATGGACAGTTTAGTGTTTGTATTGTGCCCAGGTGCTGATTTTTTCCCTTTCCTAGATCAGAAGCATATTTCTAATACACTTGCATTTTCAAATTCAGATACAGATATAAACAATGCCCCAAATGGAAGCTGGTTGTGACTCTTTCATTTAAATATTTAATACTAGTTGAAGAGCCCATTACACGGGCCTCAGTGCCACTGCCAGCCAATTGCGGGGCAGTCATGCGCAGTACAGCCGATACAGAACTGCAGCAGTCTCTACTGCACATGACTGCGTCATTACACACGTTTTAGTGAATTATTATATAGGATGATACAGTAATATAGCAATGTGCTGATCCTGTAGCTATCAAGGATTTAAAAAATAAAGACAATTGTGCATTACAGACACCAGCTATGTTAATCTATAGGGTAGTCACTAATAATCTTGTCAGAGTCATCATATGTTGAGAGACATATGTGCATATTTAATCACCTACAGGTATAAAAAGGTATATAGCACACAGAAATGTATTTATTCAGCTCAGTCATGTTAAAATTAATATAAACGTTTATGAAATTACAGGTTTAGGTAATTTAAGGATTCAATCATGGGGACGGGGGTCATTTGGGATTGTTTGCAGCTCTCTTCATGTTTATCCAAATATTCTGAAAGCAACATTTAAGAGAAAAATGTGGGCATATTTGGGAGTCAAATTTCCTTTGTGGAAATGTAATGAACAGAAGTTTTACTTAGTATATTCTCCTTAAAGGGATAGTAATACTTCGTTTTATCTTTATTTTATTTTGTAGGCATTAAAAAAACATGAAGAACGATATGGTTTATGAGATATTCACAAGCAAAGTTTCCCCCTCCCGCCCCTTTTACCTAGTGTAAGCCATCTCTTCTCAGATGTGGAATCTGGTTGTAAGACCAGACAGATAACAGAAAGGGACAATCTTCTTTATATGAAAACAATGAAAGCCCTTCCCCCCTTGACAAGTTTTTCAGCTTTTTCCCTTATCTTAATTGAAGATTGTCCCTCTCTGCAGTCTACCTGGTCACCTCCCTTCTGATCTGGCTGAACGGGGGGGGGGGATACTTTGTTTGTGAATATCTCTTAAACCACAAAGGTTTGAGAGATAAGACTTATATTGTTCATGTTTTTTTAATGCCTACAAAATAAAATAAAGATAAAACAAAGTATTACTATCCCTTTAACTGAAAAATGCCTCATGCGGAAACAGACTCCACTCAAATGGAATCCAGAGAGTGAGGTATCCTTAATGACAAAGCTCAATACAGATTGTATCATTCTTACTTGGAATATTTTAACAAAAATTAGAGCAACCAAACTACTTTGCTTCCCAACCAATGTCACCAATTTTATAAAACCAAAAGAGTTGAAAGGAAAAGAATAAGTAGGAAAAAAAAAAGGAAATGAGAGTGAAGACAGAAGAGATGAGGTTGAGAATAAGAGGAAGGAGGCAGAAAAAGAAGGAGGAAGAAAGGAAACCTAAAAGGAGTGAGAAGTGGGTGATCCTGGTTGCACACCATACTAAGATTAGTGTTCTGATGCAGTTAAAATGTTTGGAGACAAGTGTCCCAAATCCCTCTCTCACATCTTTTTCTTTTCCAGCTTTTTAGCCTGTGAGATAGAAAAAAGGATGTTACATAATGGAAATACTTTGTTTGGGCATCTCCTAAACTGAGCACTGGATTTCAAATGGAGGGACCCCAGGAAACGTCTCATTTCTGTTTATGTGTACTTAAAGGGATAGTAATACTTGCAAATTACTAATCCCCATATCGTAGCTTTGTTAAAAAGAAACTTATTGCCCCCAGTGTCATCTCTCAAACCCTTATGGTTTGAGAGATGATAGTGGTCAAAGTTCCCCCCTCCCTCCCCCTTCCCTAACTGAAAGCTGACTGAAGGGGAAGCTGTCGTACGATAGTCTTATGTGCATCAGGCGGCTCTGCAGCTGAGCCGTGTTCACGTTTATAAAAAAGAATTCATTCACTGAAACGGTCTTCTACGTGTGCTTGGTTTGCAAGCACATGTAGAAGACCATTTTATTGAAAGATTTAATTTTATAAACGCGATCTCGGCAATGCTGCAGAGCCACCTGATGCAAGTAATACCAGATACCCCTGCAGTCAGCATTCAGTCAGGGAAGGGGGAGGGAGGGGGGAACTTTGAGCGCTATCATCTCTCAAACCATAAGGGTTTGAGAGATGACACTGGGGGCAATAAGTTTATTTTTAATAAAGCTACAATATGGGGATTAGTAATTTGCAAGTATTACTATACCTTTAAGAAATTGTGCATTTGGCTAAATTTCCACTCAGTTGAATCTTAAATGAGCTTTGTAGAGAGAAGAGTGGACATATTGTTCCCTTTCTTTATTAAGTAGCTAACAGTTTGTTCTCAAGTGTCTATCCAGAAACATTTTGATCTGACAAACCAAGAAGGAAGGCCATATTACAGAGCAAGGACAAAAGAAGGGAAGTACTACAAGAAAGGCAAGCTTGAGAAAAAATGTTGTCCCAACTCTCCAACTCCAGCTGGAATAGAAGGCAGTCTCTTGTCAGGTCAGAGTCATGGCAACGTATATAAGGTTGAGGGCAACACCATGGATATTTGTAGGTGAACAAAAATGTTAGTGTTTTGGGAGTGAAACCAAAAGAGGATAGCAGTGAGATGAATAACCTGAGAGTATAGCAGAAAACGTAAGGTTCCTAAGCCCGTTTTGATGTTTTCTGGAAAATGAATAACATTGTTTACATTTGCAGAGAAAACTGATGAGTGCCTTAAAGGGATAGTAATACTTTGTCTTTATTTTATTTTGTAGGCATTAAAAAAACATTAAGAAAGATATAAGTCTTATCTCTCAAACCTTTATGGTTTGAGAGATATTCACAAGCAAAGTTTCCCCTCCCGCCCCTTTTACCTAGTGTAAGCCATCTCTTCTCAGATGTGGAATGCAGTCCATAGACCAGACAGATAACAGCAGGGGGCAATCTTCTTCCTATGAGAACAATGAAAGCCCTGCCCCCCTTGACATATTTTCAGGTTTTTCCCTTATCTTAATTGAAGATTGTCCCTCTCTGCAGTCTACCTGGGCACCTCCTTTCTGATCTTGCTGAACAGTGTTACATCAGTAAAAGGGGAGGGAGGGGGATACTTTGTCATTGAATTACTCTTGAACTACAACTCTGACAGAATTGAAATAACACTCTCCAAAGTCCAAATACTATGATGATTAATTAGAGCTGCTTTTATTATGAAACATTACTATCCCTTTAAGGAATAAATTGGACATTTTTATCAGTACAGTCTGAAGATGGGATATGATCCTAGCAATAATGACAATTTTGATAAGGTTTATCCCACTGCTTTATTATAGGGTATTTAACCCCATGAATCTTGAAGAGGTCTCCACCACTTTCCATTGAGCTGAGGACCTCTATAGCATTAGCTTTAAATCAAATAAATTAAATCAGCCTCCTTGACTGTAACTGAGAAACAATGAAGTAGTCAGAAGGCACCTTAAGTAATGAAGAAGGCAAAAGGTAAAAATTAAAAACCAATTTAGATTTTTTTTACAGCAGGTAGGAAAGTAAGATTGTATGAGCCAACTAGCTTGTATCTACTGCTGCTTTCTATGTTAAATATTAAATAAGAATATTTCTCTATGTGCTAGTAAGAAAAAAATCAAGACTCCGAGATGAGTTCCATTCAGACAATATTCATATTCATATGAATATTGATATTTGTTGGCACCAGTTGATGCAAGAGATGATTTGGAACACTACTTTGTGAGGGATGGTGAAAACTTTTACCTAAAAAAAGAGAAAAGTGAAAAAAATGGCACGTGATCTTGTCAAATTTTAATCATTGAACCAAACATACTAAACCCCCCAGCAATGTTCCAAGGTAGCCATAGAACCACACATTCTGAATGCCCAGCATTGTCCCACTGCACTGGTACAATACAAAGACTGTAGCATCACTCTGAATTGGCTCCATAAAATCATAAATTTATTGAAATCATTAAAAACAAGTATACAGGCACTTTTAGACTGGACATGAGGGACACACCAAAAACTCAAAAGTATTACATTTTTCTCGCTAAACTTGGAGCTTTAAACTTGAGAACAAAGACTGGAAAGGAGGTATAAATAAAAAATACAAAAAGAGATCCCTGGTTAAAAAGGAAACAGATAACTGCAAGCCCAATTACTCAATTAACTTCTTAATGTAGTAAGTGATACCTAATAATAACAGAACTTCTGATTAAATAGTAACAATATATTATATTAAATTAAAAAATTGAATGAAAAAAATAAACTACTGCGAATATAAAAATAGAAAATAAAATGTATATGCATATAGGCGCATAAAAGTATTTAAACACAAGCATACGTATACCAATAGATAGATAGATAGATAGATAGATAGATAGATAGATAGATAGATAGATAGATAGATATAAAAGGCTAGCCCTGTTTTGGATTCCTACAAAAGGGTTTCTGGATTGGTGGCAGCCACACTCCGGGATGGGCTTACTGAAAGTAACAAGCCAATGGGATGTGTGGGCGGTGCTCGAGTTTGTCTGAGGAGGAGGCAAGGAGCAAATACACAGTCCAAGTTGGCTGAGGAGGCAGGGGGCTTCACCCTGTGCATGCTCAGCCAAACGTACACACCTCAACTTCCCTACAAAAAAAAGAATCAGACCTTACCTCAGGAGGGAGACACAGGGGGTGAAGCCCGCTGACTCCACAACCAAATACACAGTCCAAGTTGGCTGAGGAGGCAGGGGCAAAGAATGTAAGCAGAAGAGCTCTTGTGCTCCCCTACATCACCTCTATTGACTTCCCAGTCGAATCGGCTGGGATATCAGTGGTTGGGGAGATCAGGAGGGGTCCTGATGCCTGACGACGATGTCGGACTTTTAATAAACTAAAAAATGCACATAACCAGAAGACCAAGATGGTGCAGAGAACATAATAATAACAAATGGAAGAAATAAACTAATCTGCATAATATCCCAGTTGGAACTGATCCCAAGGGTACCCTCATTTTGAATAGAAAAATCCAGAATGCCTCTGTCCTATTGATTAGATGTATTACATCTCCCTCCTCTTCAAGGCTCCCTTACCCTCTCAATACCATTAAAACTACAGCATTGCTCACTTAAACTCTAGAGCTATTCAATGCATTGCAAAGCAATAAAACTATTAAAAGCCCTATTTAAATCAATGTATATTTTCATTCGATGTGGATGCTTTGCTTTACGGTAGCTCCAGTTCTTCTTACAGCCGCAGTTCGTGTGAGCTGAAAAGCTCTCTGGTACTCAAGTAATTCATTAAAGGGATAGTAATACTTAAAATGTAAAAAAATATATATTGTAGGGTTTATCCCCCTGAGTAAAGCAAGAGTACTCCCACTCCTGAAAGGTGTTTCAGTCAAAAGTTATTAATTTTCAAAGTGTAATATTTTAGGCGCAATATCACAGTGGCCTGAAATTGTACAGTGGCGCGGTTGCTACACCATCCTATGGAGATTTATGGTCCTGGGACCAGAGCTGTCCATAGGACCGTGTAGCAACAGCACCACTGTACAATTTCAGGTCACTGTGATATTGCAACTAAAAAAATCAACTTTGAGAATTAATAACTTTTGAATGAAACACCTTTCAGCAGTGGGAGTACTCTTGTTTTACCCAGGGGGATAAACCCTACAACATATTTTTTTTACATTTTAAGTATTACTATTCCTTTATCACAAGTAATGTAACAAGTCCATCTACCACAGAATCTTGCTGGAGTGTGAAGGCAATTTATTAGTAATTTTCATGAAACCATGCACAGCAAATATGTGTCCTGCTGTCACCAGTAGTAAAGTTGAGTGATACATGGGAGACTGAAACTCAATTTCTCTAATTGGTGTGCATTGGAAATGGTGTGCTGTGATGTATTGATATTAAAGGAGGCTGGCTTCACATCTGTCTTCTGTCCTAAGGGACAGGTTTATTTCAGCTTCAATTGTCAATATCAAACCATCTTTTATCAAAACAAGAAAAACTGGGCAGAAGCAGTGACTAGACAGATTTCCAAAATAACACTTTGGGAAAGATATAGCAGTATCTTTTAGACATTAGATCAGTAAAGTTTTATTATTAAAAAAACATTTTTAAAGCTAAAGTTATAACAATTCAAACTGTCAAAGTGGTGGTGCTATTACTGTCACCCGTCCAATAGAATGCAACAGAATCATTGTATGGACACTAGGGGCCTAATTCAGCAAACTAAAGTAGTACACATTTTGGAGCACATATGAGCAACTCCCCATATTAACATTGATTTAAATGGGTATTTTAACCGCTTAAATGTTAAAGAGGTATCCAACACATTGCTTCGAGACCTGTCTAGCATCCAAGGTGTTAAAATCCCTATTTCATTCTCATTTTCACTGCCATACACACGTCCAATGCAGCTTCGCTCAGACTTTTTGGGAGTCATAATGGCCACATTATTTTATCAAATTTTTTACTTTTTTATTTTTTGGAAAGAACACAATGCACATGTGATTTAGGATATAGAGTTTTCACTAGTTATTTGAGGATATCATTGTATAATATTTAAATGTGCAGCTGTTATTTTCTGAATCAGGGAGAGGGGGGACCGAGGCACCCGATAGACTGGATGCAGTGGGCCTCAAATATCTCTGGGGACAGAAAAGTAAAATTTACCATTCTGAGCTGATCTCTTAAAGGGATACAAAAGTCCTATAGGCGTTTTATTGATTCTTTATTGATTGTTTTAAATAAATATTTTGGCCATATTTTTATATTGGCGATATAGTGTGTCTGTGGTGCTCCAATTATAAAGCTTCAAGATGGAATATCTTTAAAAGTACTTACTTAAAAAAAAAAAAAGCTTCCTACTACTACTACTACTACTGTTGTAACAAAACGTATGGTAAAACATTTTTTTTAGGTGATACATCCCCTTTAAAAGATTGGCTAATATGTTAGTCTAGTTTTAGACCTTCAGATAAAGCTAGACTGAAACAATGTTATTTTTCTTTTTAGTATGTGAATACATTTTCATTCATTCAAGTTCTGTGGGTACGATTTGGACCATTATATCTATATAACGTCACTGACATGTAATGTGTGTTTGATTGTAGCCCTTCCTACATCTTATTCTTTGCACAGTGTAACATTAATGCTGCTTAGCGTTATAGATGGTAGTACCCAAGAGAGTGAATGTAATTACAGGAAGAACAGAGGATGCCAGAAACACTAAATAGGTTTCTACAACTAGAGTAATGCAATTATATCAGGTTTTCATCTTCAGTCCTTTGGACCCCCCAACAGAGCAGGTTTTAATGATATCCTCACATGAACACAGGTGGTTCCATCATTAGCACAGGCAGAACTGTCAGAACGACTGAGCCACTGATTGATCCTTCTGTGCTCTTGTGACAATATCCATAAACTTAAACTGCTAGGAGATCCTGGGGACCGACTCTGAGAACATATGAATTATTTAAAACACTGTACAGTAGATAATTTTGTTTCAGTTATAAAACATAGATCAAATTAAACATTTCTGTATTCATTATTTATTTGGTTTTGTTATATTTTAAGCAAGTTAATGCATGAACACATTTGCTTAACTTAAGATTAAGGTTCATGTGTTGAAAAGAAAAAAATAATAATTCTGCTGTAAATAAATACTACTACTGACACACACACAGACCCTCTGTACTTCCACTAAGGTCCTGGGGAGTGGGAGTGTCCAAATGATGCAAGTGGGTGGTGCTTATTTGTGGTGGGAGGGGAGAAATGGTTTGGCCTTAAAATGGGTGGGAAGAATAGGAGGAGAAGATTGACCAGAAGTGAAGTGTGCGGCTTTGCAATGCATTGCATACCCCTCTGCCACTCAAAGGGATAAGCCATGAGGCTATGCAAAGCCAACAATCCACTGTGTCAAAGTACAGTAAATTGTGTGTGTTCTTTTTTAAAGCTGTACTGGTACAACAAACACACACATGCACAGACACTGCTCCACCCACACAAGAACATCCTACTTTTTCACACCAAAACATTACGTGTACTGCCATGGATACTGTAGGGACGTACCCTTAGACCTTTTACATAAACCTTAGCAAAATACCCCCAATAAATACACAAACAACTTAATGGATGGTGGTAAGGCCGCAGCATTTATTTAAATAATTAATTTATTGCATATCAAATTATTAACACCAAAACTCTTACCAGCCCTACCAGCCTGATAAGCCAAAATTTAACCCCATAACCTTAACTTACCAAGGCTCCGCCCTACCAGCCAGTAGCCTTACCAAATTCTTACTGATTTACCATATCCAAACCCTCCATGCTGCGACATATAAAAACCAACCTTTACTGTAACCAGAACTCTCTTTTCTTTTTTTTTTTTTTCTTTTTTTTATATATATATATATATATATATATATATATATTTTTTTTTTTTTTTTTTTTTTTTTTATAACTCTCTCTCTTTTTTTTTTTTTTTTTTTTTTAAAACATAATTTTTTTTTTTTTTTTTTTTTTTTTTTTTTAAAACAACCAAACACATTGGGTGGGCGGGCGGGAGCTGAGAATCCTGCCGCTTCAGAAAGCCAGCTTAAGGTGACAAATAAACTATACAACGGGTGTATTTATACTTTATTTTCGCGCCCAAACCCTTCATACCTGGCGCGAGGTAACTTTAATGGACCAATCAACAATTTAGGCGGCAGAATTTACACCTTCCAGTAAATTCTACCGCCTTTTCTGCTTTAATCCTTTATTTCTTAAAGGGGCAAATCCCAATAAACTAACCCCATAAAAAACATTTAACCTAAGGACGTCCCACAGCTCCATGGGGTCCCTCATTAACCATTACGGTCCCTATCATGGATACTGTAGGGACGTACCCTTAGACCTTTTACATAAACCTTAGCAAAATACCCCCAATAAATACACAAACAACTTAATGGATGGTGGTAAGGCCGCAGCATTTATTTAAATAATTAATTTATTGCATATCAAATTATTAACACCAAAACTCTTACCAGCCCTACCAGCCTGATAAGCCAAAATTTAACCCCATAACCTTAACTTACCAAGGCTCCGCCCTACCAGCCAGTAGCCTTACCAAATTCTTACTGATTTACCATATCCAAACCCTCCACCGCCAGCTCTGGCAAATCCCTGCCAGAGATGCGCCCGCCCAGCACAACAAGTGCTGTTTCAATTAAGTTTTGTAAACCTATGTTAAAAATGTCCAGGCCCACATCTGATAAATGAATACCATCCGTTCTATACAGGCCACTACCACCATCCTCCAAGTCCCTGTGTCTATATGACACACCTCCCATTAACTGGACAACCTTTGCCAACAATTTGTTCATTTTCTTTCTTGTTTTTTCCAATGGCTTTAGCTGTTTTTCCCTAAGCCAGCATAAGCGTGGGACCATCTCTGAAAAAGCCAAAACCACACTTGGAAAAAAGGTTTTTAATCTGCTTAAAAATGCTTTAAATTGAAAAAATAACTCCATCGACTTCATAAAACCTAAATCATTCCCTCCAGCATGAATAACTATTATATCAGGAACTGGAAACCTATTAAAACAATAACTTATTACTTCCTCAATTTGATTCCATTTCATTCCTCTTTTCCCACACCACCATAATCTGCATCCTTCAATATCGAATCCCAAGTTCTCTGTGTATGATCTTACCAAAGCCCTCTTCCAAGACCAGTATATAAAAGAATGTCCAACCAACCAAATATCCACTGGCTTGGGACCTGAAAAAGATATAACATTACTGCTTCTTGTCTAAACTCAGTAACTGTGGCCGTATATAAATTTTATATCTCTCTGAATTCCATAGCCCCAACCTCTTGATTCCCTTACCTGAAACACCTGAAGAATGAGCTTCAGTAGCTGCTCCTATTCTAAATGAATGTAAAGTGTACTTATAATCTGCCAAACCTAAATTACTCAAACAGCAAGAAAAAACACTATAAAATTGAAATCTAGAAACCGAAGAACAATCCTCATGAATAAAGAAACTACCTTGACACAATGGCCTAATTCTCATAAAACTCAATAAACCCTCTAACGGACAAATAACTGAACCTCTTAACTCTTTAATAGCCAACCATGTACCCTTACCCTCCTGATCTGTTTTTGATCTCTGGATAAAAATTGACGCTATACCATTGTTTATTTTGATGTGATGGCATAACAAAGGACTAAGTACCGATCTATTTCTTGCCACTATTTCACCAACCCTTAATGCACCAAAGAAAGCAAGCAAAAATACTGCCTTAAAAAGCACATATTCGAAATAGCTTCTACAAACTACCTGCAATTCTTGAATTAAATTCGCTAAAAGTGGAGCTGAAATTGGTCTCCTATCATCTTTCTTTAATGACAATCTACCATAACCTTTTAAAATTTGCTGTACTTCAAAAACTTTACCACACTCCTTAAAGCCCAGTAAACGGAAAAAGAATTTAATTCCAGCTAAATTTTTCCTTATGGATGAACACGAGACATTCTTTTTTATCAACTCATGTAAGTACAATTTATAATTATCTTCCTTGTATTTTAACGGATCAATTTTGTTCACCTTAGCCCAATTATACCATAAATTCCAAGTTGCTACATAACTGGACCAAGTTGAGCTAGACACAGAACAACAAATGTAATTACCCATTTCACCTAAATTAATTCCCAAAGGTGATCCGGGCAATCCTCTCCTTGACTCTCTGCCTCTGGAACCAATTCGAAAAATCTGTTCATCTGCAAACGTGACAGACTATCAGCGATACTGTTCTCATAGCCTGGTATATGTTTCAACTTAATCCAAATATTCAATGACAGACATCTAAGTACTAAATATCTTAATAAAGATACAACAGCCCCTGACTTTGATGATAAATTGTTCACTGCATGCACTACACTTAAATTGTCGCAATACATCAAAATTCTCTTATTTACAAAATACTGCCCCCATAACTCAATAGCCACTACAATAGGAAAAAGTTCTAACAGAGTCAAATTCTTTTTATACCCACAATCCCCCCATGCTAGGGGCCACCTTTGTGCGCTCCATCTCCCTTCCCAAAACGCACCATAACCAACTGATCCTGCTGCATCTGTAAACAAATGCATATCTGAATTACCAACAAAACTATCCTGCAACAAAGTCCTACCGTTGTAAGAATTAAGAAATGCATTCCAAACTAAAACATCCTCTTTCATATCTTTACTTATCCTAATATGACATTTAGGTGACTTCACCCCTGCTGTGGCAGCAGCCATCCTACGAGAAAAAATTCTGCCCATTGGCAAAATTCGTGTGGCAAAATTCAGTAAACCTAATGTTGACTGCAAAAATTTTAAAGTAGTTTTATTACTTGCTAAAATTTTTTGGAATTGGTATCTTAACTTACTCAATTTGTCTTCAGGAAGCCTAAATTCCATTTGATTGGAATCAATGGTAATACCTAAAAATACTATCTCCGTTGTTGGGTATACTGTTTTTTCCCTTGCCAGCGGGACTCCAAAATCCTCAGCCACCTTGAAAAATGTCTCCAACATAGACTTACAAACCTCAGAGCCCGCTGGACCAACAAACAGGAAATCATCCAAGTAATGCATTACTGTATTGAGACCACTTTTAAATTTCACCACCCATTCCAGAAAACAGGCAAATTTTTCAAAATATGAGCAAGATAATGAACACCCCATAGGAAGACATTTGTCAAAATACAGCAATCCCTGAAATTGGAATCCTAAAGAGCAAAAGCTACTAGGATGGATTGGCAAAAGTCTAAAAGCAGACTTAATATCTGCCTTCGCCATTACTGCATTCTTCCCACACCTTCTAACAAGTTTTAAAGCCTGTTCAAAAGATGTGTAAGATACTGTGCTTAGCTCTTCACTAATTTGATCATTCAGAGAATCACCTGGTGGGAATGATAAATGATGAATTAATCTAAATTCCCCACTTTCTTTTTTGGGAACTAATCCCAACGGTGACAATCTGAATGAATCAAACGGTAAGTCAACAAATGGGCCTTCTACCCTGCCTGCTTCTACTTCTTTCCGGATTTTCTCCTTTACAATCTCAGGTAATTCTTCTGCTGATCTTAAATTATCTATCCATTGAAATTTTTTACCTGAATAACCTGGTAACTGAAAACCTTCTTGAAATCCTTGACTAATTGTGAGTGCCCTCGCCTTGTTTGGATAGTGCTCTAGCCAAGGCAACATGTTTATCAATTTCACTGGTGTTACTGCCTTTAAAAACATTGGTTTTAATTGCTGGCTGAGTGGAAGCTGATTTACGAAAACACCGAACATTTGGATGGCTACCCCCACAATTTAAACACTCATGCCTAAATTTACAGGAATTAGGAAACCTGCATTGCGACTCATTGAATGCCCAACAAATACCTTTTTTAATTGTTTGCCCAGTTGCCTGACCACTATGTATTTTCTGCATATGGCCAGAAGCTTGTTGGGACATTAATGAGACCCAAAGAATTACATCTTTTTGACCCCAGGATACATTAGTGTGCACTGCAACCTTCTGTCTAAACTGTTCGTCGTATAAAAACCAAGCAAAACCTCCAAATGTTCTGAAAGCTTCCAGCACAATTTCCACATGTTGGAACATTCCCGAACACTTTTCTGGATATTTTTCCCCCATAACTGCTGCATAAATACAGAAAGCCTGCAACCAATTGTGAAATGATCTCGGTATGGGTCTCCTTCTATCCAACTCAGTTTTTTCTTCACTCTTTTTTACAATAAATTCTTTGGAAGCTGGGAGTAGAGACAATAAATCCATAAACTCCCCTTTCCAAATTTTTTCCTTCAACTGTTTAGATAAATGGAAACCCAACGGAGATGGATCACAAGTTAAAGACTCCCTTAGACACAATTCGCCTACACTAGAAACATTGTCTTGTCTTATTGAACCTTTATCTAAGTATGGTCTCTGTACTACAGTGTGTGACACCCTTGAACTCCTGTCCTCCTCTTCTATCTCCCATGCATTACTCACATCAGTACCTCTTTTCATGTTCTTTAACAAATCAGATAGGGAGCTTAAAACATCCCCCAAATTATTTAAATTAGCATTTAAAATAGACTCACCAGACCTCTCCAAATCCTGGTGTGATATCTCTGCTTGGGATGTCTCTTCAATTTCTTCTGTTGCCTGTGCAGTCACCTTATCTGCTTCAGCACCAAGTCTGGATATTCCATGCAGCCTTGAAACTCTGCAGCCTGAATCCTTTCTTAATCCTCTGCTTGTGTGTCCACTCTGTCCCTGTCTTCTATTCTTGGCCGTGCGCTGATCCTCAGGTGAGAACCCCCTTTTAGGGGTTCTTCTTCTTTTTCCTTTAGCCGATGCTGGAACGCAGCTACTTCCTTGCGTTCCAGTGACGTCATCGCGTTCCGCATCCACTTCCGGTCTGACGAGACGAACCTCCTTGTCAGATGTCTTCCTTCTCTCCTCTGCGCTGACGCCGCCTCTTTCCCTGACGTCTTCTTCCGCTACCGCCGCTGATGTTGAAGGCATTGAAGAGATGAAGTCTCTCAGCCAAGCGCCGTCACCGGATTCAGCAGCTTTCTTCTGGAGCTCTTCTGCCAGCTTCCTGAGCTCAACAGTCATCTCGCCGCCTCTTCAAAGCTCTTTTGCAGGCGAGCTGAGAATCCTGCCGCTTCAGAAAGCCAGCTTAAGGTGACAAATAAACTATACAACGGGTGTATTTATACTTTATTTTCGCGCCCAAACCCTTCATACCTGGCGCGAGGTAACTTTAATGGACCAATCAACAATTTAGGCGGCAGAATTTACACCTTCCAGTAAATTCTACCGCCTTTTCTGCTTTAATCCTTTATTTCTTAAAGGGGCAAATCCCAATAAACTAACCCCATAAAAAACATTTAACCTAAGGACGTCCCACAGCTCCATGGGGTCCCTCATTAACCATTACGGTCCCTATCATTATCCTGAGGCGGCACCATGAACTTCAATAGCGTCCAGAACAGACCAATCAACAATTTAGGCGGCAGAATTTACACCTTCCAGTAAATTCTACCGCCTTTTCTGCTTTAATCCTTTATTTCTTAAAGGGGCAAATCCCAATAAACTAACCCCATAAAAAACATTTAACCTAAGGACGTCCCACAGCTCCATGGGGTCCCTCATTAACCATTACGGTCCCTATCATTATCCTGAGGCGGCACCGTGAACTTCAATAGCGTCCAGAACACTGCAGCATCCAAGCAGCCCACCGAGTGGAGCATGTTCATTTGAGGTTTCTCAAAACAGGTATGGAGGAAGACACACGTGAATAGAAATGCCTAGCACTCTGCCTTGCTTCACCAAAGAGCCACACGCACGCATGTTGCTCCTCCCACCGACAGCTATGCCAACAGACAGTCTCACTGCTATTATCTTATGCAACATGTATTTCAACAGTGAATCAAGACACATGGCAGATACAACCCAGAGTGGTAATAAGGGGAACTTATGAAACCCCCTCTATACTTGCAAAGGAGTGTCCGATTCTCTGCTCCGCAATGAACAGGATACCACTGAAAAGGTTTATCAGGTTCTCCCATCTCTGTTCTCATCTATTGCAGAGCTTCTGCTCACTTGTAACTCTCCCCAGCTGTGTGTCCTTCTTCTAAAGTGGAATCTCCAAGTTGGCCCCAAATGCCTTAATTCCAGACAGAACAGTGGATATATACATAAAAAGGTGGCTCAAATCATAGGTATAAACATTGAAAGCATAAATGTAACTCACCCAGTCATAAAGCTCCAGTGGATCTGGTGCTGCCCCCCCACAACCTTGGCCAGGGTTTCTACATACTTAAAGACTACAGGAAGGGAGCGCTCACGGACCCACACATTGCAAGGAGTCAGTCAGGATTTAAACAAAAATGTTAAAGTTTATTCAGCATCAAAAAATAAAATCAATCTATGGGCAAAAGCCCAACGATGGCATGAACGCAAAGATACACAAACAAACCACCTAACACATTTTGTAAAACAACATACTTAATCATAGGCATAAATCGGATCACTCATTACCCTCCTTATATAGTGGGTAAGGCAAGTGTAGCAGCTATTAAGCTACAATTCAGATTGGTTCAAAAATACATTCAAAGAATCAAACGCTCTGGACAATCCAATTGCCGTACCTTAAACATCCCATAATACTCGGGAGTTAGCCGTGTTCAAGTCCACATTGTACCTACGGATGGGCAACTCAGAGCGAATGAATTTTTTAACAAATAGCAAAGTAAAAATGGCAAAATTGTGGCCAAATCATTGAATGGCATGCACATATTAAACCCAACAATGACAAAATCAGAACATTAGAAGATAAAGTACAAACATACCTACAAATCATGAAGTATATATAAAGGAAAGTTACAGAAAGTATATATATATATACACATGAGAGTAAAAGTGATTAAGAAATGCAGACAGAATAACCGAACCGAGTCATCAAAACAAGGTATCCATAAAGAGCATCCCAGACCAACATATATGATCAAGGTAAACAAACCAATCTTATTTGTGCATAAAAAAGACTAACAACATTGTTAGAATTTAACCCCTTAGGATGTCTGGTAGAGAAGTATAGGATCCATTTGACCTCCATTCACCACCCCTCTCATGGGGAAAATCTCTCTCAATACCCTGAAACTTAAAACACTGGCCATTCCCTTCTGTTTTCTGTAGGTAGTTCAGTGATTCGCAATGTCCTTCCCTTTTACATACAGCATTCTGTGTGCACTGACCTGGGTCCAACAGATGAGGCAGTGTGGGAACGTAAACTGTCTCCACTGTGTGTTTGTAACAGGGAACAGCCCAGGACAATCCACTACCTATAGAAAAAAACAGGTATGCGGAAACCTTGCAGGCAACAACTTAACCCACATTAGCCATTTCAGTGCCAGAGGAAGAATGCAAGGCATTGCTCTTCACCACTGTTACAGTCAAAGGGTTCATGGGGTTAGGTTATTTACATGTCTCTCTCTCTCACCCATTTCACCCTTTATCCTATTACTTCTTTCTGTCTCTCTCAAACACAGTCCCCCATTGCTAATCTAATACTCCTCTCCCCTTCTTGCATCCCCACTGCCTTTTTTCATCCCCTTCACTTCCCCTATTTTCTTCTCTTTTTTCCACTGGAATTTACTCTCTCCCTTTGCCCTCTCCTCTTGCTTTCTCTTACATCTTTAGCTCTCTTACCTCCCCCCTTTGTCTCTCACCCCATTTCTCTCTCCTTTTCATATCAGTCTTTCCCGCAGGCAGGTATGTGTGCACCTGTATGGATTCATGAGTATGTGTCTGTGTGAAAGCATGAGTGTGTGTTTCTGACTGCATGAAAGCATGTGTGTGTGAGTGTGAGTGTGTTTCTGTGATTCGTTTGTCTCATTGTGTGAAAGCATGTGCGTGTGCCTGTCTGGGTGACTGTGTCAAAACATATTTGTGATTCGAAAGGAGAAAAATACATCCTATATAATAATTTGCTAGGATGTTTGTCAGAAGCTGTCATGTGCAGTAGAGACTGCCCGAATGCACAGAATGCTGGGAGGTGTAGGAATGCTGGGAGCTCTGTGCTGGGAGCATTCTGTCCTTTCGGGCAGTCTCTACAGTGCATGGCTGTGTTGGCGGCAGGACGCAGAGCAAGACCGGCCTCTTAACCCTTTGAGTGCCAGAGGGGTATGCAACACATTGCAAAGCAATGCTTTGCGTACCCCTCTGGCACTCAAAGGGTTAACATCACCCAGACCTTGGCCAGTGTACACGGGCTTTTACACTAGTAAATAAATAAAGAGAAAACAAAAAGACTTAAAAAGGGAAGACACTGGAGAGGAGGCAAAGGGAAAAGATAAGAGGCGATAGCGGGGGAAAGAAAAAACACTTCAGGAGAGATATAGCGGGTGAAAGACTGCTGACACTGTGTATGAGTGGGTCTGTTCCTGCATGAGCAAACCCGTGCTTCTTTTACTAGTTAAATATAAAAATCAGAGCCTCCAGGTCAGTTTTGGAGAGTTTCCAGAAGAAATTGCTCTCACAGGTCTTGTTTCAGTGGCACTGAAATGTTAAGTTGATAAGATATTTATTAATTTTTTACCCTCTGAAGAAGTCCTGTAAGTGCTACTTTCTTTTGGATATATTACATTATATTTGCTGTGCACTCAGGCAGTCTCCATTAAAATGCTAGCAGCAGTTAAAAATAAACATTTAATAGAAACACCCTACAGCTAAAAAGGTTATTTTGCATGTTTATTTAATAAAATGGAAAGTGTTTGACCTGGATGTCCAAACGGCTTTAGAAGTGTTTTAAAATGTGTCAGCGAGAAATATTTGCTGTTAAACCTGAAACTGACATTTTCTGCATCCAAAAATATCTCTGCTTCTATTTCACAAAATAAATGATGTACTGTGGGCTAATCCTTTCCTTTCGAACACATTCAGATTAATCAGCATGACTTTAAGCACCCCCTTGGCTAAAGTAGAGGGAGATGCCTTTTATCTAAATTATCCTGTCAAGATTTGTAAAGAAACTGAAGTTGTAACCCATCTGCAGGGGTGGTTAATGGGCAAGGCCATTGGCATCATATTATCATGAAATAATTCATGGGTTATATCGTTAGCTGTGGTCTGCGGTTTAGGGAAGCTTTGTGAACAATTTGTTAAAGGAGAAGTAACACCTCCTCATAACCCACACTTAACTTTCTATGGCCAAAAAATCCTAATGACCCTAATGTCCTTGTGCAATTCAAGAAGTAACATCTTCGATAAAAGAAGGGGCCACAAAGACAGACATGACTGTTGCCAGAAAGATCACAGGTCGTCAGATTCTAATCATAGCACATGATAAGCTTAGCCCTTTAAGACTTTGTGTGCCAGACGTTGGATTTCTATCTGGCACTCAGAAGGTTAAGGACCAGCATGCCCGCCCCACTGCATGTACAGGTGAATAACTCAAAGTTATCATTTCCTCAACATCTTAATACATGGCATTAACCCCTTAAAGACAGTGCAGTCTGGGGGTCAGGCTCGCTGGAGGAGCAAGGCACTTTTTTATTTATTTTTTTACGGAAGTGATCTGTGATCACAGCACGCTGTGCAGGCGCTCTGCCGTCATTAAATTCCATGACTAGCCAGGAATCTCACTGGTCCTTATCGCCTGGACAGCACTGACGGTCCTGGCATGTCATGTGACATTAAAGGGTTAAAGAAGCTGCAGAGGAAAGGAACCCCCAAAACACCTTATACACGGACTAATTAGCCTCCCCTTGGTAAAAGAGGCTTACGTAGCTTATTAAATTGGCATTTGTGACAAGTAGGGCTAGAAAATCAAATCCAGTGCCCTAAGGGGCATATGTTCAAAAGAAAAGTGAAGGAGTAAACCATTTTCTCTTTAGGGACGAAGTAAAAATTCCTAAAATTCCCACAGATTTAAATGGGGATTTTAAACCTTTGAATGCTAGCAATACTATGGGGACCTCTCTAGCTTTCAAATCAAGGGAAATATTTTGCTCTCCCCCATAATGCAAATGTTTTTCCCAGAATTCCTCCACTATTCTTTTGAACATACTGCCCTTAGTGTAGAATAATATTCAGTCATTTCTCCCCTTACGTATTAAAGACAGACAGCAAAGCACTCAGTACATAAGCAGTGAAATAACATGACCATAAGAAGTAAAGGAGAAGTAAAATATTTATATTAAAAAAAATCACATAGTGTAGGGCTCTTCCTGCCGAGTATACAAAGGTGCTCACACTGCTGGGAAATGCTTCATTTACAAGTTATTACATTTTAAACAAAAACAAGTGGCTTTCATTTTGTTTAGTAGATTTACTTTCTTAGGAATTTGTCCTTCATGCAGCATTCAGTTTTTTACTCTTTGTATCTGAAGTCTACTGTAGTCTATATATGTAGACTTACTATTGCCTTGAGAAGTTTTTCATGACCTTTAAGAATATTGGATGGTGATAAATAAATACAGACCTAGCATGGTGAACAATTACATTTTTAACAGATATACCTAACTCTTGCATGAAGGATTAGGTAAGCGATTCTGTTAAACATATTAAGAGATGCATTTTTTAATAAATTGATTAAACTGTTAACATTATTGCCACCTAGTGTTCAGGCATTTAATCTACTGCATTCTTTCTAAAGAAAAGGTAAGTCACTGTCTACAGTTCTACACATGGAGGATTATGCACTAAGGTGCAATAAAGAGGTGATAAAGTGGAGATGACTTCTCCAGTGATATCACTTCTCTAATTCCTGTGTTATTCTATGGAGCCAATCCACTAAGATTTTTCCCACTTTGGAGATCTTAGTGCATAGGCTCCATAAAATAAAATAAGAACTGGCACTTAAAGTATTAATGCATACTATGGTACATTTGGCGCACAATAATTGTATTATATGTATTAAAGAAAAAGTGACTTTTCTTTTAATTTAAATTATTTTTCTGCTATAGATAGTAAAATGTTTCCTCCAGATTTACTAAACCTCTGCCTTGATACATATACCCTACTGACTGTGCTGCAAACAACTGGTACTTGTATCAGTTCATGTGTGTTATTTGCCATAATTAAAATCATTGAGTCTAACCAAAAACAAAATAGACATGCAGAAGCAACTAGTATGGGTAAAATAAGACAAGACGTATTGCTCAAAATAGCATAAACAAAACAGCATTGTGTAGGATTCATAAGAAAAGGAGTAGGATATAATAATTATCTTCCTAATAACATATTGAAACCTGTATCTTTTAGTTCTTTGGTTGCACATTGGGGACTGGGAACAGACTTAGTTAAAGGGATAGTAATACTTTGTTTTATCTTTATTTTATTTTGTAGGCATTAAAAAAACATGAAGAACGATATAAGTCTTATCTCTCAAACCTTTATAGTTTGAGAGATATTCACAAGCAAAGATTCCCCTCCCGCCCCTTTTACCTAGTGTAAGCCATCTCTTCTCAGATGTGGAATCTGGTTGTTAGAACAGACAGATAACAGAAGAGGACAATCTTCTTCCTGTGAGAACAATGAAAGCCCTGCCCCCCTTGACAAGTTTTTCAGGTTTTTCCCTTATGTTAATTGAAGATTGTCCCTCTCTGCAATCTACCTGGGCACCTCCTTTCTGCTCTGGCTGAACAGTGTTACGTTAGTAAAAGGGGCGGGAGGGGGATACTTTGTCATTGAATTACTCTTGAACTACAACTCTGACAGAGTTGAAATTACACTCTCCAAAGTCCAAATACTATGATGATGAATTAGAGCTGCTTTTATTATGAAACATTACTATCCCTTTAAGATGTGTAGCATAAGAGCTGGTAAATCATAAATCTGGTTTACTGCTGTTAGGTTTTTCGCAACATTACTTTTGTTCAAATCTTAAAAGGCCAACTTATTGTTAAAATAAAGTCACAAAATGGCAGATTTCCTAGTCTAACACCCCAAAACCAGTTTTATACAAATTCTAATCTTTAAAGCATATTTTATTTTTTATTTATTTAGAAAAATGTTTTACCAGGATGAATACCGGTACATTGAGATTGCTCTTGTTTTCAAGTATATCCTTGAAAATGTAAAAACAATTATCTCAGTGATTCCGGCCATGCTTTTAAAATAACATTATTCATCTCTTTGTAATCCCTATGACTCCAACGATCATTAAAATAAAGGGCCATATTACTCAAGATAAAAATGGGCACTGCTGGAGTAAAACACCTTTCTAGCATTCAAGGGATTACAGGCCCCATTTAAATCAATGGAAATCTGCAGACTTCTCATTTCACCCTGTTGAGAAGTTGGATTGCTTTAGAAATGCTCCTTTTTAGCGTTGATGAATAATACCCAAAGTCCACACACAATTGTTAGTGCAATTTAATCATACACAGCTCAGTCAGCTGTTTAATTCATCTGACCCAGTCCAAAAAGACAAATCCATATCCAAAAACAAATAAACCAGTAATATCTAAATCAGTACAGAAGCTGCACCATAAACAGCTCAGTATTTCGGTGTTGTTTGAAGGGTAGCATATAAACATGAGATACGGTTGCTCTGTTTAACTAACACACCTCCCCTACATATGTAAACCATATCCCAGGAGACCTAATAAAAAAGCGGCACGCACTGATTGAACAGGCTAGTGCATTCTTAACACTGGTAGACTAATTATACAGTTAACCAATAAAAAGAAGCCAACAAAATGTATTAGTTAATTCAGCCAACCAGTATCAGTCCAGTGGTACGGATCTACGTGACATGATTAGAGAGACAACAGAACAGTTGCTTTCTGATTGCCCCATCACATTACATATAGGAAACCCGAGGCCCTTGAACTACAGATGGATTACAGCACATCATCAGCAGGACATTTGCAGCCTGAAGATAACAGGATTTATTGAACAATAGTAGGAAGAAAACAAGCTGTCCATAAATGTGTTAGACACAGTAGATGAACACATCTGAAACTACATATTTTAGCATGGGTGAATACTAGCACTCTGAGGATTACAACTTACAGGTGGGCAAGCCAGCCAAGTTACAGCATGAGACACAGAGCTAGAGCAGGGGAGGGCAATTGCATGGGGGGCAATTGCCCCCTGGGCCAGTCATATGTCTAGGTCAGTGGGCCACTGTCTCACTCAATCGCTCACTTGCTACCGTAAATGGAGCTACACTAGTGATACCACCGAGTTCACAACTGAAATGGAGCTACACAAATGATACCACAGAGCTACAATCCTAACAGCGCTACAACAGAAGTTTGTTAAAGCGGAACTAACACCGCTAACAAATTATTACCTCTTCATGAAGAAATTTGAAGTGATCCTCGGCTGACAGGCAGGACGGAGCTCGGACAACTTGCCCTAGTGACGTCCACGCGTCTGCTCTGTCAGTCCCTTCCGGAGCCGAATGGCTCCTAGCAACGCCTCCTACAGCTAACAGAGCAGACGCGCGGACGTCACTAGGTACAAGATGTCCGTGCTCCGTCCTGCCTGTCAGCCGAGGATCACTTCAAATTTCTTCATGAAGAGGTAATAATTCTGGCGACTAGCGCTACTAAGCAGCTAGTCGCCAGATAGGGAATTATTAAAGACAACCTTTGTTAGCGGTGTTAGTTCCGCTTTAAGGTTTTGCTGAGCTGCTTAAACACTCTGCTGTTGATTGCTGCTGCCTTTCCTTCCCTCTGTCAGGCTGACTCAGCTGATGATTAAGAAATGCCTTGACCTCACTGTTTCCATGGTTACTCACCTGACTGTTATCAGCCAACCCCTTCCATGATATTTAAAGCAGCTAGGCTCACTTCCTCCTTGCCCTTGTGTTTCTTTATGGCTGCAAGTATATTCTCCTGTGCTCCTGATTATCCATGTATGACCTGGCTTTCTCTGATGTCCCGTCTGGCTCCTTACTCCTGGCTTGTTCCTGACATTGCTGACCTACATATTCCTAACTCCGGCTTGACTGAGTACCCGTCTTGGTTCCTGACCCCGGCCTGTCTTTTGATTTACGCTCCTGGATCACTATTCTGCTTGTTTGTTTTGGTTACTTTAATAAAGGTGTTTTGCTCTTTAGATTTTTGTGTCTGTCTGGTTCATGTCCCTATGCTACATGGTGTCACTGACTTCACAACACTAATGCCAATTTTAAAATTAAGGGAATGGGCAGGCACAGCGGGCTGGAGCACCAGCAGAAATGAGCCAATACATTGTATTTGCCACCCAGTCCACAAGATTCCAGCAAGCCCCTGAGCTAGAGCCTGCATGTGGGCCGACTCACCCTCTGCACATAAGCCCACCTCAGTCCGGAAGGATGCTTTGAGGACCCACTGCTGTAAGAGGAGAGTGAGCTATAGCTCCTACCCTGATGCCAAGCCAGGCATTTAGCTTGAGCTCAGCTTAAGTCCACTCTAGCTTGTCCACCATTAGAAGAACTAGAACAATTCAAGAGCAAACTAACTACACCACATAGGATATGTAAAAATTGCCCACATTTTGACTGAGTTATGTATGTCTGTATCCTATGGTGCAAATGATTCACCCCAGAATTGCGGCAGTACAACAGTTTCACTTTTCTATACATTAGTGTACTATTTTCTTGAAGCACAGAAAGATATTCATTTAGAAAAATGCTAATTTCTTTCAAAAATATTGTTATCAAAAGTTAAATAACCCATGGATTAAAAGACAACTAAGGATGAAAAAAGAAAAATACACATGCTAAAATGCAATTCATAACTGGTTAGCTGGTGCTACCATGGTGTCTGGGAGTAGCGGCATTATAACCTTACAGCACAGGTAAAGGATAGTACCGTGTACTTGTTTGCTGATGAATCCACTCACACATTTTTCTGTCTCTTTTTGTTATGTTTAAAATTTGCCACTCCATGCTTCTCTATGTAACCTTTTGTTTTTGTATGGCATTGGCATTCAGTGTCCATGTTTCACAGCCATATGTAAGAATTAAGAGGGCACACTGGTTGAAAACCTTTTGCTTGATACAGAGTGGTAAATTTGTCGTAAAGATGGTGTTTCCATCTGTTGACACACACACACACATTATATATTGTGGTGGTGGTGGTAACAGTAGTACTAGTAATAGTAGTAGTAGTAGCAGTATTAGAGGTAGTAGTACTGACTAAATAGTAAAGTACTGAGTTTTAACATGTTTTATTTGTAATAGTTAAGTTTTAGTTTAAAGGAATTTTATTAGAAGGTCATCACAAGGCCATACAGTTGAAAGAGGTACAATTCCATTACATACATTCAAAGCAGGTTTATGGAATATATCGCTTGGGGCATGAAATCAGTATGAGAGTACAGAATATGTTTGTTAGCTAAAACATAGGCTTTGAAGTCAATAACAAAGTTATCCTATTGCCAAGAATCTTAACAAAGAAGATAGCCTGTGGACAACTAGTATTTTATTTATAAGGAGAGTGAAATGCAGAGGAAGAAGAGACAAGGGAAGAATGTTAGTCTTCCCTAGCTGGCTAGGAATAATCATTTATTTTGAGGAAGAGGAGGAGGATAGATGGGATAGAAGAAGTCAAACACGAATCCGAGGTACATATGCTGGGTTGAATAGTTAGCTTTTAACCCCTTAAGAACTGGGCTATTTTTACCTTTCTGACTGTGTCAAACGTCAGATTTCTAGTGTTGGTTGATTAACAACAGTTTTGCCATTTTATTATTAAGTGTAATAAATATATATCCCATAGTTATATATAGATAATATTCAAAAATGTAAAGAAGAAAAAACAACTTTTTTTATGATTCTGCTTGCTTGCGAGCAGTTAGTGCAGTAGTCACAGAATGGTCCTAATTAAATTCCACTAGTTATGTCATTTACAAACACTTTATATGCATCATTCTTCAAGGAAATTTTAAAAATATGGAGGCAAGTGGGGGTGTCATTTATTGTTAATAAGTACAATCATAACAGCCTGTCCCCTTAATCTGGGACATGCACTTAAGCATGCACCTGTCGCTTTAAGCATGCCACTGTCCCAGGGGGGAGATGCACTAAGGATCTATAAGGGACCAGGATGGAGATATGATAAATCTCAACATATGTAGTAAGATATCTTGGCCAGCACATCCCCACTAATCCACCACAAATACGCCCTCATTGCTATGAATCTGCCATTACTTCTCCTGGTTTACAATTTACAGTAACTATTTCCACAATAGCTCATTTGCATACTGAAATGAAGCTTAATGAGACATTGTCTTATTCATGTGTGTGTGTGTATATGTTAATGCAGTAAGGTCCAATAGCTGTCCATGCTGTCCAGCTTTACAGTCTCATGTTTGTCAACCTTAGGTTGTCGAAGCTGGGATTTTACTATAGCTTTCTATGAAGACGCAGAATCATAAAATTCACTGGTACTTGTGTAGTCTCAGTGCATTTACTGATGGGCAATACTGTAAAGAATATGTCCAGGATGCAGATACAACCAGTGGGAATCTGGTTTGTATATTATATGGTTGTTGGGCACAGATCTGGATCATTTCCAGTAAGCATCTATTTCAAGGGAAGGGTATTGATCCCTATTAAGGACCATCACTTTCCTACTTAACCCAACCATATAGATTACCATACCCCCACACTATCCACTGCTTTTATTTCACAACACTGTTCTCAGGACACTCACTATTGACTTTCAGATCTCTTACATCTATTTGCTCCGTCCTCTGCAGCTCTCCTACATCTCTCTGGGAGAAGCTGTTCTCTCAAGGTTTTAATTTTTTAACACATTTGTTTTATGAATTCAGTGTCTAAGTCATATATAGCTTTAGTTTTTTTTAATTTACATCCCTTTTACCATAGGTTTGTCTTTATGCATATTTTACATATACTGTGCATCTATTTATTTATCTATTTATTGTCCCTAGGAATCTACCATAATTATTACTGTATATTTCTTATATATAGTTCTTACAGGCCCAGGCTTTTAAGGCTGAGCAGACCATTTTTATTTTTGGAGCAGCCCATGGGTGCCCATCATGGGCGGAGCTTATAATCACGTGCGGTGCGCTGCACGTTGATTGCCCACCCACCAGGAAACTTGTAACAAGGTGGCCGTCTTTCAGAAATTGAAAGACGGCCCAAACTCATTTAATGATAATTTTTTTTTTTTAAACACCTAGACCGGCCCACCGGGCAAATGCCCGGTATGCCTGATGGCCAGTCCGGGCCTGCTTAAATATGTATTTCAATAAATGTGATTTGTATTGCTTAACTTATTTCTTTATCAGACCACTATTACTACACTTAGATCTCTTTTGGCACTATTCATTTCTTATTTTTATGTTTGTAAGTACATAACTTGCAACACATGTCTCTGCGAAATGTCTTGCAAATCCTGTGATTACCTGAATCAGATGATAGGTAGGAAGCCTGCTGACAAAGAATAATACAAAAGTGGTGCATAGGATATTCTCTAAGCGTAGTATATTACAGCCTTTTCTTTTAATACAATTTTAAAGTAGAGTCCCCGCCTGGTTTCCCTTCATTGAAAGTATTGAAGAATATAACTTCTCTTTTATCATTGTCACATGAGTTCCCCTGAACGGAGACAGGCTAGTCTCTCCGAATGTCCATTCGTCCGCGGATTTTGATATCAAAACCCTGACCATTGAGAAATGTGAGTTCATTTACAATTCTTTTACATCTGTGCTATTTAGTGAGCATATTACACAATTTGGCGCTTTCTCTCTTTTTTATCTTTTTTTGATTTTCTGCCACTGAGGTTGAGCGTGCATTTCCTGAAGAGAGCTGCCTAACCCATACGGATCGTGTCGCTGTATCTGCAGACAGCTCTAATTCTCCAGTAGACTGGAACATCGGACTCGGCATAAGCCGTTTTCCGACATACATCCTTTGTGAGTGTACATCTGTCGGGTGAATGGTGGTGGTCCAAATTTGACTGACTGATATACACAGGGGGTGCCCCTGTTTTTTCTTCTCTCTATTTTTGTTCTGCAGTATACAGTCAGTATAGTCCAGGACCAACAGCAAATAACAAAAAATTTACTCACATTATTCTAAGGCTATATCCTACCTGTACTGGTTCATACCCCAGTATAGTGTGTTTTATTAGTAGACAACTGGATGATTCCAACTCTTACAGCTCCATCAATAGGTATATGTGGAATCACCCTATCAGAAAGTGGGCCACCCCAAACCCAGTACTGATGATGGCTAAAACCTACATTATTATATAAAAAACCTTTTCAGGTAGGAGCACAGAGTTAGCAAGCACCAGTAACTCTCAAAGCATAAAGGCTAGAGAAATATAAGAGAATCAAACAATTAGTTATAAAAAAAAAATGAACCTAAAATATCCAATAAAAATACCAATGAACCAAATAGAATGGCAAGGCTATTGATGTAGTGTATCTCGATGTTGCAAAGGCATTGTCAAGGTTTGGCTGAGCTCTGCTGCTCGACTTTGCTGTTTGAGCTAATCCAGTGCTCTGCTATCCATTACTGCTGCTTTTCCTTTGCTGAGCTGGCTGAATCAGCTGACCTCTCTGTATTTGCTCACCTGACTGCTATCAGCCAATAGCCAACCTTCCCAGGGTATTTAAAGCAGCTTGGCTCACTACCCGATTACCCTTGTGTTTGATTCTGGAGCAAGCGTGTTATCCTGAGTTGCTGATTACCTGTGTATGACCTGGCTTCCTCTGACGTCAGGTTCCTAATTGCTGGTCTTGTTCCTGACTTCACTGATCTCTGTAATCCTGACCCCGGCTTGGCTTAGTACCTGTCTTGGTTCCTGACCTCGGCTTGTCTTTTGGTTTACGCTTCTGGATCATGATTTTGCTTTCTTTGCTTTTGTTATTTCAATAAAGGTGTTTTGCATTTTTATATTTTGTGTCCTGTCTGGTTCCTGGTCCCTAACAGTACACAAGGGCCATGAATTCAGAAGGCGCAGGCAATCCACCAAATATTTTTTTTAGGCTGGACCAGTTAGACCAGTGCATGGACCAGTTTACGTTAACCCTCCAGACTTTGTTACTCAGTACTGAGCATTTGGATCCACTGCCTCAGCAGCCCCCGGAGCAGTCTGTCCCTATAGCTGCTGCCACTCCTGCTCTGGCTGTCAATAGTGATTCCAATGTTGCAAGAGGCATGACTGGGTCCGCCTTGCTTCCCCAGCATTATGGGGGTGACCCCAACCAGTGCAGAGGTTTCCTGATCCAGGTCGGTATCTATCTGAAGATGGTACCACAGTCCTTTCCATCTGATAAGAGTAAGGTGGGTCTTGTGATTTCCTTACTCTCTGACAGGGCTTTGGCATGGGCTAAGCCCCTTTGGGAAACACAGAAACCCATAGTGTACAATTACCCCGAGTTTGTGACATCCTTTAAAAGGGTATTTGATGTACTGGGCCGCTCTACCTCGGCTGCCAAGCAACTAATGTCCATCAAGCAGGGAACAAGGATGGTTTTGGATTATGCCATAGAGTTTTGTACCCTGGCAGCCAAGGTTGGTTGGAATAATGAGGCTCACTAACCCATCACCCTTAGTGCATCTCCCCCCAAGGGGGTTATGCACTAAGTTGTGATAAAGAAGAGTTGACTTTTCCAGTGAGATAAGCTCATCAATTATTATTATACAATGAAGTCTATGCACCAAGTCATCTCAATCTGTAGAGATCTTAGTGCATAGGCTTGACAGAATAACAGAGGAATTTGAGATTTTATCAGACTGAAAGTGACCTCTTCTATATTCCACCTTAATGCATAATGCCCAGATCACAGAGTGCACATAGAGGAGTCCAGTGAGATCATTCTCCTGGGAACTGAAGTAATCAGTTTTCAGTAGATAGAAGAGAACCATGCTCACATTCACCATGGTCGCCGCCCAGCTTATGTACACGGGTGTCCTCTGGAATGTAATGGGTTCATTTTAAAAACAAAACACGCAGAGAGCTGATCAGAGGTTCTCTGCACTTGCAGGAGACCTGGACTGTTATGAGAGAGCCTGCTCTGGTCTCCTGCAGACAGGCTGAGGGCCATTTATATACAGCACAATGGCAAAAGGCCTGGTCATTTGTGCCATTTATATATGGAGCAAGGTACATTAAGGGTTTAACTAAAGAACCGTAATTACATAGAGCCACAAGCTCTCTTATTTTGGTACTGTGATCATTTGGAGGTAAAAATGGTTATATATGAAAATAAGCATTTAGTAACTAAGTACATATTAATTGGAGATTTTTCACTCAGACTAATGCTATAATGTCAAATATTGATTTTTGTAATAGATTCTAATGGTATTTATAAGCTCTACTGGGGACAGAAACTGGTTGGAATTGCGTGGAAAGTGTTAACCCTTTGAGTGCCAGAGAGGTATCCAACGCATACCTCTCTGGCACTCATAGGGTTAAAAGAGAAGAAACTCCAAATAATAACCCCCACTTACCTCACTATGGCCAGAAAACCCTAATGGACCCTATGGCAGTGATAAAGAGGTGATAAAGTAGAGATGACTTCTCCAGCTTATCACTTCTCCAATTCCTATGTTATTTTATGGAGCCTATGCACTAAGATATCCAGAGTTGAAGAAATGTAATGGATAGGCTCCATAGAATAACATAGTAACTGGAGAAGTGATAAACTGGAGAAGTCATTTCCACCTTATCGCCTCTTTATCACTGCTTAGTGAATCTCCCCCCTGGTTATTATATCTATGGAGGTAGACATGAAAGTGGCTTGCGGTGCTTCATCTTTAAATGGTTAAGTAGGCTCATGGGAGGTAAGAGCTTTTGGAACTACAGATATGCAATGTTAGTCATTACAATAGATTTAAATATATTTAGCTTTATTTATTCATCAGTCCATACAAATTAGACAGAATATTTCTGAACTCAAAGCATTCTGCAAGGAAGAGTGGGAAAAATATTCCTAAAGCAAGAATAGAAAGAATTTTAACTGGCTAAAAGAAACATTTGTTCACCTCCTGGCTCCCTCACTTCAAGTCCTCTGATGTCCCTACTCTCACCATGGGTGACTTCAACATCCCTATAGATAATCATAACACCCCCCTGCCCTCAAACTCCTCTCCTTAACAACCTCCTGTGGCTTATCACAGTGGACCAGCTCCCCCACACACAGTGAGGGTCACTCCCTTTACTTGGTTTTCACTAACCTCTGCTCAGTCTCCAACTTCTCTAATATCCCCTTTCCCCTCTCTGACCAACACCTCCTCAGCGGTAACCTCAGCATACCATGCAAACCCATCCCCCCACCGTGACCAAGAGCATGAGGAGAAATCTACATACTCTTGATCCGCAACAATTCTCCACATCCCTTTAACCTCTTCTCAACCCCATCCTCACACTTACTTGCCCTGACAAAACTACTGCTCTGTACAACAGCACCCTCACAACAGCCCTCGACACAGTGGCACCTGCAACTCCACGCCACCCACACACAACCCCACTACAACCCTGGCACACAAGACAAACGCGATACCTCCAAAGGTGCTCATGCACTGCTGAAAGGCACTGGAGGAAATTGCGCTCCACAGCTGACTTCATACACTACAAATTAATTCTCCATTCATATAGCTCTGCCCTCTCCCTGGCCAAATAGTCATACTTTTCCTCTCTAATTTCTAATCTCTCCTCTAACCCGAAACACCTTTTTTCAACCTTCAAATCTCTTCTACACCCACCAACACAAACACCTTCCACTAACTTCTCTGCCAAAGATCTTGCCACCCACTTCAAGGACAAGATTGAATCTATCAGACATGACATTTCATCACTCCCACCCCCACCCAGCCAGCCCAACCCTGTCACCTCTCCCACATACACACTAAGCTCTTTCTCACCCGTCACCGAGGATGATGTTTCCCTTCTCCTCACTCACTCAAGTCTAACCACATGCCCTCTCAACCCAATCCCATCTCAGCTCACTCAAGAACTCTCCCCTCTACTAACTCCAATCCTTACTCACATATTCAACCTTTCCCTCTCAACCTGGACATTCCCATCCTCTTTCAAACATGCACTAATCACACTGATCCTAAAGAAACCCTCCCTGGACCCAAATGCACTGTCAAATTACAGACCAATTTCTCTGCTCCCATTTGCCTCCAAGATCCTTGAGCGTCTCGTATATAATCAGCTCACTAGATTCCTCTGCTCCCACTCCCTGCTAGATCCTTTGCAATCTGGATTCTGCCCTCATCACTCCACTGAGACTGCCCTCACTAAAGTGGCCAATGACTTGCTCGCTGCCAAGTCAAAAGGCCACTACGCCATACTCATTCTCTTGGACCTGTCAGCCGCCTTTGACACAGTAGATCCCCCACTCCTCCTCCAAGCCCACCACTCCCTAGGTCTCTGTGACACTGCACTCTCCTGGTTTTCATCTTATCTCTGCAACTGCTCCTTCAGCGTTTCCTACTCTGGCTCCACTTCTCCACCCATTCCACTGTCTGTTGGAGTGCCTCAAGAATCAGTCCTGGGACCCTTGCTCTTCTAAATCTATACCGCATCCCTCGGAAAACTAATCAACTCCCCTGGGTTTCACCATCATCTCTATGCTGATGACACTCAAATATATATTTCCTCCCCTGACCTCTCCCCTTCCCTCCTGTCCCGACTATCTGACTGTCTGCCTGCTGTGTCTTCCTGAATGCCTTCCCGTCAACTCAAACTTAAGTGTGGCAAAACTGAACTAATCATCTTCCCTCCCACTACAACCAGCTTTACCCAGATATTACCCTCACTATCAACAACGCTACCATCACACCGACCCCTACAGCTCACTGCCTGGGGGTCACATTTGACTCTGCCCTATCCTTCATTCCTCACATCCAGTCAATCTCCAAATCATGCTGCCTCCACCTCCGCAACATTTCTAGAATCTGACCCTTTCTCACACAAGACACTACCAAAATTCTAATCCAAACACTCATCATGTCCCGTCTTGACTACTGTAACTCATTACTAATTGGCCTTCCTCTCACCTGACTAACCCCACTACAGTCCATAATGAACTCTGCTGCAAGACTAATCTACCTCGCTCATCGCTTCTCTGACACCAAACCCCTCTGTCAGTCTCTACACTGGCTCCCATTAGCATACAGAATTAAATTCAAAATTCTGATGCTTATTTATAGAGCCCTCACTAACACCGCACCACCCTATATTTCATCTCTCATTTCCAAATACACTCCCTCTCGCCATCTTCGCTGTGCACACAACCTTCTGCTCTCTACAGCTCTTATTACATCCTCCCACTCCCGCCTACAGGACTTCTCCCTTGCTGCACTTCAACTCTGGAATTCCTTCCCCCGCCCAATCAGACTCTCCCCCATCCTTCAGATCTTCAGACGTTCCCTGAAAACTCACCTCTTCAGGGAAGCCTATCAACTGCCTCCATAAACATTATCACTAAGAATCACCCCTTGCCTGAACCACTGCTCTCAACAGCACTTCACACTCCCACCCACTGACTGGCAGTTCATGTGGCAGGAGGCACTTACACCCAATAGCATTTACTCCTTCTGTGTTAAACTTCCCTTCCTCTAGACTGTAAGCTCTCACCAGCTGGGCCCTCTGATCCTTCTGTTCTCCACATTTGATTGTACTATTTAATACCTCTGTATGTCTACTGCCTACTGTAAAGCGTTGCGGAATTTGTTGGCGCTATATAAAGATTATTAATAATAATAATAATAATAATAATAATAATAATAATAAAGGCTGTGCTTTCTGCCAAAGGAGGGTTTAACTGAGTACTGACTGACAGGGTGCCCAAACTTTTGCACATGCCACATTTTCGGTTTCATTTCTCAGTCTGTTAAATTTAGCAAATAAATAGTAAGTATGCATTACAATTTTCAGAAATATGTCAAGTTTAAATCTCTTTGCTGCAGATAATATAAAAGTGTAGAAAAATAGGTAAAGATGGAAATAATATATTTTCTACCAAACTATCAGTTTCAAATGGTACATGAAAACACATATTTTCAAGGAAATTGTTTCCCAATCACCTTAAAGGGATAGTATTGCTTAAAAATAATTTTATTTTATATTGTAAATTTGTAATTTTATTTTATATTGTAGCCCTTAAAAACATTAAAAATGATATAATTTGGGGATATTAGCAAGTACAGTTTCCCCTGGAGTGACGTCACTGCTCAAGCCTTCAGATTTGGAATCCGTTCCCAGGACCGTCCGCAGCTCTTTAGCAGTGCCAAGATCACGATCTTTAAAAATAACTACTTCATTGGAACTGTCTACAAAGTGTGCCTGGCTTGCAAGCATACTTTGTAGACCTTTCCAATTAAGAAATTATTTTTAAAGATCGTGATCTTGGCACTGCTGAAGAGCCGCGGCCGGTCCCGGGACCGGATTCCAAATCTGAAGGCTTGAGCAGTGACGTCACTCCAGGGGAAACTTTACTTGCTAATATCTCCCAAACCATAAAGGTTTGGGAGATAAGACTTAGATCATTTTTAATGTTTTTTTTAAGGGCTACAATATAAAATAAAATTATTTTCAAGCAATACTATCCCTTTAATTTCCTCCCTCTGTTTACAGCCCAAAGTTACTCCCATTGTCATATTTTACTGACACAACCATGATTTATCACATATGTAAGGCACAAGTCTAGTGTCGACCCCTTTCACAAAGTGGAACCACCTTTTGGTGGTGGTTGGTGAAACTTTTTGTGTGTGACGATAATACACTAGGAGCACCTCCTGCTTTTTTGTTTTTTCACATTTTTGCTGGGACAGACCCTCTTGTATGCCTGCAGTGAGTGGGCACCTGTTATCAGATCCATCACCCTTCTCTTGTGCCAACCCTACAGTCCATCCATCCCTGAAGTTTTGACAACCTTTTCTCTTGTTCCATATTCCCCCTGCCCCATTTTATACTTTTTTTTTTTTACAAATTCTATTAATATAAACCAACAACTATTTACTCCAGCCTTGTGTTTAGGTTCCCATTCACTGTTTCTGTATTTCATTGTACATTCTTATTTTCTTGATTTTGCACAGCATTATCTAACGTTGGTTATCAATAAACAAAGGATACTATTTTTTAATTCATTTTACCAGGAAGGATACATTGAGATGGTCTCCCAGGTTTAAGTATGTCCTCAGTACTCATTTGATCTACCTCAGAAGGGTGAAAGGCCAAGCTGACCTTGCTGGAATTAGAACCTAGGACCCTGAAGTTCGAACAGATTCTACAGCTGGTGCATTAACTAACTGAGCTTTCTCACTGTTAATACTAATTATGATATTACATGTTTGAGCATTCACCTCTTCACTAGCTCCTAAAACTCAGATTGGGCTCTTAAACATTCTGGAACAAAAGATTTTGACATTATTGCCCCAGTGAAATAAAGGAGGTTTCTTTTCATTGTTGCGTGTAAATGCAAGTCACATCTTGATCCTCCATTAGGGCTTCGATAAAGACACAAAGCAGATGTATAACGTTTAGAATGCATACTGCCTTTAGCAGTGTCACATTTCATCAGTTACAGTAAATTTATAGAATACATTGCTCAATTTTTAACACTTTACATGCCAGAGGACTGTGCAATGCATTAGCCTGTACAATGAGGAAGACTTCTTAGAAGTGGCAATATCCTATTACTGGGTGACATCATCAGTCATGATGATAACAATATCTAATATAATCCATTATTAGGAATGAGGTAAGGCAGACAATGTTGGAGATCAATAACAAGCAGTTTGCTGCCAGAGGGCAATGAGGTACAAATGAAAAAGAAATTAAAGGTACAATTCAATTAGATAACGAGGAAAAAACCAATGGGTTTTAAGGGGCACTGTAGGGGGGAATTAACACTTTGAGTGCCAGAGGGGTGCATTCACATTTGCCACTGATTTTAATAGAGCTTTTAATCATCATGAGATATCTAACACGTTGAAAATCATCAAGAGCTATCTAACACATTGCAAAGTAATGCAATGGATACCTCTCTATTACTCAAGGGGTTAATTACTCATTTAAATGAATTGGAATTATAATCTCCAACTCCCCACCCCATGATGTAGTTTGATGCAGAATTGTTCCTTTTTCGCTTGTTGCCTAAGGCTCAACATCTAATTAAAAAAATGCCACATGGCATTGGCTTTGTAGCACACAAATAGACAATAGTTTGTGCTTATTTAGATTTTCTTGATATAGGTACAGGCTCAGATATACATCTTAGGCTCCCCTAGGCAAAGCACCCTAGGAGATCTTAGCTCCACCCATGGACACTAAAGAGCTCCTCACTAACCACACCCCAGCTCCACCAACAATTCTGTGCATAGCATGTACCCTTAGCACATTAAACACATAAACCACAACAGAAACAAACCTTAACATCTTTAGCCATTTAGAAAGCTAGTGAAGAGAAATTATGGAACAAACCAATGATACCATAGAGGACAAAAGAACATTACAAGTAGTTTAAAGTGTTAGTAATGCCTCTTTAAAATACTTTTGCTGGGTCTTCTGTATATTAATAGTAACACAATGCGCTATGTCAAAGATCTTGCTTCTTTGTATTTGAAATGTTATTCAGTGCTAAGGATCCCCTGCCTGCCCCTTCTTTCCACGTCATGAAGAAGCTGCAGTCTGGTCAGGATGGCTGCAGTGAGGGACAAATTTCAATAAGCAAAGGATAATCCTGCCCCCCTTCATCAAGGGGAGCAGGCTTTCCCTTATACTTACTTACTGAATGTTGTCCCTTGCTGCCACCAGATCTGACATTTAGAGGGAGGTGGTCAGAAAGGGGATCTTTAGAGCTGAATAACTTTTGAACTACAGATAAGTAAGGCATTAGACATAGTGCAATATGTTACTATTATATACAGAAGACTCGGCTAAAGTATTTTAAAGAGGCATTACTATCCCTTTAAATGTGACTTTGAAGCAACTGAATGCTAAATATGTCTACAGTGCAAAGCAATGTGTTAGACACCGCTTAAGCATTTAAGAGTATAAAGGACCCATTTAAATAAATGAGGAAATTGTACAAAATATATGTGCCCCCACCATGGTGAAGTTGGTGTGCATCAGAATTGTTTTTCTTTGGCTTTCTGAAAATGGTTCCTTGAAGGCCAGAAAAGTCTCCAAAAATGTGTAAATCTGATCAGTAAAACATACCCACACTGGTAAATAAAGTGTGCAAAAAAATGATATATACAATAGTAAATACGCCATCTGAGAGTGAGTGTCTGATGAAGGGAGAAAAGATTGCCATACTAGTAAACTCTCTGGATCTGCCCCAGATACTCCAGTTTTCAGACTTTCAGAGTTCCCCCAGTAACCATACTCACTAATAGCCCAGTTACACCCACTCCTGCCCACATACCCATCCGTTCCGCCACTACCTTTCCTGCACACATTATGACACAAATCCTGTCATCTGCATACCTCCCAAGTGTCCCGTTTTAGGATAGTCCCTCTTTGAGACCCAAATCCCTCTGTCCCTCTTTTTTTTTTACGAGATCAGACTGTATGGTGTGTATAACTGCACACAATGCACAACAGTAATACAATTCAGATTTGTTTGTTTAAACTTCAGTTTAAATAACTCAGTTACACAAACAGGTGTCAAGAGGTCATGAATTAACCTATTATTTCTATGTAATGTCCTGCCCACCAGCCACACCTCCAGCTACATCACCTAGAACAAAAGAGTCCCGCTTTGGCCATTTGAAATGTTGGTTGGTATACATTTGGAAACTGCCATCCATATTCCTCCTTGATACTGTCATGGGGAGGGTGCTTGAAGGTTTCCATGTATGTAGATTACCCTAGTAACACCTGTCACTCAGGACAGTTGCCTTTGTCAGCACAGCTGAGATGCTTCTCACCATTACACATCTTAGGTCAATGCATTCTGCAGAGATCTCAAACCTTAATTCAGAACTACAACTCCTATCATCCTTCAAATGCGTTGGAGACCTGTCTAGCATTCAAATGATTTTAAGCCCTTTAAAAGGAGCAATCATTGCTTTTTTGTATTTTTAAAAAAACACATTCTAGTTTAAACTCTTGTTTTTTTCACATTATCTGTTATTTTGTTGCATTCAGTGGGAGAGGTGAGTCACAAATAGTTCCCAATGGAATATGATAAAAACTGCTGAGTCATTCATGGCAATTTGAACTCTCAGGAAGTAATCACACTGTTGCTCACTTCTTGACAGTTTTAATGGTTATAACATTTTAATAAAACAACTGAGAGCAGCTGGAGAACCCTTGTTTTATTAATTGCGGACAGTCCCATAACAGAAAGATTTTCATTAAAAATGTTTTAAAACATTGGGGACTTTTTTGTTCCATGTAGAGAAGTTGGTTTTGCCGCAGAATTGCTCCACTTTTCTTTCATTCCCACACAAATGTACAGTAAACAGGTATTAAGGGCATAATTCAACAATCTAAAGAGATGTACTTCAGGAGCAAACCAACTGCACCACAGGGAGATAATGAAAGTTGCACAAATTTCCATTGATTTAAAGTGGGACTTTCACTTACTTAGGTTTGACCCACTTTAGTTTTGTCCTGCTAAGGACATTCAGGAAATGTTGTTGTAAAGCTAACAAAGATGAAGACTAAATATACATAAAACCTTATTTGCCCTTGGAGCTACATAGGGAGAGCGCAGCCATCTTTGTGACGTAGGAGCGGATAGGCAGCGCTCTACCGTTACGTTGTTCCAAAGGGAAGTTTAAAGGGATAGTAATGTTTCAAAATAAAAGCAGCTACAATTAATCTTTATAGTATTTGGGCCGTGGAGAGTGTTATTTCAAAACTGAAGGAGTTGTAGCTCAAGAGTAATTGAATGATACATTTTCCCCCTCCAGTCTCTTTTACTGATGTAACACTGCTCATCTCAGAACAGAAAGGTGGTGTTCAGATGGCTTGCAGAGAGGGACAATCTTCAATTAGCATAAGGTAAAAACCTGTAAATGGGTGCAGGGTTTTCATTGTTCTCACAGTAAGAAGATTGTCCCTTGCTGTAAGCTGTTTGATCAAGAGACCAGATTCCACATCTGAGGGGAGATGGCTTCCACTAGGTAACAGGGGTGAGAGGGGGATATCATTCAATTACTCTTGAACTACAACAGTATTGAAATAACACTCTCCATGGCCCAAATACTATGAAGATTAATTGGAGCTTCTTTTATTTTGAAACATTACTATCCCTTTAAAATACTTCCCCCTTTCTTTTAATGGCTAGCGTTTGACATGTAAGGAAAGAGAGGGTGGAACAAGCGAGCCCTGCAATACAGCTTGTACTGTACTGTGACGTCACATGGTATAGATTTCTTCTTCGTTATATTTTGAACGGGGTTACATTGAGGTAATATATATGCCTGTTTCAAACTACAAGGAAGGGATTAATAAAACTAGAGCAAGTTAATCAGAGGTGAAAGTTCCCCTTTAAATGAGGCCTTTAACCACTTGAATGCTAGAGAGGTCTCCAATTCATTGCATTGCACTCAAGAGGTTACAAGCCACTTTTAAATCACTGAGAATTTTTATTTAAATCTTTTGGTGTGATTGGTTTGCTCCAGAATTCTACCTCTATAGCTTAATGACAAGAATTTATGTGCATCAGATCGTATTAACACCATGAGTCCCAGGGAGGCGCTCATTGCTATACATTGATCCCCTTCCACTCATGGAAAAGATTAAAGGACAAGTAAACTTTTAAACTTCTTTTAACCCCTAAACCTTTTAACTTCTTTTAACCCTTTCTTTTAACCCCTTAACGACCCATGACGGGATTAATAAAAAATATGTAAGACAAGGGTACAATATTTTTAATTCAAAGGTTATAGCAGTTCAAACTTATCTTTTTTTTTTTTAAATTAAAGTGTTATTGTCCAAAACCAAACTTTTATTATAATGAATTGTATGGGAAAGCTTGAGTCATGGTACATTTTTTTTGGCTGCTATTTTTTTTTGCTACTTACATTTTGTTAAAGTGGAATTACCAACCCAAGTAAAGTTACACTCCAAAAATTACCCATCTGGCGACTAGCTGAACAATAGTACCAGTCGCCAGAATAATTACCTCCTTACAGAGGAATTCTTCTGCTTCCACGACTGACAGCCAGGAAACAGCACAGACATCTTTGATTAGTGATGTCTGTGCGCCTGCGCTGTCAGTCCCAGTCTGCTCTAGGAGGTGTTGCTAGGTACCATATGATACTGGAGGGGACTGACGGCGCAGGTGCGCAGATTCTATTAAAGAGCTGTTGCCTGGCCGTCTCAGGAGCAGTAGAATGTAGCTATAAGGAGGTAATTATTCTGGCGACTAGTACTATTGTTAAGTTAGTCACCAGATGAGTAATTTTTGGGGTCTAACTTTACTTAGGTTGGTAGTTCCACTTTAAGAATAAGAAGTAAAAGGGTAAGGAACGAGAAAGAGGGCACAGGGGTAAGGAAGACTAAAAGGGGAAGGGGATAAGGAGGAATATAGAAACACAGAATTTGACAGCCGATAAGAACCATTCGGCCCATCTAGTCTGCCCATTTTCCTGCTGTACAAACCTTATTTGGTCCTTGGTCCTGTCTTATGTTCAGGGCAGCCTTATGCCTTATGGGAAGGGAGGTGGCTCTTGACAAGAATCCAATAGAAATAGAATCATGTATGAGTCACAGTACAATACAAAGGACATGTACAGAGTTTCAAGTAGAGAGGGGGTTCAAGGGCATCCTCAGAAATGTTGCCAGAGCAGGAAAAGCTGTAATATGACTCCCAGGGCAGCCTTCACAGTCCCTATGCTTATGTGGAGGGTCAAGCGCCAACCCCCTTTGCCCCCACCTCTGGACACCCATAAGGGAGCTACTAGTGTTGAGCGAGCATGCTCGGCCGATGCTCGGATCGGCTCGAGCATCGCTCTGCTCGGCACATGGCGGTACTCGTACGAGTACCGCATGTGCTCGCCCGCCATGTTCGGGTCTCCTCCCCGCACGTTTTGCGGCTGCTGCGCAGCCAATAAACGTGCAGGGAGGCTCTGACATCGGTGTAATGCCAGCAGCCATGTTGGCTGCTGGCATTACACTGATTGGCTGGCCAGAACCCGTGGTCAGGTGCTGTATAGCACCTGACCAGCGAGTTCGGCTCAGTCTGAGCCAGGGAGAGCTGAGGATAGGAAGGGAAAGGCAGTGTAGGGAGGAAAAAAACAAAAATTGTGAAAAAAAAAGAACCAAAAGTCCTTTTTAGGACTACTGTGTGTGGGGGCAGCAGGTTATTTGGTGTGGGGGGAAAAAAAAAAAAAAAAAAAAAAATATATATATATATTCTGTTTAGTGTGCAAAGTTGCAGATTAGAGCACATTCTGTTTAGTGTGCACAGTTGCAGATTAGAGCACATTCTGTTTAGTGTGCAAAGTTGCAGATTAGAGCACATTCTGTTTAGTGTGCAAAGTTGCAGATTAGAGCACATTCTGTTTAGTGTGCAAAGTTGCAGATTAGAGCACATTCTGTTAAGTCTTCAAACTAAAATATCAAAGTCACGTATTCCATTCAGTGTGCGTCGCCGCAGTTTAGCAGCACATTCTGAGTACTGTGCAGAGTTGCAGAATAGGAAGAAATACTGTTAAGTCTTCAAACTAAAATATCAAAGTCACATATTCCATTCAGTGTGCTTCGCCGCAGTTTAGCAGCACATTCTGTGTACTGTGCAGAGTTGCAGAATAGGAAGAAATACTGTTAAGTCTTCAAACTCAAATATCAAAGTCACATATTCCATTCAGTGTGCTTCGCCGCAGTTTAGCAGCACATTCTGTGTACTGTGCAGAGTTGCAGAATAGGAAGAAATACTGTTAAGTCTTCAAACTAAAATATCAAAGTCACATATTCCATTCAGTGTGCTTCGCCGCAGTGTAGCAGCACATTCTGTGTACTGTGCAGAGTTGCAGAATAGGAAGAAATACTGTTAAGTCTTCAAACTCAAATATCAAAGTCACATATTCCATTCAGTGTGCTTCGCCGCAGTTTAGCAGCACATTCTGTGTACTGTGCAGAGTTGCAGAATAGGAAGAAATACTGTTAAGTCTTCAAACTAAAATATCAAAGTCACATATTCCATTCAGTGTGCTTCGCCGCAGTGTAGCAGCACATTCTGTGTACTGTGCAGAGTTGCAGAATAGGAAGAAATACTGTTAAGTCTTCAAACTAAAATATCAAAGTCACATATTCCATTCAGTGTCTTTCACCGCCGTTTAACAGCCTATTCTGTGTACTCTGCAGAGTTGCAGAATTATAAGAAATACTGTTAAGTTTTCAAACTCAAATATTAAAGTCACATATTCCATTCAGTGTCTTTCACCGCCGTTTAACAGCCTATTCTGTGTACTCTGTACAGTTCCAGAATTATAAGAAATACTGTTAAGTTTTCAAACTCAAATATTAAAGTCACATATTCCATTCAGTGTCTTTCACCGCCGTTTAACAGCCTATTCTGTGTACTCTGTACAGTTGCAGAATTATAAGAAATACTGTTAAGTTTTCAAACTCAAATATTAAAGTCACATATTCCATTCAGTGTGTTTCAACGCCGTTTAACAGCCTATTCTGTGTACTCTGCAGAGTTGCAGAATAGTAAGAAATACTGTTAATTTTTCAAACTCAAATATCAAAGTCACATATTCCATTCAGTGTCTTTCACCGCCGTTTAACAGCCTATTCTGTGTACTCTGTACAGTTCCAGAATTATAAGAAATACTGTTAAGTTTTCAAACTCAAATATTAAAGTCACATATTCCATTCAGTGTCTTTCACCGCCGTTTAACAGCCTATTCTGTGTACTCTGTACAGTTGCAGAATTATAAGAAATACTGTTAAGTTTTCAAACTCAAATATTAAAGTCACATATTCCATTCAGTGTGTTTCAACGCCGTTTAACAGCCTATTCTGTGTACTCTGCAGAGTTGCAGAATAGTAAGAAATACTGTTAATTTTTCAAACTCAAATATCAAAGTCACATATTCCATTCAGTGTCTTTCACCGCCGTTTAACAGCCTATTCTGTGTACTCTGCAGAGTTGCAGAATTATAAGAAATACTGTTAAGTTTTCAAACTCAAATATTAAAGTCACATATTCCATTCAGTGTCTTTCACCGCCGTTTAACAGCCTATTCTGTGTACTCTGTACAGTTCCAGAATTATAAGAAATACTGTTAAGTTTTCAAACTCAAATATTAAAGTCACATATTCCATTCAGTGTCTTTCACCGCCGTTTAACAGCCTATTCTGTGTACTCTGTACAGTTGCAGAATTATAAGAAATACTGTTAAGTTTTCAAACTCAAATATTAAAGTCACATATTCCATTCAGTGTGTTTCAACGCCGTTTAACAGCCTATTCTGTGTACTCTGCAGAGTTGCAGAATAGTAAGAAATACTGTTAATTTTTCAAACTCAAATATCAAAGTCACATATTCCATTCAGTGTCTTTCACCGCCGTTTAACAGCCTATTCTGTGTACTCTGCAGAGTTGCAGAATTATAAGAAATACTGTTAAGTTTTCAAACTCAAATATTAAAGTCACATATTCCATTCAGTGTCTTTCACCGCCGTTTAACAGCCTATTCTGTGTACTCTGTACAGTTCCAGAATTATAAGAAATACTGTTAAGTTTTCAAACTCAAATATTAAAGTCACATATTCCATTCAGTGTCTTTCACCGCCGTTTAACAGCCTATTCTGTGTACTCTGTACAGTTGCAGAATTATAAGAAATACTGTTAAGTTTTCAAACTCAAATATTAAAGTCACATATTCCATTCAGTGTGTTTCAACGCCGTTTAACAGCCTATTCTGTGTACTCTGCAGAGTTGCAGAATAGTAAGAAATACTGTTAATTTTTCAAACTCAAATATCAAAGTCACATATTCCATTCAGTGTCTTTCACCGCCGTTTAACAGCCTATTCTGTGTACTCTGTACAGTTCCAGAATTATAAGAAATACTGTTAAGTTTTCAAACTCAAATATTAAAGTCACATATTCCATTCAGTGTCTTTCACCGCCGTTTAACAGCCTATTCTGTGTACTCTGTACAGTTGCAGAATTATAAGAAATACTGTTAAGTTTTCAAACTCAAATATTAAAGTCACATATTCCATTCAGTGTGTTTCAACGCCGTTTAACAGCCTATTCTGTGTACTCTGCAGAGTTGCAGAATAGTAAGAAATACTGTTAATTTTTCAAACTCAAATATCAAAGTCACATATTCCATTCAGTGTCTTTCACCGCCGTTTAACAGCCTATTCTGTGTACTCTGCAGAGTTGCAGAATTATAAGAAATACTGTTAAGTTTTCAAACTCAAATATTAAAGTCACATATTCCATTCAGTGTCTTTCACCGCCGTTTAACAGCCTATTCTGTGTACTCTGTACAGTTCCAGAATTATAAGAAATACTGTTAAGTTTTCAAACTCAAATATTAAAGTCACATATTCCATTCAGTGTGTTTCAACGCCGTTTAACAGCCTATTCTGTGTACTCTGCAGAGTTGCAGAATAGTAAGAAATACTGTTAATTTTTCAAACTCAAATATCAAAGTCACATATTCCATTCAGTGTCTTTCACCGCCGTTTAACAGCCTATTTTGTGTACTCTGCAGAGTTGCAGAATTATAAGAAATACTGTTAAGTTTTCAAACTCAAATATTAAAGTCACATATTCCATTCAGTGTCTTTCACCGCCGTTTAACAGCCTATTCTGTGTACTCTGTACAGTTCCAGAATTATAAGAAATACTGTTAAGTTTTCAAACTCAAATATTAAAGTCACATATTCCATTCAGTGTGTTTCAACGCCGTTTAACAGCCTATTCTGTGTACTCTGCAGAGTTGCAGAATAGTAAGAAATACTGTTAATTTTTCAAACTCAAATATTAAAGTCACTTATTCCATTCAGTGTGTGTCACCGCAGTTTAGCAGCCTATTCTGTGTACTCTGCAGAGTTGCAGAATAGTAAGAAATACTGTTAAGTTTTCAAACTCATATATATTAAAGTCATATATATCGTGTAAGATGAAGAAGGCGGGTAAAAAGGGACGGGGAAGTGGACGTGATCCTGAAAGTTCAGGGCGCGGGTCAGGACGCGGAGAAACTGTGCCTGGTGCCAGAGCACAAGAAAGAAAGACATCCACCATACCTAGCTTCATGTCTGATTTCACAGGGCGTCGCAGGACATCACTCTCGAGGTCCGACCAGTGCGAACAGGTGGTCGGTTGGATGACAGCTGATACTGCTTCCAGTCGGTTAAGCACCACCCTGTCTTCCACCAAGTCCACTCTCAGTAGCCAAGAGTCTGGTCAACATAATCCTCACTCTGATCATCCTTCCTCCCACCATACACGGTCTGGTCAAAGAAGTGATCCCACACTGGGATATAGTGATGAGCTCGTCTCATCACCAATCCTTCATTTGACCCTCTCTCCAAGCACGCTTGCAGAGGAACATGACATCTTGTGCCCTGATTCACAACCTCTAGAGGCTACCCAATCACAAGAAGATGACAGATGTGAACGGCATTTAAGGTCAAAGGAAGTAGTGGATGATGATGATGATGATGAGACACAGTTGCCATTAAATCAACCACTATTTCCTTCTCAAGACCTTGTTGAGGAGAATGTTATACAGTTGTCAATGACCGAGTATGTGGTGGGATCAAGACTTGAGGAGGATGATCAGAGTGAGGAAGTGGAGGAGGACTTGGTGGACGATGAGGTGACTGACCCCACCTGGGAAGGTGTAGAGCCGAGCGATGACAGCAGTCCTGAGGGTGAGCCATCTGCAGCACCGCAACAGGCTGGAAGAGGCAGTGGTGTGGCTACAGAAAGAAGGCGGACCGCACCAAACCGGCCCGCAAATGTTCCACGGAGCACCCCCTTGCGTAAATCTACCTTGCCAAGGGGTAGGTGTTCCGCGGTATGGCGTTTTTTTAAGGAAAGTGCGGACGACAAAAGATTTGTAGTTTGCAACCTGTGCCACACCAGAATGAGCCGAGGCATGAACACTAGAAACCTCACCACCACCAGCATGATCCGACACATGGCATCCAAGCACCGTAGTAAGTGGGAGGAACGCCTGGATCGCCCATCTGTGTCTGCAGGCCACACCACTGCCTCCTCTTCCCCTGTTTTCGGTGCCGGCCAATCGCCTGTCGAAGGCGCAGGCCCGCATACCTCCCGCCCTGCACCTGTAGCATCTGAAGCACCATCAGCGACCACATCCACTTCCCTGTCCCAGCACAGCGTCCAAATGTCGTTACCCCAGGCATTTGAGCGCAAGAGAAAATACCCAGCCACCCACCCACAGGCCATAGCACTAACCTCACACCTTTCAAAATTACTGGCCATCGAAATGCTGCCATTTAGGCTTGTGGACACTGAGTCCTTCCACAGCCTGATGGCAGCAGCTGTCCCTCGGTACGCGGTCCCCAGCCGCCACTACTTTTCCCGGTGTGCCATCCCCGCATTACACCACCATGTGTCCCGTAACATCACCCGTGCCCTGACCAACGCAGTTACTGGGAAGGTCCACTTAACGACTGACACATGGACAAGTGCTTGTGGCCAGGGACGCTACATTTCCCTGACGGCACACTGGGTGAATGTCGTGGAGGCTGGGAGCGACTCGGACCCTGGGATGGCACGGGTGCTACCCACGCCGAGGATTGCGGGCCCTACCTCCATCAGGGTTTCCACCAGCACCTACGTTATTGGCTCCTCCTCCTCCGTTTCCACCTCCGAATTCTCTACACACACCGCCACTCCCCCATCAGCCAGTAGCTGGAAGCAGTGTAGCACTGCAGTGGGGAAGCGTCAACAGGCCGTGCTGAAGCTGATCTGCCTTGGGGACAAACAGCACACGGCCTCAGAGCTGTTGCAGGGGATTAGTCACCAGACCGAGCAGTGGCTCTCGCCACTCAACCTGCAAGCAGGCATGGTTGTGTGTGATAATGGGCGTAACTTGGTGGCGGCTTTGGAGCTCGGCAAGCTCACACACGTACCATGCCTAGCGCATGTATTTAATTTAGTGGTGCAGCGATTTCTAAAAACCTACCCCAATGTGCATGATCTCTTGACCAAGGTGCGCCGCGTGTGTGCACATTTCCGTAAGTCATCTACAGCTTCGGCCGGCCTGTTGAAGCTGCAGCAGCGCTTACAATTGCCAGCTCACCGGCTGCTGTGTGACGTGAGCACGCGCTGGAACTCCACCTTCCACATGTTGGCCCGGCTTTGTGAGCAGCAGAGGGCAGTAGTGGAGTACCAGCTGTTACACGGTCGTCGCCTCTCCGTTCAACTTCCTGTAATCAGAAGTGAGGAGTGGGAATGGATGTCAGACCTCTGCGAGGTTTTACGCAATTTTGAGGAATCGACACAGATGGTGAGCGGCGATAACGCTATTATCAGTGTAACCATCCCACTTCTGTGTCTACTGAAACGCTCGCTGCTCACAATTAAAACCGACGCTTTGCATGTGGAAGAGGTGGAAATGGGGGAGGAAGAGCTTACACAAGGTGATAGCCAGAGCACCCTCACTTCGTCTTCTCAGCGACAATTGGAGGAGGCGGAGGAGGAGGAGGAGGAGGAGGAGGAGGAGGAAGACACGGTTGCCTCCGCTACAGAGGGTAGCCATGGAACTTTAGTTCCATCTCTTCAGCGTGGGTGGGCAGAAGAGGAGGAAGAGGATGAGGATATTGAGAGTCAGCCTCCTGGTGAGGACAGCGAAATCTTGACTGTTGGTACTCTGGCACACATGGCTGACTTTATGTTAGGCTGCCTTTCCCGTGACCCACGCGTTGTACGCATTTTAGACAACACGGATTACTGGGTGTTCACCCTTCTGGACCCCCGCTACAAAGAGAATTTCTCATCTCTCATTCCTCCGGTGGAGAGGACAAGCAAAATGGTGCAATACCAGAAGGTTCTTGTTGAAAAATTGCTCCAAAATTTTCCATCTGACAACGCTGGCGGCAGAGTACGTGCTACCTTGGCCAACCGAGAAGGGGAGAAAAGGGGAGCACACAGCAGTTCCGACAAAGGCAGGGCAACACTCTCCAAGGCGTGGGACACCTTCATGACACCCCGCCAGCACCCTCACCCTGATGCGCAGCCTAGTGTCACAAGGAGGGAAAAGTTTTGGAAGATGGTGAAGGAGTACGTAGCAGACCGTGTCAGCGTCCTCAATGATCCCTCTGTGCCTTACAACTACTGGGTGTCCAAGCTGGACACGTGGTATGAACTGGCACTCTACGCCTTGGAGGTGCTGGCCTGCCCTGCCGCCAGCGTTCTGTCTGAGCGGGTATTTAGTGCTGCTGGTGGCATCATAACAGATAAGCGTATCCGCCTTTCCACCGACAATGCTGATAGGTTGACACTTATAAAAATGAACAAGGCCTGGATTTCCCCTGACTTCTCCACTCCACTGGAGGAAAGCCCCGGGGGAACATAAACTCACTTTATATATGTTATTTACAATGATGGGAATACTCTGTATTCCCATTCACCCCTTCCACCCAAAAAACGGGTATATGGTTGACTCTTAATGTTCTCATCCTCCTCCTCCTCTTCCATATGCCCTGGGATATAATTTTTATATAGGGCCAGCTCACCAGCGTGCCCTGGGATATAATTTTTATATAGGGCCAGCTCACCAGCGGGCCCTGTGATATAATTTTTATATAGGGCCAGCTCACCAGCGGGCCCTGTTTGCCAATTTTTATATAGGTCAGCTCACCAGCGGGCCTTCTCATATAATGTTTTATTGGGTCAGCTCTCTAGCGGGCCCTCTCATATAATGTTTTATAGCGTCAGCTCACTAGCGGGCCTTCGCATATAATGTTTAGGATGGTCAGCTCTGCAGCAGACCCTCACCCATAATGTTTTAGATGGTCAGCTCAGCGCACGTTTCCCTCTTAATCATGGCCTCAGTTCTGAAAATCAAGGAAATTTTTGGGAGAATTTGCCTCTGCGCACGTTTCCCTCTTAATCATGGCCTCAGTTCTGAAAATCAAGGAAATTTTTGGGATAATTTGCCTCTGCGCACGTTTCCCTCTTAATCATGGCCTCACTTCAGAAAATCGATGAAATTTTTGGGAGAATTTGCAGATGATATACAAGTAAATATACAGCAAATACTGTTTGGTAACAATTTTTCGCCTAAAGTCGTTTTTATTTTCCTTTTTGTGTGTTTTACGGTCAGTCTGTAAAAATGGCGTACTACGGGCGAAAGATCGTTCCCAGCAGCGATGTTGGAGTCCAAGGTGCATCCAGACATCCTCCCTATGCTGTCCCTGAACCATTTCTGTAGTGTTTCCATCTTTTTCTGCCCTTTTCCTATGGACCAGGCACCCTCCCCTCATCAGAGCAGGGGGTGCCTGGTGTAATGCTCGAGTCCTCCCATTGACTTCAATGGGGCTCGGGTGCTCGGCCGAGCACTCGAGCCTCAGGGGGTGCTCGGTCAGAGCACCCGAACATCCGAGCATTGGGGTGCTCGCTCATCACTAGGAGCTACATTTTTCCAAGGTGACCACATTTTCCAAAAACGATTATAAGAATTGTGTAAATTAGAAGTCATTAGTTCCATTTTGTATGAATCCAAGGTTTTCTGTTGAACATAACTAACAGAGGAAATCTCCTCTCTCTTCCAGTAAAACACCAGGGAGAATCTAGTAACTAGGTTAATGAAAACAACTAATGGTTTCTGGGCTCTGGCAAGGTTGTCCCTTGGCTCAGAAAGAGTTGTGGTACATTGTAATTGTTTTTAATGTTTCTCTATGGTTCTATTTCAAGTCTGAATCATTTATGTCCAATAAAAGTAATTATTTTATATTTTTGTTCTAAATGGAGTGCCTCTTAATACTGTGTCTTCTGTTATCTCTTCTTGATTGGAGTACCATGTTTTCATAAGAGCTGGAGTTATAGACTATGGCTCTTCATAGCAAGTGATATGAATGGCACCCCTTGATGACCACAATAGAAAATGACAGTTTAATGTAAAACAGAGACGTTTGAGCTGTAATATATTTTGAATATTATAAAAATATAAAGAAGACTTGGAGATAAACTTTAATAAAAGTACTACTATCCCTTTAAATACTTTGTTTTATCTTTATTTTATTTTGTAGGCATTAAGAAAACATGAAGAACGATATAAGTCTTATCTCTCAAACCTTTATGGTTTAAGAGATATTCACAAGCAAAGTTTCCCCCTCCCGTCCCTTTTACCTAGTGTAAGCCATCTCTTCTCAGATGTGGAATCTGGTTGTAAGACCAGACAGATAACAGAAATGGACAATCTTCTTCCTATGAGAACAACGAAGGCCCTGCCCCTCTTGACAAGTTTTTCGGTTTTTCCCTTATCTTAATTGAAGATTGTCCCTCTCTGCAGTCTACCTGGGCACCTCCCTTCTGATCTGGCTGAGCAGTGTTACATCAGTAAAAGGGTCGGGAGGAGGATACTTTGTCATTGAATTACTCTTGAACTACAACTCTGACAGAATTGAAATAACACTCTCCAAAGTCCAGATACTATGATGTTTAGTTAGAGCTGCTTTTGTTAAGAAACATTACTATCCCTTTAACTGCTCCTTTGCAATGTGTTGTGCACCCTTCTGGAAGTCAAAGGATTAATGTGTTCTTATGCTCTTTGGCTGATACATTTTATTGGAATGGTGACATCTGTATATAAACTTGTATATTCAGCCCCTTCCATTGGAACTTGTAACACAATAAGCTGCAGTCATATCTGTCAGGGAGTGAGTTAAGAGTTAAAACTGCGCTAACTACCCTGCTCGTTAGTATTGGTAACTCCTGTATGTTTCACACTAATAACCATTGAAACTCTTACTAAATTACGAGTAGACAAGCAGATAATCCCTTTATGAAACACACCGAGGTTGTGGCCTTTCTGTGTACTAAATACAGAGCGAGCGGAAATACAACTTCCAGTATTTAAGGTTCCAGTACAGAAATACCTTCTATGACAGCATGCATTAAACTGGGGGAGATGCGCAGTTCACAACTCAAAAAAGAACTGGAGAAATGCTGGGACCAACCAACTGCACCAAGGGGACAAATACAAACTGCCTAAAATGTATATTTATTTAAATGGTGCATTTAACCCCTTGTATGCTAAACATATGTCCAACATGTTGCTTCCCAAAGTGTTATATAGCCCCATTAAAATCAATGAGAATGATTATTGCTTCCCTATGGGGAAGTTGGTTTGCCCTAGAATTGCACCACTTTTCTTATTACATACTCCAGCTCTAGTGAGTGATGTACTAAGAAGAATCAGAATAATTCTGGGGCAAATCAACTGCACCACAGGGGGCAAATAAATTGTCCCCTAAATGTCATTGATTTTAACCCAGGCTTTTATCCTTTGAAAGCTGAGAGGCCTCCAGCACCTTGGGGGAGATGCAATAAGGTGTGAGGAGATGGCTCTCCAATTCCTGTTATTCTATGGATCCCAGCACGAACATCTCCAGAGTTGAAGAACTCTTAGTGCATTAGCCCCATAGAATAATATAGGAACTGGAGAAGTGATGTCACTGGAGAAGTCATCTCCACTTTATCACCTCTTTATCATACCTTACTGCATCTCCCCCATTGTGTTGTAAAACCTCTCTTTCAAATAAAGGATAAACAGTACAAGTTAAATCAATGGGGAGTTTATATATCTGTCCCCTGTAGTGCAGTTGGTTTGTCCCAGAATTACTCCAGTTTTCTTTTGAACACAAGGCCCATAAAAGTAGTAAAACTACAGAGTATGACAGTTTTATTTAAAATGACTATGACTAGAGAGATCTCCAATGTATTGCTTCAGCAGTTGTCTAGTATCCAAAGGATTAAATCAAGCTATATTGTGCACAAAAACAGGGGTGATGTTAGGTAATATTTTAATGGGCTAAAGTCCCAGTTCTTGTTCCCAATTTCACCTTAGCTCAAACATTCTGAGTGCTAGAGGGGTGTCCAACGTATTGCTGGTACCCCTCTGGCATTCAAAAGGTTAAAATAATGCTGAAATTGGGCTGAACAGTGCACTAATGATTAATCACGTTGGCTTGGGAAACCTATCACCTCCCCCACACAAAGGCACTTCACATACTTAGCATCTCTCTTGCTCTCTCTATTTAAAATAACACATGAATGGGGGTCAGCAACAGTAGTAACAGTTTGTATAAACACATTAACAAGCGGAACATATACAACAAATGATTACATGTATACCATTAAAGAAACACTAATAGCGCCTAATAATAATATCCCACTTATGACCAGAAAATCTCAATGACCCCCATGAATTTTGATAAAAGAATTTACACCACACTTTTAGTCATCATCATAAAAAACATTAATACTTTGAGTGCCTGGGGCTTGTGCCATTTCTTAGACCTTGTAGGCCAGACACATTTTCAGAATTTTTGTTATCCATCCATTCCATTTAGGAATGATTCCTGTAGGTAACTTTCTAGTGCTATAAGGAAAACTATATATATATATACTGATTTTTTTTTTCAGGACAAAATCAACTTTTGCATGGTGTTTCACGTGAAGTAGATTTTCGATCAAGCAACAAGCTATGATGACATAAATACATAAAAGTAAAAAATGACGTTCTAAACTATATATGAAAACATGTATGTTGATTGTGAAAGTTTAAATTATTTGTAAAGCCCTCAATCTACTGAGTACAAAAAATCCAAATATGTATTATTTTACCAACATTATTACCTTATTACCAGGAGCGCAAAATGGTATTTTCAACTTTAGCAACAAAAAAGCACATTTCAGTGGTTACATAGTAAAAACACCCCTACAAAAGCTTGAAATCTATATAAAACTATATATTTCCAGAACGTAGATCCCCTACTGCATTAAATGCAGGGTCACTTGCCTTTCTACCCCAACTTTGGTGTGCACAAATATTTCCAGAAGTTGGCACTAAAGGAAAAGAGGCATTTTTTTTATATTTTCACCTTTTCAAATGTACAGAAATCTGTGAAAATGATGACATTTACTACTGTATTCATTAGCGACTGCTCTTATGAGAATAATAACACCCCACTGGTATGAGATGACATACTGTAAACAAACTACATCTCCCATTTTTCCTTATAATTTTTCAAACATGACTTGCAAGGATTAAAATGCTTGTAACAACTAGAGAAATGAAGAGTAAGTAGATAAATCATACCAGTTTGAAAAGAAGATAACCCCCAAATCCAATGAGGGGTTACTTGCATTTCTACTCCTAGCCTGGTGTGCAAAATTTTTTTCCAGAAGGTGGCACTAAAAGAAAAAAAATTGCAACAAGTATGGAATGTCTTACTGTATTCATTAGCTACTGCTCATACAAGAAAAATGACATCCCATTAGTATTAGCTGACATACTGTAGGGGGTGCCAGAAGCAGACAACTACACATGCCTGTTGTCTTTTTGAAAATGTTTGTAATAAAATGGTCATAATTATTTAAGATATGAAGAAAAGGTATGCAAACTTTTTGGAAAGTAGACATTCACCAACATCAAACGAGGGGTCGTATGCCTTTCTACCCCTGGGATGGTGTGCACAAATATTTTCATAAGGCTGTCCTTAAGGAACAAATTAATGTTTTTTCCCCTACTTCAAAAATACTAAAATATTTAAAATTGTGTAACTTCCTATATTCAATACCTGCTACCAGCCTGAGAAAAAGGTACCCAATTATAGTGGGTTAACTTACCATATGGGGCTGCCATGAACACTAACCTACTTCTAACACATTTCTTTTTTAAAATGACCTGCCTCTTCTAAAACAGTCATATGCATTACAGATATGCTAAAGGTAAGTAGGGTATACCCTTTTGGAAAATAGCCAACAAGCCACATCAAATGAGGCACCACTTGTCTTTCTACCCCTAGGTTAGTGTGGGCAACTATTCCCAGAAATTGGCATTATAGGTAAAAATGCATACTTTTTTAAATATCAGTCACTTCAAAAATACTAAAATGGTTCAACACCATGGGATTTTCTAGAGTATTCAGTAACTGCTGCCAAGCTATAAAAAATGGTACTGGGGGTGGGGGGTAGACAGTGTACACATGAGGACTGGTGACTACCTGTGCTCAGCGGAATTAGGCTGGGAGTCAAAGTGCATATGAGAGGTTGTCTGTGACTACCAGTGGGCAGAGGAACAAGGCTGTAGGGGTATGTATGTGGAACACCTACCACACTGCTAATGGCCAAAGATGGACACTATTGTTTTCAGTAGTGTTGCTGGGGGCATGACGGTGGGTAGGACATTACCGAGAATTTTTAGGTTACTTCATGACCTGCTAAAAGTGCTTTATGTAATTAATACTTTGGATTCTAAAAGGGTATGCAACGCATTGAAAAGCAATAGGTTGTACACCCCACTGGCACTCAAAGAAATGACTTAGAGCAAGGCCAAAGTATTTTATTTGCACAGACTAATTTATAAATCCCTATACTGAAGTTTATACAAACAATGGATATTTTATTACTGTGGAGTAATGTAACACACTAACAGAATTACAGTCCTATCTCCTAAAATATATCAGGGTAGGAAAGAGGGACAGAAGGATTTGGCTGTCTTTCCTTAAGAGGGACATGGAATAAATTAAATAAGGACATCTGTGGAGCCAGACTGTGTGAATACCACATGGGTGTCAACATATTGAAAAGCAATGTGTTGGACATCCCTACGGCAAACACAGGGTCAACTTAAAAAAAAAAACATAATTTTTAATCAGACCTCATGGAGCAGCATCAGTACCTCTCTTGAAGCCCCCAGCTATAGATCTCCCAGGCAACACAGGACAGCAAGGTGCTCTCCTGCTTCCACTCCTACCCAAGCTTTCAGGTAGGATCATGTCAATGATCCTTCCCACTCCTACCTGGCACTTCAGTATGGTCATATGGTTTTTTGCATTTAGATCAGCTTTTTAAGCTCTTCTAAATGCAAAAAAGTTTTTTTAGACATTACTAACACTTTAAACCCCCCATTTAAGTCATTAGTAATATTTGTATCCCCAATAGTGCAATTGTTTTCCCCAGAATTGCTCTTCTTCAAACATCACCATCAGCATTTTGTACAGATCTGTACAGCTGGGAACCCATGAGTACTAACACAATGAGGAAGATGTACTAAGCAGAGCTGTCTAGCTGGGAACCCATGAGTACTAACACAATGAGGAAGATGTACTAAGCAGAGCTGGCACACTACCAACTGTGCCATGGGGACAAGTAAAACTTCTTTACATGTCTACTGAATTAATTGGAGCTTTTAAACCACTCAATGTAAAGGGGTCTCCAACACATTTCAAAGCAATGCACTGGAGACCTTATTAGCATTCAGGGGGTTAAAAATCCCCATTTAACTAAATGGAGATTTTCATTTGTCCTGGAAACTCTCTGGATCTGCTCTGGAGACTCCAGTTATCAGACTGAATTACCAGGTCTCTAAGGACAGAGGCTGATTCTCCAGTTCGTCGAGTAACTCCACCCACTTTATCATCTGTTGTGCCTCACTCCCACCCGTTTTACACACATTGTCCTGCCCATTTAAACCTTCTGACCCAGCCCATGCCAATGACACTCCACCCACATTATGCAATAATTTGTATAATTTGTATCCCAAAGCCCATTATGTTTTTCCGGGAACCTGGGACAAGAAGGCTTCCAACAGGTATGCCCTTATGGTGTAGATGATTATATCCAGAATTACTCCAGTTACTTACAGAACATCACGCTCAGTGTGAATGTGTATAAAGACAAAGGTTTAATAAATCTGGAGAAAAACAAATTCATTTCATATCTTAAAGAAAATATGGCATTAACGTCTAGATTCATTACAGTTGATACATTTATCAATTGGAATCTTAAGAAAAAAAACAATCACGCCATTTATCACCTGCAATGTAACTTAGGCCTAAATTAGGATTCTGCAGCTATTTTGCTCCAGACATACTAATTTCTTGTGTCTTGGTACTCCAGTGACATATATATAAAATGACATATGTTGATAAACATCATTAAATCAATGTTTCTGAGGAAATCCAGAATTTTGGAAAGCCAATCTACTGGGGTGGGGTGAGATTAATGTATTCCTTTGAGTATCAAAGTGGTATGCTGTGTGCATACCTAGGAACTTTGACTTCTATTGTCCCTGGGAGGGGGGCCCTCATGTGGTTCCACGAGGAGATGTAAATTACGCAATTCGTGTTACAAAAGGGTTGGAGCTTAATTGTGAGTGTGGGCGGGGCTTAACAGACTAATATATAAAGTAGGTGGGAAGTGGGCAAAACAGGGTGGGGAGGAGAAGTGGGAAGGGAAGTGGGAGGAACACGGTGGGAAGCAGAAGAAGTGGCCAGGGTTTCATAAGAAACTCCCTACCACTAGAGAATCAGCCTCTGTCCCCGAGCCTCACCTCTCCAGGGCAAATCCTGAAAGTTACCAGGTCTGGCTTTGTGTAATGGGTTAAGTTCCAGGGTAAGCAACCTTCAGCACTCCAGTTCTTAGAGACTACAACTCCCATTATCCCCAAACAGCCTTTGGGAATTGTAGTCTACAAGATCTGGTGTGCCAGAGATTGCCTTCCTATGGTTAAGGTGACAAGGATTATTTAACACTCATTGCAAAGTACCCCTCTGGCACTCAAACGGTTAAAGACATGCATTTCCAGGCCATATTTTCAAATTAGAATGCAGAGGGTGTGTATAAACCCTGCAAGTTATAAATAAATATAAACTGTAATATCCGGTCTACAAAGAAAAAGACTCATGTTTACAAATTGTATTTAAAATATGACCAAACACATTCTGATCAGTGATCTTTTATAAGATTACAGTTGACCAATATTTTAGTTTTGAATTTCAATCTCCTCACTGGAGCTTGTCCCTTGGTATCTTAAGAGGTATTATGCAAATTGTTTGTATTTCATCAGCGTGCAGTCAATTATCCTCCCTTGGCGTGCATGCTTGAAGACTTTATTTCCAATATTTTGCTACAAAGTTTTGCACATATAATGCAGAAGGAGGGTTATTTGCAATTTGTTGGAGAGATCACTAGCACCAAGGAGTTAAAGGGGCAATAAAGAGTTAAAGAGATAGTAATGTATAATATAAAGGCGTATCTGATTATTTATTACTAGTTGAACAGCCCGTGTACACGGGTCACAGTGCCAGGCAGCAACGGCCATGGTGCAGTCATGCTCAGTACAGACTGCTCGCGACACAGCTGATAATGGAGCAGGGGGCTCCGAATTCAGATCGTAGTCCTCTCTGTGCACGAAGGGTGCTCAGAGAGGACAATGGTCTGAATTTGGACCACCCCGCTCTGTTATCAGCTGTGGCGTGGGAAGTCTATACTGCGCATGACTGCAGCACGTGCAGCCATCTGTACTGCGCATGACAGCTACTGACAAACATACATTAGCGAATTATTATATAGGATACTTTTTTATAATGTTCTGTATCATTCTAATCATCCATATAATTGTAGTTTGATTGTAAATTTATTTTAACCCTTTTGAGTGCCAGAGGGGTACAGAATGCACTGCTTTGTAATGCATTCCGTAACCCTCTGGCACTCAAAGGGTTAAAAATGTCCCCTCGCACCCCTTTTCCCTATGTCACTATTCTTCCCTTCAGATCAGGAAGTCAGTCCCGACTATATTGTGTCAGTATAAGGAAAACCCTGATCCCCTTTGTCAAAGGGGTCAGGGTTTTCCTTATATAGACACAAACAATATTGTTCCTCATTGGGATTTGTCTGGCTTTCAGATCTGAGGGAAGAAGAGTGACATAGGTAAAACTACACTGATATGGATATTAGAATGATGCAGGGCATTATAAAAAGGTATAATGAATAATTGGATATGCCTTTATATTGTTACATTACTGTCTTTGTAAAGGGATAGTAATGTTTCACAAAAACAGCAGCTCCAAATAATCTTCATAGTATTTGGGCCAGGGAGTGTGTTATTTCAAGACTGTCAGAGTTGTAGTTCAAGAGTAATTGAATGATAAAGTATCCCCCTCCTGCCCCTTTTACCTAGTGTAAGCCACCTCCCCTCATGTCACAGCTTACCTTGGTTTCAGCGGCCGTTCATGCCGCACGGATGATGCAGGAAGATGGCAGTGGTTGGATGCATCAGAGCAAGATGCGTCATCTGCAGACGCGAGGCTTCAGAGTGTAGCAGGCCTCTGTTTTATGCCATGGTTCCTGTAGTCTCCTCCTACCTTATTCCTTCCTCTGAGCCTGCTCCTCCTACCTACTTCCTGAGGAGGGGTTTAAAGGGCAACCTGAGTCCTGACTCAGTTGCCTTGCGTTGTTGTACAAAGCAGTTCTGTGTCCTTGGGCTGTGCATATGACCTGGTTGTCAGATCATCCAATCTGGTGCTGACCTGTGGCTCTGTCTGACTATTCTCCTGCTTTATCCTTATAGTGGACACCCAATCTGGGGCAGACCTGTTGCACTGGCTGACTACCTGAACTGTGTATGACCTGGCTTATCTGACTACCCTCTCTGGTGCTGACCTGTGGCTCTGTCTGACTATTCTCTTGTTTGTTCCCTGTACCTAGCAGACACCTAATCTGGTGCAGACCTGAGGCTCTGGTAGACTAGCTCTATACTGACTGCAGCCGTGAGTCAAGTTTCCACTTTCGCTATACTGACTGCAGGCGTGAGTCAGGTATACGCTTTCGCTGTACTGACTGCAGGTGTGAGTCAAGAGTATTCCTTGTTCATCAGATCAAGACTTCTTGTTCCTGTTCCTGCTCTTGTTCCTGCTCCTGTTTCCAGCTGACACTACCAGTGGCTTCGGCCTAATGTCCAGCAGTGTGGTCAATCTTGGCATCTTACTATTCCTGCTAGTAGCGCTTGCTGGCTGTGACCATCTGCTTGTTCCTGCTATATTACTATTGTGTACTACCTTACTTATATTTTAATAAATTGCATTTAACTATACCATACTGACTCCTGAACATCTCTGGGGAACCGTGACACATCAGATGTGGAATCTGGTCTCTTGACCAGACAGCTCACAGCAAGGGACAATCTTGTTACTGTGTGCATAAGGAAAACCCTGCCCCACTTGACAGGTTTTTCCTTATGCTCACTGAAGATTGTCCCTCTCTGCGCTCCATCTGGACAGTCTTGCTGCTCTGAGGTGAGCAGTGTTACATCAGTAAAAAGGGATGGGAAAGGGATATTTTATCATTCAGTTAATAGTGAACTACAACTCTGACAGTAGTAAAATAACACTCTCCATGGCCCAGATACGATGAAGATTAATTGGAGCTGCTTTTATTGTGAAACATTACTATCCCTTTAAAGAGTTATTACAAGTGCTGTTTTATGAATGCATGCTTCTTGTCACTTCTGCCGAATAAAAAAAGGACAGTCTGTAGGGAGATGTTTCTTTCAAAAGGTATTACAGCTCAAACCACTGTTTTCAAACCAGAGGTATAACTAAGTAGTGCAGAGTGGGTGCAGGTGTGATAGGGACTGGCATCCAAGAGGGTCATCAGCAGCCGGGCCCAAGATGTTCTTGTAATACCCCAGGGAGAATTTGTGTTTAGGGGCCCTCCACTGACTAGTTACACCTCTGCACTTAACTGTTAGCAACAACAGCAATTAATCTCCAAAAATGTGATGTGTAATAATGTTTCCGCTAAAATGATCCCATCAGGAGAAATTTAGGCTCTCCTGCCTTCCCCAGCAACTAAGATAAGAGGCAGTTGTAATTAACTTTGTCAGCAAAATGGCCAACACCTTAAAACATTCATAATCGTTGTCTAATTCTGCATTCTCGGTGCTTAGAAGAATCTCCATTATACATACATGTGACAAGATTATAAGTGGAACTGTCACCTCTGGACATTACCAATGGATGCAGCAATGTAATTGTAGTTAAAAACACTCTGTTTTTAGTAAATCCACTTTTAAATTGAACTGGTGACATCACCTTGGAGCTTTCCTGCAATACAAGCTGTACGGAAGGCATCTAATTGTAATGCCATTGGGCCAGTGCATTGTGTACGGCAAACCATTTAGAATGAGTTACAACAATTGAAAGGGGGATTTTTGAAGTAAAAAGACTGTAAATTATTTGGGGGGTGGGGGTGGGGTATGTTTGCTGATAGTTCCACCTTCAACATTCCGCTCAGCCACTATCGTTCTGCAAATGTTTTAATAATCCATTTGTTTTGTTTTCTATGAGAACATGAGACATTTTCAAATAAATTTGCAAATGAAAAATGCCTTTGAACAATGGGCATCCAATGTGTGGCCTGTAGGGCATCTCAAATTTTTAACAAAACCAAATCAACTAGCACACGTGAACTAGTAGGCCAGTAAGGACTAACTGACTGTCAGTACCTTACAGTCTGTTAAACTGCAGTATAGCTACTGACAGATAAACAAATCCATATTTTTCAATAGTCAACAGTTTATATTCATCATTGTTATCAATAAACACACAAATGGCTTTCTGATCATATGGCCCATGACTGAAGAAACTTGGGAAACCCTGCTTTAGAGCTATGTCATGAAGGATAAAGATACACCGAATATTCTATCACATTCATTGCCTTTCTTTTCAATTTTCACAGCTGCCATCTCTGATAGTGAGTAAAGAACAACATCTGTACTTTCAATTACAGCATGCATTATCACACCTTTTTTCTGCTCCAAATCATGTACAATTCACAATATAGGTCATATTTCATCTATTGGTGCCACATTCCTCTGTCATCACTACATTGTCTGTTCCATCTAAAATTAAAGGAGCAGTAAACATTGTGTATGAAAATCTATAGGTTATAGGGATTTTCATGCCGAGTAAAACAAGGGTATTCCCATCGCTGTCAGTTGTTTTATTCAAATGTTATAACAGTTCAAATTTTCAGAAAGTGAATCACAGTGGGATTACTTCCTGAAACTGCAAAACTTACTGCATGAATTAGCAGTTTCTATCACATTCTATGGAAAATGGATTGTACACGACTCATCTCTTCCAGAAAATGCAACAAAGTAACTAACTGGGATCTGACCACTGCAGAGCACCATTAAAGTGAAACAACAAGAGTCTGAACTGTAATAATAATGAAATCTGCTTCTCTCAGCAGTTGGAGTACCATTGTTTTTACTCAAAAAGAAAAGCCCTAAAATATATATTTTTTTTCATAAAAAATATACTGTTCTTTTAAATTCAAAACTCAGGTTCTAACCTACAAAGAAGTGAATAATTGTACATATCTGTATGTCTATCATTGTCACCATGATTTACTTCTCTTCTCTTAAGATATTACTCACTCCTGTCTAGAAGACTTTTTAGGGCTGTTCCCACCCTATGTTACTCTCCACTTGGCTCCGTCAGACTCTCTTAGTCTCCAGGAAAGCCTATCAGATCACATATCATTGCATCATCACCTCCTCTACAGCTAATAACTAACACAGCTACTCCTACCTTACCTGTAACACCATCCCTCTGTCACGCCATACTGGTTTACGACTAAAGCTCTTTGAACCATTATTCTACTATTACACTGGGACAAGATGCTTTACTTGCCCCATTGACCCAATTCATATACATTTTGTTTCATTCCTTATAATTCTTAAAGGATACTACTGGATGAATGTTTCCCCCCACATAAGTAGTCACTTTGATCTCCCTATTGTGTCTCACTTAGTGATTGAACCACTTGGCACCTCCCCACACTTACATATTTTGTATCAATCTCTGTACTTTGTTCAGATTGTAAGTTCTAGCAAGCATGACCCACTTATCCCTCTGTATCTAAAGTCTTACTCTTGAATGTAAACCTTGAATCTATTGTACCTCACTTGTACAGAGCTGTTGCAAAATGTGTTTGCACCTTATTGATGTTAATAATATTAAAGATGATCTGTTACCAACTGATGCAAATAAATGGGTTACCACAAGCTAATGATCGGAGCATCAATAGAATCACAGAGAACAGAGCTGCGGGACTTGGACAAAGTATAAAGTAATGGACCCCTTAAATCCCCTGATTGCTAGAAAATCTTTCAATGGATTGCTTTGCACAAGGTTGAGCTTATATTAAAAATTTAACTTCATGGAATGCTGTGTGTTCACACATAAGTTCACACAATGAGCATAAAGAACTGAGTTTTCCCACCCATCTTCACACAATGCTGAGCTATTCACATCTGGCTTCATACATTGGATAGACTGTATTGTATCCCCATATTACCCACAAGAGAGAGAGAGATCCTGGGGGTTCAATACTGTTGTGTGCTAGAGTTTCTCCTTAACCGTGGGGGGCTCCTCCAATTTGCCTGGGTAGATGCCCACCTTTTCCCAATTACTAAAATGGCCCTTATGAAAAACAGTGGACATCCAGTTGTGTAGACAATTGGATGTCAAAACAAGTTTCCAGTGTTCTCCACTCAGTTACACAGTGTAGCACACAATCTGGTGCACAGAACACTTCATTATGTAGTGAAATGTGTATAGCTTAATAGGCATCTACATCTACAAAAATGTTGTAGACCTCTCTAGAATTCATGGCGGGTTACAATTCCTAAAACTAGCTTACATTAGAAATATAAGATTTCATTTCTACCATATACTAACATTTAATTAAAAACAAAAAGAACTGAACAGCCTTTCCTCAAAATGTAAAAATAAATGCTGAATGTTCTCCCGTTCGCCTGCAGCTGACATCCATATTGATCAGAGCAATACATGCAGATTTTACACCCTTTCTTTATAAAGCTGTTTCATGTCAGAGCTCTCTGATTATATTGATTACATAGCTCTTTGTTATTCAAAATAACACATCCAGTCACTGTGTATTTTCTATTTATGTTTTTATTATACTGGTAATTGTACCATTGCTATTTATTTTGCAATGCACTCTTACCCAAAGGTTATGGTGTGCTAGTCTGTAATGAGGCCTTCCTCTAATTAGCTTGAATCTTCTTACTCTTAAAGGGAAATTACTGCTATAGTAATATGTGACTGTTCATTTGTTACCTAGATAAATGTCCTTCATACAGCAGTCAGGTACACCTATATACATTGTATCATAATCCATAGCTGGAGAATGTCATTCCTGAATCCAATCCTCTTAACATTGCCATGGTTTCCAATTTAGCAAGTGTTTGGGACATTTTTTGACTGCAAAATTGAGCTGTCATATTCTGGTGCATATCAGAAGTTGGACTCCCAAATAAGCCTAACTGTCCTGCTGAAATGCTGCTAGCAGAACACGTGGATACGTATTGAGAGGGAGGAAAAACCAATACCAAACTGTGCAGAGACTGAATCCCCAAAAGGTATGGGACCTGCAAATTCATCAGTTGTTATGGAAACCTCAGCCTGACTGATTTTTCATGATTGTACATACTTATATGGGTTAGATATAAAAGAAAAACCTAAGGGTGTCAACATATGACAAAGCTAATTAGTAATTAGTGACCACCCTTCAAACATACAAGGCGTCTGTAATAAACACTTTTTTAATATTCTTGAAAGCTGTGAGATCTACACATAGGCAGGGTAATCTGTTTGATATTCCATCAAAAGGGTTTCAGCACTGACACTGATCCCATTTGTGGCATTGTTTAGAATTGTAATTGAGACTGTTACATATGATAGTTTATTTAACTAATATATTTTCAAGCTGGCAGCAACAGGTAAAATTAAGGGCTGAATCAGTTAAATACCGGGGCTTCATCAACACCAAGTTGTGAAGGTAGAAATAGTCATATTGGGAGCCAAAGTATAATCAGAAATCACAGTCGTTTGCAGTGTAATCTCTGAACTGACAGTTTCCAGTGATGTTCTATGGGAATTTTTTTGGAAGCTAATCAGTACTGAAGCATGCCCCAGAGGGATGAACTGAAGGACTGTGATTGTTCAAATGAAATAAATGCAACTGTTGAGCATTTTGTGTTCCGACATTACATTTTAGCCAACTCTCACAATGGATAAAAGTAATCCAGACCATAGTTTTATTACAGAATGTAGTTGGGATTATGGCTATTGCGGTTGGTGCTGCAGGTATTGCTATATATTTCTCTCAATCAAAGTGATTATGAAGCCCCTTTCATGTGCTGAAAGGTGGTGACAGGTAAAAAGGATGCACTACGGTGCCTCTGACAAGGATGACTATCGCTTTGTGGTATTGCACTCCCTTAGGAACGTAGAAAAATTGCAGTAAGCAATGTCCACCGGGTGACCTATGATACTGCTGAAAGACCTTATACAAGAGATGATTTAAAGGTTGCAATGAAAGGCCAACCCATGTTGGCACCAGCCAGTAAAATTTGCTGGAACTCAAGAGCTGGCAAGAAGACATTCCTCTCCTGCCTTCTGATCAGCGATGGAACGCAAGAGAAGGTGAGTGAAGATGCACGAGAGAGCAAATTGTTGCAGGAGAATACAGAAATTGTGTTGCAGGTTTGAAAGAGGCCTTTCTGTGAGGTGTGAACTAAATGCAGATGTCAAATAGAGATTGTTAAACACATGTCAGTAGTAAATACATATGTTATTCAACAATTGTATGTATAGTCTGTGACTAGTAAAAAAAGCACCCAGCAGATGAGTATGGAATGATGTTGTTCATTAAGTATAAAGTGTAATTCACATTGCCATTGATTTAAATGGGGCTTTAAACTTTAATGGTAGATCCTTAACAAAATGCAAAAGAATGAGATGGAGCCCTCTGCCATTCAAGGGGTTAGAAGTCTCATTGAAGTCGTGGGAATTTGGGGAGATTTTATGAGTACCCTATGATGTAATTGGTGTGCTCCACTTTTGCTGGTTTACATATGGCTCATTAACTCCTTTTTGTGCAGATTCCTTTAACCCCCTGAATTCCAGAAGAGGACGCAAGACATTACAAAGCAACGTGGTGTGAACCCCTCTGGCACTCAAACAGTTAACTCTTTGAACACCGGAGAAGAGCCTAATGCACTGCTTCTTAAAGGGACAGTAACGTCCCATAAAAATGTTTTATAGTTTTGTAGAGGAGAAGAAAATAAGCTGAATGGCACAAACCCTATCTCTCAAACCATTATGGTTTGAGAGATATTGGCATTGAAAGTTCCGCCTCCCTCCTCTTCTCCTGACGTCAGCGTCTAACAGCAGGAGATCCCGGTCCAGGGACCAGCTGGCGGCTCTGCAGCAGAGCTGAAATCGCCTTATTACAAAAGAATTACTTAATTGGAAAGGTCTACAAAGTGTACCTCGTTTGCAAGAACACTTTGTAGACCTTTCCAATGAAGTCATTATTTTGCAATAACGCAATTTCGGCTCTGTTGAAGAGCCTCCACCAGTTGTACGACTCAAATCTCCTGCTGTCAGCTTTACAGCTGACATCAGGAGAAGGGGATGGAGGGAGAAACTTTCAACGCAAGTATCTCTCAAACCATAGTGGTTTGAGAGATAGGGTTTGTGCCATTCAGCTTATTTTCTTCTCCCCAACACAACTATAAACAGTTTTTATGGGACATTACTGTATGAGTTGTGTACTTTTCTAGAACTCAAAGGGTTAAGCTACTTGGAGCTGCATACAAGATACAGTCATTCCAAAGGGTGGAGGTGACTGCTCAGTTTTTATGACTAAACAGTATTTTTTTTCTTTTAAACCTTTGAGCGCCACTCAAAGGGTTAACCTTCAGATGGTTCTAGGGAGCTCATGCAGAAATGAAAAGATGAGCACTTATGGATATAAATTGTAGAATCAATTTAACTGAAGCTGAATGCTATAGAGGTCTCTCAAAGCATTGTGAAGCAATGTTCTAGAGACCTTTCTAGTATTCAAAGGGTTAAAAGCCACAGTTAAATCAAGGGACATTTTTGTTATTTGTATCTCTCCCCTATGGAGCAATTGGTATAGTCCAGAATTATTTGTCTTGGTTTCTGTAGGGGCCCTAAAAGCCTTATGCAGAAAACTATAGATGTGCAATTCTGGAGCAAGCTAAATGCACCATAGCGAGGAAATAAACATTCTCATTTAATTAAATGGGAATTTTAACCCCCTGAATGTAAGAAAAATCCCCAATGCATTGCTTCACAAGATGGAAAACTCTATAGCATTCAAGGGTTAAAATCCCCATTCAAATCAATGGTTACTCGCAGATGTGTGCTTCTCCCCTATAGTACAATTGGTTTATTACAGTATTGCACCTCTTTAGTTTCTTGTATAGGTCCCAAGCATGATCTGCAGATAAGGTGACCATATATCTATTTAAATCATCACTATAATAAAGTGGAACTATCACATATAGAGAAGTAATGCTCATTAGTTAGAGCATTTAGCGAAAAAGTTTAATGTTACTCATTTAAAAAAAAAAAAAAAAAGTTATCTGCACAAAAATTAATGTTTAAAAAGTGCCCAGCAGCCTACTTCCGGTTGCCACAGCTTGCCGCACAGAGGCTGCTCCCGTCCCACTATCTAGCATCTTCTGATGACGGAGGCTTTCTTTCTCTAAGCTGGAAAGATCTCATTGGCAGAGATCGATATCTAGCCAATGAGATCGCTCCAGCTTAGAGAGAGACAGCCTCCATCATCGGGGGATGCTGGGTAGTGGGACGGGAGCAACTTCTGTGCGGCAAGCTGCAGCAAGCGGAAGTAGGTTGCTGGGCACTTTTTAAACATTAATTTTTGCGCAGATAATGTTTTTTTTTAAAAAAATGAGTAACATATTAAACTTTTTCGCTAAATGCTGTAACTGATGAGCATTACTTCTCTATATGTGATAGTTCTGTTTAAACACATACTGATACATTGATTATTTTACAGTCCTGCAGAATGGAGTTTTAATAGGTGTCCCTGATTTAAAGGGATATGTGGTCCCCTTATCTACCGAACAGCAGGATCTTGACATGTGGAAGGGGGAATCATCCAGGTGAACAGATGGATATGCAAGTACCTGAGTGTTGAAGGGGCCAAAAAACAAATTGCTCTGCAGGAGGGGGACAGGCTAAAACTAAATATCTATGTCATAACATAGAACAAATAAAAATTGGACTATGAGAATATTTTAATAGGAGTGTGTGCATCGACAAATTTCACTGCATCCCTTTAAGAAGGGGTGAGCAGAACACTGTCAAGGTGAGTCAAAAATGTCCTGACCCCTCCCCTGTATCAGGTAAAGTGCTGATACCACTACTGTAAAGTAGGGTCTTTCAGTTTCACCCACTGAGTGCCGGAATGGACTCCAACATTTGCTTTGGAGACTGAGCTAGTATACAAGGAGTTAATGGGGCATATGTAAGAAGGCAAAAAGAGGAACAATTCTGGGGCAAAACAGCTGCACCCTGTTTATACAATTAACCCCTTGGATGCTGGTGAGAACTGAAGCCCTATACACTGACACAGCTGGTAAAATTCCTTATTTTAATGAATGGGAATTATTACTGGCTACAAATAACGCAATTATTTTGGCCCAGAATTACTTAAATTTAGCATTTATACATATATCACAAATACATTTCTCCATTGTTTCTGGCTTGGGACTTGGCCTTCACAATTTAGAATAAGATCTACGTATCTTTCCTGCACAGCAGCAGCAAAGACATCAGTAAACATGTATGTTCCACTGCTTGTCCAGATATGTTTATTATATTCCTAACAAACCTTGGTTTAAACGTTTCAGTGACAGGAGGGTGTCCACATATTGCTTAACAATGCACTAGACACCCCTCTGGTACTAAAAGGGTTAAAGATGCAGCCACTAAACTACAACAGGAACAACACACACAGGAATGCCTGTTTCATCTTACTGGAAGATACGATAAAATGCAATCACACACTAGATCAGTAGTGGAGACCTCAGAGGTTTCTCCTGCCCCCCAAGTCTGTTCTCTGGTAGGAGGAGAAGAGGAGATAATAGGTGAATGTATGTATATTATTCCCCTCAAGAACAGACGCTAGAATTTATTTTCTAGCCCTACATTTGCCCAATGCTAACTTACTAAGCAGATTTGTCCATTCCCAACAATGTCCCTCTATCACAGCACACAACATGTTTTCAGTCCCCTTTCCATTCAATTCCCTGTTCATATCAACCTCTTTCCCAGTTCCTCCTCTGTAAATCCCTTTTCCCTGCTCCATCCTCCTTTGTTCTCTTCCCCTATTTCATGCTTACAGCATTGATACCAGTCTCAACTGCCCTGTCCCTCTCTTCCAATCCCTTTCCCTTTCCTCTCCAGTAATCCCCCTATTTATTTTTTATGATGTCTATCCTTTCAATTATCAATGCACCTTCTCTCCCCATTAATTGTACTGTATACCATCTCTCCATGCATCTTCTATCTCTCGTCTGTTCCAGATTTTCCATTCTCATTTGCTTTTCTGTAACATTGATCATTATGTACATTTTTCTCCAACCCTCCTACATTCCATTTCTCTGTTCCTCTCTCACAGGTGCTGTTCCCTGTATATTGTCTCCCTCAGTTGCTGTTCCCTGTATGTCAACTCTCTCAGTTGATGTTCCCGGAATCTGTTATCTCAGTTACTGTTACCTATATCTCCCTCTCGTTTGCTGTATCTGTATCTCTCCTCTTTCAGTTGCTTTTCGGTGTACCGCTTCTCTTCAAAGTCATTGGTGTATGTCAGGTTAATGGTCCTTCCCTGACCCTACTTTCCCACATCATTTACACTGTGCCTCATTTCTCAATTCCCACCTCTCAGCTAATTTCACTATCCTTCCTCTTGTTGCTCAATGCCCTGTCTTGCCTCTCTCAAATCCATCCCTTGCCTCGGTTGTTTTCCCTGTCTCTTCTTACTCATTTCATTTATTTGTCCTGTTTCTATTCTCTTACTTCATTTCCCTACCTTTATTCTGTCATTTAATTTGCAGTCTCTCCTACCTCACTTCATACCATTCTTTCCTCTCAGTTAATTCCCTTGCTCTCCTCTATCACCTCAATTCCTTGACTCCTCCTCTTTAGCTATTTCTATTCCCTGAATGTAAAAGTTCCTTTACCTGCCTCTCTTGACTCAGTTATTATGCCTGCCTGTCTTCTCCCATTCAATTCCCAATTTCTCTTTCCTCAGTTCATTTTGTCCTCTCTCTTATTTACTTTCCTGTCTCTCCTCTTTCAGTCATTTTTTGTGTCTCTCCTCTCTCAAGTTCCTTTCCATGTCTCTTATCTCCCAGTTAATTTCCTGTCTCTCCTGTCTTAGTTTGTTTCCCTGTCTCTCCTCTCTCAGTTCCTTTCCCTGTCTCTCATCTCCCATTTCCTTTCCATCTCTCTCATCTCCCAGTTAATTTCCTGTCTCTCCTCTCCCAGTTCCTTTCCCTGTCTCTCCTTTCCCAGTTCCTTTTCCTGTCTCTCCTCTCCCACTTCCTTTCCCTGTCTATTTTCTCTGTTCCTTTCCATGTCTTTCATCTCTCTGTTCATTCCCCTGTCTCTCGTCTCTCAGTTCCTTTCCATGTCTCTCATCCCCCAGTCCCTTTCCTTGTCTATCCTCTCTCAGTTCCTTTCCCTGTCCCTCATCGCTCAGTTCCTATCCCTGTCCCTCATCGTTCAGTTTCTATCCCTGTCCCTCACCGCTCAGGTCCTATCCCTGTCCCTTATTGCTCAGATCCTTTCCCTGTCCCACATCTCAGTTCCTTTCCCTGTCCCACATCTCTCAGTTCATTTCCCTGTCTCTCTTCTCTCAGTTCCTTTCCATGTCTCTAATCCCCCAGTCCCTTTCCTTGTCTATCCTCTCTCAGTTCCTGTCCCTCACTGCTCAGTTTCAATCCCTGTCCCTTATCGCTCAGTTCCAATCCCTGTCCCTCATCGCTCAGTTCCATTCCCTGTCCCTCACCGCTCAGGTCCTAATCCCTGTCCCTTACTGCTCAGATCCTTTCCCTGTCCCACATCTCAGTTCCTTTCCCTGTCCCACATCTCTCAGTTCCTTTCCCTGTCTCTCTTCTCTCAGTTCCTTTCCATCTCTAATCCCCCAGTCCCTTTCCTTGTCTATCCTCTCTCAGTTCCTTTCCCTGTCCCTCATTGCTCAGTTTCAATCCCTGTCCCTTATCGCTCAGTTCCAATCCCTGTCCCTCATCGCTCAGTTCCATTCCCTGTCCCTCATCGCTCAGTTCCTATCCCTGTCCCTCACCGCTCAGGTCCTATCCCTGTCCCTCACCGCTCAGTTCCATTCCCTGTCCCACATCTCAGTTCCTTTCCCTGTCTCTCTTCTCTCTGTTCATTTCCCTTTATTTGTGTGTAATTGCTTTCTCAGTTTATCTGCACTTGTCTTTCCCTGTCCCACATCTCTCAGTTCCTTTATATGTTCTTCCTTTTACAGATCATTTGTCTATCTTCTCCCAGTCAATTCCCCAACTCTGTTTCTCTGTTCATTTGCTCTGTCTTCTCACTTAATTACTTTCCTGCCTCTCCTCTTTCAGTTCTTTTTTTGTGTCTCTCCTCTCAGTTCCTTTCCATGCCTCTCCCCTCATTTCCCTGTCTCTCCTCTCATTTCCTGTCTCCTCTTCCTTCCCTTGTCTCTCATCTCTCAGTTCCTTTCCCTGTCTCTCCTCTCTCAGTTCATCTCCCTGGCTCTCAAATCCTTTCCCTGGTTCTCCTCTCTCAGATCCTTTCCCTGGCATTCCTCTTCTAGTTGCTTTGCATTGTCCATCCTTTCTTTGCTGCATCGCAATGTACCTCTTCTCTTCATCCATTTTCTAGGTCCCTCGTGTCATACATAATTTCCCAGACCATTTGCCTCTATCTGCTCAGTCTCTCACCTCCTTCCAAGTCCCTCCTTTGCTAGATGGTCATTTGGACTGTATTTGCTCTATCCTATTTCATCTCTCAGCCCTTTCCATGCCCCTCCTCTCACAGATCATGTGACTGTACCTGCTTTCTCAATTTATCTGCACTGTCTCTAATCTCTCAGTTCCTTTCCCTGTTAGACCATTTGCCTGTATCTGCTCTCTCAGTTTATTTTCTCTCTCTCCTCTCTCTGTTCCATTTTGTGTCCCTTTCCTCCCAGATGCAATCCCCGTGTCTGCTTTCAGTTTATTTCCCTCATCTCTCAGTTTATTTTCCCTGATTTCCAAGCCATGTATCTTTTCCCTATGCCTCCTCGCTATGGATTATATATATATATATATATATATATATATATATATAACTAGGAAGCTGAGCAATCAAGTGTGTAAACCAATTGCACCACAGGGAGCAAATCAGCAATTATTTTTATTAGAATGATGTTTTAACCCCCTGACTGCTAATGTGGTCTCCAGAGCAATGCTCCACTTTTCACTTTATACATATACATCTATGGGCCATATTCTGGAACAAACCAACTGTACTGCATGGGACCAATGCAGTGCTTTGGAGAGCTTGCTAGAATTCAAAATGTTAAAAGTGTCAGGTCCCTCGCCCTCGCCGTCCTTGCCAGTAGCTCTACTGGCTTCAGGACGGCTGGGCGCATGCGCGCGTCCTCGCGCATGCGCAGTTGCAAGGCCTGACGTCGGTCGTCGCACCGACGTCACTCCTTGGGCGCCCGGCGTTCTTTTTAAACTGGCGGCAACCGGGACTCGGCGCTCAGTTGTCGCTTGAGTCCCGGGCGGTTCACCTGCCGCAGTTTAGTGCTCTCAGCCTCTTCCTGCTTGCAGGCTCTGCATCCTTCTCCACAGCCAGCTTCTTCCAGCCAGCCTTTCTACTGCAGTCCTCCAGGCCAGCCAGCTTCTTCCAGCCAGCCTTTCTCCTGCAATCCTCCAGGCCAGCCAGCTTCTTCCAGCCAGCCTTTCTCCTGAGGTCCTCCATCCAACCTCCTCTGGCTTGTGTCTCTGGACTTGCATAATTTCAGGTACTGACCTCTGGCTTGCTTCTCTGGACTTGCTATATCTCAACCTGTACTGACCTCTGGCTTGCTACGCTGGACTTGCTATATCTCAACCTGTACTGACCTCTGGCTTGCTTCGCTGGACTTGTATAATCTCAGGTACTGACCTCTGGCTTGTTATACTGGACTTGCATCATCTCAGCCTGCCCTGACCTCTGGCTTGTTATACTGGACTTGCATCATCTCAGCCTGCCCTGACCTCTGGCTTGTTATACTGGACTTGCATCATCTCAGCCTGCCCTGACCTCTGGCTTGTTATACTGGACTTGCATCATCTCAGCCTGCCCTGACCTCTGGCTTGTTATACTGGACTTGCATCATCTCAGCCTGCCCTGACCTCTGGCTTGTTATACTGGACTTGCATCATCTCAGCCTGCCCTGACCTCTGGCTTGTTATACTGGACTTGCATCATCTCAGCCTGCCCTGACCTCTGGCTTGTTATACTGGACTTGCATTATCTTAATAAAGCTATCCTTGGCCTATCTACTGATTCCCTGCATTCTGGGATCCATATTCGCTGTTCTTAGAGTATATAGCTTCCTGCTAATCTCTGGGTGGCTCCTCCCACCCAGAGATAGGCATCAGTAAGCTTACATCCTTAAAGTAACAACTGAGCCACAAAATTGTTATGGAACCCGCGGGGTTACTCGAAGCCTTAAATACCCTGGGTAGTCGGATAGCTGCTCTCACTGCTTCTGTACAGGATTTACAGGCCAACCAAACACATCTCCAACAGCAACTACAGGACCTTCAACCAAGTTTAACTCAAGCAGCAGGTGGTTCTACACCACCCCTTCCTAGCCTTGAGATGAACTCCGCTCCAGAACCTCGTGTTCCCCTGCCTGAAAGATTTTATGGGGATAGAGCCCGGTACAGGTCCTTCATCACGGCTTGTGAGTTACTGTTCTCAATCAACCCACGTACCTATGCCTCTGACTTCACCAAAGTACGTACTACCATCACATTGTTAGGAGGAGAACCACAGGGCTGGTCCCATCACCTCTTACAGACCAACAGTCCTGTATTAACTACATGGCAGGCTTTCCGGCAGGCTATGGATGCATTATACGATGACCCTTTTAAAACGGCCTCAGCTCAAGTAGCACTAAGGTCCCTAACTCAAGGGAGACGCCCAGTTGAGGACTACGTTGCTGACTTTCGTCGTCTGTCAATTGATTCAAAGTGGAATGAAGCTGCACTCATGGATCAATTTCGTCTAGGCCTATCTGAAAGCCTGAAGGACGAACTGGTTAGAGTACCTATACCAGTTACACTAGACGAGATCACTCATCTCTCCATACAAATTGACCGCCGCTTGAGAGAACGGCGGCGTGAACGCTCTGCCACTTCTTCTCCTCCCCATCGTACTCCAGCTTCATCTCAACCACCTGCTACTGTCACCACCACAGAGGAGCCTATGCAGCTGGGTGTTCTACGGGGACCTCTATCTAAAGCCGAACGAGACCGTAGACGCCTCCTAAATCTTTGCCTCTATTGCGGAAAAGGGGGTCACCATCTCAAGACCTGTGATACCAGACCACGGCCTTCCCAAGGTAGGCATTTTTTACCTGCAACATCTTCCGCTCCTATTCTGTTGCCCACTTCTTCTTACATATCCCTCTCTGTTATTCTACAGTGGAACACACAGCAGAGTGAGGTGTCGGCCATCATAGATTCCGGCGCCAGTAGTTGTTTCCTGAGCCAGGAGACAGCTTTATCCTTGGGCATACCCGTCAAACGCAAAACCCAACCGTTCACACTTCAGATGGCAGATGCAAGCTACCTACAGTCAGGTCCCATTCTTTATGAGACTTTACCTCTGTATCTTCTCACTGCTGTAAATCATAGAGAAGAGATTAAATTTGAAGTTGTTCCATCTCTTTTGTTTCCTCTTATTTTGGGTCTTCCATGGCTACAAATTCACGACCCCCATATTGAGTGGTCTTCCAAGACGGTAACCTTTCTTTCCACCCACTGTAGAGAAAAATGTCTTATCAAAACAGAGCCTAAACTGTTGACCTGTGTTACAACGCCAACCATACCCATGGTCTATCAGGACTTCTCAGATGTGTTTGATAAAAAAGGGGCTGACCTTCTTCCACCTCATAGACCGTATGATTGTCCTATCGAACTTCTCTCTGGATCTACTATCCCCTATGGACATATATATCCTCTATCCGGACCAGAACTGCAACATCTTAGAGAGTACATCTCTGAAAATCTGGAGAAAGGATTTATTCGACCTTCCACTTCTCCAGCTGGAGCCGGGATTTTCTTTGTACCCAAGAAAGACGGTGGTCTGCGCCCCTGCGTAGACTATCGGGAACTCAATGCCATTACCATTAAAAACCGCTATCCGTTACCACTGATCCCAGAATTGTTTGAACGCATGTCAACCGCAAAGATCTTCTCAAAAATCGACCTGCGAGGAGCATATAACCTGGTTCGCATCCGCAAGGGAGACGAATGGAAGACCGCCTTCCGAACCAGATATGGACACTTTGAATACACCGTGATGCCCTTCGGGTTATGTAATGCTCCTGCAACGTTTCAGCATTTTGTAAATGATGTTTTTCGGGATCTTCTGGATCAGTTTGTTGTCATTTACTTAGACGACATTCTTGTCTTCTCACATTCACTACAGGAACATCGCAGTCATGTCAGGAGAGTGTTAACTAGGCTTCGTACACATGGTTTGTACGCTAAATTGGAGAAATGTTCTTTCGAAGTGTCTAAGATCGAATTCCTAGGTTTCCTTGTCTCCCCAGGGCAGTTAGAGATGGATCCTCGTAAGATAACAGCTATACTGAAGTGGCCCATACCATCTGACAAGAAGGCAATTCAGAGGTTCATTGGTTTTGCCAACTTCTACCGACGCTTTATCCGGGATTTCTCAAAATGTATTTCACCACTCACATGTTTAACCAAGAAGGATGCCAGTTTTCAGTGGACTCCTGAAGCCCAACAGGCTTTTGACCGTTTAAAACTTCACTTTACGCAAGCACCTATTCTTCAACAACCTGATGTCAATAAACCTTTCTTTTTAGAAGTTGATGCTTCTAATATCGCTACAGGGGCAGTACTGTCGCAACATATGGGCATTAAAGATCGTTTACATCCAGTAGCCTTCTACTCCAGGCGGCTCACACCTGCCGAACAAAATTATGATGTGGGAGACAAGGAATTGCTCTCTATTAAATGCGCTTTGGAGGAGTGGAGACACTTATTAGAGGGTTCAGAGTACCCTATTACAATATATACAGATCACAGGAATCTAGAATATCTCCAATCAGCCCGTAGATTACGACCTCGTCAAGCCAGATGGGCAATGTTTTTTGCACGATTCCAACTACACATCACCTACAGACCGGGCTCAAAAAATTTGAAAGCAGATGCTTTGTCCAGGATGTATACGGTACCTTCCAATACTACTGCACTCCCTGATACAATTTTGCAACCACGTCAATTCCTCCTTGTCACCACCAACTTACTGGAACGTATCAAACAAGCCACCACTCCTTCTCCTCGTTTGATACAACTATACGCCTTAACCTTCACTGATGGCCTATTGTATAAGCAAGATACAGTTTTTGTCCCTGAATCTGTCCGTCAAGAGACTCTTCACCAGTTTCACGATCTTCCTGTTGCAGGCCACGGGGGAATCCAAAAGACCTTAGAAGCCATTCAGCGGTATTTCTGGTGGCCAAACTTAAAGCAGGACGTCAATCACTACGTATCCTCTTGTGACACTTGTGCCAGAGCTAAAAGCCAACACGCCAAACCATCCGGTTTGCTCCATCCTTTACCCATACCTTCTGGTCCTTGGAGAGATGTAACAATTGATTTCATTGTGGATTTACCAGGTTCAAACCAACATAATACCATTATGGTCGTAGTAGACCGATTTACCAAGATGGCTCATTTTATCCCAAGCAAAGGTCTACCTTCAGCCAGCCGAACCGCTTCTTTGTATCTGCAGGAAATCTTCCGTCTTCATGGAGTACCACAATCCATTACTTCAGACAGAGGTTCCCAATTCACATCAAAATTCTGGAGAGCATTTTGTGCCGGTCTTCAAATTACCAGTAACCTATCTTCAGGATATCACCCACAAACAAATGGGCAGACAGAAAGGACCAATCAGACTTTGGAACAGTATTTACGTTGCTTCTCTTCTCACTTACAAGATAATTGGTACCACCTACTCCCCATGGCAGAATTTGCTTATAATAATCATTATCACAGTACCTTAAAAAACTCTCCTTTCTTGGCCAACTATGGTTACCACCCGGCAGCTCTACCAGGACTCATTCCCATCACTCCAGTCCCAGAGGCTAATCAACGAATACAACAATTACAGCAATCTCATCATGTGTTAAGTCAAATTCTGAGATCTGCACAGCAAGACTATAAACATTATGCTGATAAACACCGACAGAGAGGACCTGAACTACAAATTGGGGATAAAGTATGGCTGTCCTCTTCACATGTTCGCCTTTCTTGTCCCACCAAAAAATTGGGACCTCGCTTCTTGGGACCTTTTTCTATCACTCAAGTCATTAATCCAGTAGCATATCGCCTGGCACTACCTTCCTCATTCCGGATCCACCCAACGTTCCACATCTCTCAATTGAAGAAATGGATTCCCAGCCCGTTTCCTGGTCGAGAACCTTCTAGACCTCCTCCTGTTTCTATTACCGATCCTGATGAGTTCGAGGTCAAAGAGATTCTAGACTCTCGTTTTCGTCGGGGCCGTTTGGAATACCTGGTACATTGGAAGGGGTACGGCCCAGAAGACCGCTCCTGGGAACCCGCAGGCAACTTCAACACCATGGCCTGTATTCGTAACTTTCATCAGAAGCATCCAGACCGACCTGCTGACCTGACCACCCGGAGGTTGGTCGTAAAGGGGGGGAACTGTCAGGTCCCTCGCCCTCGCCGTCCTTGCCAGTAGCTCTACTGGCTTCAGGACGGCTGGGCGCATGCGCGCGTCCTCGCGCATGCGCAGTTGCAAGGCCTGACGTCGGTCGTCGCACCGACGTCACTCCTTGGGCGCCCGGCGTTCTTTTTAAACTGGCGGCAACCGGGACTCGGCGCTCAGTTGTCGCTTGAGTCCCGGGCGGTTCACCTGCCGCAGTTTAGTGCTCTCAGCCTCTTCCTGCTTGCAGGCTCTGCATCCTTCTCCACAGCCAGCTTCTTCCAGCCAGCCTTTCTACTGCAGTCCTCCAGGCCAGCCAGCTTCTTCCAGCCAGCCTTTCTCCTGCAATCCTCCAGGCCAGCCAGCTTCTTCCAGCCAGCCTTTCTCCTGAGGTCCTCCATCCAACCTCCTCTGGCTTGTGTCTCTGGACTTGCATAATTTCAGGTACTGACCTCTGGCTTGCTTCTCTGGACTTGCTATATCTCAACCTGTACTGACCTCTGGCTTGCTACGCTGGACTTGCTATATCTCAACCTGTACTGACCTCTGGCTTGCTTCGCTGGACTTGTATAATCTCAGGTACTGACCTCTGGCTTGTTATACTGGACTTGCATCATCTCAGCCTGCCCTGACCTCTGGCTTGTTATACTGGACTTGCATCATCTCAGCCTGCCCTGACCTCTGGCTTGTTATACTGGACTTGCATCATCTCAGCCTGCCCTGACCTCTGGCTTGTTATACTGGACTTGCATCATCTCAGCCTGCCCTGACCTCTGGCTTGTTATACTGGACTTGCATCATCTCAGCCTGCCCTGACCTCTGGCTTGTTATACTGGACTTGCATCATCTCAGCCTGCCCTGACCTCTGGCTTGTTATACTGGACTTGCATCATCTCAGCCTGCCCTGACCTCTGGCTTGTTATACTGGACTTGCATTATCTTAATAAAGCTATCCTTGGCCTATCTACTGATTCCCTGCATTCTGGGATCCATATTCGCTGTTCTTAGAGTATATAGCTTCCTGCTAATCTCTGGGTGGCTCCTCCCACCCAGAGATAGGCATCAGTAAGCTTACATCCTTACAAAAAGCCCCATTTAAATCATATTTGTCCCCTATGGTGCAGATGGTTTGTTCCAGAGTTGACGCTGTTAGTCTTCTTGAATACGACAATATGTTCCTTATCTCTGTTCCTACTTTCCTGGTTTGTTCCCCTTCCTTTCCATGCCTCATTTGCATCCCATTTTCTATGTCAATTTTCCATGTCAACCCCCCAGACAGCATATCAGTGCTCATCTTTAGAGATAAGCAGCTAACGTAAAGTGTTTTTTGGAGCCAGTAAGGCTCTGGATAATAGCCTATGGCTAATTCAACCCTTCAACGATCAACTCCATGAAAATACAATGGAATAAAATAACAAGGGTGGGATACAATAGATTACTTTGCAAGTCCAATTCCCATTCTCCATTGTTCTAACCCCTTCACTGCCATGGTCATCGTCACTAAATGCTGCAGGGGAAACCATAGGATGTTCATTTTAATTTCTACAAAGCCAAAAACAATATGTTGTGCTTAAACAAGACCACATCATATTTATCATGCATGATTAATCCCCTATTTGCAAAGCAAAATGCTAACTTAGGCCTTGTCTTCAGCACACAAAGGGTGAATCAGTAACAACCTGCATATGTGGAAAAAACAAGCTCTTCTGCTTACTGCTATTCCACTGAGGAATGGCATGGTGAATTTTCAGCAGTCCATGTAATGGAACATTAGTTTTCTGATGCAAAAAATAAGGAGTATGGATTTAATTAATAGAGTAAGAAGCTGATGTACTAAGAGGAACTAAAGTAATTCTGGAGCAAATCAACTGCATCACAGGAGAAACACATTTAAACCCCTTGACCTACTTTAACCTCTTAGATGCTGGTGAGATTGCCAACATATATTGAAGCAATGTACTGGAGCTCCAAGGGGATAACAGCTCCATTTAAATTAATACAATGTTTCATTTGTCCCCAGTTTTGCAGATGGTTCACTCCAGACTTACTGCAGTTCTTCTTTAATACATAAAAGAGTCTCAAGAATCCCACAAAACTTTAAATAGACACTAAATTGTTTTAAATACGGAGCCAATAATGTAGGAAAATCAAAGGTTTGAGCTAATAGATATAATTAGGACTGATGTGATTGCAATGTCGGAGAGTTAAGGATAAAATATAGGAGGTTCTGACTGAATAAAACAAAAACCCAGGTACATTTATCCCAGGTGATGGAGGGGACCAGCACCAGAAATAATGTTTTACTAGCACTGAAATCAAGTAAAGAATTATACAAATAAACGCATGCAATATTGTTGGTTCTCAGTATAGATTACATAAACCTGCAATTAACCCTTTGAGTGCCAGAGGGGTATGCAACACATTGCTTTGCATACCCCTCTGGCACTGATAGGGTTAATAAAATAATTACAGCGATAAATACATTAAACCGAAGAGTGCAATGTACACATCACCATACAACTGCAACAAATGAGATGCTCTGATGTATTATGTCAGCAACAAGCCATGAAACAGCAAAATAAATAAAAATAATACAAATAAAATAATAATAAATATAGCTTGGGAATGCTCCTATTAGGTAGATACACATATCAATTTGTGAGGGAAATACACAGTCCATATGTATGACTAGGAGGACATATAGCCTTGCACTATGCTTTTTGATAGGGTGGATACACACAATTGTGTTAATCACAGATGGATAGAAGGATGGGAGAATTTGCACAGTGCCATATATATATAATATACATTATTTAATGATGTCCCAACACTGTACAATGGGCCTTATGTATTGTGGAGTAATTCTGGGGCAAACCATCTGTACTATAGGGCAAAAATAAACATTAACGTTAATTTACATTGTATTTTAATACATTAGAATGTAGAGACGTCTCCAATGCATCTCTAGCAAGCAATGGGTTACGTTTTTTTGTTTGGGGAACATTTATTTATCTCAGATGGTGCAGCTGGTTTACTTCACAATTGCTCCAGTTTGATTTTATACGTGACGGCCATTATGCACCTAGGAAAGGGACCAGGTATCCCTGCACTGTGCCCTGTAAAGTGGGCTATACTGTCACATAGCTGGGATAATACACAGCCGTGCACGGAGAGGGGGAGGGCACACACATAGCTTTACAATCCTGTGACAGTGACAGCCCCTGACTTCTCACTCTTAGTGCTGCATCTGCTACATGAAAGCCTATAATAGGTTCTGGATCCGGCCCGCACTGATGTTTCCAGTGCCGCAGTCATTCCTTTAGGTTTTGCCTTGGAACGCACCCTGCTACCTCATGTCACCCTCTCTTCATATGTAGGTGTGCAGCCTAATGTTCCGTTTCTGCCCATGTGGTTGAATTCTTAAGTAGATGCCATACTTTTGGGGTACACTCTGATGTTCTCTACAGCCACTTTATACCTGATCCGATGGTTGATTTGCTCCTGTCTCTCTCCCCTTATCAAAAGCTGATTGCCACCCGTCATTGAGGCTGATGTACTGTAATGAATTAAAGGGCGTCTGGAGTAAACCAACTACACCACAGGGGACAACTAAAAAAATCCTTAAACGATCACTGATTTAAAATGGTTCTTTAACCCCGTAGATGACTATTAAGGTCTCCGATGTATTGCTCCACAATGCGTTAGAGACTTATTTAGCATTCAAGGGGTTACAGCTCCATTGCTATCAGTTGGCATATTGATTTGCCCCATTGGTGCAGTTGATTTGCTCAGAAATTACTCCAGTTTGTATTGCTGCATCAGCCTCCTTAGTATGAGGGACTTGCTGCCCCTTTGCCCTTCTCTGACTTTTTACCTCCACCCTATCCCTCTTACCTGGGGCCGCCATGACGTGCCCCAGCCGGTGATGTTCCAGCACTGCTGGGGCCTGGGAGCTGTCCACGGCTTGGTGCTGAACCCGCGGGCCCGGGACTAGTAGGAGGCTGATGCTGCCCGGCACCCCCTCCTCCCTCTCCAGCCTCCAAGCTGGCCTCGTTTCCCATGCCGCAGTAGGTGTGTAGGGAGAGGGGGAGAGGGCAGGACGTGAGCGGCGAGAGGAGCTATAGAAACACCGGAGAGAACAGGAGGAAGAGAGCGAGGGCTTCACTCAGTGACAAGATCCTCCGCCATCACCACCTCCCCCTGCGCGTTCTCGACTCAGCTTCTCCAGAGGCACGTTCACATCGCTGTGCCCGTTCCCAAAGTTTGACGTGCACCCGCTCGCTCTATAGTAACGAGCAGGGTCAGTTAGTCTTTCTCTGTGATGTGGGCATAACACACATAGGCAATACACTGACAGGCATATAACATACCATACACAGATATCCACTGCGCGCATACATCCACATTATAGACATTACACACAAGGTACAAAGATTACACACACTGAGCGCAGACACCACACACACACACACACACACACCATAGACATTACACAGACGGGTATATAACATACTACACACAGATATTACACACTGCGCACATACAACACACACACACACCATAGACATCCACATTATAGACATTACACACAAGGGACACAGATTACACACACACACTGAGCACAGACGCTACACACACCATAGGCATTACACAGACAGGAATATAACAGATATTACACACAGTGCACAGACTTCACACACACACACCATAGACATTACACAGACAACCACATTATAGACATTACACACACAAAACACAGAATACATACATGGAGCACAAACAGCACACACAGACACATTGTACACAGACTTTACAGACGCACACACTCTGCACACAACATTGCATACACTACATAGACATTACACAGACACACACTGAACACAAACCTTACACACGCCACATATATGTTAGACAGGCACACACTTATTACAGATATTACATACACCCACTGCACACATCAGTTACTTACAGTGCTCATAGACTTTACCCACACTGCACGTTAGTTAAACACACTGCACACGGATATTACAAACACTGCATGTTGATGTTACACTGCACACATACATTACAAACGCATTGTAGACATTACAGACAAACACTGCACACAGATATGATTTTCACCATAGACATTACTCAAACTGCACACAGATATTACACACACACTGCAAATTGACTATACACTGCACACAGACATTACACGCACATTGTAGACATTATAACCATGACACACATACATCACACACACATTGTAGACATTATACACAGAGCACACATACATTACAGACATTATACACACAGCACACAGACATCACACACCATATACATTACACACAAACAGCACTCACAAATTACTCAAAAAATCATGCATTCATTTTCAGTCTACCCCTCTAATTTGGGATGCTCTTTCTGTCTTCGTTCGCCAATTGTCCACACTCATCCCTTTCAAGCATCTCTTAAAAGACCACCTGCTGGAGGAGGCATTTCAGTAACCATATTCACATTGTGCATACTGACATTCACATAAGTCATTCTGCACTTTGTTTACAAGAGCCTTGTATCTGCATTTATCATCCTCATTCTACTGTCTCTGTACGTTGTCATGATTACTAATTCGATTGTAAGCTGTTTGGGAGAGGTTCTCCTTGCAAAGCATGATTGACTTTGCAGCACCTTCCCCCTCTTAGTAGTTCAATGACCACATTTTAGCCTAATGCTCTTATACCCTTTTTACTTTTTTGTATTGGACTATTAATTTCTGTAAAGCTCTTTGTGCATGTATGGAGCCTAATAAAGATGCATATATATATATATATATATATATACACACACACACACACACACACACACACACACACATTGCACATAGATATGCAAACACATAATCATTACATGTAGCACACACAACAGACATTACACATAAACTCACTGTGCACAGACATACACTGCACATACGCTTTACTGCACACAGCCTGCACACAACACACTGCACACATACATATATTACACACACTATGCTGTGACCTCACACACAACCTCCATAAACATTACACATATACGCACTGCACAGAGACTTTATAAATTGTACACAGAGATTACACACCCACATAACATATGCATTACACACTGCAAACAGACATTACAGAAACCACAGACACTGCACATAGACATGACACACACTGCACCCAGACATTATACACACATTGCACATATAGGGCTGGAGTCAAACGCAAGAGATAAAGGTTACCTCCCATTTTATCAAACATTTTCTTGTTGAAGTCTATGGGGAAACCTGGAGATAAAAGCAGAGCTAAAATTAGCACCTGCATTTGAATCCAGCCCATACATTACATTCAAAGATCATAGATATTGCACACACTGTACACTGTCATTACACATATACACCAAAGACATTACATGGAGACACACACACACTGTACAAAGACATTACACACAGTGCCCATAGTCATTACACACACTGTTCACAGATTTTACACACACACCATAGACTTTAACCCCTTAAGGACCGGCGCGCGCACGCGCGGCCGGCACTTGCGGACCACGGGGCATTTTTTTTTTATTAGCGCTTCTGGTTCAGGACTTCCGGAGCGGCGTGCAGCCATGACGGGAGCCCTGAACGCTATGTCGTGCCAGGACCGTCATTGGTCCTTAAGTGCCGGACCGCCGTGATGGTCCTGGCACGGCAATGGTCCTTAAGGGGTTAAATACACACTGGACACATACATGCATCATAGACATTACACACACCGTGCACAGATGTTACACATAGATCATACACATTACATACACTGCACACAGATATATCACACACATACCCTGAACAGACATTGTGCTCACACATATACATTGCAAACGTTGCACACAGACATTACATCACCAACATTACACAAAGACACACAACTAACATTACACAAACACACACAAACACAGTAGATATTACAAACATACTGCATATATACATTACACACAATCCATAAACATTACACACACTGCACATAGATGTTACATATAAACCGTACACACAATCCATAAACATTACACACACGGCACATAAATATTACACACACAGCACATAGGTATTACACACATATTTGATAATGAGATAGCAATGTCAGTTTTTACAGTGTAATTTGTAATTTTAATATATATATAAATATATATATATGTGTGTGCATACATATATCTATTAATACTATTTTGTTAGTATCTCAAGTGCTAGAGGTATTTGTAATGCATTGCAGGGCAATTACTTGCAAATTCCATGGCATTGCTTTTTTACTTGATCAATAAAAAGGTAGAATCCTTTGACCCTCCTGGTTTTGAATCCTCTTTCTGATCTTCAGTTCTGTCAAACATGACAACATGTTTAACTATAATGACTGCCATTCTATTTGTCTCAGATTGTATATTACAATCTCTGTGTTCAACCTTAGCATACAAAATCATTGACTTGCCTTACCTAGTTCTGGCTCTCAGCAGTTGCAATGTATCATATGTACAGCTGAGAAGGGAACAGAGATAACACAAGCAGCTTGTAAAGTCACACTGTTACTAACAATGTTAGTGGCCTTGTACTCAGTATCTTACAAAGTAAAAACAACATCAAATAAAGCTGCACAAAAATATTGAACATAGTTCTTGTCTACTCCATAAAAAAGCTAGTTATTTCTTTATCGCAGAAACATTTTAATCCCAACTCATTGTGATGGCACTCAAAATGCAAAAAGATTAGAGAGGTGAACACAAGAATTGTCATGCCGGTTCTTGTGCTCATCTCCTCATTTTTAAAAAAGTTTATACAATAAAGGAATATCTATTTTATATACGGATATGGCAGAGACAAGAATTACATTCAATGGTTTGTGCAGCTGTTTGAAGTTGAATGTTTAATGGTGGACAGGGAGGCATCTCTCCAGCTAGCCCCAGTCAAAACACTGCAAGTTCTGCCTGAGACTGAAACTGATAAAGTGGTGAGTCAGATCCTCTTTTATCTAGAAATTGTGGAATGTTTTGGATGCATGATATATAGCAGTAGTTTGATGAAATAAAGCAAAAACACCTTCACTGTTAGAACTGCCATTTTCCAGTTTACAAAGAAAAATAAGTAACAATGATGTTACAATACATATGTACAGGGCTGGTGCAAGGATTTTTGTCTACATAGGCGAAGGTGCATTTTGATGCCCCCCCTGCCGCCAATCCACCAACCTCCTTCCGAGCCGGCCACAATCCCCCTTCCTCTGACCTTGCCACAATCCCCTGCCCCTTGTGCCCTACCCTAAAAATGGTCCTGGCACTCTTTTTATAAATTAACTTGTCTAGGGTCATATACACTTATGTATCCTGGACGTCATGCTAGACTGAAACATTTCTCCGTTTGTTCTCTGCAATCTAAAATACAGTCCTACATATGTTCTGAGGGAGCAGCCATTCCCACCCTTTCCACTGCTCCGTACGATTGTCAGTCAATGCATTACACCCATTTTGGTCCTCAAGAGGTAAACCAAGAGGAAAACACCAGCATGCTTCACGCGGCATCTCCGCGTGTGACGCGGTCCCGGCTGGAGCCTGTCATCATTGCAGGCAGTGGGCCGAACATAAAAAAAAAATCTTCCCTTTTCTGCGCCCCTTCGGTGCGGCACCCTAAGGCAGCTGCCTAAGCCGCCTTATGGTAGCGCCGGCCCTGCATATGTATAGGTAATATATATCTTATATGTCTGGGTTGTTTTCATATGTATCAGTACTGACCATGAGGCAGATGTATTAAAGGGATAGTAATACTTCAAAATGACTATCCCTTATATTGAAGCCCTTTAAAAACTGCCACCAGCGGCATCTCTCAAACCTTTATGGTCTGTGAGATAGCCGCTTTTAAACTTCGCTCCCCCTGCCTCTCCCCTGACGTCAGCGTTCTTGCTGCAGCAGGAAATCCGGACCCCGGTCCGGCGGAGGCTCTTAAGCAGAGCCGAGATCTCATTATGGAAAACAAGATTCTTCACTAAAACGGTCTTCTACGTGTTCTTGGTTACCAAGCACACGTAGAAGACTGTTTTAGTGAAGGTTCGTTTCTTCTATAACGAGATCTGGCTCTGCTGAAGAGCCTCCGCTTGATTCAATGAACGGATTCCCTGCTGTAGCAAGAACGCTGAAGTCAGGGGAGAGGCAGGGGTAGCAAAGTTAAAAAGCGGCTATCTCGCAAACCATAAAGGTTTGAGAGATGCCGCTGGTGGCATTTAATTCAGTTTTTAAAGGGCTTCAATATAAGGCATAGCAATTTTGCAGTATTACTATCCCTTTAAAGCTGAACTATCACCCGATAAAGTATCCCCCCAATTTAGTCATATAACGATATGTGTAGAAATAGTACTAATATCCAGCATAAGTACAATGTTATTCTGAAATCCTACTTCTTCTGAGACTGACAGCCAGGCTTCTTGCTATAGAGGCATCTGCGCACGTGCCATCAGTCCATTCCTGTTACCTTAATGTACAGCACAATGCCTCCTGGAGGAGACCTGGAAGGACAGCGCAGGAGCACTGATGTCTCTAAGCCAAGATGTCTGCGCTAACACCTGGCCGTCAGTCTCAGAAGAAGTAGGATTTCTTAATAACGCTGTACTGTGCTGGATAATACTACTATTGCAAAGTTTATCGCTGTATAAATAACAAGTGTAAAAGCCCGTGTGCACAGGCCATGGAGCAGTGAGGAAACAGCAGTATGCAGAGCAGGACCGGCCTCTTAACCCTTTGAGTGCTAGAGGGGTACACAATGCATTGTGTACCCCTCTGGCACTCAAAGGGTTAACATTACCCGGACCTGCTGTGTGTACTGCCGTTACCTCATTGCTCCACGCGATTGTGCCTCCTCACTCAAGAGAGTGGCCGAATGCGGGCAGTCTCTACTGTGCATGACTGCATCGTGACAAACTTTCTGGCCTTTTATTTTATAGAATCATTAGGGGGGACTTTATTTGGGGTTATAGTTCCCCTTTAGAACTGCAGCATCATTAAGACAAAACGAGTCCACCATATGGAGACAATTCCAATTTCCAGATGATTTAAATGGGGGATTTTAACCCCTTCAGTACTAGAGAGGTCTCCAACACACTATTTCCAATGATCCTAACTGTGCTTTAAACGCTAACATAAACAACAAAAACTGTTGCTTTTGGGCTCTAGAGAGGGGAACCACGTTAAACTGTTATTTATTTTCTGTTGAATTTGAGACTAACCGTTTGCGTGCCAGAGAGGTATCCAACACAAATATATATATGGAGGAGCACCTATGGTGAAAATTGTCCCAAGAGGCTTACCGATAAGGATTCTACCAGGTAAACATCTTAAAACCGAGGGTTTTATTGATAAATGGCACAATCTTTTGACAAAATGCTCTTTGAAACTTATGAATTTAATAATTGATGAAAGTAAGAAACAACTAACTGAGTTGAAAATGGAGTTGGAAAATAGCACTATTAATTTAACGTTATCAAGACCTGTCTGAATTTAATGATATTAATGACATTTTAAAATTAGAGATTGAAAAAATTCAGAAAGAAATCATGTTACGGAAAAAGAAGAAATATCTGAGAAACACTCAAGACTTTGCAACTAATAAGGTCTCTCATATTTTTAAGAACTATAAAAAACGTTATGGACAACCCCGATTTGACACTTCATATAGTAATAGCAGTGAGGAGTCTAGTTCCGATAATGATTCCTATATAGGAGTTGTAACACGGAGTGGAGGATTACAACATGGTGGGGATAATTTTTTAGACCCACGAGGGGGAAACCAAAAACCAGGAGAGGTAGGAGGAAGAGGAAAATACAAAAACAGGAATATAAACAAACAAGACAAAGAGAAGGATATAGTGATGACACAACTGTCACGGTTTTAAAGAACACTCAGACAATTTGGTAAGGTAAAATCAGCTTTATTAAAAATAATAATGGACACAGTATCCATTCACAGGTCCAGATCCGCACAGTGCCAATTTACTTCCAAATCTGACACAGGACAGGGTACAAATAAGCAAAACAGGTATAACATAGATATTATATGCAGGAACAGATGACAGGAAACTGGAATTGAACCTCAACGGTATCATCTAGGAAGTGGCCCACGAGCGGAGGTAGGTACTGCAGGGCAGAATCCCCAATAGAATTTGGTGACAAGTGTAAGGGCAATCGGAACACTGAGACGGAGCACGACCCTGGTAACAAGGAGGCACACAGACTGACTGTAGTCTGCCCTGGTAGGAGACTAGAAATCCAGGCAATATGACTAGCCCAGAGGACTAAGGTAGCCACAGGCAAAGTAGACCAGCACAGGCTACACTCAGGCAATACAGGCAAACGGAAACCACACTGACAGGTACAGGCTTATACTCCAGCGGTATAGGTAACCTTAGGCCGCACTGACAGGTACAGGCTTATACTCCAGCGGTATAGGTAACCTTAGGCCACACTGACAAGCACTGGCTCTGTCTCGATGGCAATATGGAACCAAAGGCAACGCTGACAGGCACAGGCTTACTCACGGCAGTATAGGCAACCGAAGGCAACACTGACAGACACAGGCTCTTTCTCTGGAGTTATATGTAACTGGAGGCACCACTGACAGACACAGGCTCTTTCTCTGGAGTTATATGTAACTGGAGGCACCACTGACAGACACAGGCTCTATCTCAGAGATAAACGTAACCGGAGGCAACACTGACAGACACAGGCTCTATCTCAGAGATAAACGTAACTGGAGGCAACACTGACAGGCACAGGCTTACTCTCGGGAGGCCGAGGTACCAACGGCAACACTGACAGGTACAGGCACACGCTCAGTTACTAGTGAGTCAGTGAGACTACGCAGAGAGCTCTATAAAGCTACCACTAGATCGGTACACAGAGAGCGATAGTAAGCCACAGCCTGGATCGGTATATAGATAGCGGGAGTCAGCCACAGCCTGGATCTGTACACAGAGAGCGATAGTCAGCCAAAGCCTGGATCGGTACACAGAGAGCGATAGTCACCCAAAGCCTGGATTGGTACACAGAGAGAGGTAGTCAGCCAAAGCCTGGATCTGTACACAGAGAGCGATAGTCAGCTACAATCTGGATCGGTACACAGAGAGTGGTAGTCAGACAGTCCAGGTTGGCAACGGTAGTACGGCAGCGAAGACAGGAGCAAGGTCAGGCAGAACCAGATCATACACGGAGCAGGATACACAGCAACAAACTTCAGGTCAGGAACACCACGAAAGGGCACCAAAGGTAGTCAGGACTGAGTATAAAAAGGCAACCACTGGGCGGAGCAAAACCCAGCAGCCAATAAGAATCCACCAGGCAATAGACAGGAAGTAGCAATATCGACAGAACATGAAATCACGGGCACCGTGATAACAACCTCCCGGTTAAGCTATGAACACTGTAAGGATAATACTTTGAATGTAAAGAGAGAAAAAGAAAATATCATAATAAATTTATCTGATTTCTCATTGACAGAGTCACACATGTCAGTATTAACAAAAGGATTCTCATTCTCACCTACATATTTAAGTGAAGAATTTGAAATCATTAAAGATTTACAGTTGTTCTCTAGGAAGATTCTATTACGTAGATTCTATCTTGGAAAGGATATAAAGTCTTAAGAGTCAGAAGCGATTGATATATTGGTGGAATTACTGGAGAACAACGAAGAGAATCTGTCTAATGATATCTCTGTGGATGATGAAGTTAGATATACAAATTTGAAACTAAAGAGTAAATTAATTCCACCTTTAAGTATTAACCCGTTTGTACAGAATTTTGTTGAAACAGTACAGGCAGATATACATCAATTGTATCCTAATTTACACTCGAGTTACAACCTTACCCGAGATGAAAATATAGCATTAGGGGACTTACAAAATAGAACTGAGATCATTATAAAGCCCTCAGATAAGGGTGGTAATATTGTCCTTATGAATGAACAACAGTATCTGAGGGAAGTTATGCGTCAACTCAGGAATTAAGACTGTTATCACCTTTTAGATCATGATCCAACACTTGAAATACAGAAGAAACTTAGGGTAATGCTGGAGATGACTTTGGGTGAGCGCCTCATATCTAACAGCAAATTTAAATATATGTGGGTGGAATTTCCCGGTGTACCCACATTGTATATGTTACCTAAAACACATAAATCTTTAAAACATCCTCCTGGACGTCCGGTGGTATCCAGCATCGGAGGTTTAACTGAATTCGTTGGGAGATATGTGGATGCTCACCTGAGGCCATTCATGAGAGTATTGCCCTCATACGTGGAAGATACTAGTGATGTTATAAATAGCCTTGTGGGTCTGGACGTGGGCAGTGACTCCTATCTGGTTACTCTAGATGTTGAGTCCCTGTACACGTCCATTCCCCACGAGATTGGTATGAGAGAATGTGCAGATTATTTGAGTACTTGGGATTTAGATTATGCACATCAAAATTAGTTCATTTTGGATTTATTGGATTTTGCGCTTAGAAATAATTATTTTTGTTTTGGGGATAAAGTCTATCTACAGTGTCGTGGTGTTGCCATGGGGGCGACGTGCACCCCGACCTATGCGTGTCTCCACCTAGGTTGGTGGGAGCAACATGTGGTGGTGGGCACGCGTGGGTTCGGGAAGCACGTTGCCTTGTGGCTCCGCTACATAGATGACATACTGATGGTGTGGGATGGACCCGAGGGGGAACTGGAGGAGTTTGTCAATACACTTAATCACAATGATTTAAACATACATTTAACTAAGCATGTTGATATAAAAGAGGTGGACTTCCTGGATCTTAGGATTTTTAAGGAAGGGAGTGTATTGAAGACGAGGGCATTCAAAAAACCCACATCATGTAATACAATTTTACACACAGATAGCCACCACTTACCGTCCCAAGTAAAAGGAATACCCTATGGGTAATATTTACGCCTTTGACGCAATTGTAGTGACATCAATGACTTTAAAATACAAGCACAAGAATTACTTTCTAGGTTACTGGAAAGAGGGTATAAAATAGGATTTTTTAAAAAAGGCTACCAACGAGCATTGTCTAGGGACAGAGACAGAATTTTATTTGGTAAAAAATAAGAAAAAGGAGACGATAATAGAGTATAATTTATTACACAATTTGGTCAGCATTGGAATTTATTACGAGCTATTTTAAGGAAACATTGGCATCTACTCACAGATGATAAAAAGTTAAGAGAAACAGTGGGAGATGATCCAGCATTAGTAGCTAAACGAGCTTCTAATATACGTGACAGATTGGTAAAAAGCCAATATGTGAGATCAGATTATAAGGATAGGTGGTTGAATAAAAATCTCGTTAAGGGAATGTATAAATGTGGTACCTGTACTGCTTGCAAATTTGTAAATCAAACAAAGAAAATTACTAATTATGAGAAGACAAAAGAATATGAAATTTCTAGCTTCATTAATTGCAAAACTGAGGGTGTTATATATGTTTTGAAATGTCCATGTAATATGTTAAATGTTGGTAAAACATCTAGACAACTGAGAAGAAGAATATTAGAACATAAGCGTGACATTGAAAAACAGAACATTGATAGTCAAGTTGCCTGACATTTTTTGGAATGTCAAAAAGGTGAAGTAAAAGGGTTACAAGTTGCTGGTATACACCATGTCAAAAGGGACATCAGATGTGGTGATCATGATAAAACTGTTTTACAAATTGAATCTAAATGGATATATACTTTGGGAACAGTATCTCCACAAGGTATTAATGAAGAGTTAAAATTTCATATGTTTTTGTAGGTTGTCTTACAATCCCTATATTCAAATTTATCTAGTTGGTATAATCGTCAAATATTAATGCCAATTTATTATTGTGTATATGTTTATATGTGTATATATGCCTACATGGGAATTTGTATAAGTATTATAATAAGAAATAAAAATATTTTTGTATAGAGTTTGATATAAGAATTATATGTAGGATGTGGTAGATAGACATTATGGAAATTCAAGAGTTAACATTGGGAGTAAGAGTATCCATTAATTAATTAACATGCACCTAAGAAGGACTGAGAATACTGAAGATAACTTCCGGTTGATCCATGTGTTTAAAAGAAGGATCTCTTGCAATCAAGTTTATTACTTGCCTTGAAAAGTCCTGTCAGTGGGACGAAACGCGTTGGCGAGATATGCCCTGTTTGGAAGTGGACTGGAGGAATACTTGATTGTTTAGGCGGTGTTTCCTATCTGAATGCAACTTAATCACAAACAGAAGTGAGATCAGTGTTGGCATGTTTGCCTGAGATTGAACTACAGCCTTTAAGTCACAGTGATGGAACATCGGCAAGACTCTCTGTAGCGATGAACAGATGTGGTAGATTCACCGAGACATGGAGGACGCCAGACTCAGCTGTATACACTGAATCTTAACTATTATCAATGTCATTAGTATTGGATATGTGAAAATGTTTGTGTGTTGCATATATTGATGATATGGATTCACTTATTCCACCTATAATATTGGGACATTACTAGTGATGAGCGAGCACCCCAATGCTCGGGTGTTCGGGTGCTCTGACCGAGCACCCCCTGAGGCTCGAGTGCTCGGCCGAGCACCCGAGCCCCATTGAAGTCAATGGGAGGACTCGAGCATTACACCAGGCACCCCCTGCTCTGATGAGGGGAGGGTGCCTGGTCTATAGGAAAAGGGCAGAAAAGGATGGAAACACCACAGAAATGGTTCAGGGACAGCATAGTGAGGATGTCTGGATGCATCTTGGACTCCAACATCGCTGCTGGGAACGATCTTTCGCCCGTAGTACGCCATTTTTACAGACTGACCATAAAACACACAAAAAGGAAAATAAAAACGACTTTAGGCGAAAAATTGTTACCAAACAATATTTGCTGTATATTTACTTGTATATCATCTGCAAATTCTCCCAAAAAATTTCCTTGATTTTCTGAAGTGAGGCCATGATTAAGAGGGAAACGTGCGCAGAGGCAAATTCTCCCAAAAATTTCCTTGATTTTCAGAACTGAGGCCATGATTAAGAGGGAAACGTGCGCAGAGGCAAATTCTCCCAAAAATTTCCTTGATTTTCAGAACTGAGGCCATGATTAAGAGGGAAACGTGCGCAGAGGCAAATTATCCCAAAAATTTCCTTGATTTTCAGAACTGAGGCCATGATTAAGAGGGAAACGTGCGCAGAGGCAAATTATCCCAAAAATTTCCTTGATTTTCAGAACTGAGGCCATGATTAAGAGGGAAACGTGCGCAGAGGCAAATTCTCCCAAAAATTTCCTTGATTTTCAGAACTGAGGCCATGATTAAGAGGGAAACGTGCGCAGAGGCAAATTCTCCCAAAAATTTCCTTGATTTTAAGAACTGAGGCCATGATTAAGAGGGAAACGTGCGCTGAGCTGACCATCTAAAACATTATGGGTGAGGGTCTGCTGCAGAGCTGACCATCCTAAACATTATATGCGAAGGCCCGCTAGTGAGCTGACGCTATAAAACATTATATGAGAGGGCCCGCTAGAGAGCTGACCCAATAAAACATTATATGAGAAGGCCCGCTGGTGAGCTTACCTATATAAAAATTGTCAAACAGGGCCCGCTGGTGAGCTGGCCCTATATAAAAATTATATCACAGGGCCCGCTGGTGAGCTGGCCCTATATAAAAATTATATCACAGGGCCCGCTGGTGAGCTGGCCCTATATAAAAATTATAGCACAGGGCATATGGAAGAGGAGGAGGAGGATGAGAAGATTAAGAGTCAACCATATACCCGTTTTTTGGGTGGAAGGGGTGAATGGGAATACAGAGTATTCACATCATTGTAAATAACATATATAAAGTGAGTTTATGTTCCCCCGCGGCTTTCCTCCAGTGGAGTGGAGAAGTCAGGGGAAATCCAGGCCTTGTTCATTTTTATAAGTGTCAACCTATCAGCATTGTCGGTGGAAAGGCGGATACGCTTATCTGTTATGATGCCACCAGCAGCACTAAATACCCGCTCAGACAGAACGCTGGCGGCAGGGCAGGCCAGCACCTCCAAGGCGTAGAGTGCCAGTTCATACCACGTGTCCAGCTTGGACACCCAGTAGTTGTAAGGCACAGAGGGATCATTGAGGATGCTGACACGGTCTGCTACGTACTCCTTCACCATCTTCCAAAACTTTTCCCTCCTTGTGACACTAGGCTGCGCATCAGGGTGAGGGTGCTGGCGGGGTGTCATGAAGGTGTCCCACGCCTTGGAGAGTGTTGCCCTGCCTTTGTCGGAACTGCTGTGTGCTCCCCTTTTCTCCCCTTCTCTGTTGGCCAAGGTAGCACGTACTCTGCCGCCAGCGTTGTCAGATGGAAAATTTTGGAGCAATTTTTCAACAAGAACCTTCTGGTATTGCACCATTTTGCTTGTCCTCTCCACCGGAGGAATGAGAGATGAGAAATTCTCTTTGTAGCGGGGGTCCAGAAGGGTGAACACCCAGTAATCCGTGTTGTTTAAAATGCGTATAACGCGTGGGTCACGGGAAAGGCAGCCTAACATAAAGTCAGCCATGTGTGCCAGAGTACCAACAGTCAAGATTTCGCTGTCCTCACCAGGAGGATGACTCTCAATATCCTCATCCTCTTCCTCCTCTTCTGCCCACCCACGCTGAAGAGATGGAACTAAAGTTCCATGGCTACCCTCTGTAGCGGAGGCAACCGTGTCTTCCTCCTCCTCCTCCTCCTCCGCCTCCTCCAATTGTCGCTGAGAAGACGAAGTGAGGGTGCTCTGGCTATCACCTTGTGTAAGCTCTTCCTCCCCCATTTCCACCTCTTCCACATGCAAAGCGTCGGTTTTAATTGTGAGCAGCGAGCGTTTCATTAGACACAGAAGTGGGATGGTTACACTGATAATAGCGTTATCGCCGCTCACCATCTGTGTTGATTCCTCAAAATTGCGTAAAACCTCGCAGAGGTCTGACATCCATTCCCACTCCTCACTTCTGATTACAGGAAGTTGAACGGAGAGGCGACGACCGTGTAACAGCTGGTACTCCACTACTGCCCTCTGCTGCTCACAAAGCCGGGCCAACATGTGGAAGGTGGAGTTCCAGCGCGTGCTCACGTCACACAGCAGCCGGTGAGCTGGCAATTGTAAGCGCTGCTGCAGCTTCAACAGGCCGGCCGAAGCTGTAGATGACTTACGGAAATGTGCACACACGCGGCGCACCTTGGTCAAGAGATCATGCACATTGGGGTAGGTTTTTAGAAATCGCTGCACCACTAAATTAAATACATGCGCTAGGCATGGTACGTGTGTGAGCTTGCCGAGCTCCAAAGCCGCCACCAAGTTACGCCCATTATCACACACAACCATGCCTGGTTGCAGGTTGAGTGGCGAGAGCCACTGCTCGGTCTGGTGACTAATCCCCTGCAACAGCTCTGAGGCCGTGTGCTGTTTGTCCCCAAGGCAGATCAGCTTCAGCACGGCCTGTTGACGCTTCCCCACTGCAGTGCTACACTGCTTCCAGCTACTGGCTGATGGGGGAGTGGCGCTGCGTGTAGAGAATTCGGAGGTGGAAACGGAGGAGGAGGAGCCAATAACGTAGGTGCTGGCGGAAACCCTGATGGAGGTAGGGCCCGCAATCCTCGGCATGGGTAGCACCCGTGCCATCCCAGGGTCCGAGTCGCTCCCAGCCTCCACGACATTCACCCAGTGTGCCGTCAGGGAAATGTAGCGTCCCTGGCCACAAGCACTTGTCCATGTGTCAGTCGTTAAGTGGACCTTCCCAGTAACTGCGTTGGTCAGGGCACGGGTGATGTTACGGGACACATGGTGGTGTAATGCGGGGATGGCACACCGGGAAAAGTAGTGGCGGCTGGGGACCGCGTACCGAGGGACAGCTGCTGCCATCAGGCTGCGGAAGGACTCAGTGTCCACAAGCCTAAATGGCAGCATTTCGATGGCCAGTAATTTGGAAAGGTGTGAGGTTAGTGCTATGGCCTGTGGGTGGGTGGCTGGGTACTTTCTCTTGCGCTCAAATGCCTGGGGTAACGACATTTGGACGCTGTGCTGGGACAGGGAAGTGGATGTGGTCGCTGATGGTGCTTCAGATGCTACAGGTGCAGGGCGGGAGGTATGCGGGCCTGCGCCTTCGACAGGCGATTGGCCGGCACCGAAAACAGGGGAAGAGGAGGCAGTGGTGTGGCCTGCAGACACAGATGGGCGATCCAGGCATTCCTCCCACTTACTACGGTGCTTGGATGCCATGTGTCGGATCATGCTGGTGGTGGTGAGGTTTCTAGTGTTCATGCCTCGGCTCATTCTGGTGTGGCACAGGTTGCAAACTACAATTCTTTTGTCGTCCGCACTTTCCTTAAAAAAACGCCATACCGCGGAACACCTACCCTTTGGCAAGGTAGATTTACGCAAGGGGGTGCTCCGTGGAACATTTGCGGGCCGGTTTGGTGCGGTCCGCCTTCTTTCTGTAGCCACACCACTGCCTCTTCCAGCCTGTTGCGGTGCTGCAGATGGCTCACCCTCAGGACTGCTGTCATCGCTCGGCTCTACACCTTCCCAGGTGGGGTCAGTCACCTCATCGTCCACCAAGTCCTCCTCCACTTCCTCACTCTGATCATCCTCCTCAAGTCTTGATCCCACCACATACTCAGTCATTGACAACTGTATAACATTCTCCTCAACAAGGTCTTGAGACGGAAATAGTGGTTGATTTAATGGCAACTGTGTCTCATCATCATCATCATCATCCACTACTTCCTTTGACCTTAAATGCCGTTCACATCTGTCATCTTCTTGTGATTGGGTAGCCTCTAGAGGTTGTGAATCAGGGCACAAGATGTCATGTTCCTCTGCAAGCGTGCTTGGAGAGAGGGTCAAATGAAGGATTGGTGATGAGACGAGCTCCTCACTATATCCCAGTGTGGGATCACTTCTTTGACCAGACCGTGTATGGTGGGAGGAAGGATGATCAGAGTGAGGATTATGTTGACCAGACTCTTGGCTACTGAGAGTGGACTTGGTGGAAGACAGGGTGGTGCTTAACCGACTGGAAGCAGTATCAGCTGTCATCCAACCGACCACCTGTTCGCAGTGGTCGGACCTCGAGAGTGATGTCCTGCGACGCCCTGTAAAATTACACATGAAGCTAGGTATGGTGGATGTCTTTCTTTCTTGTGCTCTGGCACCAGGCACAGTTTCTCCGCGTCCTGACCCGCGCCCTGAACTATCAGGATCACGTCCACTTCCCCGTCCCTTTTTACCCGCCTTCTTCATCTTACACGGAATATGTGACTTTAATATTTGAGTTTGAAAACTTAACAGTATTTCTTACTATTCTGCAACTGTGCAGAGTACACAGAATAGGCTGCTAAACGGCGGTGACACACACTGAATGGAATATGTGACTTTAATATTTGAGTTTGAAAACTTAACAGTATTTCTTACTATTCTGCAACTGTGCAGAGTACACAGAATAGGCTGCTAAACTGCGGTGACACACACTGAATGGAATAAGTGACTTTAATATTTGAGTTTGAAAACTTAACAGTATTTCTTACTATTCTGCAACTCTGCAGAGTACACAGAATAGGCTGCTAAACTGCGGTGACACACACTGAATGGAATAAGTGACTTTAATATTTGAGTTTGAAAACTTAACAGTATTTCTTACTATTCTGCAACTGTGCAGAGTACACAGAATAGGCTGCTAAACGGCGGTGACACACACTGAATGGAATATGTGACTTTAATATTTGAGTTTGAAAACTTAACAGTATTTCTTACTATTCTGCAACTCTGCAGAGTACACAGAATAGGCTGCTAAACGGCGGTGACACACACTGAATGGAATATGTGACTTTAATATTTCAGTTTGAAAACTTAACAGTATTTCTTACTATTCTGCAACTCTGCAGAGTACACAGAATAGGCTGCTAAACGGTGGTGACACACACTGAATGGAATATGTGACTTTAATATTTGAGTTTGAAAACTTAACAGTATTTCTTACTATTCTGCAACTGTGCAGAGTACACAGAATAGGCTGCTAAACGGCGGTGACACACACTGAATGGAATATGTGACTTTAATATTTGAGTTTGAAAACTTAACAGTATTTCTTACTATTCTGCAACTGTGCAGAGTACACAGAATAGGCTGCTAAACGGCGGTGACACACACTGAATGGAATATGTGACTTTAATATTTCAGTTTGAAAACTTAACAGTATTTCTTACTATTCTGCAACTGTGCAGAGTACACAGAATAGGCTGCTAAACGGCGGTGACACACACTGAATGGAATATGTGACTTTAATATTTGAGTTTGAAGACTTAACAGTATTTCTTCCTATTCTGCAACTCTGCACAGTACACAGAATGTGCTGCTAAACTGCGGCGAAGCACACTGAATGGAATATGTGACTTTGATATTTTAGTTTGAAGACTTAACAGTATTTCTTCCTATTCTGCAACTCTGCACAGTACACAGAATGTGCTGCTAAACTGCTGCGAAGCACACTGAATGGAATATGTGACTTTGATATTTGAGTTTGAAGACTTAACAGTATTTCTTCCTATTCTGCAACTCTGCACAGTACACAGAATGTGCTGCTAAACTGCGGCGACGCACACTGAATGGAATATGTGACTTTGATATTTTAGTTTGAAGACTTAACAGAATGTGCTCTAATCTGCAACTTTGCACACTAAACAGAATGTGCTCTAATCTGCAACTTTGCACACTAAACAGAATGTGCTCTAATCTGCAACTTTGCACACTAAACAGAATGTGCTCTAATCTGCAACTGTGCACACTAAACAGAATGTGCTCTAATCTGCAACTTTTCACACTAAACAGAATATTTTTTTTTTTTTTTTTTTCCCCCCACACAAAATAACCTGCTGCCCCCACACACAGTAGTCCTAAAAAGGACTTTTGGTTCTTTTTTTTCACAATTTTGGTTTTTTTCCTCCCTACACTGCCTTTCCCTTCCTATCCTCAGCTCTCCCTGGCTAAGACTGAGCCGAACTCGATGGTCAGGTGCTATACAGCACCTGACCACGGGTTCTGGCCAGCCAATCAGTGTAATGCAAGCAGCCAACATGGCTGCTGGCATTACACCGATGTCAGAGCCTCCCTGCACGTTTATTGGCTGCGCAGCAGCCGCAAAACGTGCGGGGAGGAGACCCGAACATGGCGGGCGAGCACATGCGGTACTCGTACGAGTACCGCCATGTGCCGAGCAGAGCGATGCTCGAGCCGATCCGAGCATCGGCCGAGCATGCTCGCTCAACACTAGACATTACCTAATTTGACATCTGGGATTATATCTACATGACTGATTTGGAACAGGACATGTTTAGAAACATTCACTCCCTGTACTCTGGAATTATTTGAACTACATGAAAAACGTTTGGTGCATATGGAATCGTTTAGATCTTTGCCAGCATATGATAGAGTTATTAGTGTTTACATGTTCCCTGTTTCATTTTGAGTAGGGTCATCATGACTTTTGAACAGAGTGTGAATACGTTTTGATATTGTTACACAGTGATAGTCATCGTGTTATTACCTGAAATTACCACGCTGGTGGTAACATTATCTTCTTGTCCACTTCCATAAAGGGATATGAGGCTTAGCAAGAGTTGTTTTTATAATAATGTGTAATTTTAGACGGATTTAGGTTTTTTTTGATGGGTGGTGGATATAGTAGGGAATTGATTTCTGCATTCTTTTTATATCTGTATTAAAATTATTACTTTGATATGCAGTTTGCTTGACTATTGAATTTCCTTAGGATCATTTATGTGATTGGTCTGAGTGCTTATTGAAATACCTAGCCTTTCTTTTTCTTATTTGTCTATATATTTTCGAGAGGTATCCAACACATTGCGTTGGGTACCTTGCTGGCACTCAAAGGGTTAATCTCTTTTTTATGTAAACAAAATGAACTTGCTTCAACCTCAAAGAGAGATCTTCAGCGTATTGCTGTGCAATGCATTGGATACCTTTCTTTACCTAAAGCAATATTCACTCTGAATGACAGTCAGTCATCTGTAGTAAAGTCTACAGGCAAGATGTTCAAAAGAAAAATGGAGAAGTTCTTGGGCAAACCATTTGTAATGTAGGGGAGAAATACATTTCTCATTGATTTAAATGGGGATTTTAAGTCCTTGAATGCTAGAGAGGTCACCGATGATCTTGCGAAATAGCATTCAAGGGGTTAAAATCCCCATTTAAAGTGGAACTATCACTGAAAATGACGTGCCCCCTAAATCATTAAGCATATAGCGATAAGCATATCCATACTAGTATTACCCTGAATAAGTCCGATGTTATTGATAAATCCAACTCGTACCCAAACGCACAGGCAGGCATCAGTGCAGACATCTTGCCAAAGAGACATATGTGCTTGTGCTGTCCGTCCTGGTCTCCTCTAGGAGGAGTTGCATTGTACCTTAAGGCAGGGCTTAAAATTTGAAGTCCTTTGCTACTAGCCAGACCTGAAAAGTTACTTGCCACTGCAAACCATAACATACCAACCAGGGCTGAATTTCTCCTCGCCAGGGCTAAATTTTCACTCACCATTGGCTAATGGCGAGTGGAAATTTTGAGCCCTGCCTTAAGGTACAGGAAGGGACTGACAGCTCAGGCGAACAGATGCCGGTACAGCAAGATGCCTTTCTGTGCGTCTGAGTTGTAATTATCAATAACACTGGACTTATTCAGGGTAATACTAGTAGGGATATTGCTATGTGCATAATGATTTTGGGGCACTTTACTTTCAGTGATAGTTCCGTTTTAAAGGGATAGTAATGTTCAAAATAAAAACAGCTCCAATGAATCTTCATATAATTTGGGCCATGGAGAGTGTTATTTCAATACTCTCAGAGTTGTAGTTCAAGAGTATTTGAATGATAAAGTATCCCCCTCCCACCCCTTTTACCTAGTGTAAGCCACCTCCCCTCAGAAGTGGAATCTGGTCTTAAGACCAGACAGCTCACAGCAATGGGCAATCTTCTTACTGTGAGGATAATGAAAACCCTGCCACCATTGACAGGTTTTTCTCTTATGCTAATTGAAGATTGTCCCTCTCTGCATGCCATGTGGACACCACCTTTCTGTTCTGAGGTGAGCCATGTTACATCAGTAAAAGGGGCGGGAGGGGGATACTTTATCATTCAAATACTCTTGAACTACGACTCTAACAGTATTGAAATAACACTCTCCATGGCCCAAATACTATGAATATTAATTGGAACTGCTTTTATTTTGAAACATTACTATCCCTTTAAATCAATTTGAATTTTTAGTTCTCCCCTATAGTGCAAACAGTTTGCCCCAGAATGCCTCCGCTTTTGTTTTTACATACGGCCCTTAGTATATGAAAGCAGAACTATCTAGCAAGGATATATTTTATAGTAGATTCCTTATATAATTTCCTTTAATCTGGATTGTTAATTTTAGTCCTTTGCCCCCAGTGTGTGATATGTATCAAGGATTGATTTCATGCATTCATGCCATGAAGAATGCACATTGATTCTTGTGGACTGGTACTCTACTATATTTGTCACCCATTAAACCTGATGCTCTGAAGCCATGGAAAAGCTATCACTTCAGGAGAAGATGTAAAGGATGTATACTTTCTTTATTTGGTGACCTATATGGGCTTTCCCTGTGAATAAATCATGGTAAATTGCACCTAACACCATAATGCCACTTTAAAATGAATCGATTGGTGAAAGAACTTTGTTGAGACATTTATTGTTGTGGATGTTACTCTTCTATACTTGTTCTATGTTACTTAGCATGAAGCTCCCAAGCTGTCTAGTTTGGAGAAGATGCAAAGGATGTTCACTTGCTTTATTTGGTGAAACATATGGGCTTTCACTGTGAATAGATCATGGGAAACTGCACCTAACACCATAAAGCTACTTTAAAGAACTTTCATTGAGAATAAGCAAAGTGGGTGATTACTTCATTATGAGTGTCTGAAGTGTTAGATCTAAGACTACTGCTTTTATATTCCAGAGAGTTCAGACTGGGTGAACATCACCTATACTTTCAGTATTCCCAATGAGGGATCTAACATCAGGATGGCAATATCCACAGCTGAGCAGGTTGCAATGTGAACGGTTGCATTGAGACATTAAGGAGACCATTGCTGTGTGTGTATTCATTTGCTTACATGGAGTGGACAATCTGAGCAGGTACCGATTTTAATATGTTTCTCATGTACATGTACCCAACAGAGAGGGTTATGGATGAAATTGTCACATAAATTGCTCAATAACTAAGGATGGCTACTTATGTTTCCCTATTTTAGTGACACATGTTGACATCAAGGGAGGCAGGATCTAATATACCTTTTGTATATTGTGCCCTGCATTCAGAGTGCAGGACACAAATTGGATTAGTAGTATTTATAAGCTGAGAGTTTATTTTGTGTTTGCTTGGTTGCTTAGAAACCATTGGGTACCCCCATGACGTCATCCTTCTGTGCAGAGGGAATGTCGCATTTTGGCGCCTGAGGCACATGAGGATGCTCCAAGAAGGGGGTGAGTGCATGATTTAGTGTGTATAGATACATGTATGTTTATTACAGTTGCCATTTGCCCTGAGGAGGGTCCACAGAGGACCGAAAAACATTTGGCATGGATGCAATAAATTCATCTTTTTTCCATAAATGGTTTCAGTTTGCTATTTCCTGCGAGTCTGAGGAGTTTTCCCAGGCTGAGTATATCTTTATATCCACTGTAATTTTTCTATGGGACGTCCACCTGTATAATATTATTATCATTATAGGTATATACGTACATATATATAAACACAACTATATATTTGAATGTTTACAAGTATACACAGACATGCAGACCCTAGAAGTCAATGTTGGAGGGACATGCTGAGTATGTGGCCCAATTCCTTTTGAGTTTGATATGCCTGCAGTAATTGAAAAAAAAATCAATAGACTATTCAGGTTTCCAATTCTTGCTTTCGTTACACATAACCTGTATTGCCATCTCAAGTTGATAGCAGCAATCACTCTTTTTCTTAAATATAGTTATATCGCAGGTAGATAAGTATTTGGAAGTGCATTACATATATGCGTGACACATTTATATGCTTCTCTCCTGATAATGTCCGCCTCTCAACTTAAGATATACTAGCATATCCAACTTTGATTTGGTTAGAATTATGACGGTGTATATGCCTCATAAAGGTATTAAAACTGAAACTGCAGACATTTACCCTTGCATCCCATCACACCCACGAGTTGAGCCATTAGGTTTGAAATATCACAGGACTTACACAAGAACAGCTGAAATAAGCAGGAATCTGAAGCATTCATTGTCTGACAGAAAACAGTCATATATATACAGGATCAAGCTGGGTTCAGCACAGAAAAGACAATCAGTAATACAAAGAATTGGTGGAGGCCAAAGATCTATTGCCATATGCACAATAATCTGGCAAACATGAAGTAAATTGTAATGGATTATAAACACACACACAGGGTGGTGTCAGAAGGTTCTGGAAGATGCTAGACTACAGGATATTGCAGAACTGATCAGGATAGCATTACAATGATAATGGGAGATGTCCCATATTCAAGATAGTACAGTGAATATATGCCAACAAACATTTTCGCAGGCTTGTCAGGATATCTTTGATGTCTTTACCAGTTGAAGAACCTGAACATTTTCCTCTGGATCCCAAGAGGAGAAGTTACTCTAATTTGTTATGGTTTTAGATGGAATCAAGAATCATCTGCACAACGTACTTTCTGACTTGAACAAGATCCATTTGAGAAGAATAATTTGCTCTAGAAGGATTGTCCCTGAATGGTTTTAATTGTATAGCTTTAGCAATATTGTCACAGCTTTACCCATGTTGTTAATAAAAACTTAAAAAAAAAGTCTCATGTAGTTGTATATATGACTTAAATGAAAATAGAATGTTATATAAAGGAAGTGTGTTATGAAGGCAGACATTACAGAAGATATCCTAAACAGGAGTAGCCATTTTGTGTGTTATTCACAGCGCTGCAACCCAATGCATTAGATACATGTCTGCCACTAATAGGGTTAAAAAATTCAAAGTGGATTCACATGTAGGACTATTTTCTCCTGACATCCAGACAGATCCAGAAAGGAGGCAATGTGTTAATGACTGGCTTGTTGAATTTTAAATGCTTATCTCTTTTACCTCCAACTTTGAGCACTATCATTTCTCAAACCATAAGGGTTTGAGAGATGACACTGGGGGCAATAAGCTACAATATGGGGATTAGTAATTTGCAAGTATTACTATCCCTTTAAGTATGTATAACCCCAGAAAATTTTTAGGTGTTAATGTTACTTGAAGGAAGAGCTCATTACAGATTTCCATGTGTAAGCCCCTATTAGTGCAAGATGCATTAGGTCATGTCCAACTCTACTTTGTGTATTCCCCCCATTTCATCTAGAATGTTTACAGTGAAAGTCAAGAAATGTAATTTGGTTTGTTTTCCTCCCCATTGTCACTGATGATTGATGGATCGTGTGTTTTCTCCACATCATCATCTGCAGATCTGGGTTTTTCTTTTTTGCCACTTTACAAAAATGTCTCAGCAGAAGACCACATCTTCAGAAAAATAAAATTACACATCTTTAATACTTTAGATGCTATTGATGCATGCAAAACATTGGAGACAGATCTAGCCTTCAAGAAGTTACGTTAGAACACTTGAAAGATAATTTCTGATACTTGGCTCTGTGCCCACAATATGGAAAAAAGTAATCCAGCTTTGCAGATGTTCCAGACTGTTAGTAGAAAAGCTATAGTTAGAATTTACATAAACTCAAATCAAGGGGTGTCTCCGCATGGCTTTCCAGCTGTTTTTGGAATTCATCTCCCATGAGGCTGAGATTTATATACAGAAAGAGAGAGAAACAAACAGACAGAAAGACAGAGAAAGATGGTGAAAGAAAGGCAGACAGTATAAGAGAGAGAGCGAGAGAGATGAAGAAAGAAGGAAAAGTAAGGTGGCACAAAAGAGATAATGCAAGACAAAGTGTAAGAGAGCAAAAGAGAGTGTAGAGAGCGCTAAAACAGAGAACAAGGGTTATAAAATGCAAGAGGTAGTAAGGAAGGGTGCAAGGGAGTTAAAGAGAAAGAGCTAGAGACAGAGGGGGAAATTTATTAAGCGGTGATAAAAAGGTGATATAGTGGAGATGACTTCTCCATTTCCTATGTTATTCTATGGAACTGATGCACTAATATTTCTTCAGCTTTGGAGATCTTCGTTTGTAGGCTCCATAGAATAACATAGGAACTGGAGAAGCGATATACTGGGGAAGTCATCTTCAATTTATCACCTCTTTAGCACCGCTTAGTGAATCTCCCCCAGTGTGAGAGGGTGAGAAAACTTGAGACAGAAAAAGAGTTATAGGAAAAGAAATCACTCAAAAGAGATAAGAGTATACAGAAGATCATAAGAGGGCATGCACATGATAGAGCTAGCACGAGAGACAGTAAGAGAGCCTTTACGACAGAAAGGAGGACATTGAGAAAAAGTAAGAGAGTGTATGAGAAAAACTGAGAGGATAGAAAAGTAAGCCAGCGAAAGCAAGACACAATTGAAAGAGAAACTGAGAGCAAGAGATAGCAAGAACACTTGAGAGAAAGATTGAGATGGTGATAGCAATATTGCAAAAGGGAGTGAAAAAGTGATTGAGAGAGAGAGACAGGGATATCACTTCTCCAGTTCCTATGTTATTCTGTGGAGCCTATGTACTAAGATCTCCAAAGTTGGTGAAATCTTAGTGCATTGCTCCGTAGAATAACATAGAAACTGGAGAAATAATATCCCCGGAGAAGTTATCTCCACATTATCACCTTCTTATCATGCTTTATTGCATCTTCCCCATGAAGTCACATTCTAATGGTATTGCAGTAAGAGGTGATAAAGTGGACATGACTTCTTCAGTGATATCACTTCTCCAGGTGCTATATTATTGTATGGAGCCTATGCTCTAATAATTCACAAGTGGGAGATATCTTAGTGTGTGGACTACATAGAATAACATAAATTAGGTAAGTGATATCACCGGAGACATCATCTCCACCCTGTTCTCCTTATTAAATCAACCCCTTGGAGACTTAGAATATGGAAATACAGTGATGAAATTGTCACCTGTAAACCACTGATTGTACCAGTGAATGTTGAAATGAATGACAGTCTTTCAAACCTTACACCAATGTGTGAAGAATAACCCTGTGATGTTAAAAAGCTTATAAACCTACATATTGCACCTCTCTGCTCCCAAATAACACCCAATATTACAGTAATTCATCTGAGATTTTTATAATGCTCCTACATTTTTTCAGGCATGTGACATGCAGTTTTCTACTGGTGATTTGGCTTCTTATCCTTGATTTCACAGTGACATTAGCATGATGGTTTCTTGCTTTGCTGGCTTCCTGTCGGAGCAGCGTGCAGCTCAACTGGAGAATTTATCAGCACAATAATAGATGGAGGTTTAGATCTGTCTATTTGGGCTCAGCATGGTTTCACTTGTATTATTAATTGGACAGCCAGACAACCTTGTGTGTGCTATAACCTGAACTACATAATACTATACTATACATGTATAAACACAAAAGCTATGCAACTAAAGACAAACCAATGCATCATAAGGACAAAATAAAAAATTGCAGTGATTTAAATTAGTCTTTTAACCCCTTGTATCCTAGAACGGTCACCAATGCCTTGTAAAGCCTTGTTAGCCGCCTTTAAGTCAATGAAGATTTTCACTTAACCCCTATGGTGTAGTTAATGTATTGTATAAATTCAGCTTCCTGAATTTGGAACCTATCTAGCATCAAAGGGGTTAAAAGTATAATTTAAATCAATGGAAATTTTTATATCTTCCTTATGAAGCAGTTGATTTGCCACCAGTGGTATAACTAATAAGTAGAAGGCCATGGGCAAGAAAAATGTTGGCACCCTCCTCCAAAATACATATATATAACTCTAAGCAGTTTCTGGTTCGCTGTCCACCCCGCTCCAGGGGACATGGGTTTGGAGACCGGCTGCATGCAGGGAACCTGGGGAGGCAAGTTTCACAGCAGTAGCCCCCTGCCCAATTCTATGAAAATCTCTGCAGCTTAAGTGCCAGGGATTGTGTGCAAAGCACTGCAGAGCAATATTTTGCACACTCCTTTGGTACACAAATGGTGAGTGTTTTCCTTTAGTAATACATCACCCTTTTGCCACTCAAATGATTATTGTCAGAACAGCTGATCATGAGCTATCATTTTACTATGAGAAAACATGCACTCCTGGGTGCATAACACATTGTTCTGCAATGTGTTGCACGTCCCTCTGACACTCAAAAGGTTAAAACTGTCTGAGTTTGTGAAGCAGCTTTGATTTACTGCCCCTGAGACCTGAACATACTTGTGTTTCTATAGTGTGCAGGGTAGATATGCACTGTACTAACATGGAGGTCTTAATACCAAGGTGGCTGAACTCAGACTGAGCACACCTTTTAAGTGCCAGGGAGTGTTTCAGAGGTAAAAGAGTGGTCCAAGTGGAATTAATTTCTAAAATATTAATTGATGCTTCTACTCTCTGGCAGTCAAGCATATTTAGAAACATAGAAACATAGAATTTGACAGCAGATAAGAACCATTTTGGCCCATCTAGTCTGCCCATTTCCCTGCAGTAAAAACCTCAAACATTTTTTGGTCCTTGGTCTTTTCTTAAGTTAAGGACAGCTTTATGCCTATCCCATGCATGCTTAAATTCTGTCACTGTATTAACTTCTACCACTTCTGCTGGTAGGCTATTCCACTTATCTACTACCCTCTCAGTGAAGTAAAAATTTTTTACATTACATCTAAACCTGTGTCTCTCTATTTTTAGACTATGGCCTCTTGTCCTAACATTTTTACCCCTTTGAAGTATACTTCCCTCCTGCACTTTGTTGAATCCCTTCATGTATTTGAATGTTTCTATCATATCCCCTCTCTCTTCTCTCCTCCAAGCTATACATGTACATGTATACATGTATACATATACAGATCATTTAGTCTATCCTGATATTTCTTTTCCTGTAAACCAGCCACCATTTTAGTAGCCCTTCTCTGAATTTTCTCTAGAGTATCTATATCCTTCTGGAGATGGGGTCTCCAGTACTGTACACAATACTCTAGGTGAGGTCTAACTAGAGATCTGTATGGTGACGTGACCGCTTACCTTTTTCTGCTACTAATGCCCCTAGCTATACAACCCAGCACCCCGTTTGCATTCTCCACCGCTTTATTGCATTGCCTGCCTACCTTTAAGTAATTAGAGATAATTTTATAGTGTTTAGGAGACTTACCAAAGCAAATATAGCTGGGAAGAGCTGAGGCCATGCCCTCCTAGCACTGTGCAGTGTCTAAACATCATGGAAATTTGTGGGGAGATGGGAAAACGTCCTGTGCTCATCACGGCACATGTGAATGGAGGGAGAAGTGAAGTGGAGTTCTGACTCTCCCTCTCTACTAGTTCTTTTGTGCAGGTGGTTCAAACTGAATCTGTGGCTGTGCAGCCACACAGCTTAGAGGGAACATTGTCCAATACTGATTGAAGATGTTGTCTCTTTTGAACCCAGGAGCAAGTGCAAAACTCATAGTGGCCATTAGGGTTTCTTGGCCATGGTAAGGTAAGTGAGGGTTATTACAGGAGGTGTTAGTTCTCTTTTTTAGACACTAGAGAATTTTCTAGCCCATTGATAAGAAATTCATTGGAGACCACTACAATATCCAAGTGTGACCCCAAACACCTGCAGACTGCCACTTGGCAAAATAAGCATTAAAGGGAGAAGGCTTTGCTTAAGTAGCTTAGTAAATTGGCTTTAGACAGGCGTTGGGCAAGTGAATATATTCTAGCTCCTGATTTACATGGAATCATATTTCTTTATCACATTTAAATGGAGTCAACTGAGGTAAAATGCAATAAAAACAAGAATTATAAATAAAGGACTGCTGTTGGAAGGAAACCAATGTAGGTAAGTCCTTCTGATAAACAAACCACTTACTCTTGGTGCCTAGTCCCCCTTTAGCATGTGTTCTTCATTGTGTTTAGATATATATTCATGTGATGCATTACAGCCAACCTATATAAATCAGTAAAGAGGCCACAACCCAGTCATGAATATTGTGCCATACAGACACAATGACTGACTTCTCACCAGTTTGTCTTGTGGAGTGAGATTTAATGTTATTCAAATGCAATATACTAGAGACATCAGTAACAGTGAAAGAGTTAAAAACAATACAATATAAGAACAAAGCAATTAATTACATTTGTATGCAGCCGCCATGAGTCTGATGTATAAAGCAGAAGACAGCTGCACTATAGGGACAAATATAAATTCCCATTGATTTATATGGGATGTATAACCACATGGATGCTATAGAGGTCTCCAGTGCACCTTCTCTGAAGCCCCATTTGATTTAATGGGAATTTGAGGATTATTTGTTTGTTCCTATGGTGCAGCTGATTTACCCCAGAATTCCACCAGCTCTTCTTCGTACAGTTCATCAGTCCAGGCCTGGCCCTTACTGATGTGTGTTGTCCACTGAAGTTAGAGAAAGGCTAGCAATAAATGTCATGCTCTACAAGCTAGTGTATTATTTATAAATACAGTTAATTAAATCAAAATAACAATGACTTCCAATGTCTTATTGAAGCCAAGATATGTGAGCACATATCATAACAAACTCTCTCATGTAATGCAGTTCATAGATCACAGGGCACTGCACGTAGAGCAATTTGTAAGCCCTTGTACAATGCATGTACTGATACACACAGGGCTGGGTGGGTTTGCCTGGTGTTACTTTTGTAAGAAGAAATACTCATGTCCACTGCTCTGTAAAGATGATCAGACCAGATCACTGCAATTTCGTTTTGTGGAAAACAAGGAAGGAGTAGTCTAGAGATCAAGGAACTGCTTCTTGGATGTGTGGTGGGGATGGGGTGTCAACTATCAAATAAGCCAAACAACCCTTTAAATCTCATTAAAGAAAATGTGATAATCAGTCGCCGTTGTACTAGAAGTCCCATCATCCTCAGCTAGCCACTGGCTGGCTGACAATGATGGGAACTGTAGTCCAACACAAGCTGGAGATCACAAATAACCCCTCCCCCAACGTATATAGAATGTTGGTTCTGGGTATGTCATAGAGCTGGTGGGGTCATAGCCTTGTTGGTCCATCTCTTTCCTCTGCTTTTCAATAAGATAGCTGTGCAAACAGGAAACATCATTGGAACTCATGTCTTGTGAATCACAACATGGCAACTAAGTAGAGCAACAGCCAGCAATCTCATCTCTAGCAGACTGTGCTATACTGTTTCACAGCTTCTGGAGTCAGAATATCCATGGGGAGCCATAAAAGGAGTTATTTGGCATAGCACCAAATATGATCATTAGAAGAATGCAGGAATGTTCATTGCTGAGCATTGCTTATTTTCTGTGTGCCTATAGATTGTCTGCACAGAGCTGATGCGTCTTTATGTATCAGTGCTGGTTCCAGTACTTGCAACAACAATGCAAGGGCACATCTTTCTAAGTTCAGTTGGACTACAACTCCCATCATCAATTGTAGTCCATCCACAGCTATAGGGCCATTGTATACCCCGTATACCCACCACTGGACTGTGCACAAAAAACTGCAATGGCTTTTAGATGCAAATTACATAAACCTAATTTGAATTTTAGTCATTGCACTCATGTTATTTTTGGAAAAAGATCACCGGAAATCTCCAGATTGTCCTTTCAATAGAGAATATCTGCTATGTGGTAGTGTAAGATGTCTGGAGAATGAGCAAACTTTTAAAGTGACATGCAATTACAACAATGCAAAATTGTCACTGAGACTGATGTACCAAGAAGGATTGGAACAATTTTGTTATAAACCATCTGCACCATAAGGGAGAACTAATAGTTCCCGTTGATTTAACCCTTTGAGGGCCAGAGGATTACTCAGCACATTGCTTTGCAAAGGTTTGTGCATCCCCTCTAGCCCTTGTAGAGTTAAGAGGGACTTTCAACATCCTGAATGCTAGAGAGGTCCCCAACTCATTGCTTCTCTAGAATCCAATGGAATAAAAACTCTGTTTAACCCTTTGGGTGCCAGAGAGACATTGATGACTTTCTGGCACTCAAATGGTTAAATCAGCGTGACATTGTTTGGAATTTTTATTTCCCTCCCATGGTGGTTGGTTTGCACCAAAATTGTTCAATGTATCACTATATCAGTATTACTGTACAGTTTAACACTTTGTGTGCCAGAGGGGTATGCAACACATTGCTCTGCAATGTGTTTCTTACTCTTCTGGCACTCAAAGGGTTAAGCAGAATTTTTACCATGGATGAAGATTGCATTTGCTCCACACGTGATCAAGGAAAAAGTTGCATGCCTATATCGAATATACATAGAAAAAAGGACAGCTCTTCAAACTATAACTTTCTTATGTTTTATTAAAGTCGTAATGTAGAAAAAGTGCAAGGTGCCATAAGGCAGCCTAATGCATTTCAAAAAATGAGGATCTTACCCATAGGCCCACTTGCCTTCTTCCTTGCAGCATTTATTACCGTTTAAAAAATTGAATAATGTATGTAAATGAATTAACTATTTAAACCTATAGTGGTGATGTCACCTACTGGACATGTGACAACATAGTTACAAGGTTTTTTTTTTTCTTAAAGATACGAACACCTTCAAAAATCAAATATGAATATCAACAGAATTATACAATATTAGAAAAAACTGGAAATGTTCTACTCTGAATTCATGCCATGTATCTGTCTACTACATAATTTATGTATCCAAAATGACAGATGATTTTTTGAGAAACGTTATCCAATTTCTTTGTCTCATGTGGAAGAAAGAAGGCAAAGAAGGCCTCGACATAATGTCGCTCAATCAAATATTTGGCCGTCACTGACTGGGAATTAACCCTTTAAATGCCAGATGGGTATCCAGATACTTCATAACCAAATGATTAAAGTTGACAATGTAGCTCAAATATTCTCTAATACTATCTTTTAAACATTGTGTTAGCCTGCTAACATACTGGAAATTCCAAACGAGACACAAGAACAGATAAACCACAAACACTAGATTACTGGTGGCCCCATGCTAAACAGAAAAATGATGTGATTCTGGGGCAAACTAGCTGTACCACAGGGGACAAAAAATCTCAATTTATTTGGGGTTTTTAAGTCTTCGAATGCCAAGTTTATCTACAGTGCATAAACATAAGATTACTAGTTTACAACAAGTTGTCTTAACATGTGAGTGCTGGCTCTAAAATGTGTGGATCATTTAAAGGGCTAATAATGTCTTAAATTAATAAAAAGTAATAATGTAGAAATTAAAACAATAAATCAATAGATGCCAATCCGATCTCTGAAAACCCTTTCATTTAACCCTTTGAGTGCCAGAGGGGTACACGATGCATTGCAAAGCGATTTAATGCCCCATTTAATTTAATGGGAATTTTGACAATATTTCATTTTTCCCCATGAAGCATTTAGCTTGTTCCAGAATGACATCAATTCTTTTTAGTACATGAGCCTCAGTAGTACAGTGGTAGACACTCTTTTCCTATTTGGAAGACAACAGCCTCACATGACACAAGTGTTTTGCCAGAGGGTCTGCATGCCATGCACAGTTCACTGAAGAAAACAGAATTGAATGAGGAATGCAGAATAAATGAGAGTGAATGAGCCGAGAGAGGCAACATCACTTACCCATCATGCAATGAGGTGCACAAATGTTCTGTTCATTTGATGCAGATCTCACAGCTGTGATGAATAAACTGAGACATGCTCACATTACCCAAAAATGTTCCATGGCAACTTCAGGTGCGGTCTACATACCCCTCTTTATTAGCATGATGGTATTCAGGACAATGACATTCAGGAGGCGTCCACTTGCAGGGGTAAATGCAGGATTTGTAGAGAGGGGTTTCCAAAAAGTTATGAAATGATTTGGAATGAGCATAGAAGTGGCTTTGTGTAATTCTGCTGGCAACATAAATTCCTCCAGCTGTTGTAGTATAACTCCCATCATCCTCAGCTGGTCAATGGCCAGCTGAGGATGGAAGGAATTGTAGTAAAACAACATCTGCCATATCTGACAAAGCCAGGAGATACAACAGGAATACATATTTCTCACTGAGATGCTAACGTTTTTCATTTCTCAAATATGATAGGGACAAAATAATTCACAGGGGAGTTTCTGAATAACTAGAAAATCCCTCTCTGTTTTCTCCTGACTTTCTTTGCTCTGTGGGACAGATGGGAGGTGAGGGTAGATCATCCTATCCTATTTAATAATTTGCTAGGATGTTTGTCAGAAGCCGTCATGTGCAGTAGAGACTGCCTGAACGCAGGGAATGCTGGAAGTTCTGTGCTGGGAGCATTATGTGCTTTCAGGCAGTCTCTACAGTGCATGACTGCGTCGGCGGCAGGACGCAGAGCTAACCAGCCTTTTAACCCTTTGAGTGCCAGAGGGGTACGCAACGCATAACATCACCTGGACCTTGGCCCGTATACACAGGCTTTTACACTAGTATATAATAAAAAAAAAATCTAAATTTTAATGAAAATAGAATGTCTAAAGTGAATCAATTCTGGGGCAAACTATATGCACCAGGGGGAAGAAATAAGCATTCCTGGTGATTTAACCCCTTAGTGACGAGGGCTTGTTTACACTAGAGGACAAGTGCAATTTTGGCCTTTTTAGCATGTCTTTGTTCAGTCATAGTTTTCCTTTAATTCATCTAGTCCACTCACAAAAATATATACCCTTTTTAAAGCATACTTAGAGCTTTCTTTTTATACCACATTTAAATGTTTAACCCCCTATTTCATTTGATAATACAACAAATGAAAAAAAAAAGACAAAACAACAAATTTTTACACATTTTTCCTGTGATCATTTGTGCTCAGTTGGTTTATTTTTACATGTAAAAGGTATTAACGTTTTTTCATACTTACCAGGTGTCTGTTTTACTGTCCCTCTGAGATAAAAATCATTATGTCTCTCCGAGTGTCCCTCTATTTGGAGATCAGACTGTGTGGTATGTATATAAGTGTATCACATTGGTCCACAGCAATAACATATTAATGTTTGTTTAAACATCAGTATATATATATATATATATATATATATATATTACTTTTTTAAATAAAATACTCTTCTCTTGCTCTAAATCATTTATTCAGTAATGAAAAAGGTGGCAAAAGGTCATCAATTGATCTACCCCTACTTTACATCAAAGTGCCCCCCTCTTTGGTCATTTTTCCCGTGGATAGCTCTGTTCTGTACTTCTCTCTTCCTGACGGCAGGGCAGTGGCAGAGAACAGTGACAAAGCAAATGTTTACATATATTGCATCTGTCAAGTGGCTCCAATGGCACATGCGATCACTGTAGCAGAGATCACATGTGCGGAACAACTAAGGAAAGGCTAAAACTGATGGCTCCAGTATTGTAGCAGTCAGTTACAGCTTCCCCGCCATTATCACAGAGTAGGGTGACCACGGGTCCCGGAACGTCCGGGACTGTCCCTTATTTCAGGGCTATGTCCCGCGTCCCGGGTCATCTTCAACCGGGACAATGAAGTGTCCCGGAATGAAGCCAAGCCGCCCTGGATGTCAGCCTGCAAGCGGTGTGTCACATCATGGACGCCGCGAGGGAGCGCTTGGTAGCATAAATCAGCGCTCCCTCGCGGCGTCCATGATATGACACTCCGCTTGCATGCTGACATCCAGGGCGGCAATGCAGCTTACCTGATCTCCTGGAGGCAAGCGCTCTAGTAATACAGAGCGCTGGGAGATGACATCATCTCCCAGCGCTCTGCATTACTGAGCACAGCGCGCGGGAGCTTCAGCTCTGTGCCGGAGGAGGCACAGAGCACTTTCCATGCCGCTAGACCACCAGGGACTCAAGGTATGAAGGGGCAACTAGGGTGACCACGTCCCGGAACGGCAGAAGGGAAATGTGGTCACCCTATCACAGAGTGTCCTGAGGTGCGTTGCATTCTTTAACCCTTGACATGCCAGGACCATTATCTATACTTAAAGGATGTATTCCTGTGATGTCTAGGCACATCATCCAGCATTAAAGGATTAAAAGAGCAGTAAATTTTTTTTTTTTAAACTTTGTTATAGAGCTTTTCCTGTTGAGTAAAACAAGTGTACTCCCACTGCTGTCAGTTGATTAATTACAAATTATAACAGTTCAAACCATGAGCAAGTGAATTGTTCTATTTCCTGAAAGTTCTGCCAGCATGACTCAGCAGTTTCTGTGTCATTCCATAGTGAACTGAGTGACAAAATAACTAATTGGAATCTGACCACTAGATAACAGATAAAAATCAAGTGTTTAAGCTGTAATATCTTTGAACATATGCAGCTCTCAACAGTGGTTGAGAGTACCCTTGTTTTACTCAACAGGAAAAAACCCACAATAGTTTTTTTCCCTAACAAAAGTTTACTGCTCCTTTAAACAGGATTTTAACAGGGTCTTATTTATGTAAATGTTTGTCTTTATGGCACAGATGGTATATATATGTATATATATTTATATAATCCAGAAATAAACAGAAGCACTCTCCTATATGAAAAGAGATGAACTTTATTGGATCAATGTTTCAGATGCCTACATGGCACTCTGTGGCATTTGAAAAGTTGATCCAATTAAGTTCCTCTCTTTTCATATTAGCTTTCCAAGTCCTGAGAGTGCTTCTGTTTCTGGATTATACATGTATGCCTTCACATTAGCACCCAGACAGACACCCATCTTAAAAGTGAGTGCTTCCCCATATATATATATATATATATATATATATATATATATATATATATACAGGGCCGGATTTGCCATAAGGCACAGTAGGCATCTGCCTACAGGCGCACCCCACAGAGGGGCGCCTGTCACTAAAATCAATTTTTTTTTTAATATTTTTATTCACAGAGCTTGCCAAGTTGGAGCTGATGGAGGCAAGTTGGAGATGATGGGGCAATGTGGAGATGATGAGGGCAATGTGAGGGCAAGTTGGAGCTGATGGGGGCAATGTAGAGATGATGGGGGTGATGTGAGGGCAATATGGAGCTGATGGGAGGAAATATGGAGCTGATGGGGCATTGTGAGGGCAATATGGAGCTGGGAGGAAATATGGAGCTGATGGGGGGGGCAATGTGAGGGCAGTATGGTTATGTGGAGGGGTAATGTGGAGATTTGGAGCATTGTGTGGGTGTCCAGTGGAGATGGCCAGTGGGGGGGGGTGCTTCAGATTTCTGTGCCTACAGGCTCCTGAGATGTAAATCCGGCCCTGTATATATATATATATATATATATATAAAAAATGAAGCAAAGTGGGCACTCCAACAAAATCATGTAAATAAGTTAAATGCTTGGTGCTGCTTGAATAAAATTATGTATAATAATATATAGATGAGAAATCCCATCCGAATGCAAGCGCACTACTAGGTCTCTATTTAATAAATCTTTTATTGCAACAAGGATCAACGTTTCGACCCCCTTAGGGGCCTTTATCAAGACAATAATATAACACAAATACTGATCTTTAATACAGCAGTCCCCTCACGCTCAAACACCACGAGGTTAGCTCAACGGCGACATCATGGGCGCTGGAACACACAGTCATGGACCTTAAAATAAAGAAAAAGAGAGCTCACACCGTTAGGTCACCATAATGTATCCACATTGGCTATATTATACACTTCCTGTATTTTTCTTTATATTCATATCCCTTTAAAGGCAGGGCTTTTTTGGCCTATTTCAGCTTGCATTTACCCTATTTGCAGTCAGGTATTCCTCACATGGCCTATGGGGGTGGGAATATTTTACCTATATAAGAGGGCTGGATGTTCCACAGTCCTCTTGGACAGGTACCCGCACTGCAGGCCTACTACGTTTTCTATACAATAGGTGAGTCCTTCTGGATACCTGTTTTTTAATTGCATGCATGGTTTTTAATTGCATACATTCTTAGGACCCTCAGACAACAGACTCAAAGATACTACATTTAAAGGGTCCATTCCAACGCGTTTACTATTACACTTTTTCTGGGCTTATATTTAATTTAGATAGGATACTACAAGTATATTAGTTTAGGTACTCACCATATATTGAGGTACCTTGATGGGATTGGTGAGCTTAACGTCTTTTAGCCAAAATGTGGAAGAAATCCTTAAATTTATTAACAGAGTGATATTATATGCCAATACAGGGCACACGTGTGCACTATTTGTATGGAGGAGCGCAGGTATGTTTCTTGTTTGAATATATCTCAAAATATTCTACACCAGAGAGGCTGAATAGCTCTGATCAGATAATGGTAGAACTATGAGCCACTGCATGCATATTTTCTGTATTGCTCTATGACTAAAATACATTGAGACTCATGAACTAAGAACTGGAGAAATTCTGGAGTAAACCAACTGCACCATTAGGGGCACATAAAAATGTATCTGTTACCTATGGTGCAATTGCTTTGCTCCAGTTTTCTTTCTACAATAGCCTCAGTATCACAAACAAGTATGAGGATTTTATTAAATGAAATATTGCTCAGCAGTCCTTTAGCTTTGTCAATTTTCTTGGTTTGTGTATTTATGAGTAAGAATGTGCTTAAATCAGAGCTTTTGCCATGTTTTAATCGGCGCGTTCTCTTAAACATCCATCCCCTGTTTTCAAGTTCAAATCCCTCTGCTTTTTATCCAGTAGTTTTCTGTTTATTATTGATCTTTCAGAACAATAGATCTGCCGACAACGTGTCTTAGGTATCATCAAAGCAGTCATGAGTCTCTGGACTCCTAAAAGTAAGATGGACGAGTTTATTTAGTGTAGCTGATAGAAAATGAGCTTGCTGTATTAAAAAGAACTGGAGCAAACCATCTGTTTCAAGGGGGAGAAATACAAATCCCCCAATTTCTCATTGCATTAAATAAGGCTTTTAACACCTTGAATACCCGAGAGACCTCCAAAGTCATTGCTTAGCATTAGTAATGTATTCTAGACTTACCTAGCCATGTCAAATTAAAAGTCTAGTATAAAAAACCCATGGTAAAAAAACCTTAAGCGTGAGTTCACTGGACCTTTAAAACATTATATGGGTGAGTTGCATAGGGAGGATAATGAGAAGACTTATGTTCTGAACACAGTCTTTCATTGTATGCACCAGAGATGGAGAAATGGCAGAAGAGCCTCAACAAATAACAAGTAAAAGCATACCATTATCAGATATTGGGTTAACACAAGAATAAGTCAAGGAAAGACACATTTAAGACTGACAATGGGGCACATCCAAGTGTTCTTCTGGAACTCAATGCAGTCTTGGCAAAGCCACTCTTTTTAATCTTTAAAACTCTCTCTCCATAGGTTCAGTGCCAAAAGATTGGTGAAAAAGCCAGTGTAGTACTTTTATATAAGAAGGGAACTAAAACAGTACCTGGGTATTATAGACCTGTGAGTTCTACCTCAGTAGTGAGTAAACTGATTTAAGAGATAATAAGGTGTTTTATTCAGGACTACACTGAAAACAATAAAATTATTAGTAGGAATCAACAGGGTTTTAACAAGGAACAGATCTTGCCTGGAAACAGATCTTTTGAGCTCCTCTGAAGAAGCAAGTATCAACCTAGAAGATGTAATGAAGCAGATGTAGTATATCTAGAGTTTGCAAAAGCAATACATACAGTGCCACACAGGAGGCTGGTATATAAAATAGAGGATAACCTTTGCAACTGGATATAAAAGTGGTTGAAATATAGGGAACAATGTGTTTTTTGTAAATGGAAAATTCTGTAATAGAGATTGAAGCACCACATGGTGCAGTACTTGGTCCACTGCTGTTTATAAATTACATGGAAATAAGCATAGAAAGCAAAATGTAATATTTGCAGATAACACTAAATATGGAGGGTAATGCATTCAGAGTAAGATGTTTGTTCTGTAGAGGCATTTCGTAAAATGGCAGTTTGGGCAAACAAATAGAATATTTATGCAAGTTTACTAGTATTTACTTGTAGGAAGTGACAGTTGAGAGGGGGAGTGGAATTTTAATATCTGACACACCAGGATATACCAGCCAGTTCTGCCTAATGTACATAAACTGACAGATAAATAATGCTAGACATTTCCTAGCTATAGTTTAACCCTTTGAGTGCCAGGGGGTACGGAACGCATTGCTTTGCAATGTGTTCAGTACCCCTCTGGCACTCAAACGGTTAAAATAAAGGATAGCTAACATAAACCTAGATGATTTGAAAGCTTTTCCAGAATCACTTAAGTAATTTTAAAGTGTCAGTTCTTATTTACAAAATATCCCACAATAATTTTGTTACTGTTTTTTTTATAATTTTTACTATGCTTGGTGAAACTAAAATGAATTAATTATTTAAAGTGAACCTGTTACCATACAACTTTTAGTTGTGTAACTGTTTAAATTTGCTATACCTGGTATTTCATGGGGAGGTTTTTTTGTGGCATACAACTTCCAGCAGCCCCTAATAGCCAATGACCCACTGTTGACAACACCCTTTATTGGACCCTTTGTACATATGAATTATTCTAAAGTTAGGGGAGACTCAGGCTTGGGCTTTACGGCTGATGGGGTTTTTGACTCCTAGCATCCCCTAATAACCATTGGACAACAGCTGGAAAGCCCACAGCTTATCACTCTCTGTGTTATACCCTTAGTAAATATATCCAATCCTTAGGCAGGGTAAATCCAACCATGGCGCACTTGGAGTGACAGTGAGGTCCACTGCTTAAAGGATTGAGATCTAAAATATATTGCTAAGCAATGACTCGGTGTATCTCATTAATAACTCATGTTTACAGACCCCTGTTCACACACCAAAATATTGTCTTGTCTCAAGGCTAGAAACAGCTGCTATTCAGGTCTGATGGTAAGAAAGGTGCAATGCTTCTGAGTTATTGCATAAAGCGAACAAAATCTTGTGTAGCAATGCCATAGACAAGTATATTAAGTAGACCTCCATGAGTCTTGGCATGGACCTCTGTTCAAACTGATAAATGGAGGAGACAGTCTTGTCTCGGTTCAACAGTGTAGCAAAGAAGAGAGCAGGTGTTTTTGGATCCCTTGTTTGCTGACCTTGTGGCAGCACCTGCTGCTCATCCTCATGCTTAACTGCTTCCTAGATTTAAAATGCCGCCTCCATTTTCTTTTGGCTGTTACACTCTCTAAGGTATCTCATATTTTTTATTTCATGTGTCCATATAAATGGCCTAATCACCTCCAGCACATCCACGAACAGGCCTCATTATTAAAGATAAAGGGGAGCAGTTTGAGAAATTAACATCATCATAGTGGTGCAAATTAAAAACAAACAAGCTCATATTCAATTAAATGAGTATTTCAGTCTTTTAAATGTGTTAGTAGTCAAAAACATAATGGACTGCAATGTTTTGTGAATTTATCTATCATTCAACGTGTAACAAGCACATGAAAATAGCATTTTCCATATAGAACCTATCGCGCAGTTGGTGTTTCCTAAAATTGTACCTCTTTAGCTTGATTGATACTATCCAGTTTTGTGGGACCCCATTGTGTGTTCTTCTTCCTGTGTCGCTTTGCATGAACATGGTCTTACTAATAGCTTAGTGTGAGGCTTTCAGTATGTCCTTGAGATCTTGAAAAAAATGTAAATGCTGATGTCCTATGCTTTACATGATAGTACCTGGGTAACACTTCCAGTTTTTGTTGATCTGTCTTAAAATAGAAACATTGATTTTGATGGCAGATAAGAATCAATTGACCTATCAAGTGTGCCCATTTGTATCCAGATACAATGCAGTCTTACATAGTTCTCAGAACAGGCTTATGCCTGTCCTAGACATTTATAATTCCTTTACTATATTAACCCCTACCACATCTGCTGGGAGTCTGTTACATGAATCTATCATGCTTTGCATAAAGAAGTACTTAAGCACAATTCTTCTGAGTCTTCTACCCTCTAACCTTAGATCATGCCTCCCCTTAAACCGATTACAATTAAGATAAAATGTGGCAACATTAAAAGTGAAACTGGCATTAGTGAGATTAACAAAACTCCAGCTTAAAAGACTGCCCCATCATTCCTCATTAACTCCCAGCATACCGGGGAGGTATGCTAGCTAACTATGCATTGGTCATCTCGCAGGCAAGGGGGAAATTAAAGAATAGAAGGGACAATGTCTGTGTCATAAGCAAAGTCATAACTCAGGCTCAAACACAAATATTTGATCAAGCCAAATAATAAAATGCTATCTTTTTATGCTCGCATAACAATTCTGCATTGATCCATGTTGTAAAGGAAACCTGAAAACAGCCAAATGTGATATTTTGCATTTAAACAAACAGTAACCTCAGACACCACTCAATTACAAAAAATATAAATAGTAAATATAGATGGTAAAACATTTTTGACAAAAAAAGGAGCCACATGACACAGGACAAAATATAGGAAGTAAAAAGTCTTTTAAAAGAGAAAAAAAAAATTTGCATCCACATTGTGTGCTTCCACACCTGTATTTTCCAGCAGTAGATAACCAGATATTGAAGCTGGGATAAACTAACATGGATATTGTAGGTGCTCTACAGGGGACAAACTTAAAGCCATTTGATACAACCTGTTGTAAATTCTCATCCCCATTCAAGAGGGGATAAGTTTTTCACAATTCTCCTAATTCTCCCATTGAAATCCCACACCTCTGGAGATAGCAACATCCATCAAAAAGGAAGTAGCTGTGTGTCAAGAGATATTGTATAGCCATCAGCAGTTCAATAAATAATATGATGTAACATATTTTGTGTGAGCTATATATTTAAAAGATTGAATTTTTATTTTTTTTTATTCTGAAGATCTATATAATTGTTGGCATAAGTATAAGGCTGTGCCTGGATTTATGGGAGGGGCATAAGGGCTTTTATCTACCCAGGAAGAATCCTGGGACTGCAGGCGCTATGTCTCTGGAAAGCAGAAGCAGCGGCTCATCACTTCTGGTAGCTCCAGAGTCTGTCTCCATCCATCGCTTTGCTGGTGGTCAGGTACATGAGCGTTTAGCTCTCTCTATCCTCCATCAGTCAGTGATTTAATTTCACCTCCCTTGTCTTACTTTCAGTATCCTCTTTTCAGTAAGGTCCTCCACTCATCCAGGGTCATTCCATTCGGAGGTAACTGGGGCATTCCATTTTGATAAGCTATTCCTGGAGCACAACCCTTTCAAGCTAGGGAGGTAATTCCCTATTTTTACTTTAATTTCGGTCAGCACTATGAAAGTTGCACAGCATTATGGGAGTTGTAGTAGTTTGTGCTTTGGACACACTAACTAAAATTATATTATAATTTTTTTATTCTTTCTGGTCAAATAAAGAGATTAATCATATTCCATAGTGAACATGCCATAAGCTCCTCTAATTGATCAAGTAAATGTTTTATTCTTCCTTTTAATATGTTAATGCTTGTTTTCTGTTCTAAAGTGATTCGTTCACTTATAGGCGGATCATTTCTCTTCGCTTCTGCCATAGGTCTACATTGGAGCCACTATCAATTGTCTCAGTATTGTTTATATAATTAATTACAGTATAGTTGCTCTCTAGTTTCTTCCCTTAATACCTTTTTATGCTATTCAGGTGCTCACTTCCTTCGTGCCATCAGACTAAGTTCATTCATTCAGTCGAACTTGTCCTCTCTGTTCCTGAGCTTAGTTTGAGGGTAGGTTATTCAGTTATTACCATTGTCGTTTTAGTCTACAGAATCTTATTCCCTTTTCATTTATTTTCCTCTGTTATCTAAGTGTCCAGGTTTCATTGCAGCATATCTCTGCTGAAACACTATTCTATTACTGTGTGACCATTCTTTCTCAGTACTTAGTTAGAATAAGTATTCAATGTTACTTCAATCTCCACAAAGCATGATGCATGCTTCACTTGACACTTGCCCTCCACATTAAGTCAAACTTTAGGCAAACTGGATTCACCCACTCTGGCTTTTCAAATAAGGACAATCAGTTTTATTAAAAATTAAAAAAAAAAAAAATTAGCCTTACCTCTTCATAGAGGCCGAAGGTTCAAACTGCTACTGAGGGCTTCATTGTCACCCTTACCTCTTCATCGGGCTGAAGGTTGATTTGTACAATGCATAGCAGATTCCAGCCTCCCTTACCTTCATATGGGGGAAGGGGGGTGTAGGTTGGCAAGGATCACTCTTTCCAGCTCATGGTGGCTGAAGGGGAAGTAATCTCTTAAACAGCCAAGGTAGACTCATCTACTTTCTCTCTTCCTCCTTACCTCCCCATAGAGGATAAGGCTGATACAGAGGCTAGTAGTTTCAGAAACTGGGGCAGACAGGTCTGCCTTACCTCTTCATAGAGGCTGAAGGTAGCTCCTAAGTACTGTCAAATCTGTCTACCTTACCTCTTCGAAGAGGACGAAGGATGTTACAGTAACTATAGTAGCGTTTCTTCCTTACCTCTCCATAGAGACTGAAGGTTGGTAATCAAGGTCGATCAAGGTCATCCACCTTTCCTCTATTATAGTCTGAAGGTCAAGTGGAAGCAGTCTTTCTTACCTCATCATTGAGGCCGAAGGTCGATTTTCACATGACATCCTTACCTCTTGTTAGAGGCCGAAGGTAGACACACACACTATTTTTATTTTGAAAGGTCAGCCTTACCTCTTCATAGAGGCCACAGGTTGGCTCTTTTCATATTGTTTATCAAGTGTTCCTCACCTCTTCTTAGAGGCTGGAAGCTTTACTTTAGTCCTTCCATCAGTGAGTTTACCTCAGCATAGAGGTTGATGGTGGTGTTTACCTGACAATTTAGCATGTCACACTTTTCTCTGGAAGGACGGAGTCTAGAATATTCCATCATATCTTCCTTACCGCTTCATAGAGGCCGAAGGTTGATGCCATTGAACTCGTAATCCGGTCCTCCTTACCTCTTCGTATAGACTGAACGATTATCGTTATGTCATCACGTGTCCTCACTTTTAATTATTAATCTTTAGCAATACCACAGCACTGGCCCCTGCACCTCTAGCCTCCCTTAATCGGTTTGTCAGTTCTATGTCTCACAAATCCTTCACATGTAATCTGTTATGGCAGCATGCTCAGCTTCCACATTCTAGCACTAAGTCACCTTATTCTGAAATTTTGCAAATGTTGTTTTACTTATTTCCCAGCATGGAAGAAGCCAGTAGGCAGGCCAATTCAGACTCTGAGACATCTATGCCTGAAGCCCCTGCGACACTGAGTGTCTTGTGTTTGTCGCTCAGAGATTGGGCCAAAAATAGAATTATGGCAGAATTATCTCAGCGCCATATTTCATATGCTAATTCAGCACGTAAAGCCTAATTATTTTGGCTTTTGTTTCCTCCAATCTCTCCCTCCCTTCCCCTCCCCCTTCTCCTACAGTAGTCTCTGTACCTCAACTCCAGCATATCACCCAACTGCTCACTGATCTAAGCTCAGCCTTGGCAGATATACAAACCAGAGTGGTCACCCTGGAGACTTTGTCCATTTCCTCAGCACAGTCCCCAGTTAGCCAAGCAGCACTTCCCCAAAAAGGTACAGTTATAAGTCAATCTCCATTCATTACATCAGCTCACCTAGTCCTGGCCCATATCAGAAGAGACATTATTGAGGGAAAAAATATTAATTTAATCTCTCTTCTGGTAGTTTCTCAGTGAGGACCTGGCTGAAAACAGAACTGTGAGCTACGGAGATGTTTCCGTAATGCTGAAAGCTAGAGATCCTAGGTTGAGCAATAAACTGTGCATTCCAGAATTTCTTCTTGCTTTCAGTGTCTTTAGAGATATTTTGTTTTCAGCCCAACCTCACCTCAGGCAAGAGTTTGACCAGTATCTTTACTTAGTAGTTGGGATACTGATACAGTGGTTACACTTTTTACGAGTATCATAAGTCACTTTTGGATAAAGCGGCAGCGGCCTTGGTGCAATTTAACTTTGTTACCAATTGACACTTACTCGAAATTGAGTTGTTTTGCCTTGCAGTTGCCTTATGTCAATCAGCATTCCACTTAGCCAATCTATGCCCATCGGCCATGCCCTCTACAAGCAGTAGTGCTCCTGGTACGTCCTATCCCATACCAGCCCTCCCAGCCCCAACTCCTTTGCCAACTTTACCACAACATGAAAAATTTGGAAGACCTGTCCATTAAATAAATCTATTAATAGCTATATGTTGCAATTGTTATTGGCTTATAAACCAGACAATAACCTTACCCAGGCTCTGAGTACAGGATTTCACACAGGGATTATAGCTTGCCCATCTGTCTCTTTTGAATTCCCCAAACTGGTGTCAGCGGGATCAGAACCAACAGTAGTGGACAGTCTAGTTGCTCAGGAGCTAAGTAAGGGGTTTATTATAGGACCCTTCTAAGCCCCTCCTTTTCCAATATAACGGGTTAACCCTATAGGTATAGCAACCAGAAAGTTTTCCCTAAAGAAGAGACTTATCATTGACTTTTCGGCTCTCCACTCCTCCCTGATACCTAGCTTAAATTCAATGATACAGTCAGAAGAATACTCTTTATAATATAAGAGCATAGTTGATGCTATCAAGCATATCAAACAGGCAGGCCACCGTTGCTTGCTCTCCAAGACTGATATTGCTGACGTTTTTAAGCTCCTGCTGGTTCACCCCTCATTGTGGCATCTGCAGGGCATTAAGTGGCGTCAGCAATACGGCTTAGCTTTGGGTGTAAAAGCAGTCCTAAGATTTTTGATATGTTTGCAGATATGTTATGCTGGCTTCTAATCAATCACAGTAGATGCCCTATAGCACTGCACTACTTAGATAATTTTTTGCTAATCGAGCCACATGATCAGTTTCCCTCTAGCCTTACTAAACTGCTTTCACTGTTTTCTGATCTAGGCATCCCAATAGTGAGCGATAAAACATCAGTTGCATTCTTGGGCATCAATTTAGATTCAGAAACATTTGAGTCTAGTTTACCCCAAGAGAAACATTCTCGTATTCAAGATCTTATCCAACAGTTGTCTAATAGAACGTATTGCACCAGACTGGAACTGCAGGCCTTGATAGATCACCTAACATTCGCTATGCACATAATTACCCAAGGTATATTTATTTCAAATTTACTGCTCCTTCTATTCACTGAAACTTATGTGTTTGACAGAATCAAATTAGGAGTGATATTTGAAGAAGACCTGTTCATGTGGAACCAGTTCCTGCAATCATGGAATTGTAAAAGCATGTTTCCTTCTCACCTGTCTCCCTCCTCCCCTGCAGTGTGTGCTCTCATACGCCTCTGTAGCTCACAGTTTCGTGGCCATTTACAAGTCAGAATGGTTCTCGGAACCTTGGACCCCTGAAGTTGTCTCATTGCCATAATTTTCCAAGACATCATCCCTGTTTGAAATTTACCCTATAGTGGTGACAGCTTCTGGATGGGGCTCATCTTGGTAAGGAGAGGCAGTTACTTTCTATACAGACAACCAATCCACAGCCTTCATCTTAAATAAAGGCAGATCAAAGTCACCATTAATTATGCTATTCCTTAAAAAGCTTACGAAACTTTCACTTCAGTATAATTTTCAAGTTCATAGTGTTTTCATTCCAAGATCATCAAACAAAGAAGCTGACGCTATGTCCTCTTTCAAATTACAGGAATTTTTACCAGCTACATGCAGAAGCCAACCCATTACCAGTATTTCCTCCAGCCTACGCAGATCTGATATCAAGCTAGATACTTCCATCACTTCAGCACATGCCATAATTCAGCGAGAGCTAGCTCCTAATACTAGGAAAGCCTACTTCAGAGCTTGGTCAGCCTTTTAGAATTTTCTCCTACACACTAACCCAGTTCACCACTTTTCCCCTCCTGTCATTTTAGCTTTTGCTTTTGTTTTGCGCTAAAATTATCACCACTATCTATAAAACGTTATTTATCTGGCATTCAACATTTCGTTTCTTTATTACACCCTTCATGGCTATCCATATTTGCCTCTCACAGTATAAATCTTTTAATTAAAAGATCTATATAACATGTTAAATTACATGCAGAGAACACGCCTGCCTATAGATAGCACCATATTAAAAGAACTGTCAGACCTACTCAAGGATCGCCTATTTGACAATCATACAAATTGTATCATGCTTGCAGTCATTTACTTAGCTTTTTTTGGGTTCTTGAGACCACTCATTTTCTCCAAAAAATCTGACTTACTCCAATACCCCGATTACTTCACGCTTTTACTCAATGTATCTAAAACCGATCAAGCCAGATCCAATGTGACTTTTACATATTACACCACAGGCAACCAATGGTGCCCTTAAATACCCTTAAATATTTGACAATCCTTTTGGCCAATAAATCAGTAGATAGCCCATTACTTCCGATCCCCGAAAATAGCCTGGGTGCTAAGGTTTGACTAAAAACATGTGTAGGACAGAATAAACCAAGCACTCACAGAGCTTTAAAAATGGGAAAAATAATAAAATAATTAAACCCCTGACGAAGCCATGAGAATGGCGATACGCGTTGGGTTGTGAGCTTGGGACTGATCGTACATAATGACCTGATTACCCGTAGTCATGATAAGTACTTTTGTTTGTATATTTGCACTTATTTATTTGACTTGTTATTTGCACAGAATTGGCCATCTTTTGTATTTTTTGATAATGCACTTTATATTTTGCTTATTCTGACATATAGGGATGTAATAATTATGGTGTACTGTCAGTCTATCAATTTTTAATTGTTTTTATGTAATCCCTTTTGTGATAAATTTTTTATAATAATAAAATTGTTACTATTGGTCTTTTGTTTGAGTGTCTCATTTTTAGAGTTCTCTTTTCAGGGACAGGGGTATACTCTTTATACTTTCTGCCACTGATTTTATCTTAATTAGTGTTTGGTCAATGCAACACACAATATACAATTGGTGGACATGAACTGCCAGATCCTCACATCTACAGACACACTAAAAGCTGGTGGGAAAAGTAACATTGGCAAAAGTGGTACGTAATAGAAGGAGGTAGAGGACCCTGATCGTGCAGCGGCGGGAACACTTGGTATGTTTCTTGTGACCTGACCCTAGAATAAAAACATGATGATGACACAGGTGGTATACTCCCCATAGAACTTCCAGGCTCAGGCTGGGATTCTCTATTCTTCATTTGGGAAACTACATTGAGACAGTTTAATGTGCATAAATTGTATGAAAATAAAGAAAAAGATGCAATAAAGGAAGAGATCCAAAGTATGAAAGAATTTGGAAAAACTAATGGATAAAGCAACCCGAAAATTTGTAGGTAACAAAACTGCAACAATACATAAAGGTCTAGAGATTCCCCAGAGGTTTCTGAATAAAGAAAATAGCCACCTTTATTAAGGATGATGTCTTATTCATGAATAAATAAAAGTACACACTGTGCATTAATGAATTTGGTAATAGAATGCAATCAAAACTTTTATTACAATTTTCAAATGGAAATAAAAGAAAAGCAGGCCCTGATTGTTGTAAAGAAAAGATCAGACAGACTGTGTAAAACTACATGAGAAACTTTTGACTTATTTTTGAAAAAATGCAATAAACAGTTATGGTGTTGAAACAAAAAAAAAGGACCAGGGAGATAAAGAGGACAATGATATAGATAACATTTTTAAGTGAAAAAAGAACTTTTATTTTAAGGATAGAAGATCTTGATGTGGGTCGATACTGAAAACACAATCAAGACATAAAAGGGTGAGTTTCTCAAATGTAGAGATGGGAGAACAGACAATGGAGACAGACACGAGATATGAGAGCATCTGAAATTTAGAGAGTAACACCTGTGGTTATTCTTTCCAAGTATATTTTATCATTTGCAGAGAAAAGGGTTCAAGAGAGGTTTACACATTGCATCTACAAGGTACTTTAACCTTTTTCATACAATTGTGGACGTAAATAAATTTGCAAGGAAGTTGACTCTAAACATTTTTTTTGATGGAAGTGAAGGAGTAGCTCCGATAGAGCAAATTAAAACTGCATCAACAACACAACAAAGTGATACTACCAATTTTTCCTACAGAAACAATGTACTTTGATGTGGTGAGAGAGAAACGCATCAAATGGGTAAATTACATGTATGAAAGTGGGCTTGACCATGAGATCAAAATTTTACGCATTACTTGTAGAGGACAGGTCTTAAATACATTACAGAATTTGGTAGAAAGAGATCATGTTGAATTGAGTAAAAACAGGAGAGAAAGTATATCTATTATAAGTGAGGAAGAAAAACAAGTAATATCAAATTTAAAGACAGGATCAGATTGTTATAAAAGGTATAGATAAGGGCAGATCGGTTATAATTTTAGGTGTATTGACACAAAAATAAGTTAATGCAATACTTGTTAGTAATCCAGTCTTGCCTATTTTTCACTATCTTCCAAAGATTTACAAGTCAATGGTGAGCCTAGAGGGCAGGCCAATGGTCCTTGTGATGAGATCTCTAAATGAGGTTCTGGGAGATTGGATAGACCATTATCAACAGCACCTTGTTTTTGGATTATTTAGTTATCTTAAGGGTACAATTTATATCATACAACATTTAGTGGAAGCTGAGTGGCAAACCCACTATAAGTGGATCAGCTATGATGTTAAATCTTTCTACTCATGTATACCCCATGAGTTAGGGTTAAAAGCTGTAAAATATCTATAGTGAATATTCAGATGTGTAAGGAATTTTCTGCTGATGGCTGTACTATATCACTTGACACACAACTACCTTCTTTTTGATGGGTGTCTCTAACTCAAGAAGCTTGGTATTTCAATGGGAGCAAAGTTTGCCCTCTTATACGCCAACCTTTATACGAGACCTGTATCTTTGGAGATGGGAACTTCCCAAAGGGCCTGATTTTGTGGTACAAGAGATACATGGACAATATTTTCTCATATGGTGTGGTGGTACAGGTGAAATAAAGCTCTATGGGCTAGATTCAATTCTGTCTGGTAAAAATGCTGTAGGGCAAAATTGGTTACCGACCGACAAAAAGAAAGCCTAAGTCGGTATTTAATTGCCCTACCAATTTAAACCACAATTGACATGGGCCAAAGAAATTATCTTACTGTCATGTGTTTTTAGTTCCCAATCCTCATGCTAAATGGCGTGAGTAATAGGAACATCAAAGGAAAAGAGCTAACGATCGCTAAACACAGTCACCCTCCCAAACACTAACCCTACACTACCCCTGCCCCCCCTACCCCTACCCACATGTGTAACACTTACCTGTCATCCACTGTCCGTCTTCTGCTGTCAGCTTCCATCTTCCTTCTTCTTTTTTCCTCTCTCTCTCCATCTTCTGTCTTCTTCTCTTCTGTCTTCTTCTCTTATTTGTTTCACTAAAGGACAGACACCCTCCTTTGGTACCTCATGGGCCGATGTCCATTCCAGTGTGAGGGAATTTTAAACAGAGACTGACTTTTTACATGGCTAGATATATCTCATCCATTGGCTGAGATGTGTGCTTACACACCTCCCAGCTAATCAGCTTCTAGCGGGGGATAACGGAAATATATGTTTTTATAGTTTTAATAGCAAAAATGTTGAAAATGTGTCCAGGGTGCAAAATCCTCCCCAAACCTCTGGCATTCAAAATGTTAAGGAATTAAAATGTGCCTGACACATTTAAAAGCAATGCAGTGAACACCCTGCTGCTGCTTATAGGGTTAACTTAATTTGATCCAGTTTATTGTAGCTGATACTGTATCTGATGTACTAAGAAGGACTGTGGGGAGATGCTCTGAGTTCGATAAGGGTCTAGTTTGTTGATATGGTGGTTATCTGGACCTGAATCCATCTTGTGGTATGATTAAGGTGTTTTAACTATCTCATTCCTGAGATTACTCCTCAAATACGCCTACATTGCCATACTTTCTACATGCTTTCACCAATTTTCTGATGATGCAATGTCTCCTTTGACAATGCATAATTTGCATAAGCAAGTGTGTGTATATCTATATATTTCTATCACTCTCCCTCTCTTTATTTTCCCTTCGCAGTCAAAAGATGTCCAGCAGTGCCATCAGCTCAGAATTGGCAGAATATAGAGGGACCCTAGTATACCTATCTGCTGTCCAGAGAAGTCTGGTCAGAAGTGGTCTTCATGGAAGACCTGCAGCCAAAAACCATTCCTTCTATGTAGAAACAAGGACAAGCGACTCCACTATGCAAAAAACACAGGAACTGGGGTGCAGAAATGTGAAATATTTGGTTGTAGCAGAAAGCAGTTTATTCACTGAAGGGCGGGAAAGCGGTACACAAATGAGTGTCTGCAGGCAACAGTGAAGCATGATGGAGGTTCCTTGCAAGTTTGGGGCTGCATTTCTGCAAAGTGATTTGGGGATTTGGTCAGAATTAATGGTATCACCAGTGCTATTACAAGCAAATGCTTATCCATTATGCAGTACCATCAGGGAGGCATCTGATTGGCCCCAAATTTATTCTGCAGCATGACAATGACCCCAAACATACAACCAAAGTAATTAAGAACTGTCTTCAATGTAAAGAGGGACAAGGAGTCCTGGAAGTGATTGTCTGGCCCCTGGGATTACATGAAGAGAGAGAGAAACAAATGAGGCTGCCTAAATCCACAGAAGAACTGTGGTTAGTTCTTCAAGATGTTTGGAACAACCTGCCTGCTGAGTTCCTTAACAAACTGTGTGCAAGTGTACACAGAAGATTTGATGCTATTTTGAAGGCAAAGGGTGGTCACACCAAATATTGATTTGATTTAGATTTTTCTTCTGTTCACTCACTATCATTTTGTTAACTGATAAAAATAAACAAGTAACATGTTTATAGTTAAAAGCATTCTTACTTTACAGCATTTTTTCATACCTGCCTAGGACTTTTGCACTGTACTATACGTGTGTCATATGTGTCTGTATGTGTGTCTGTGATGTGGTAGAGGGAAATTATCTCCTCTTCCCACTGTACCAAAGAACAGATCTGGGGCCACAGGAGCCGCCGGTTGTTAGGTATGGGGAGTTTGGTTCAAGTACAGAATCAGCTGTTTTGAATGGAATTATATAGATTTCATGAACCTAGTATTTCTTATATTCATATTTTGAGATTTTTACCTATTGGATTGATGGAAAATCAGTCACATGATGCCAGATTCTTGTGATATAAAATAACTACTACTACCACTACTACTATGACTACTGCTACTAGTTTGCATGCATGAGTTTGTTAATCTCAAACAAATTGATCTATAAATCATTATAGTTTTGTGCATTAACAGAACAAGAGAGTTTTCAACAATGTGGCACAAGTATGAATAATGAAGTATAAATAATAAACGACATGTTATAACTCTTTATCACCAATCATTCTTATAGCCAGGGATAATTTTTTGGGGGAAGGCCTGATTTCAAAATGGAGAATGCAGAAGCCATAGCCAATTACTCAGGCAATATTTTTTCAAAGCACATTGCATAAAATAAAGTTATGGATAGCTATTTGGATGGGATTGTGTCCAAATAAAATGGACCACAGCCCACCTGTGGCCACTGTCTTAACTCATACTTACAAATAAGAAGTTAAGATTTTTAATATAACGTTCCCCCATCTTAGGGAAGAAGAATCAATTTAATGAAAACTGAGTTATTACCATAACTAGTATAAATTGTGTTGCATGAATTAACAATGACAATGCTTGAGCAATTTATCATTGTGACACCAATTAAAATCATAGCTGATCTCATGATTATATCTAAAGAATCAAAATAAACTTACAATGGTAAAAAGGCTTTTATTTCTGCCTTTTAATTCTTCTGCAGCATCAAGTACAATGGTGTATTGTGGAAAATAAAGTTTTTTTATTCTGTGTGCTTGGAAGAATTTATTTTAAGCAGTCAAGTAACTTGTATCAATGTCCTTGTGATGAAAAAAGAAAAAAAAGGAATCAATAGCAAATCAAGCATTAATACAACTCGCCAAAACAGAAATGTATGTATACTAAGCTACAAAAAGAGCACTGGCTTATTTTTATGACTCTATACAGCAGAGGAATTGTGAGAATATGCCTTATTCATGATAAACTGAATAAGATTTTGTATGCAAAATCAATTTTTTATAATGGGTTGTGTGTGTGTGTGTGTGGAATAGAAGTATTGAGCAAAATTTGTTTTAGAATTCACTCTATGTTGATCTTGAGCCATAAACTATGGCTGTCCACAGCATGTGATATGAATAGCACCACCTGGTGACCACAATAGACAGTTTTAATATTAAAAATGTATATAATTTATATATATATATATATATATATATATATATATACACACACACACACACACACACATATATATATATGCATCTATCACTCCCATGGGTCAATGCCTTGCCACTGCGGGAGTGTTTGCATGTGTCAAGTAATCTGAGAACTATGCCTTCAGGAGCATATACTTCTGACAAGGTTACCCAAGGTGGAGAGATCAAAGCAAAAGACTCCATACTAAATTAATCCAAAATCTGCCAATCCACACTGGACCAGCATGGCAGATTATGGTCTAATCCCTCAGCATGGCTTTACAACAAAAAAAATGGCCCTCAGTTCCTGGAGTCTTGTGAGCTACTGTCTACAGCAGCAGGAAGACCAGCTCAGTGGCTGAGGGTACTAATATTTACCGGGTTTGTTCAGGCTAGCTTTGGACTTTAGACATTGGAACGCTCAATATTCGATCTAGAGGAACTAGTAGAAGAACTAAATTACATCAACTGGGACATTATTAGTTTATGTGACACTTGTAAAAAAGATGGACACTGGCTGTACTATAAAAAAAAACGATGGACCCTATGGATGAATCAGATTATTGATTAACAAAAGACTAACAGCCTCAGTCATAAAAGTAGAAAGTATCTCTGAAAGATTTGCATCTTGTGCTGTCAACCTAAACAGTCGCTGTGTTCTTCAAATCATTCAAGTAGTCACAGTAATGGTGAAGTTGAAGAATGTTATGATGATTTATTATGTCTCTACAAACAGGAAAATAACCACTACAAATTTATAATTTGGGGTTACAATGCAAAGATTTGTAAGATCCAAAATGGTGAAAAATCGACTGGACCACATGGAACTGGAAAAAAGAGATGACAGAGGCAACCAACTGTTTGAATTTGCTGAAGAACAAAATTTGTACATCATGAATTCATTCTATAGGAAAAATGCTCAGAGGAAATGGACATGGCAAAGCCGTAATGGTAATATAAGTGAAATTGACTTAATACTTGCAAATAATAAAAAGATATTCAGGGACTACTCAGTCTTAAATCATTTTAACGTTGTAATTTCCAGAGCAAAAATAAAATTAACTGCAAAAAAAAAAGAGAGAAAATGATCCAGTCAACAAATGTGAAGATCAACACTAGCCAACTATTGAAAAATTATATAAATTTTGAGTTAGCACTGTCTAATCCCTTCAGTGTGCTGTAAGACCTTCAAGACACAGACATTTCAACCCATAATGAAAAAAATTGAGATTATCGTAGACATTGCTTATGTTCTTACACCTAATGTTAAACAAGAAAAATAACCAGCATATCAAAAGAAACAGTTGTCATGAACAAAAAGCAATGAGAATGGAAGCAAAACATTCATATTAGAAAGAGGGTACTACATGTAGAAATGTGCAAGACCATAAGGAAGCGTATAAAAGAAGAAACAGACAAGTCCAGTGTTGTGCTCATCAAAAGGATACTGGAAAAAAAATCAAAGGCTAAAGAAAGCAAAACAAAAGATGGCTCCACATAGGAACCAAATCTTTGGATTAAAGCTTGAAGATGGTACAACAGCAAAATCCCCCCCCAAAAAACTAAAACGAGTGGAAGAATTTTATTCAAATCTTTATAAGGATAAAGGAGAACAATTGAATGCAGTGCCAGGCGCTGACGCTGCAACAGAGGTTTTGGTAGTAGAAGCTGCAATAAAATCATGAAAAATGGCAAAGCAGCTTGACCTGATAAAGTTACTATTGAAATGTTAAAATCCAGGGCCAACCCTTATTCATAGTCCTAGCTAAACCATTTGCAAAATTCCTACTACTCGGCAAAGTAATAACCCTATTGCGGTGGTCTGCAAGATTTTCACAAAAGGTACTATCACGACTAATGGACACAGTATGTCACGAGGCACAAAAGAACAAGCAAACTTCAAGAACCCAATGAAGAGCTACAACAGGAAAGCAAAACTGTTGGTCTGAAGATGAATATCAACAAAACACATTGTGACAGAACACCGTCACTTATGAACCAGGGGCTCTTTTGGTTTCGGGGGCCCAGACTGGGAGCGGCCTTTTGGCCATACAGCTGCATGGGCCAAACCACAAAATGGAGAAGGGTGTCAGCCAGACTCCAAGGTGACACCAGGCCTGAGACTCTGTTACGTATTGGGGGTGGGGCAGTGGCTACCTGGGACAGCATCTGGAGTCAAATGTCCTATTGCCTCACCCATTGTGTGCTATGTTATTGTTTATATGCAAAGTAGGTTTCCTGGGGTTATGTGTTTCCATTTGTTGCTTTGTGAAACCAATTTATATTATGTCAGTCACTGATGTAAATGTAATTACTAGTGTTGAGCGAGCACCCCGATGCTCGGGTGCTCGGGTGCTCTGACCGAGCACCCCCTGAGGCTCGAGTGCTCGGCCGAGCACCCGAGCCCCATTGAAATGAATGGGGCGACACCAGGCACCCCCTGCTCTGATGAGGGGAGGGTGCCTGGTCAATGCCCCCTTCATCTCCGCTATGCCCCCTTCATCTCCGAATGCCCCCTTCATCTCCGCAATGTCCCCCTTCATCTCCGAATTGCCCGTCTTCCACAATGTGCCCCTTCATCTCCGCTATGCCCCTCTTCCACAATGTCCCCCTTCATCTCCTCTATGCCATAGAGGAGATGAAGGGGGACATTGTGGAAGAGGGGCATAGCGGAGATGAAGGGGCACATTGTGGAAGAGGGGCATAGCGGAGATGAAGGGGCACATTGTGGAAGAGGGGCATAGCGGAGATGAAGGGGGACATTGTGGAAGAGGGGCATAGAGTCTATGCCCCTCTTCCACAATGTCCCCCTTCATCTCCGCAATGCCCCCTTCATCTCCGCAATGCCCCCGTACCTCCAGTCCCTGGTGGTCCAGCGGAGCTTCTTCGGATCTGTGCCTCTTCCGGCACAGATCCCCGCCACCCGAACATGGCGGGAGAGCACATGGCGGTACTCGACGAGTACCGCCATGTGCCGAGCAGAGCGATGCTCGAGCCGATCCGAGCATCGGCCGAGCACGCTCGCTCATCACTAGTAATTACCTTAGCAGATCTGAAAGAAGGACTGTGTGTTTGTATTCTATTGTGTTACCATAATTAAGTCCCAGTAAGATTGGGGGTTTTGTAAATCTCATCTGCTATTGGTTGACTGTGTTCACAGACATATATATAAACCCTGTGTGTGTCCAAATAATGGAGCAGACCAAGAAGAATCCAAACCTGCGACTTCAAACCCAACCTGAGAAGATGGAGTAGTGAGGCTCAAGCCTCGGTATCCAAAAATCACGGCTGATGGAGAAAATCTATCAGCAAGAAGAAGACGACGACAACGACAAAATAAAGGAGCTCCTGTTTTTACCTCAAGCATCATGTGTCCTCTGATGTTCTTGGGGAAAAGATATTAGCTGACTGAATCTTTGACATCCAGCTGACATTGGTGATTTGGCTGCTGGGAAGAAGCTGTTCAGAAGGGTGTGCCCAGTCCGTGTACAGGGACCCTGTCACACATGTCATGTTTAACAAATTTACCATACCAAGGATAATCACTGTAGATGGATAAGAACTAGAAGAAATTGACAGATATGTTTACTTTGGACAGGAAATGCAAACATATGGAGACACCATGATGGAAATTGAACAACTAATATAATTGGGATGGCAAGCATTTGGAAAACTTAGTTGTACTGTCTTTAAGAGAAATTTACCACTCTGCCTCAAGCTAAAGGGGTTTGACCAGTGTGTCCTCCCAGTCCTTACGTATGGCTGTGAAACATGGACAGTGAATGCCAAAGCCATACAAAAACGTAAAGTTACCCAGAGAAGTATGGAGCCGCGAATTTTAAACAGAACAAAAAGAGACTGATAAACATCCTGAAATGTAAACGGACAGGACACATAGCAAGAAGTTTCTTATAGAATAAGATGGGCAGAATTAGTCAATTAAAGGGATAGTAATACTTAAAATGTAAAAAAAGATATGTTGTAGGGTTTATCCCCCTGAGTAAAATAAGGGTACTCCCACTGCTGAGGGATATTTTATTTAAAAAATAACAACTCAAACTAGAATATTTTAGGTGCAATATCACAGTGACCTGAAAATTTACAGTGGCATTGTTGCTACACCATCCTATGGACAGCTCTGGTCTGCAGACCATAAATCTCCATAGGATGGTGTAACAACAGCGCCACTGTAAATTTTCAGGCCACTGTGATATTGCACCTAAAAAATTCAAGTTTGAACTGTTATAATTTATTAATAACATATCTCTCAGCAGTGGGAATACCCGTGTTTTATTTGGGGACATAAAACCTTACAACATATGAAAGGGAAATGTTTTTACTTCTGTAAGGCTTACATACATATTTGCCATAATATATATATATATATATATATATATATATATATGTATTTTGCTCTAACAAATATAGCTTGCTAAGGGTTAATTTAGAAAATGATTTCTTTTAACACAAAATATTAAGAGGTGACATTTAAGATGTTAAAAAGAACAAGCTAGGTACTTTCCTTTATATCTGGAACAATTTCTTTATATAACTTGTTATTGTACTTTTGTGGTAAAAGGCATTCTGCCAAATAATGAGCTAGATACAGGTGTAATGTGTGTCCGAAGCTTTTAACTGTTATCAAACCTAAGTGATGTCTCTCTTTTCTTATTGGTGAAATGACCGACAATGTCCATATATATTCATGTATCCTGGGAGGGGAAATCTCTCCCCCTTATTAATATGCTTACCACCCACTAATTTTGCATTATATAAACTGGTGAATTTTACTTAATAAATCAGATAAGAGATTATAGCACAAAACTTTGTGTCTGCGTGTAGTCATTTCTTATCTCCAGGCCTGCGACTTGGAAGATCTCTGAGGAACAGTGTGAAGGTCCAGGGTCCCCGGGGAGTGAAAAGGCATACAGAAATATACAGAAAATACAGTCTGGTCATTTCAACATATATTTTTTTACATCTTAAGTACCACTATACCTTTAATTTAACGTAATATTTCAAGTCTTTAAATGTATGCAATTTGACCAAAAAGAAAACAGAAAGAGATGTGTGCTGTGCTTAATTATTACCTTTAGCCCCACTGAACATCACGCTCCAAAATAAAACCAGTACATTACTTAAATATAAGTTCTTCCTGTCTATGGTCACTTCACTAATACCTTAATTTCATTTAAAATAACACTAAGTATACTCTTGATGCATTAGAGGTAAAGAAAAAATAAATGGCTCAGTGTGCTATCCTAAGGGGAGAACTAGGCCATATTAAAAATGATAGCCTAATACAGGCCAATTTCTAGCACATCATTAATGTGTCAGGTCATTACAAGCTATTGGAAAGACATTTCCTGGATTCAGTCATATTTGCAATGTTCTTCTGTGTAATTTAGCACTCGGGGTACAATCAGGTCTGGAGTAACGCCCTTATTAGTGACATTGGAATTATTACTCACAATGACACACCCTTACTTGAGGGAGAGTAATGTCTGGATCTGTTTGTACTGTGCTTAAAATTATACTGGACAGTATATGATATATCCTACTAAAGGATTAATGATCTACAGCGTGATGAATTGCTGATATAACAGTTTTATTGTTACATCTCATAGAATTTTATTATCCTTAATTGTACATGCGCATTGCTGAGCTGGAGATTCACGGAAAATCCGCCTCTTATAATTATTAACCCTTTGGGTACTTGGTGTTATAGTTCACCCAGACATTTTTTATTCACAACTTCTCTTTTATTACCTGTGATTATACATGCCCTTCTCTGGGCTAATGATTAATGAGAAGAGGGCCTATCAAGGCTATTAACCCTTTTGTTACAAAATGTTATTCTGCACCATTTATCTGTTTGTTTCACAGATCGTTTGGCATAAATAGCCTAATATGGTTGGGTAATCCTAGTATCATAATAATGGGTATATTTTAATGGAGTTATGATTGCCCCAGGACATTTAGCTTGCTTTGCGGTTAATTTACTAGCTGTCTGTAAAGTGCTAGCTGGGATGGCCTTTCACCATTTGGTATTTTAATTTTAACATTTATTTCACAGTTATTAAGCAGTTATCTTATTATACCATATAAGATTTAGAGGAGGTAGGTCATTTCTGATACCATGTACCGTAAAATCTCAGGTATAGTATGTGTATAATACACAGGCGTATATTATACACAAGATTTTAGGTGAACACAAGAGTGCCCATGTATAATACGTACCCTTGTTTTTCCCCTTAGTAAAAAAAATATGAGGGCTGCCAGATACCTTCTGTCTCTCCCCCCAATGCAATCCGCTCGCATAAAATAATGCTTACTTTCACTGGAGTCGACATCTTTCTTGAAGGTGCATGCTTGCATTTGCCACCCACTTCCTACAATGTCCATTCAGGACCTTCCACCACCTGCCAATGGTAATGCCCTGTGAGGATCTCAAGGTCCTTGCAGGGCAATACCATTGGCGGAATGTCCTGACGAAGCATTGAAGGAAGTGGCCGGCAAATACAAGCATGCCACCCGCAGGGAAGATGTCGACTCCAGTGAAAGAAAGCATTATGTTATGCAAGCGGATTGCTTTGGAAGGAGGGAGGGAAGGTATCTGGCAGCCCTCTTTTTATTATTTTTTTAATGCTTCAAGAAAATTCTCGTGTATAATTCTCTCCCACCACTTCTCATAAGGTGAAGAGGGGTAAAACTGCGTATTATACCTGAGATTTTACGGTATGTCTATCTTGTTGCGGCTTAGTGAGAGGGATATATAGATTGTTTGTGATCAATCAAGTAAAGCTACATTTTAGTCAGCTAATCACTCTGATTGCTTCAGGTAGGTCATATATATATATCGAGCCACATTTGCTCTGCATTCAATTTCTGTATGCTCAGTGTGTATGAATGGCTGTTCTCTTATCACGATGCCCGTGTTATCACTGGCGACATTATATCACGGTCCCCGTGATTCCCTGTCAATCTATGACTATGTTACCTTTGCATTGGAGGAGGCTGATTGGCCCGCCCAGGATGTTCCTTTTTATACTGGCTCTTGGTCACTTGTCAGTTGCCCTTTTGTGGTGTTCCTGTTCCTGCGTCTCGTTGCTGAGTTCCAGTGTCTCCTGTGTACCGATCCGGCTTGGCTGACTCCTCTTCTGATCCTGCTCCGTGATTGACCCGATTCTGGCTGACGACCCTGCTCCGTGATTGACCCGGTTCTGGCTGACGACCCTGCTCCGTGATTAACCCGGTTCTGGCTGACGACCCTGCTCCGTGATTGACCCGGTTCTGGCTGACGACCCTGCTCCGTGATTGACCTGGATCTGGCTGATGACCCTGCTACGTGATTGACCCAGTTCTGGCTGATGACCCTGCTCCGTGATTGACCCGTTCTCCGGTGGCGTTCCTGCGGCTGTTTCCATCCGGTTCCGGTTATCACTCCTGTCCGGTTGCTGAGTTCCAGTGTCCTCCGGTCGCTCTGGCGACATTCTGAACTATTTTCGCTGATCCTCTCTCGCTCTTTCAGCTGTAGCCTGAGGTTGTCTGCCATCTGCTTGCTGAGCAGTCCTCTTCTGTATGTACCAGATTAACCCGTGCAGTGCCTGTAGTCTCCGGTTTACGTGCCACTTGTTTAGCTTGCCAAGCCTCTGTTGGTCCGTTGAGCCGTTACACTCTGAGTCGCCTATTGACGCCATACTATTCCTTGCAGAGCTCCGCCTGTCCGGTGTTCGGGGTACACCGTTACCACGCGGTTGGCACCGGTAGTCTGTTTGCTCTTGCGATAGGATTCTGTGCAACACCGGAAGGGTGTCCTGGCTCCGTTTCTCATTCACTCAGAGTGTACATTTCCACCTGCACTGCCTAGTGCATCGGCTCCTTGTAGCTTCTGCAGCAACCATCTATTGTGGCATCCCAAGGGTGTCGTGGCACAATCCAGTTGGCATACGCAGGGCCATTTACTAGTCACATTGTGGGCGATTCCTACTCTGGTTACTTCAGTTCTAGCTATAGCATTCCTCCTAGCCCACGGTGGTGGTATTGGCTCAGCTCAGCGCAACAGGGGCGCTCCCCGTTTCTACCGAGAGAGTGATATAGTGCTGATACTGTGCTCCTTGCTCTACATTTAAGAGACTGTTCTCCAGAGACTGATATCTATCCTGGGCGTTGGCCAATCTAGCCTGAGCTTCTTCAGTTGCTCCTGTTAACCCTTTGGGGTTACTCCAGCCTTTATCTGTACTTATACTCCTGTTTGTATTACACATACCTTGTCTGTATTTGTCAATACTGTTCTTACCTGTGCTGGCCCCTAGGAGCACTGTTTATCATTCTGATTCAATAAAACTGTGTTTTTACTTTATAATCTGGTCTGAGTGTCAGAAAACCGTAACACATTATGACTCAGTGCTACTTCCTGATTCCTTTTTATTGACTATTGTGGGTTTGCTCCGCCTAGTGCTAGCCCTTAAATACTGAGCCCTGTCACTGCTGCAATGCCCTTTCGTGATGTTCCTGTCACTAGTGCTTGTTCCAGACTTTTGTGTGAGTCCTGTGTATGACCCAGACTGCTTGACTACTCTGCCTGATTACGTTCCTGCTCTGTGTACCGACCCGGCCTGGCTGATGTTCCTGCTCTGTGTACGACCCGGATTGGCTGAGGTTCCTGCTCTGTGTACCGACCTGGCCTGGCTGACGTTCCTGCTCTGTGTACCGACCTGGTTGGCTGACGTTCCTGCTCTGTGTACCGACCCGGCCTGGCTGACGTTCCTGCTCTGTGTACAGACCCGCCATGGCTGACGTTCCTGCTCTGTGTACCAACCCGGCCTGGCTGACGTTCCTGTTCTGTGTACCGACCCAGATTAGCTGATGTTCCTGCTCTGTGTACCGATTTGGCCTGATTTCCCGCTCCATCCGGTGATCCGGTTGGAGTACGTGCCTCCAGTGCTCGCACTGTCTTCTGACAGTCCTCGGTTGCCTTGTATAGTCTTCTACGGCAGTCCTGCTTACTGTGAGCCAGTCTCCGGTTATTGTGCCTCTTGATCCTTTCACCTAGGTGATTGAGATCAATCAGGTTGCACCACAGTACGCTTGATCTGTTCATTGCTATTACCCGAGGTTGGTTTGTTCCCTGGGCACCTCGGTTGTCCCCACGGCCTTGCAGCCATATTCAGATCTGAGCATTCATTTAACCCCTTGGGGTTGATGCGGTTGCACTTTGGGTCACAGTGTACTGCAGGTTACATTGGCGCTCCTCCTTGCTATACAGTATCGGTCACCCTTGACTGTTCTGGCATTCTGTTTCTTCCAGGGTCTTCGTATACCTCCGTGTGGCCTCACTTTGTGTCACTCTCTGCGGAGAGGGTGTCCTGTGGACATTAGTCCTATTAGGGCCTCTCCATACATCCTGGCCTCCACGTCTCTCCACGGTCTCTTCTAGGATTCACACGAACTGTAACCTGACCTGTGACAGTGTTGTACCTTTGTGTTTCACTGGACCCCTTGTGGGTTACTAAATATAACTGTAACCTGACCTGTGTCAGTATTATTTCTGTCTGTATATACTGGACCCGTGTGGGTTACTCTAATTTCTGTGTTTTCAATAAAACTGTGTTTTTACCTAAACATTCGGTGTCTGAGTGTCCTAAAAAAGTTACATCCCTAAAGCTATCCCTCGTGGTAATCTGCATAGAGCCTTCCACATTCTAAAACTGCTCTTATTTACAACCAAGCATCCACACTAAGAGACTGTTCAACTAGTCTAGAATTAAAGATGGGCTTTCAGGTCCTATGTGTTTCGCCATATGATATGGCTTCATCAGGGGATATAGGAAGAATGACCACTGACTTGGTGTATTTTATATCCTCGTCCTAAAATGGAAGGGTTTATCTTTCTGACGTGCTGTAAAACGTCATCATGACTTCTCAAAATGGGCGTCAACATTTCTTTTTAATTTCTGCCAACAATGCAGCAAAAGTTTTCCTTGTGACACTTTGTATTCATTGAAAAGATCTCTAAGTGTAACCCTTTATTTATGTATTATAACATAATGTTGCTTTTTGAAAAAATAGTTATCTAAGATAGACACAGTTGCTATAGTTACTATAATTCCCCTAAATAATAGATATGATAATATGAGTTAATAATGAATATTTACATGTGTAATGGGTCATGATACTATTTTAAGATTACCTTACTTTTATCCTATATTTCTGAAATATTAGTCATATACACCAATGTTAGCAAATATGATGGTTCACAATATTACTTTAGAATTTCTATATTTATGCCCTGTATTTCTAAAATATTGATCTGGCTATTTGTATTTTGTAATATTGATAATTGCATCTCATACTTGGCCCACTGCTAACATAAATCCTTCAAAAATATTATATTGCATACAGTGTTTGCTGCGGGAAAATTCGATTTAAAACTAGGGGTTAAAATTTTCGCATCTTTCGGCCATTGGCCAAAATCTTTCGCCATTTTTTCAATGACTATAAAGTTTCCACCAATTGATTTAAGTTGTTTTCGCACTTCCTCTATAAAAAAGTGACATTTTAGCTGAAGGCAGACACAGTAGAAGCAGCTACAGAGCGAGATAAATGTGATATTGTGATATTTTGCAAAAAGTGAGGCAGGAGAGGCTCATAGTGACTCTTATCACTATGAACATGGTAAAAAATAATCAGTGGAGGAGCTGGAAGGACCCTTATGTGTCCCCTGACTCTGTGACTAGCAAAACTGAACCAATGCTGTCCAGTACCCCTAAATCGCCCCAAGGGACCTTGGGGAATTTAATGGGTAGGGAGGGAGAAAGGGAATGGGAAGGGAGAGGAAAAAAAGGAATGTGAAGGGAGGGAGAAAAGGGTAATACTAGTGAGAGCAGGACAGGTCAGCTGCCTGTGCCTGCTGCAAGACGTGCTGCCCCTGCTGCCAGTGCCACCATTGCTGTACTTGCAGCCAATAGTGTTGTACCTGATGCCAGACATGCTGTCCCTGCTGCCAGTGCCAACATTGCTGTACCTGCTGTCAGTGCTGAACCTGCTGCCACCAATACTTTGCCTGCTGCTAGTGTTTCTTGTAGTACTCAGGAGGGGAAGGAGAAAATGATGCCAAGTGTGACAGCAGGGGACCCTCTGTCACAATACTAATTACCTCCTCCAAGCATCAGTGAGATGTCTGGAATAGAGCAGCATCATGTAGGGACTAGTGGTGGTGGTGGTGGTGGAAACGCTGGTGTGGAAAAGACATTGATGGCCTTTTTATCAGAAAGTGAGAAGGAATGGGAGGCAGGGATGAGGATGGGCATTACTACCCCCACTAGAAATCAGCTTTTGGAATTTGCAGAAATTGCAACTGCTTTAATTTCTGCTGCTGCTGAGATGCAAGGGCAGCAGGATGCTGAGGAGCAAGCTAGTGTGCCACAGACCACCGTGGACACAGTGGGAATGGGATCAACAAGTGATGCAGGACTAGGACAGGTTCCACTTGCCAGTGCCAGCAATAATCCTGGTCTTAGTTGCAGTGCTAAATCTGAGGCAGTAGCAGAAACATTATCTGCTGCCACAAAAAGTGAAGGGGAATGTGAAGGACAAGAAGAAAGCGGCCATTCTTCTCCACCTGTTCCATATTCCTCCCCCCAGAAGTCATGGGTGTGGGACTATTATTATCTTCCGGCAGGCACAGTGCAGTCATCATCAACCATGATTCAGTGCAAAATTTGTAACAACTTAGTGAGAAGGGGAAAGGAGGGAACACACCTTGGATCAACCTCTCTGATAACACACATGAAACACAGACACCATGACATTTATGTCAAACATGTTAAAGCCAAGTACCCATTGCACCCGCTGTTACTGTACCCCCTGACTCTCCAGAAAGGCACCAAGAGGCGAGATGGAGATCAAAGAGGAGGAAGAATAAAGAAACCCAGACAGACACTGGAAGTTCCATGGCGAGCGAAAAAACTAGCTTGCCATCAACATCACCTTCTTCCTCTAGGGTAACAAGTATATCTCCTGCCAATCCACCTCATTCATTGTTACCTCCCCCGCCAAATGATAGCCACTCTGTTAATGTTAGGATATGGCAGTTCATCTCTACCCATTGCACACTGTGTGGTACACTGGCCAGTGTGGTGGAGGAGAATCGATACCAGGTCAACAGGCGGCATCTGAGGAGATTCCATCCCGCTGAATATTCTAGGATTCTGGCAGGGAGGGTTTATCATTACTATTAAACTGTCAGCAAGTTGTCATGTGCGGGTCTGGACAAGGGGTATAGTGACAGTGGCAGTACTTGGGTTCTGGTGTCATGGTGTTTGTATACAGTTGTGCCCCCAGGTGTTATTTACCACACACACTGTGCACATTGCAGTTGCTGATGAGAGCCACAGTTCCTGCTCTCAAGGAAAAATGTCTATTTTAATAAGAACACACCCATGATTTTGGAGGAGGGGCAGGTGAAGAAGAATTATTGGTCAACTTCTTCTTTTCTCCACATATACTGGGGGCTACTTATTCTGCTGCTACTGCCTCAGGCACATCACTGGAGCCAGTCGTGGCAAGTGGAACCTTCATCATCCATGTGACCGCTATTGTTGATCCCATTCCCTATCAGCTTGATCCCATTCCCTTTCCGCTGCCTAATTATCCTACTGCTTAAACAACTCAGCAGCAGCAGTACGAAAAGCGGTTGCAACTCAGGAGGACATTTAACAGTGGCCACTGGTCAACATGACCTGTTGGCTTTAGGCCCGTAGGGCATTTTTATTTTTTTCTCAGGGCTTGTGTTTTGAAATAAATAAATAAATAAATAAATTAATTAATTAATTAATTAATAAAAAATAAGCAATTGTTGGGGGGGTGTTTCTAACACACCTAAGTCCTACAAATCAAGGTTTCCGTAGGGCTTGTGTCAAACAAGCTTAAGTCCTACAAATCAATGTTTCTTCAGGGCCTGGGCCTCTAAGTCCTACAAAGGCCTCTAACAACAAATCAAACAAATCATCCTCTACAACAGTGTTTCTCAACCGGTGTGCCGCGGCACTTTGGTGTGCCGCGGACACCCTCTAGGGGTGCCGCGGAATGTATAGCGTTTAGGGCTGCGGGCCGTGATGACATACAGGCAGAGAGGAGGGTAGGGGCGCCGGAAGAGAAGCACTTGCAGCCAGACAGTAACGATCAGTCTGCTGACAGCAAGCGCTTCTCTTCCGGAGCCTCTGCCCTCTTCTCTGTCTGTATGTCATCACGGCCCGCAGGGGCGTGTGATGATGCGGGCGGGCAGGAGGGAACTCAGAGACAGCCAGCCACAGGGGACCGGCAGCAAGTGCAGCAGTGCAGGAAGAGAGGTACAAAGGGGAGAAAGAGAGGTGCAAGGGGGGAGAAAGAAGTACAAGGGAGGAGAAAGAGACACATGGGGGAGAAAGATGCACAAGGGGGAGAAAGTACAAGGGGTAGAAAGAGAGGCACAAGTGGAAGAAAGAAGTACATGGGGTAGAAAGAAGTACAAGGGAGAGAAAGAAGTACATGGAGGAGAAAGAGAGGCACAAGTGGGAGAAAGAGAGGCACAAGGGAGAGAAAGAAGTACATGGGGGAGAAAGAGAGGCACAAGGGAGAGAAAGAAGTACATGGGGGAGAAAGAAGTACATGGGGGAGAAAGAGAGGCACAAGGGGGAGAAAGAAGTACATGGGGGAGAAAGAGAGGCACAAGGGGGAGAAAGAAGTACATGGGGGAGAAAGAAGTACATGGGTGAGAAAGAGAGGCACAAGGGGGAGAAAGAAGTACATGGGGGAGAAAGAAGTACAAGGGGGAGAAAGAGAGGCACAAGGGGGAGAAAGAAGTACATGGGGGAGACAGAAGTACATGGGGGAGACAGAGGCACAAGGGGGAGAAAGAAGTACAATGGGGAGAAAGAAGTACAAGGTGGAGAAAGAGAGGCACATGGGGGAGAAAGAAGTACAAGGGGGAGAAAGAGAGGCACAAGGGGGAGAAAGAAGTACAAGGGGGAGAAAGAGAGGCACAAGGGGGAGAAAGAAGTACATGGGGGAGACAGAGGCACAAGGGGGAGAAAGAAGTACAAGGGGGAGAAAGAGAGGCACATGGGGGAGAAAGAGAGGCACAAGGGGGGAGAAAGAAGTACATGGGGGAGACAGAAGTACATGGGGGAGACAGAGGCACAAGGGGGAGAAAGAAGTACAATGGGGAGAAAGAAGTACAAGGCGGAGAAAGAGAGGCACATGGGGGAGAAAGAAGTACAAGGGGGAGAAAGAGAGGCACAAGGGGGAGAAAGAAGTACAAGGGGGAGAAAGAGAGGCACAAGGGGGAGAAAGAAGTACATGGGGGAGAAAGAAGTACAAGGGAGAGAAAGAAGTACATGGGGGAGAAAGAAGTACAAGGGGGAGAAAGAGAGGCACAAGGGGGAGAAAGAAGTACATGGGGGAGAAAGAAGTACAAGGGGGAGAAAGAGAGGCACAAGGGGGAGAAAGAAGTACATGGGGGAGAAAGAAGTACAAGGGAGAGAAAGAAGTACATGGGGGAGAAAGAAGTACATGGGGGAGAAAGAGAGGCACATGGGGGAGAAAGAGAGGCACAAGGGGGGAGAAAGAAGTACATGGGGGAGACAGAAGTACATGGGGGAGACAGAGGCACAAGGGGGAGAAAGAAGTACAAGGGGGAGAAAGAAGTACAAGGGGGAGAAAGAGAGGCACATGGGGGAGAAAGAGAGGCACAAGGGGGAGAAAGAGAGGCACAAGGGGGAGAAAGAAGTACATGGGGGAGACAGAGGCACAAGGGGGAGAAAGAAGTACAAGGGGGAGAAAGAAGTACAAGGGGGAGAAAGAGAGGCACATGGGGGAGAAAGAGAGGCACAAGGGGGGAGAAAGAAGTACATGGGGGAGACAGAAGTACATGGGGGAGACAGAGGCACAAGGGGGAGAAAGAAGTACAATGGGGAGAAAGAAGTACAAGGCGGAGAAAGAGAGGCACATGGGGGAGAAAGAAGTACAAGGGGGAGAAAGAGAGGCACAAGGGGGAGAAAGAAGTACATGGGGGAGAAAGAAGTACAAGGGGGAGAAAGAGAGGCACAAGGGGGAGAAAGAAGTACATGGGGGAGAAAGAAGTACATGGGGGAGAAAGAGAGGCACATGGGGGAGAAAGAAGTACAAGGGGGAGAAAGAAGTACAAGGGGGAGAAAGAGAGGCACAAGGGGGAGAAAGAAGTACATGGGGGAGAAAGAGAGGCACAAGGGGGAGAAAGAAGTACATGGGGGAGAAAGAAGTACATGGGGGAGAAAGAGAGGCACAAGGGGGAGAAAGAAGTACATGGGGGAGAAAGAAGTACAAGGGAGAGAAAGAAGTACATGGGGGAGAAAGAAGTACAAGGGGGAGAAAGAGAGGCACAAGGGGGAGAAAGAAGTACATGGGGGAGAAAGAAGTACAAGGGGGAGAAAGAGAGGCACAAGGGGGAGAAAGAAGTACATGGGGGAGAAAGAAGTACAAGGGAGAGAAAGAAGTACATGGGGGAGAAAGAAGTACATGGGGGAGAAAGAGAGTCACATGGGGGAGAAAGAAGTACAAGGGGGAGAAAGAAGTACAAGGGGGAGAAAGAGAGGCACAAGGGGGAGAAAGAGAGGCACAAGGGGGAGACAGAAGTACATGGGGGAGACAGAGGCACAAGGGGGAGAAAGAAGTACAATGGGGAGAAAGAAGTACAAGGCGGAGAAAGAGAGGCACATGGGGGAGAAAGAAGTACAAGGGGGAGAAAGAGAGGCACAAGGGGGAGAAAGAAGTACAAGGGGGAGAAAGAGAGGCACAAGGGGGAGAAAGAAGTACATGGGGGAGAAAGAAGTACAAGGGAGAGAAAGAAGTACATGGGGGAGAAAGAAGTACAAGGGGGAGAAAGAGAGGCACAAGGGGGAGAAAGAAGTACATGGGGGAGAAAGAAGTACAAGGGGGAGAAAGAGAGGCACAAGGGGGAGAAAGAAGTACATGGGGGAGAAAGAAGTACAAGGGAGAGAAAGAAGTACATGGGGGAGAAAGAAGTACATGGGGGAGAAAGAGAGGCACATGGGGGAGAAAGAGAGGCACAAGGGGGGAGAAAGAAGTACAAGGGGGAGACAGAAGTACATGGGGGAGACAGAGGCACAAGGGGGAGAAAGAAGTACAAGGGGGAGAAAGAAGTACAAGGGGGAGAAAGAGAGGCACATGGGGGAGAAAGAGAGGCACAAGGGGGGAGAAAGAAGTACATGGGGGAGACAGAAGTACAAGGGGGAGAAAGAGAGGCACAAGGGGGAGAAAGAAGTACAAGGGGGAGAAAGAGAGGCACAAGGGGAAGAAAGAAGTACATGGGGGAGACAGAGGCACAAGGGGGAGAAAGAAGTACAAGGGGGAGAAAGAAGTACAAGGGGGAGAAAGAGAGGCACATGGGGGAGAAAGAGAGGCACAAGGGGGGAGAAAGAAGTACATGGGGGAGACAGAAGTACATGGGGGAGACAGAGGCACAAGGGGGAGAAAGAAGTACAATGGGGAGAAAGAAGTACAAGGCGGAGAAAGAGAGGCACATGGGGGAGAAAGAAGTACAAGGGGGAGAAAGAGAGGCACAAGGGGGAGAAAGAAGTACAAGGGGGAGAAAGAGAGGCACAAGGGGGAGAAAGAAGTACATGGGGGAGAAAGAAGTACAAGGGAGAGAAAGAAGTACATGGGGGAGAAAGAAGTACAAGGGGGAGAAAGAGAGGCACAAGGGGGAGAAAGAAGTACATGGGGAGAAAGAAGTACAAGGGGGAGAAAGAGAGGCACAAGGGGGAGAAAGAAGTACATGGGGGAGAAAGAAGTACAAGGGAGAGAAAGAAGTACATGGGGGAGAAAAAAGTACATGGGGGAGAAAGAGAGGCACAAGGGGGAGAAAGAAGTACATGGGGGAGAAAGAAGTACAAGGGAGAGAAAGAAGTACATGGGGGAGAAAGAAGTACAAGGGGGAGAAAGAGAGGCACAAGGGGGAGAAAGAAGTACATGGGGGAGAAAGAAGTACAAGGGGGAGAAAGAGAGGCACAAGGGGGAGAAAGAAGTACATGGGGGAGAAAGAAGTACAAGGGAGAGAAAGAAGTACATGGGGGAGAAAGAAGTACATGGGGGAGAAAGAGAGGCACATGGGGGAGAAAGAAGTACAAGGGGGAGAAAGAAGTACAAGGGGGAGAAAGAGAGGCACAAGGGGGAGAAAGAAGTACATGGGGGAGAAAGAGAGGCACATGGGGGAGAAAGAAGTACATGGGGGAGAAAGAAGTACAAGGTGGAGAAAGAGAGGCACAAGGGGGAGAAAGAAGTACATGGGGGAGACAGAAGTACATGGGGGAGACAGAGGCACAAGGGGGGAGAAAGAATTACAAGGGGGGAGAAATAGAGGTGCATAGACCCCATAGTAAAGTAATAACAATGACGCATGTTAAATGTGTAAAGTTTTTTATTCTGCTGTTTGTTTTTAACACTCAGTTTGTTCATTAAATCATTTTAAATAATGAAAAATTAGCATATTGGGTTTTTTATCCGATTAATCGAAAAAATAATCGGCCAACTAATCGATTATCAAAATAATCGTTAGTTGCAGCCCTAATAGCGTTAACTACACCTCGCTATTGCAGATGTAGTTAGGGTGCAGCATTTTATGTTGAAGCACCGCCGATGCTTTGAATCAACGGTGCGTCCATCGAGGCAACTGTGTAGGGTAGAAACCGGCAAGGAAGACAGCCTATTGCTGGAGGCGCATCCTGATTGGGCTGTTGGATGGAGGCGGGACAGCTGTGATTGCTTATCACATTCCCGCCTCTTTTTTTTGTACTGGTGGCAAGTCCCTGTCGTCAGAGACAGAGTGACACACACAGCATCGGGGGACAGTGTGGTTTCTGCTCAACAGCTGCAGCTACAAGAAGACCACAGACAGCAAGCATCCTACTTTAAACTGGTAGGGTGAATAGTTTTACATTTTAATACTCCTCTCTTCTTTTAGTTGCCCTTTGTCTCCCTCTCACTCAAATGGCCAATTAACGATATTAACTGTGCCCCACTGTTGCCCTTAAAAAACATATTAGTAGCACAGTTCCCCTATAATGCCCAAGAGGTGTACATTGAGGCATCAGATGAGCCCATCCAGCGCACACATTTACTCTCCCACCTTACCATTTTCTGGAGGGCCAGAGGACACCAGAGTGGCTCATCTGATGCCCCAGTGTACATCTCTGGGATATCAGTTACAGATGGAGTCAGTGGGTTACCAATGTGCCACTCATGGACATCAGTGGGTCACAGTCTGTCTCATATAGTGCCCTTCATCATGAACCACATGGACTTATGAAATGTAGTATTAAAAAAAAAGAATCAATAAAAAAGTAACAATGAACTGGTCATTACTGCTCCTGCTCTCTGTCTCACTCGCTCTGATACTAGAAAAACTGGAAAAAATCTAATCTAGGGCAAACCAACTGCAGCACTGGGAGCAAATACAAATTCCCAAACTTGCAGTTAATTTAACTGGGCTTTTAACCCCTTGAATGCTAAGATGTCTCCAAAGCATTGCTTTGCAATGCTTTGGAGACCTGTTTAGCATTCAAGTGTTAAAATCCCCAATTTAAATCAATAGGAATTTTTTGTTATACTTATCCCCAATATATAACTAATATTTGCTATGCTCCATTATGTTATTCTGAATTTGGGATGTAAAAGTAACTACTCTTATACATATCTTCTTCATTACACACTCTTATACAACTTTTGAGAAGTTAGGGGTGCCCCGGGAATTCCGAACAGTGTGTAGGGGTGCCTTGAATGAAAAAAGGTTGAGAACCACTGCTCTACAAAATACTCTATCAAGTCAAGTATCAGACCACCCCAGTGGCAGCTTATGTAAGGGGGTTCCTGTCTCTATCACTTTATAGACACATTTCTTATTTTTATTAACTGTGCCCCCAATAGCAGTCAAGAAACCCCCCCAAAACAAATTCCCTGTTCAAATGATTCATTCATTCACCAACACAGGCACCCTCCTCAGACCCCTTTTATAACATGTCTTGTGGTTTTTATTTTATTTTATTTAGGATTTATTTTATATTAACTGCCCCCCAATCCCAGTAAACAATCCCCCCAAAAATCATCCCCTGTTCAACTGATTCTTTCCCCACACCCCACCAACACAAGAACCCTAATGCCCCTTTTATACTATGCCTTTGGGAAATAAAATAATATTTGCTATGTGTTGTGTGTAACTTTTATGTTCCCATTGATTTCAATGGAATGAGCTAGGCGAAAAAAGCAGGAAAAAGCAGAAAATCAACATTTTTTGTGGGGAATTTTTTGCCAAGCAGAAAGTGCCATTTTTTGCCTATTTCAGTTTGAGGAAGAAATGTTCGGCCATCCCTATTAGGAAGCTGTGTCTTGATGTTCGTATGACTTCACTGTGATACATTTTACACTAACTAATAGGGGTGGGCGAAAAGTGTGAAAAATTTCCTGCATGACTTTTCGCAAAAACGTGCAGATTTTTCGTTTTACAACTAAAAAGTGTGCCTTTCTGCTTTCTGAGGGCTGAAGTTTAGAAATAAGTAGCTGAAAGTCAAAGTTGTGAGTCCTACAGCAACATATGGCTTGAAATGTGTTAGCATGCAGAATGCATTTATCTTTTGCCCACGACACTAACTTCCTTCGTAAATTACACTGGCACATATTCATGATGATGGCAAGAGATTAAAAAAAAAAAAAAAAAAACATCCTACAATGTGGCAGATGTGTATTGTAGTGGTAATAGTGGGGGACTAGCTGATATGGTTGTGATTTGTGCATGTGTATAGTTTTTACTATTTTTCATTTTTGCATCAAATCTCTATCCTCCTCAGATTAGTGACACACATTACTTGTCGCTTATAGCAGTGGTCCCAAGTGGGGTAGATGGTTGCAAACCTTCTTCACAGCCCTCCTCCACCTTTTCATCTGTGCTGTTGTTAATATATTTGTCCTGGCTTTGTCTGTCATGTGTGGTTTCTGCTACTACTACTACTACTGGAGCTGGATGTTGATGTAATTTTACTGCCACTACTGCTAGGTGTCAAAGGTGCACTTACAGGAGCAGCACCAGAGGTACTCATCATATCTAACACTGTGGATGTTAACCTGTGTTGCTGTTGCTGGGTACTCAAAACAGGTGTGTGTGGCTGAGTGGGGCTTGGACTTTGAAGAGGCGATGATGTTGATGATAACTGATAGGGTGACTGTGTGCTTTTTGACATCTGTACTTGTTCAGGGTCACACTTTCCAATGGCTTTCTCAAACACTTTATAGACAGGCACAGTGTTCCAGAAACAGCCTTTGACTTTCTGCTAACCTTATAGCCTTGTCATCATCCTCACTAACTTCATCTGTATCTGAACAAGAGAAGGATGCTTGAGGGATATATTCTAGATCTGTATCATCATCAGTCATCATTAGGTCATCCTCAGCAGCATCAGCATCACTTGACAGTTATTGCCCACTACTACCCTTATATTCCTCTAAGCTTTTAGAGGTCTCAAACAATTTATTTTTATTTTAACTGTAACAAAATTTGCTACTACTTTGAGGACAGGTGTTTTGGTGCTTGGTTGTCTCACTGGTTGATGCAATGTCTCTGGCAAACCTGGCAATCAAAGTGGAGGACAACATCGGGAACAAAATACTTTGGTGGATTACATTATAGCTCTCAAATTCAAATACCAGATCCCCACTGATTCAACTGGGCCTTTTAACCCCTTAAGTGCTTAATGTGCTTTGCAACGAGTTGGAGATCTGATACCTCTCTGGAGCAGAGAGATCACAGATCTCCAATGTGTTGCAAAGCACGTTGCCTAATGTCCATGCACAAGTCTTTCTAACTAAAAAATACCAACTCTGTGCTGCTTGCAATAAGAGATGGGCAGTGTGGGTGCAAATTGGTGCATATACACAAACAAACACACACACACACCAGGATACAATGGAAAAGAAAGTGAAATTATTTCTTTTTCTTAACCTGTTATAGTGGTGGCATTATGGTATTGATCACATTAAAGTAGTACATTGATGGAGTTGTATGTGCACTTAATTGAAAATTGAGACCTTCACTCTGAGATTTGGCTCAAAATTCTGAGTCTCAGGTTCAAACACTAAGAGTTACCAGCTTTGAGAATGATAGCGCAATTATTCACAATAAAAAGTATTTTGCACAAGACCTTTATTTCATGTGTTTTTATTCTCATGGTAAGTTTCCATTACTGGCACTTCCATATCTCCAACCTAGTCTCCTGCAGAAACGTGGGCAGTTATGCCCAAAAAAGTCTGCTATCACTGGAATCATGGAGTATGCCTGTCTTTCTCCGATGTGATCTACTTTTTAATGCATCTTTGAATAAAATATTCTTTTACTATTAACTGTTTGAAGTCGGATGAGTGCCAAGATCACTATAGTGTATTCTCCCAGATTTCCCCTTTCTTCTTTCCTAACAGATTTCCCCCTTTCATTCTCCCAGATTTCCAGTTTCCTCTTTCCCAACAGATTTCCCCCTTTCATTCTCCCAGATTTCCCATTTCTTCTTTCCCAACAGATTTCCCCCTTTCATTCTCCCAGATTTCCCATTTCTGCTATCCCAACAGATTTCCCCCTTTCATTCTCCATGATTTCCCATTTCTTCTTTCCCAACAGATTTCCCCCTTTCATTCTCCATGATTTCCAATTTCTTCTTTCTCCCAGATTTCTCATTTCATTATCCAAGATTTCCCCTTTCTTCCCCATTCATTATCCCAGATTGCCCATTTAAGTCTCCCAGATTTCCCATTTCTGCTTTCCCACAGATTTCCCCTTTCATTCACCCAGATTTCCCCTTTTTTCCTTCTTACAGATGCCCCTTTCTTCTTTCACACACATTTCTATTTTCTTCTTTCTCCCAGATTTCCCATTTAATTCTCCCAGATTTCCCCTTTCTTCTTTCATTCTCCCAGATTTCCCATTTAATTCTCCCAGATTTCCCCTTTTTGCTTTCCCACAGCTCTCCTCCTTCCTTTTTTCTTTCCTATCAGATTTCCGGTCTTCTCTTTTCTCAAAAAATTCCCCACTCTTCTTCTTTCCCCAACAGATCTCCTCTTCTTCTTCCCAACATACTTCCCCCCACTTTTCTTCTATCCCAACAGATTTTCCCTTCTTCATCTTTCCCAACAGACCCCCTCTTTTTCTTTCCCAGCATAATTCCCTGTCTTCTTCTTTTCCAAAAGATTTTCCCCCTTCTTATTCTTTTCCAACAGATTTCCCCACCCCACCCCCATTTCTTTCCCAGCATATTTCCCTCTTTCTTCTCCTTTCCAGATTTCCCCCTCTTCTTCTTTCCCACCAGATTTCCCCCTCTTCTTCTTTCCCAACCAATTTTCCCACCTGTTCTTTTTCCTAACAGACCCCCACATTCCTCTTTCCCAACAGACCCCAAATTCTCCTTTCCCAACTGATTCCCCCTCTTCTTTCTCAAGAGATTTCCCCTCTCTTATTCTTTCCCAACATATTTCCCCACCCCATCTTCTTTCCCAACAGATTCCCCCCTCTTTTTCTTTCCAGATTCCCCCTCTTCTTTTTTCTCAAAAAATTCCCCACTCTTCTTCTTTCCCCAACAGATCTCTCTATCACAACAGATTTCCCCCTCTTCTTCTTTCCCAATAGACCCCCTTTTTTCCCAGCAATAACCTGTCTTCTTCTTTTCCAACAGATTTCCCCCCTTCTTATTCTTTTCCAACAGATTTCCCCATCCCACCCCTATTTCTTTCCCAGCATAGTTCTCCCTTTTCTTCTTCTTTCCAGATTTCCCCCTCTTCTTCTTTCCCACCAGATTTCCCCCTCTTCTTCTTTCCCAACCAATTTTCCCACCTGTTCTTTTTCCCAACAGACCCCCACATTCATCTTTCCCAACAGACCCCAAATTCTCCTTTACAAATAGGTTCCCCTCTTCTTTGTCAAGATTTTTCCCCTCTCTTATTCTTTACCAACATATTTCCCCACCCCACCATGTTTCCCAATAGATTACCCCCTTCTTCTTCTTTCCAGATTCCCCCTCTTCTTCTTTCCCAACCAATTATCCCACCTCTTCTTCTTATTCTTTCCCAACAGTCCCCCCTCTTCTTCTTTCTCAATAGATGTCCCCCTCTTATTATTTCCCAACAGATGTCCCCCCTCTTCTTCTTACCCAACAGCTTCCCCAGTCCTCTTCTTCATTCCCAACAGATACCACCTACTCCTTCTTTCCCAACATATTTACCCCACTCTTCTTCTTTCCAAACAGATTTCTCCAACTTCTTTCCTAACAGTGATCCCCCTATTCTTCTTTCACAACATATTTACCCATCTTGTTCATTCCAAAAAGTTGCCCCCACTCTTCTTCTGTCCCAACAGATCCCCCCCCCTCTTTCCCAACATAATTCTCCCTTACTAATTTCCCAACTGATTTCACTCCTTTTTTCCTAACAGATTCTCCTCTCTTCTACTGTCCCAACAGATTCCCACCTCTTTTTCTTTCACAACAGATTATTTTTCCCAACATATTTCCCCCCTCTTCTTCAGTCCCAACAAATTTCCCATCTTTTCTTCTTTCCCAACAGATCCCCCTTTCTTCTTTCCCAACATATCACTCCTTCTTCTTTCCCAACAGATTTCAACCCCTTCTTCTTTCCCAACAGATTTCCCTCTCTTCACCTTTCCCAAAACATTTCCTCGCCCTCTTCTTTTTTCACAACAGATTCACCCGTTTTCTTCTTAAGTCCCAACAGATTTCCACACATCTTCTTCTTTCCCAACAGATCCCCCCTTCTTAAGTCCCAATAGATTTCAACACCTCTATTCTTTCCCAACATACATTCCCACTTCTTCATTCTCCCAGATTTCCCAGTTCTTCTCCTTTCAGTCTACCAGATTTCCCCTTTCATTCTCCCAGATTTCTCCGTTCTTATCCTTTCATTCTTCCACATATACCCTTTCTGCTTTCCCACAGATTCCCCCCCTCCTCTTCTTTTCCAAAGATTTGTCCCCTATCCTGTTTACCAACAGATTCTCCCTCTTCTTCTTTCCCAAAAGTTCCCCCCTTCCTCTTTCCCTGCTGATTTCCCCCTTTTCCTCTTTCCCAACAGATTTCCTCCTGTCTTTTGTTCCCAACAGATTTCCTCCCTAATTCTTTTCTCCCAACAGATTTCCTCCCCTCTTCTTCTTTCCCAAAATATTTCTCTCCCTCTTCTTTTTTCTCAATGGATTTTCTCCCACTTCTTATTTTCAAACAGATTCCCCCTACTCTTTCTCAATAGATTTCCCCCTTCTTCTTTCCTAACAAATTTCCTCCTCTTCTTTTTTTCCTAACAAACCCCCTCTTCTTCAGTCCCAATAGACCCACAATATTCTTCAGTTCCAACAGATTTTCCCACCTCTTCTTCAGTCCTAACATACTTCCCAACCTCTTCTACTTTCCCAAGAAATGTCCCCCTCTTTCTCAACAGATTTCCCCAGATTTCTTCTTTCCTGTCAGATTTTCCCCTCTCCTTTTTACCCAACAAATTAACCCTCTTTTTCTTTCCCAACAGATGTCCCCTCTTCTTTCCCAGCAGATTCCCCCTGTTCTTCTTTCCCAACAGATACCCAGTTCTTCTTTCCCAACAGATACCCCCTCTTCTTCTTCTTTCTCAAAATATTTCCCCTTTTTTCTTCTTTTACAACAGATATCCATCCTCTTATTCTTTCCCAATAGATGTCGCCCCTCTTATTCTTTCCCAATAGATTTCCCCTTCTTCTTTCCCAACATATTTCCCCGACTCTTATTCTTTCCCAACTGATCCCCTTTTCTTCTTTCCCAACATATTTCCCCCCTCTTCTTCTTTCTCAGCAGATTCCCCCTCCATTCTCCCAGATGTCCCATTTAATTCTCCCAGATCTCTCTTCTCTTCTTCTTTTCCAAAGATTTCACCCCTCTTCTTCTTTACCAACAGATTACCCCCATTCTTCTTTACCGACAGATTCTCCTCCTCCCATAGATTTCCCCCAACATATTCCCCTCTTCTTCTTTCCCAGCTGATGCCCCCTTTTCTTTCCAAACACATTTCCCCCTCTTCTTCTTTTCTAGTAGATGTCCTTCTTCTTCTTCTTTCCCAATAAATCCCCCCTTTTCTTCAGTTCCAACAGATTTTCCCACCTCTTCTTCAGTCCTAACAAATGTTCCCATTTTTTCTTCTTTCCCAATAGATCCCCCTTCTTCTTTCCCAACAGATTTTCTCTTCTTCTTTCCCAACAGATTTCCCGTATCGCCTTCTTTCCCAACAGATTTCCACCCCTCTTCATCTTACCTAAGATATTTCCCCCTTCCTTCTTTTCGAACAGATGTCCCCCTTTTTCTTTCTCAACCAATTTTCTCCCCTTTTCTTCTTTACCACAGATTCCCCCTTCTTCTTTTCCAGCAGATTTCCCCCTCTTCTTCTTTTGCAACAGATATCCCCCTCTTCTTCTTTCCCAACAGATTTTCCCCCTTCTCTGTTTTCTTTCTCAACTGATTTTCTCCCCTCTTCTTCTATACCAGTAGATTCTCCCCCCTTCTTCCCCAACAGATTCCCCCTCTTCTTCTTTCCCAACATATTTCACCCTCTTCTTTCCCAACAGATACCCCCCTCTTCTTCTTCTTTCTCAACAGATTTACTCCCTCTTCTTCTTTTCTTTTGAAACAGAATTAACCCACACTTCTTAACATTCCCGATAGATTTACCCCTCTTCCTCTTTCCCAACATATTCCCCCACCCTTTTCTTAATGCCCAACAGATTTCCCCTCTCTTCTTCTTTCACAGCAGATTACCCCTTCATTCTCCCATATTTCCCATTTCATTCTCCCAGATTTTCCCTTTCCCACAGATCTCTCCTCTCTTCTTCTTTTCCAAAAATGTCACCCCTCTTCTTCTTTCCCCAAACAGATCCCCCTTTTTTTCCCAACCATCCCCCTCTTATTCTTCCCCAACAAACTCCCCTTCTTCTTTCCCAACAGATCCCCCCTTCTTCTTTCCCAACAGATGTGCCCCTCTTCTTCTTTCCCAACATATTTCCTCCTCTTCTTCTTTCTCAGAAGATACCTGCTTCATTCTCTGCTTCCCCTATAGATTTTCCCAGCATCTTCTTCACCTACAAATGTCCCTTTCTTCTTTCCCAGCAGATGCCCCACTCTTCTTTCTTAACAGAATTCCCCCTCTTCTACTTTCCCAACAGAGTTCCCCTCTATTCTGCTTTCTTAACAGATTTTCCCCTTTTCTTCTTTTCCAAAAGACCCCAACTATTCGTCTTATTACCTAACAGATTTTCCCCCTTTTCTTCTTTCGCAACAGATTCCTCATGCTTTTTCTTCTCCCCCTACAGATTTTCCCCAGTTTTTTTCAACAGATCCCCCTTTCTTTTTTCCCAACAAATTTCCCCCACTTCTTTTTTCCCCAACAGATTTCTCTATCTTCTCCTTTTCCAACATATTTCCCCCTCTTCTTTCCCAACAGAACCCCTCTACAGATATTCCCCAGCCATCTTCTTTTCCAACAGACTCCCTGCTCTTCTTCTTTTTCAACAGATTTCCCCTCTTCTTCTATTTCAAAAGATTCCCCTCTCTTCTTTTTTCTGAACAGACCTCCTTCTTCTTCTTTCCCAACAGATTCCTTGCCTCTGCTCATTTCCCAACCGAGACCCACTTCCACTTTCCCAACAGATTCCCCCACTCTTCTTCTTTCCCAACAGATGTGTTCTGCTTTCGTAACACATTTCCCCCTTTCCTTCTTTTCAAAAGACCCCAACTATTAGTCTTATTTCCTTACAGATTTCTCCCCCTTTCTTCATTCCCAGCAGATCCCCCCAATTCTTCTTTCCCAACAGATCCCAGTGCTTCTTCTTTTCCAACAGATTTCCCCCTTTACTTCTTTCACAACAGATTCCCCACTCATTTTCTTCCCCTAAAAATTTCTCCTCTTCTTCTTCCCAACAGATTTCCTCCTCTTTTTCTTTCCCACCACCTCTTCGCCTTTCCCAGCATATTTCCCCCACTGCTTTATAAACAGATCACCCTTTCTTCTTTCCCAACAGATTTCCCCCTCTTCTTCTTTCCCAACATATTTCCCTTTCCTCTTCTTCCCCAACAGATGTCCCCTGTTTTTCCTACCCAACAGATTTCTCCCTCTTTTCTTTTACACCCCTCTACTTCTTTCCCAATATATTTCCCCTCTCTTCTTCTTCTCCAACAGATTTCCCCCTCTTCTACTTTCCCAACAGAACCCCTCTTCTTCCCAACAGATTTCCCAACTACTCTTTTCTCAACAGATGGCGCCTCTCTTCTTCTTTCCCAACAGATATTCCCCAGTCTTTTCATTCTAAACAGACACCCTATGCTTCTTCTTTTCCAACAGATTTCCCCTCCGCTTCTGTCCCAAAAGATTCCCCCTCTTCTTCTGTCCCAACAGATTCACCCCTCTTCTTCTTCTTTCCCAACAATTTCCCCCCCTTATTTCCTAACTGATTTCCCCCTTTCTACTTTCCAAAAAGATACCTCTTCTACTTTCCCAACAAATTTCTCCCTCTTCTTCTTTCATTACAGATCCCCCTCTTGTCCTTTACCAGTAGATTTCTCCCTTCTTCCTCTTTTCCAAATGACCAAATGATCCTCCCTTCTTCATCTTTCCCAACAGATTTCACCATTTTCTTCTTTTCCAACAGACTCCGCTATTCTTCTTCTTTCCCAACATATTCCTTCCCTCTTCTTCATTCCCAACAGATACCCCCTTCTACTTTCTCAACAGATCCCCTTCTTCTTCTTTCACACAAGATCCCCCTTCTTTCCAGACAGATTTTTCCCCTCTTCTTCTTTCCCAGCATATTTCTGCCTAACAAATTTCCCACTCTTTTTCTTTCCCAATACATTTTCCCCTCTTCTTCTTTCCCAACAGATTCCCCCCTCTTTTTCTACTTTCGCAACAGATTTCCCCCTCTTCTTTTTTCCCAATATATCCCCCTGCTTCTTCTTTTCCAAGAGATGTCTCTTCTTTTCTTCTTTCCCAACAGACCCCCCCTCTTCTTCTTCCCTTACAGATTTCCTCCTCTTCTTATTCAACAGATCCTCCCTTTCTTCATTTCCAACATACCCCCTTTCTTCTTTTCCAACATATCCCTCTTCTTATTTCTTAACAGAGTACCCCCCTTTTCTTCTTTTCCAACAGACCCTCCCCATTCTTCTTCTTTCCAAACATATCACCTTTTTCCCATCTGATTTCCCCTTCTTTTTCTTTTCCCTACAGATCTCCCTCTTCTTCTTTCCCAATAGATTCTCTCCCTCTTCCTCTTTTCCAAATGACCCCCTTCTTCATTTCCAACATATCCCCCTCTTCTTCTTTCTTAACAGTGTACCCTCTTTTCTTCTTTTCCAACAGACCCTCCCTATTCTTCTTCTTTCCCAACAGATCACCTTTTTCGCAACTGATTTGCCCTTCTTCTTCCCCAACTGATTTCCTGCTCTTCTTCTTTCCCACACCCTCTTCTTCTCCCCCAACAGATTTCCCGCTCTTCTTCTTTCCCACCATCTCTTCTTCTTCCCCAACAGATTTCCCCCTCTTCTTCTTTCCCAACAGATTTCCCCCTCTTCTTCTTAACCAACAGATGCACCCTTCTTCTTCCCCAACAGATTCCCCCCTTTTTTCCCAACAGATTTTCCACTCTTCTTCCTTCCCATATATATTCTTCTGTCTCAACGTATTTTCCCCTCTTCTTCTTTCCAAGAAGATTTCCCCCCTTTTCTTCTTCTCAACAGATGTCCCCTCTTCTTCTTCCCCAACAGATGTCCCCTCTTCTTCTTTCCCAACAGATCCCTCTCTTCTTCTTTCCCAACAGATTAACCCCTATTGTTTTCTCAACAGATTCCACCCTCTTCTTCTTTCCCAACTGATATTCCCCAGTCTTATTCTTTATAAACAGATTTCTTATTCTTCTTCTTTTCCAGCAGATTTCCCCCTCCTCTCCTTTCCCAACAGATTCCCCCTTCTTTTTCTGTCTCAGCAGATTCTCCCCTATTCTTCTTCTTTCCCAACATATTCCCCCTCTTCTTCTTCTTTCCCAACTGATTCCCCCTTTTCTTATTTGCCAACAGATTTCCCCCTATTTTTCTTTTTCCTACAGACCTCCTATTCTTCTTTCCCAATAGATTATTTCCCTCTTCCTCTTTTCCAAATGACCCTCCCTTCTTCCCAACAGATTTCACCCTTTTCTCCTTTTCCAACAGACCCCCTATTCTTCCTCTTTCCCAACAGATTCCTTCCCCCTTATTCATTCCCAACAGATACCCGTTTTTACTTTTCCAACAGTTCCGCCCTCTTCTTCTTTCACAACAGATACCCCTTCTTTCACAACAGATTTCCCCCCCTCTGCTTCTTTCCCAACATATTTATTCTCTTCTTCTTTCCCAGAAGATATCCCCCTAACAGATTTCCCACTCTTCATCTTTCCAAACAGGTTCCCCCTTCTTCATTTCAAACAGGTCCCCCTTCTTATTTCCCAACAGCTTTCACCCTCTACTTTTTCTGTCCCAACATATTTCCCCCCTTTTCTTCTTTTCCAAATGACCCTCCCTTCTTATTCTTTTCCAAAAGACCTATCACGGTGCCCGTGCTCCCCTTGTTATTGTTTTCCTGTCAGTCTATACTGTGTGTGCTCTCATTGGCTGTCCTGTGTTTGTCCCGCCCAGTATGGCCTTTATATACTGGGCTCTAGCACCCATCCGGTGCCCTTTCGTGGTGTTCCTGTACCAGTGTTAGTTTCTGCTCAGTGATTCCCAGTGTACCGACTTGGCATGCCTGACTACTCTGCATCTTGTCTCCTGATCCTGTGTACCAACCCGGATTGCCTGACTATTGTTCTGCGCCTGCTCCTGTGTACCGACCCGGCTTGGCTGATGTTGTTGCTCCCGTGTACCGACCCGGCCTGGCTGATGTTCCTGCTCCGTGATTCGACCCGGCTTGGCTGAAGTTCCTACTCCATGATTCGACCCGGCTTGGCTGACGTTCCTGCTCCGGGATTTGACCCGGCTTGGTTGGCGTTTCTGATCTGACGGCCTATTGTTGCCTTGGCGACATTCTGATTCTACAGGCAATCCAGTCTCCGTTTCTGGTTCAGCAGAGTGCAAGAGTCAGTTTCTGTTACTGCTACGCAGTGTGCCATTGGCCTAGTCTCAGTTTTCGCTCCTGCAGAGGGCAAGTGTCTGTCTCCGTTACTGCTATGGCAGTGTCCTCCGTTACTGCTCCTGCAGAGTGCAAGTGTCTGCCTCCATTACTACTACGGCAGTGTGCCATTGGCCTAGTCTCCGTTACTGCTCCTGCATAGTGCAAGTGTCTGCCTCCGTTACTGCTATGGCAGCGTCCTCCGTTACTGCTCCTGCAGAGTGCAAGTGTCTGACTCTGTTACTGCTACGGCAGTGTGCCGTTGGCCTAGTCTCCATTACAGCTCCTGCAGAGTGCAATTGTCTGCCTCCGTTACTACTACGGCAGTGTGCCATTGGTTTAGTCTCCGTTACTGCTCCTGCAGAGTGCAAGTGTCTGCCTCCGTTACTGCTACGGCAGTGTGCCATTGGCCTAGTCTCCGTTACTGCTCCTGCAGAGTGCAAGTGTCTGCCTCCGTTACTGCTACGGCAGTGTGCCATTGGCCTAGTCTCCGTTACTGCTCCTGCAGAGTGCAAGTGTCAGTCTCCATTACTGCTACCGCAGTGTGTCTTTGGCCTAGTCTCCGTTACTGCTTCTGCAGAGTGCAAGTGTCAGTCTCCGTTACTGCTACCGCAGTGTCCTACGTTACTCAATTCCTGATAGTACTCTGGCAGTTCACGATTCTTCTGCTAACCTGTTCCTGGGCGTTAAGTATCCTGAAGCTCTGTATATGGAAAGAGCTCTATCACAGAACTCTCAACACATGGGACTGTTTACTCTCCTTGAAGACCATTAACCCATGCAGTACCTTTGTCCTGGGAATCCAACATATTCTGCCTGACCTGTGTCAGTATAGACTGCTATGGACTTTATGGTTATAGTGGACCTGTGTAGGCATATGTATATGTAACCTGTTGTGTGTCTGTATTATTCTGCCTGTATACTACAGGATCTGTGAGGGTTCTTATTTTATTGTGATTTCAATAAAACTGTGTTTTATCCTAAACTACTGTGTCTGTGTGTCGAACAAACCGTTACAAGACCCCCCTATTATTTTTCTTTTCCAACAGATTCCTTTCCTCTTCTTCATTTCCAAAAGATACCCCCTTCTACTTTCCCAACAGATTACCCCACTCATCGTCTTCCCCAACAGATTTCTCCCTCGTCTTCTTTCCCAACATATTTCCCAACACATCTTCTTCCCCAACAGATGTTCCCCCTCTTCTTCTTCCCACACCCTCTTTTTCTTTCCCAACAAATTTCCCCCTCTTTTTTTTCCACGACAGATGCCCTCCCTAGTCTTCTTTCCCAACAAATTTCCCACCTCATCTTCTTCCCCAACAGATGTTCCCTCTCTTCTCCTTCCCCAACAGATCTCCCCCTTCTTCTTCCCCAACAGATTTCCCCCTTTTTTCCCAACATATGTTCCCCAATTCTTCTTTCCCACCCACCTTCTTCTTTCTCAACAGATTTCCCCCTCTTCTTCTTTCCCAACAGATGCCCCCCTTCTTCTTCCCCAACAGATGTCCCCCTCATCATCTTCCTCAACAGATGTCCCCCTATCACGGTTCCCGTGATTACCTGTCACTCTCTGCTGTGGTGTGTTCCTATTGGTAGTACCTGTTATGCCCGCCCAGTATGGCCTTCTTATACTGGGCCTTTGGCACCTGTCAGGTGCCCTTTCGTGGCGTTCCAGTACCAGTGCTTCCGTTGCTGTGTTCCTGCATTGCTGTGTACCGATTCGGCTTGTCTGACTACTCTCCCAGTTCCTGCTCCGTGTATGACCCGGCCTGGCTGACGTTCCTGCTCCGTGATTGATCTGGCTTGTCTGATGCTCCTGCTCCGTGTATGACCCTGCCTGGCTGACGTTCCTGCTCAGTGATTGATCCGGCTTGTCTGACGCTCCTGCTCTGTGTATGACCCGGCCTAGCTGACTTTCCTGCTTGGTTCCAGTTTCCTGTGATCCGGTTCCAGTGAGACTTCATCTATGTCGTTTGGCGACATTGTGAACTGTCAGACTTGTGCCTCTTTTTGCTGACCTCCCACTTTCTGAGCTTGTTGCCTCCGTTACCGAGCCTGTCCGTTAACACTTGCAGTGCTTGTTGCCTCAGATTAAGGGCCATCCGTTAACACCTGCTGAGCTTGTTGCCTCCGTTACCGAGCCTGTCCATTAACCCTTGCAGAGCTTGTTGCCTCAGATACCGAGCCTCTCCATTAACACTTGCTGAGCTCTTTGCCATCCTTACCAAGCCTGTCCGTTACACCTGCAGAGCCGTGGTGATTTCCGTTACTGTCTACCTGGTGCTCTTGCCATTCACACGCTCCGTTAACGCACCGGAAGGGTGCTACTGGCTCTGGTCCTACTCAGCTCTAAGCAGTGTTGGGGTATCCATTTACGCACCGCGGGGTGCTACTGGCTCTGGTCCCGTTCAGCTCTGGCAGTGTGGGTATCCGTTGATGCACCAAGGGGTGCTGCTGGCTCAGGTTCCATTCAGCTCACGCAGTGTCATTAACCCATTCAGCACCGCGAGTGCCGTTGGCTCTGATCCCATTCAGCTCACGCAGTGTGGCTATCCGGTTACGCACGGCAGAGTGCCCTTGGATCTTGTATTAAGTGGCTCTAGCATAAGTGGTTGGTCTTGCAAATTGCCAGTCCTTGAGGACTTCTGTTTGGACTCACTACCAGGTGATTCCACTTTGCACCGCAGTCTCTGGCTGCTCTTATCCACTACTGGGCGTTGTCTTACACAACACATCAGAGACTGATTATATTGCATTGGACTTAACCCTTGCTTTACTCTGTTCCATTGTTTGTACAGTATTGCTCCTTACCCATACTGTGTCTGCTATATTACCATATTGCCTGCAGTTATGTATAATTACCTATTTCTGCCCTTAGGGGGCCGTGTTCCTCATTTTGTTCTCAATAAAACTTTGTTTTATTTTTTTACCTCTGGTCTGAGAGTCTGAAATACCGTTACACACCCTCATCTTCTTCCTCAACAGATTTCCCCATCTTCTTCTTCCCTAACAGATTTCCCCCCTCTTCTCCTTTCACACCCCCTCTTCTTCTTTCCCAGCATATTTACCCCTCTTCTTCTTCTCCAACAGATTTCCCCCTCTTCTTCTTCATTCTCAACAGATTTCCCCCTCGTCTTCTTCCTGAATAGATTTCCTCCTCTTCTTCTTCCCCAACAGATTTCCTCCTTTTCTCCTTTCACACCCCCTCTTCCTCTTTTCCAACAGATTTCCCCCTCTTCGTCTTTCCCACACCTTCTTCTTCTTCCCCAACAGATTCCCCCCTCTTCTTCTTCCCCAACAGATTTCCCCGTCTTCTTTTTTCCCACCCCCTCTTCTTCTTCCCCAACAGTTGTCCCCCTCTTCTTCTGGCCCAACAGATGTCCCTCTCTTCTTCTTCCCCAACAGAAGTCCCCCCTTTTCTTCCTTCTCAACAGATATCTCCCCTTTTCTTCTTCAACAGATTCCCCTTCTTCTTCTTTCCCTCTCCCTCTTCTTTTCCCCAATAGATGTCCCCCTCTTCTTCTTCCCCAACAGATGTCCCCCTTACTCTTCCACAACAGATGCCCCCTTTTTCTTGCTCCCCAACAGATGTCTCCCCTTTTCTTCCTCCCCAAGAGATGTCCCCCTTTTCTTCCTCAACAGATTCCCCCCTCTTCTTCTTTCCCATCCCCTCTTCTTTTTCCCCAATAGATGTCCCCCCCTTCTTCTTCCCCAGCAGACTTCCCTCTCTTCTTCTTTCCCAACAGATCCCTCTCTTCTTCTTTCCCAACAGATTTCCCCCTACTATTGTCCAAACAGATATTCACCAGTCTTCTTTCTAAACAAATTCTCCCTCTTCTTCTTTTCTAACAGACCCCCTATTCTTCTTCTTTTCTAACAAATCCCCCCCTCTTCTTCTGTCCCAACAGATTCTCCCCTAGTCTTCTTCTTTCCCAACAGATTCCCCCCTCTTATCCTTCTTTCCCAACTGACTCCCCCTCTTGTTATTTCCCAACAGATTTTGGGGAATTGAAGCTTAGTTGAGGGAGCCATTTGGATAGGATATTTGTTCTCTGCATTAGGGAGTTTGGGGGCACTCTAATGGATAAGAAGGCAGGAAGGAGGTTGACCCCCAAATACTCCAAAATTCCATATGACTGACTGGCAAGACACAGGCAGCTAGGGACTTATTTGCTTTCTGATCTTGCTGATATTGTCTCTGTGCTGGGTGGGGAAGTCTGGGGAAAAAAGTTGTTGATTTTGTTTTCAGTTATACTTTTTTTGTCCAGCAAACGCACAATCGGAAGGGGGGATGGAGCAGTGCTGGGACGTGAGAGTAAAGTAGTAGTTCAAAAACTGACTGCAGCAATGGTTGCTGCAGAGTGTGCTAGCAATGATGTTGATCCCTCTACTCCAAGGGAGGATGCAGTTTGTAAAGATCCCAGCAAAACTAGTTCCAGCACCACCAGTGCCAGTAGAAGTATAGAACCATATAAGAAGAACACTGAAGAGGACAATAAGTCGCATTCAGGTGTTGATGATGCTGGCAATAGCATAATAGAGGAAGGTGTAGCAGCTGAACTGCCTGCTGCATCAGACAGTGAGACAACCAAGCACCAAAACACCTTTCCTCAGAGTAGTAGCAAATTTTGTTACAGTAAAAGTAAAAAGAAATTGTTTGAGACCTCTAAAAGCTTAGCGGAATAGAAGGGTAGCAGTGGGCAAGAACTGTCAGGTGATGCTGATGCTGCTGAGAATGACCTAATGATGACTGATGATGATGCAGATCTCGAATATATCCCTCAAGCATCCTTCTCTTGTTCAGATACAGATGAAATTGAGAGTGAGGATGATGACAGGGTTAGCAGAAAGTCAAAGGCTGTATCTTCCTCCACTTTTAAGGTGCACTCTGCCTGTCTATAAAGTGTTTGAGAAAGCCATTGGAATGTCTGGCCCTGGACAAGTACAGATGCCAAAAAACACAGTCACCCTATCAGTCATCATCACCATCATCGCCTCTTCAAAGTACAAGTTTCACTCAGCCACACACACCTCTTTTAAGTACCTAGCAACAGCAACACAGGTTAACATCCACAGTGTTAGATATGACGATTACCTCTGGTGCTGCACCTTTGACACCTAGCAGTAGTGGCAGTAAAATTACATCAACATCCAGTTCCAGTAGTAGTAGTAGTAGTAGTAGTAGTAGTAGTAGTAGTAGTAGTAGTAGTAGAAGCAGAAAACACACATGATAGACAAAGCCAGGACAAATATATTAACAGCAGCACATAGGAGGTGGAGGAGGGATGTGAAGAAGGGTTGCCACCATCTACCCCACTTGGGACCACTGCTATTAGCGACAAGTAACGTGTGTCACTAATCTGAGAAGGAGGATAGAGATCTGATGCAAAAATGACAATAGTAAAAACTATACACATGCGCAAATCGCAACCATACCAGCCAGTCCCCCACTACCACCACTACAATACACATCTGCCACATTGTAGAGTGTATTTTTTTTTTTAAATCTCTTGACATCATCATGAATATGTGCCAGTGTAATTTATGAAGGAAGCTAGTGTTGTGGGCAAAGGACAAATGCATTCTGCATTCTAACACATTTTTCAAGCCCTATGTTGCTGTAGGACTCACAACTTTGACTTCAGTCACTTATTTCTAAACTTCAGCCCTCAGAAAAAGTAATATTACAGTGGGAAATGTAGTACCTATAGGAAATATAGGCGAAAAATGTGTTAAAATAGGTGAAAAATGTGTTAACATAGGCGGAAATTATTGGCAGTGGCAAAAAGGAGAAAACATTCGCAAAACAAACAATCTTTGGTTTTTCCCTGAAAAATCACGCAGGAAATTTTCTGACTTCATTTACCCGTACCAATTTTGGCTGGATATTCATCATACTTTAGTGCCTCTAACCTCCTTGTTTTAATGAAAACCTATTCTCTCTCTCTCCCTCTGGGTACTTTGGTGGCTTATAAATAAAGGACAATTATGACCTGAATATTATGCAGATTTAAAACTTGTTACATATAACTGTCAGACCCAAGTGCCACATATGTTTTCTACTCAGACAAGGCATCATTCAGCTCCAACAGTTGTGTTGTGTTCCGTACAGTAAAAAAACACAGTGTAATTGCGTAATGTCCAGCAAACGCACAATCGGAAGGGGGGGGTGGAGCAGTGCAGGGACATGAGAGTAAAGTAGTAGTTCAAAAACTGACTGCAGCAATGGTTGCTGCAGTTGTGCAATCCATGATGATGATCCCTCTACTCCAAGGGAGGATCCAGTTTGTCAAGATTCCAGCACCACCAGTGCCATCAGAAGTATAGAACCATATAAGAAAAACACTGAAGAGGACAACAAGTCACATTCAAGTGTTGATGATGCTGGCAATAGCATAACAGAGGAGGGTATAGCAGCTGAACCGCCTGCTGCATCAGACAGTGAGACAACCAAGCACCAAAACACCTGTCCTCAAAGTAGTAGCGAATTTTGTTACAGTAAAAGTAAAAAGAAATTGCTTGAGACCTTTAAAAGCTTAGAGGAATAGAAGGGTAGTAGTGGGCAAGAACTGTCAGGTGCCAGTATCAATTTTGGCTAGATATTCATCATACTTTAGTGCCTCTAACCCCCTTGTTTTAATGAAAACCTATTCTCTCTCTCTCTCCCTCTGAACATGAATCCAGTATTTCCATGGGAATCCCAGAGAAAAGGTTTCCTTTCATTTTTAGCTTTCAGTGCTGGAAGTTTCACCCATCAATACTTCTGGTTATGTTGGTGGCTTATAAATAAAGGACAATTATGACCTGAATATTATGCAGATTTAAAACTTGTTACATATAACTGTCATACCCAAGTGCCACAGATGTCTTCTACTCAGAATAACAGGTGTTGGAAACGTGTGGCTCTGTTGTTTATTTTACAGAAAATCCAGTTATCCCAGTGGCGTAACAATAGGGGTCGCAGCAGTCGCACCTGCGACCGGGCCCGTCACTCCAGGGGCCTGGCCACCGCCTGCGACCCCCTCGCCCGCAGCAGTCACTTACCTGATCTCCCACTCGGCGCGCCACTGTAGTAATACAGAGCTCTGGGAGATGACATCATCTCCCAGCCTCTGCATTACTAGAGCGGCGCACGGGAGTTCCGGTTGCAGATGTCTGTGCCGAAGGAGGCACAGATTTGTAAAGACACTCCGTTAGACCACCAGGGACTGGAGGTAGGGGAAATGTGAAGATGGGGCATTGTGGAGATGAAGGGGGCATTGTGGAAGGGGACATTGTGGAGATGGAAGGGGGCATTGTGGAGATGAAGGGGACATTGTGGAAGGGGGCATTGTGGAGATGAAGGGGGGCATTGTGGAAGGGGCATTGTGGAGATGAGATGAAGGGGACATTGTGGAGATGGAAGGGGCATTTTGGAAGGGGCATTGTGGAGATGAAGGGGGCATTGTGGAAGGGGCAATGTGGATGAGGGGGCCAATGTGGGCGGGGGGGCCCCATGGCAATTCTTGCACCAGGACCCGGTGGCTTCTAGTTACGCCTCTGAGTTATCCTGAGATGGTCATTAGCTGGCTAAGAATGTTGAAAGATCCAGCAACATCTGTAAAGTCACAGGTCTCCACCCCTGAAGTATGGTCTGTACATATGCATTAGAATGCAAGAAATGGCTGTGATGAGCACTGACGACTTAAATAGCCAGAGTAAAGATGGTTAATGATGACCCAACAGTCAATGAGTAGCACACTCTGAAAAAGGAAAGAAGTCAGGAGCAGATGGCCAGAGACAGGCATTAGCTTTAGAAATGTAACTCTGAAAATACAGCAGATTTTAAAAGTTACATGTTTGTTTTTAAAGTTAGGCTAAGGATGTTCAGTATTGATTGACCAATCACTTACTGTAGCCTCAGGGACTACGGAAGACAAACTGTTGTTCTCAAGGGTTTTGTAAATTAGAGTTTAGAACTGGTTATCTGAAGGGAGCTGTAATGAGATCTATAAAAAATTGAGCACACAACCAAAAGGACAAATTAGTACATTATTATTTAATAGAAATTGTTGAAATAAGTAATTACATTCGGCATTGGTGGTAATAAAGATAGAATATAAAGGGCTGTATTCAGGAAACAAAATAGGTGTTCCAACTGCACTACTGGAGAAAAACCAATGTTCCCATAATTCCTATTGATTTAAATGGGGCTTTTAACTATTTGAATACATGAGAGGCCACCAACACATTGCTACCCAATATGTTGGAGACTTCTCTATAATTTAACCCTTTGAGTGCCAAAGTGGTTTCTAATGCATTGCATGCAAAGTTCCATTAAAAGCAATGTAAATGTTCATTTGTACTCTATGGTGTTGTTTGTTTTCTCTGGAATTGCTTCTCTTCAGCTTCCTGTATATGGCCCAATGTGTGATCCATTTCACAGAGTTAGTGTCAGTGATTCATAACCCATGGATGACAAAGAGGCCATAATAAACTAATTGTGTGCCATATCCTTGTGCATAACAGCTGAAAGTAAATTTTCACTTATAACCCAGCTTTTTGTTGGCAACAAAAAATATTTTAAAACAGACATTTGCGGGAAAGGAGATAGAGCAAAAAAAAGGTGCTGGTAGGGAGAGTTGGATACCTCTCTGACACTCAAAGGGTTAAACAAGATCTGTTTATATGTCACTACTGTTTGAAGGAAATATCAATGTCATCATCACATAGCTGATGTCTCAGTGGTGCTTCTCAAGTGTCAATAGCTGCTCCCTTCAGACCCAACCATCTCCCAACACCTCAATATATAAAAATAGATATAACACATATAAAAATAAAATAAAAATGGCTCCGGAGCTCCCTGATGAAGTACTAATAGTTGGTATGAAACGCGTTGGAGTTTCTCTCTGATCTATTATGTTATTTAACACCCTGATCTATAAGGATTTCCATAAAATGGCAACGGTTAAATACAGATGAAGTGCAACACCCGTGCAGAAACCGTTTGAAGGACGGGGGTCTGGCGGCAGTGACGGAGAAAGTGTGGCTGTAACGAACTGTGAGTAAATACAACCAGTGACTAAATAACAGTCGATTGTACAATTGATAACTAACTTCTAAAGAAAACACAGTGGGGGTCGTTTATTTATACTGCAAGATCAAAGAAGGAAATGGGAGAACTATCAAGAGACCCAAGGTATATATTTACCTTTACATGCCTTACTAAGGACTATATCCAGAGGTGTAACTAGAATCCACGGGGCCCTGGTGCAAGAATTGCCACGGGCCCCCCTCAGACCACAATGGCCCCCCTCAACCACATTGGCCACCTCCACATTGCCCCTTCCACAATGCCCCCATCACAATGCCCCTCATTCTCCACATTTCCCCCCAATCTCCACAATGCCCCCATCACAATGCCCCTCATGCTCCACATTTCCCCCCAATCTCCACAATGCCCCCATCAAATGCCCCTCATTCTCCACATTTCCCCCCAATCTCCACAATGCCCCCATCACAATGCCCCTCATGCTCCACATTTCCCCCCAATCATCACAATGCCCCCATCACAATGCCCCTCATGCTCCACATTTCCCCCCAATCTCCACAATGCCCCCATCACAATGCCCCTCATTCTCCACATTTCCCCCCAATCTCCACAATGCCCCCATCGCCACATTGCCCCTACTGACCCCCGTCCTCCTACCTCCTGGTGGTCTAGCGTTGTATGTGACATGCTCCCGCGCGGTCCTTAGTAATGCAGAACGCTGGGAGATTATGTCGTCTCCCAGCGCTCTGCATTACTCGAGCGCTGGCCGCCGGGACGTCAGCTGTGCTGCGGGCGGGTGGAGAGGGGGTCGCAGGGGGCGGCCGGGCCCCTGAGAGTGACGGGCCCGGTCGCAGGTGCGACCCCTATTGTTACGCCACTGACTATATCAGCCACACAAAAGTCACAGGAAGATACACAAATATAAAACATCTTAACACAGACCCGTCTGCTACACATCAGCAATCCAAGGGTTAATACTGCAGTTTGAAAAGTTTCCTTTAAGATCATTGTATGCTGTTGAATGCAATATTAAGAGGTTAAACAACATATGTATATATATATATATATATATATATATATGACTGTTGCTTATTACAAAGGAAGACGTCTTTAATATTATTAACTACAGTTGCATTTATACACAGAATATTGCACTATAAAAGGAACATTAGCGGATACAGGAATACTTACCTGATATTCAATATTTTTGAGCTCCGGAGCCATTTTTATTATATTTTTATATGTGTTATATCTATTTTTATATATTGGGGTGTTCAGGAGTAGTTGTATATTAAGTATATATTTTATAATAAATATTTTGCTTATTGATATACGATAGATTGACTCACTCTCCTATTTTTTGTATGTTTTAGTATATATATATATATATATATATATATATATATATATATACACATACACACACTACCGTTCAAAAGTTTAGGGAGCAGCTTGACAGTATGGTAAGTAAGAAGTACCCATCATGCCAATCCAAATTGTGGGAGATTCTTCGGAAGAATGGGGTGAACTCTTCATGTTACCTCAACAAAATGATAACTAGAATGCCAAAGGTCTGCAAGGCTGTAGTTGCTGCAAATGGAATATTCTTCAACGAAAGCAAAATTTGAAGGACACAATTATTATTTAAATGACTTTTAACCTTGTCAATGTCTTGACTGTATTTCCTATTCATTTTCTAAATTATTTGATGGAGAACAAGGATATTTCTAAGTGACCCCAGACATTTGAATGGTAATGTATATGCACTAAAATAACATAGCCACATTAAAAACACAAATATTATATATTTATTATATAAAACAGTCTCCACCTGCTCATTAAAGCCCTGGGAAACATCCAAAAGGTTCCCGGTTATTTAGCCTACTAAGATGCCCATAATGAGCAGAGGCAGAAACATATTACAAATGGGTAAATGAAAGAACCTCAGGATTCCTAAAGTGGTAGAGAGAACAATGTAGGGACATACTATGCTGGAGGGACCCTTGTTTGACATTCCTCTAGTGACAGCCAAATGAGGTCTGTATGGTTCTGCCAACATACTGTAATCCACACACACAAGTTATAATAAAAATTACATATTTGGATCCACAATCCATCCTACTAATCACAGGGAACTATGGAACTCCTCCCCTGTTACTGTACCTTTAATAGAGGTTGCTTTATGGAATATAAACTGGCATGTATGACAATGGTTAACACAACACATAAAGTTACCCACGAATTATTCCTACATATCTGACTACTACTGTAACTTTGTAGCCTACTTGGAGCAATCATATTCTGAATGGATCTAGATTTCCTAAAATAATTTTCATTTCATCACCTATGAACAGCTTTCACAAAGGATGAAGGATAAGACAGGACCCATGTTTCTCCATAATCTGTCTAATTTGTTTGTGAATTATTGAAACCAGTAATAAAAGTTGGGTTACTTTGTTTTCTTTCTTATCTCTAGTTCTTATCTACATGTTTGTATTACATGTATACAATTTCTGTTATACGTAAACAATTTATGTCTCTCTAATTCTCTTGCTCTAAGACGGGATGCTTCAATCAGTTTCACAGGATAAACATTTTAAAAAATGGATCCTTTAAAATTAATGATTCCTTATCTTAATCTTCCATTCTGGAACAATTCCACCTTATCCTATGAAGCTGGCTGAAGGGTATATTTCTCTTCCATCTCTCAAGATGACAACTATTGATTATAATATCATCCATGAAATGTTTTTAGATGCAGGTTTGCTCCAAAGTGGTCTGCATTTCACACCCCTCTAATCCTTAAAGGGTTAAGTAGGCTCCTGCACTTTAAATAAGAAAAAAAAAAAAAAAAAAAAATGAATCCTAATATATGGGCACTGAAATCAATAACTCAAATAAATAATTACTAGCAATAAACTTAGTCATATTTAATCAAAATAAAAAAGCTCATCTCATCACAAGTATTTAAAAGATCTCCACCTTCTAAACTGTTTATTCTAAAGGCAAATAGTACGACAAGAAAAATATTAGTGACATAACCTAACAACAGCTTAAAATCCACCCAAATCCAGATGTACAAGCACAGAGAATTACATTATCAATATTATGCAGTGATAATTTCCATTAGAATTAACGGCACTGTCCATCACAAATATTGTCATATAGTGTGATCAATTAGAACCTTATTATCCTATCGAAAGGATTAAAGATGATTTGAACTTGAACACACACATAACTTGCATAAGCTGCGAACACACAGACTTCCAATAATGAAATGCAATCAGTCAGACAGTGATATGTGGTGTTAAATTAATAGCCAACTAAACCAGAAATGTTATGTGGAGCAATAAGCCAATGACAGAGATGAAAGTACAAATAACCAGGAGTTGATACAGGGTAAATAGTCACTTCAGGGGTTAAAATGCAAGAAATGTTTTAGTGTTATCGTCAAGTCACAGAACTGCTTCAATACACCTGTCCAAATCAATGCCGTATACTCTCATTATAAATTCAGTATTCACCATAGAGTGATGTTTGTGTATCTTACCACAGTCTTCATTATATCACCTCAGTCCAGCGTTTCCCACATCTATTACATCTTCTCTTCCTGCATCTTCCAGCATCAGATTAAATTCATCCTCAGTTGAGTCTCACATATATCATCACTACTCTATCCAGATATACTCTTACATTTTGTTCCAGACTTTCAAATCCTTCAATGTGTAGTCATCTGGTTATATTTTGGATTGTTGCGGTATAGTGACTAAACACCAACGTTCTTCGCCCTTAAGAATATTAAAGTCCAATCTTAATCAAGGGCTCTGCATGCCAGTTGTAGACATCAAGTAATCACAAGATTTAACCCATTACTCTCTCTTCTATGAATACCTCAGTCGCTCCAAAGGAAAATCAAGCATTAAAATAATATATATATATATATATATATATATATATATATATATATATATAATCGCAATTTTTAATAAGCAATTATTCAAGACAAATTCAGGAAGATCAGGGAAACATACCAAAATACCAAATTTAGTTTCTTGTTCATCCCATATGCATTCATTTACTTTCAGTGCACATGAGTACAGTATCCCAATTGCTTCTCATTAAACTTGGGGGGATATATTGGGTACCTAATGCTTTTAAACCCAGTGGCTACCCATTATATAGATCCACAAATTTTTAGCAACCGGACTATCCAACTATTCTTCATTATATCATTATAATGCACCAGTACCTGTCTCCTCATTTCATGTTTTGTTTTACCTATTGTATTGTCTCTGATGAAGCAGTGTTTTTTTAACCATATATATCAAGCTGATACTTTTTTTAATAAACAGTCTGTATTTTTTTGAAGCTGTGTTTTGTTTTATTTTTATTTCATTTATTTTTACATTTGTTATTTTCAAATACATATCATGTACTTTTGAAGAATGAATCCTGATTACCATCTGTGGGAGGATTGTTAACAAACTGGGATAAACCAAGATACTCTGGGACCTTGGCTACCCTAGTGGAGATGGGTGAATATCTCCACCTGCTGTTATAATCAGAATCAGCTCTGACCATATCTTTTGTGAGTAACACTCTATCACGGTTATTGCTGGAGACATTATGACTGTGCTTCTTCCTGATACATTCTTATTGGCTAACGTGGTGTTGCTCCACCCAGTGATAACCCTTAAATACTGAGCCCTGTCACTTTAGCAGTGCCCTTTCGTGGTGTTTCCGTTACTAAGCGCTTGCTCCAGAATTTGTGTGTTTCTTGTGTATGACCCGGACTGTCTGACTACTCTGCTTGTATTGTTCCTGCTCTGTGTACCGACCCAGATTGGCTAACGTTCCTGCTCTGTGTACCGACCCGGCCTGGCTGACATTCCTGCTCTGGATACCGACCCGGATTGGCTGACTTTCCTGCTCTATGTACTGACCCAGCCTGGCTGGCTCTGTGTACCGACCCGGATTGGCTGATGTTCCTGCTCTGTTTACCGACTCGGTCCTGATTACTACCCCATCCGGTATCCGGTTGAGGGCCATACTCCAGTTTCTCTCTGTCCACGGACAGATCCTCTGTCTCCTCTGTTGCTGCTCTGGCAGCCAGTTACTGTGACCCAATCAGTATTGTGCCTCGTGATACGACACCCAGTGTTGTAACGTCCTTTGGTAGCACCATGGTACGCTTGACCTATACTGCTCTAGCTGAGGTTGGTCTTTCCTGGGCGCCTCAAGCTTTCTCCATACTGGTAGTCGATTCTAGGTCTGAGCGTTAGTTAACCCCTTGTGGGTTGGTGCCTGGCACACTGGGTACAGTCATTGCAGTTGCTGATTGGCATTACTCCATGTCTCTGTGGCAGTCCTCCTTTGGCAGCTCCGGTTGCCTTTGTTGCTGTCGCGGCCTTAGTCACCATTGTGTCACTCTCTGCGTAGAGAGTGTACTAAGTGCCATTATACTATTAGGGCCTGCCTGTCCTCCCGGCCTAATAGTAATCACACTATCCGCACTTCGTTTGGATTCACACGAATTGTACCTGACCTGCGTCAGTATAGTATTGTATATATTATATACTGGACCTGTGTGGGTACTAATAACTGTAACCTGACCTGTATCAGTATTATATTGTATACATATACTGGAGCTGTGTGGGTATTTTTTACTGCTACCTGTCCTGTGTCAGTAGTATACTGTTGCATACATACTGGATCCGCGAGGGTTATTCTATTACTGTGGTTCTTCAATAAAATTGCATTTTACCTAAACCTTCCATGTCTGAGTGTCCATAAAACCGTTACACACTCTTTGGATTTAAACACTTTGTATTTGATGGTATTGCACTAATGGGTGCCCTCTCTTTTTGTTTTTTTATGTATCTTCATTTATTACTCACTTACTTTGATGTTAGGCTGCACTCTCTGTACCAATAAATAAACATCCTGGGTGCTCGATAATAGAAAGGATACATACAGTTCTGTTGGTGTGTAAACAGCATTCATAGGATCTTTTTGTAGATGCAAATGAGGTTACATTTTATTGAATCAGCATTTCAGCTGTCTGAGCAGCCTCTCTCAAGATCCTGCGAGTGCCGTTTATACACCAACAGAACTGTGCACATATATATCTATCTATATCTATATATAGTATACCAATGTAAAGAAAAAGCTGGCACAACCAGAACTTTGTTTAATGTGCAAATTTACTTAGGTGTCCACACCTAAGCAATTTTGCACGTTAAGCAAATTCCTGAGTGTGCAGGCTTTTTCTTTACAATGGAATACTATATGGACTCCCATTTAGCAGTGGCACCCAGGCTATTATCACAACAGTGAGTGTGCTTCCCAATTGTATATATATATGTCATCACTCCCATGGGTTGGTGCCTTATTGTGGTGTAACTATTTTGCGTGTCAAGCCAAGAACTATACCATCAGGAGCATATGCTCCTGGCAGACAGAGCAAAACCAAGACACCAGAATAAATTGATCCAAAATCTGCCTACCTGCATTGGACCAGTGTGAAAATTATGGTCCATTTCCTTAGCATGGCTACACAGCAAAACAATGATTCACACCTAACTTGGTGCTTTATCAACCAGAGACAGCTTGATATCATAACAATGGCACATCTGCTCTCATATTAAGAAACAGGCAAAATGGCAATCAAACAATTTGACACTTATTTTGGCAATGTAAAACCATCTCACAAGAAATCAAGTACTGCTGTCTCTATGGCCATTGTCCGCTTCGCTAATGACACATGATGACAAGAAAAATTAATAAAAATATTGAATCATCCTTGCCACCAGCTTAGCATATTAAGTTGTCTGCAAATGCCCACTGATACCCTGCATTCTACGTGCCATGCGTGGACACAAACTGCCAGATCGTCACATCTACATAATCGCTATCAGCTGGTGTGGGCAGTAACAGAGGCAAAGGTGGTATACCCGAGGAGGAGGAAGAGGACCCTGAGAGTGACCCTAGCACAATAAGACAATGATGACAAAGGTATTACACTCATCAAACTTCCAAGCTGGGTATCTCTTGTCTTCGTCTGGGATTTCCCCCTGTTTTATGTGCCAGGGGGCACAGAGACAGCAGCTCTTGATATATTTTTTAGAGGTTTAGATTTCTCATGTTTAACATAAATGTCATGTGTCTATGTTACATATGTTTTATGAGAACATATGTGCAATGGTATGTCCCCTCCTTTCCCTTTTTCACTACAATATCACACATAGTGCACAGTGCAGTCACTGATGACTACATTGTGCCTTCCCCAAGGGAAAAAAATTTCCATGCCAATGATTTCAGTGAGTGGCGAGGTGGAGAATAATGGTTGTCTTCTTCTGCAGACTCACCTTTAGTGACTGGGGAAGTGATGCTTCTGCCTTAGCATCAGCACTAGAGCTTGGACCAGGAGTAGTGGTAGCAAGTGGCATCTGTCCTAGTCCCATAGCAATGGTCTGTGGCACAAAAGCCTGCTCATCATCATCCTGCAGATGAACGTCTGCCTCTGATGCATCTTCAGCAAGAGCAAGACATCAGCAAACTCCAGAATGTTACTGCTGGTAGTGGTAGTGGTGGTGATGCCCATTTGCATTCCCCATTGCTTTCAGCCAAAAATGCTGTCATACTCTCATCCTGACCAAGTGCTCCACCACCAGCCTTGCTCTCAGCACCACCACCAATCTCTTACTTCTCTATGGGACTGGTTGGGGATGACAAATGTGACAGAAGGTCTCCTTCTATCACAATTGCCATGTCCTCAGTAGAAAGCAAACTGGCAGCTGTCACATCAAGCACAGATAGTTTCCCACTTCCCAAAGGAAGATATTGGGGGACTGGTTATCATTGGGCCAGGGTTATGTGGGTTTCCTTTACCACTGGTGCTATTGATGTCTTCATCCTCCTCTGAATCAGCAGCAGTTGCTCTTGTTGCTGGCAGAGGTCATAGTGCTAGTCACCACTTCAAACAACTTTTTATTTTAACATTTATTTTACATTTTATTTCTCTTTTTGACTCCTTCCGCTTTCTTTCCTGCCTATTCTACACCACACTGTATGGTGGGAAATTCTGGGTTTTTATAGTAGGGTTCAGGAAGTTTCACCATTATTGGAAAAGGCAAAAAAGTTTGCTAGGACCTTAGGGATCAGTGCAGAAGACCTTCATCACATGGGCATACAAGAGTATTAAGAATTGCACATCAAAGAGAAACCAGTGCACATGTTCCTTAAAGGCTCACCCATGACATAAATCAGTGGTCACTGCAGAGTCCCGCCCAATGCCAACATTGATCCAAAGACGGCCTCTTGATATATTCCACCTTTAGATATAGGCAATTGCCTCCAGTGTGGGTTGGAAGGCACCAAACCAAATACGTTGCAAGGCATAGATCCTTTCCGTGGGGTGCCTCGTGCATAGGCCCCGGAATTACTGGGCTAATCTCCAGCAGATAAAATGTGAAACAGCTGGGTAATTTAAACACACTTATTCCATTAAATCTTGGGTAGCAGAGTAGTTAAAGCTAGGGCTATGTATCATGCAAGATGCCTTTAGATTGCAGCCATCTTAGTTGGTGCCATACTGGAAGTCCACAATTGGATACTAGAAGTCAAATGGCTAAAGTTTCTAGGAAAGATTGGTAATTATCTAAATGCCTAGTTTAAGTTGCTCTAAAAATATGGCAATTTTCTGGGGATGTTTCAACTTGAATGATATATCAGTGACTGATAGTAAAATTATTCTTAATCATTAATTAATGGGCAAGTACAAAAATGCCAGGTCCCATTATGAATGGAGCTTATTTTTTTAAATAAATCATTGTACCATGCAATAGCAAGGGGCAGACTGGCTGTAAAAGAGAGTTGAAATGTGCTAAGAGAGGCAGAGAGCTTCCTGTTCTTCCTATACAGCAGAATCAGCCCTGAATTCCTTCCATGGTGCTAATATGGTCAGTGCTCTTTTGAATAGCCCCACCCTACTATTCATTCAGTAATCAATTTACAGGCTCATAGTTTCATAGTTATTTAATAAATTAGATAAGAAAAAGTAAAATCCATCAAGTTCAACCTTTGCCACAGAATATCCCAGAAAATGAGAACTACTTAATTCTTAAAGAGTAATCATATAATTATATTTGATGAGTATAGGGCATATTTAGGTATGTAATGATCATATATAATGTGTTTTTGGGCCACCTGACTGAACTTTAATTCTAAACTCGAAGAAGCCAACCTGCCCTGGCAAACAGCAATTTAATGTAAAAAAATAATCTCCACCAACAATAAAATGCGTCCTATATCTAATATGAGAAATGAAATCCAGTGCAACACTATCTAGCGAGAAAATTGCTTTGACTAACAATAGTTTCAATGCTCCTCCAACTTTTGTGAGACTTCAAATTAATAGAGATGGAAAATGCATTTTCTGTCATGAGAAAACTACATCCACTACTTAAATGATAGGTTTCTTGCACCTAAGGTTACCTTCATAAACCGTGGATGTATTGGCTTAAAGATTTCTTATTGTACAAATTTTATTGTGAACTTTAGTCTTTCATTTTTATTTTGTTTTCTTTTTTTCTTTAACATGGCAATAAATGTTTGTTTATCCAATGTGAAAGCTGCCACAGTACTCAAAGGCTGGGAATTACAGTATTAAAGTAATACGAGTGCAATAGATGAACAATATAGTGACACCTAAACAATCTATGACACTCAGAAAATTAAAGAAAATGTACAAGTGCAATATGACCACTGAGCACTAATAGTAATGTGAGATTCCTAACAGTGGATTGAAATGGTCTATTAAGATAAAAAATACAAGTATAGAAAATCAGTCCTGTATACCAATAGTAATCAATTGATCACATTAAAGGACATAAATGTGTTTAATTAATAGCCAGTGGTATCAGGATTCAGAAGGAAGAAGGTCCTGATAGTATATATTAGTGTATACATTTATATAGATTTACTCCCGACCTTGTTCTGCTGCTGTAGAACCACAAATACTGATCACCAGTTTTGCCCCATAGTAGCCACAGAACCACACATGCTGAGCACAGCCACACTGGTAGCTATAGAATCACAGCCTTGTCCCACAATAGCCATAGAACCACAAATGGACCACCAAGCCTTGCCTCACAGTAGACAGAGAACCACACATATAGATCTTGCAGTCTTGTCCGACAGTAGCTATACAACCAGACATAATGACAACCCATCCTTGTCCTGTTTGTTTGGTAGTCGGGATGGGTCATGTGAGATCCCCCAACTGCTTCCAGAATACAACTCCTAGCCCCTTCCAGCCAACTCATACTGGGAAATGATGGGAATTGTATTCTGTCAGTAGCTAGTCACGTCATGTCTACCATTGCCTTATGCCATGGTATCCATAGAACTGCACATACTAACCCTGCAGCCCTGTCCCATTGTAGCCATGGACCCACACATACTAAATTCCCAAACCTTATCCCAAGATAGCCATAGAACAACACATACTTAGTGGCAACCTGACAATATAAGCAGACTAAGCAGCTGCTGAGGGTACCCAATTGGTCAGAGAGCCCCACCGCCCAGGAATCACAGTTATGGGCCAGTTCCCAGCTGCTGACTGCAATTTGGGCCAGTGTCTGGTGGTATTCAGGAATATTCTTACTTACTGCGGGACTAACCTTCATATTTTTATTAACCAGAAGTGTGCAGATTGCAAAGCAATGCATTGCCCACACCTCTGTTGAGCAAAGGGGTTAACAGTGCCAGGTCAAGTCACAAGAGCAACACAATGATGTGCGCAGCTCCCGCCCAGAACTGACTCACTCATAATTCAGGGAAAAACAGGCTGCTATCAGCACGGTGTTTCATTGGATAAATGAGTTAAATGTGCAGTGTCATCATGTAATTTGATGGGTCTGAGGAGCTGAGCACTCTGTGTACTGTTGAAATTTGCTGCCTGTTGCCCCAAAGCCTGCCAATAACTTCAGACTGATCCTGTAAGCCAAACTCCCAAATTATTTTAAATATCAGATTCCCCACCACATCCGCTTGTATAAATCTGGGCAAATGGTTACATGCAAGAGAAGTGGCAAATTAGTTACACAATGTGACCCGTTGCTGTTGCCAATTGTAGACCTATGAGTTGAAAATGTCCCACTTTGACTTATATTGTGAGATAGAAAGATTTTGGGGCAGCAGGGTACTGCAGACATTTATTTTGATGCCACTGTTTGAAACTTGATAGTCATATGTTTATGGGTTAATCCTACCTAGGGTTAAAGTGTAGTAATGGCTGTGACATGTTTTGGGTCAGTCTTACCTAGACCAAAGTGATTAAATGACAGTGACATGGTTTCCCAGTCCTTCCTAGGTCCAAATGTATTAATAGGAAGTGACATTTTAATATGTCAAAGTGCCTTACTGACAGTGATATGCTTTTGGTTCATTTACTACAAGGATTAACGTGTTCTAATAACTATGACAAGTGTTTTTGTATCACTCCTTAGTGGCCTGTTTATGGGCCGGTCCTTCCTAAGATCACAGTGTATCAATGTTTTGAATTTGAAAATTAGTTAAAATTATTAAAAATGTCAGTAAGTTTAAAGGGATAGTAATGTTTCCCCAAAAAAGCAACTCAGATGAATCTTCACAGTATTTGGGCCATGGATAGCATTATTTCAATACCGTCCGAGTGGTAGTTCAAGAGTATCCCCCTCCCTCCCGTTTTACCTAGTATAAGCCTCCTCCCCTCAGATGTGAAATCATGATAGTTCGCAGTGAGAGACAATCTTCTTGCTGTGAGCATGAGGAAAACCCTGCCCCTCCTTGATGAAGGAGGGCAATATTTCTCTGATGCTCACTGAAGATTGTCCCTCGCTGTGATCCATCTGGATGGTCTTGCAGCTCTGAGGCTAGCAGTTAATGTAGATAAATTTAAGGTTATGCATTTGAGCTGTAGAAACAAACATGTGACATATACACTTCGCCGCAATCATCGATGGATACCTTCGGGTATTCATCATTGATTTTGCGTGTTTCCCTGCTTTGCGTACGCAAAGCAGGGAAACTTGCATAAATTAGTCAGTCATGGAAAAAATACACGTATACACATACGCGAAAATGTGTATGCGTGTGTTCGCCCCATGCATTCAAATGGGATTTGCCAGCATGAAGCTAGCGGATCACAGTTGCAGATCTATCTGGCCATCGCTTATTGAAGAATAAGCGACTGCCAGATACAAATCGAAAGTTGCTGAATGGGCGAATGGTTAATACGCAGAGAAATCCTCCATTTGCACCCTGATGAATCCAGGCCTAAATGGGAAACAACTTGGAGAATCCTCATTAGAGAAAGATTTAGGAGTCCTGATAGATGATGGACTTCACAGCAGTGTGCAGAGTCACTCAGCTGCTGCAAGAGCAAATAGGGTACTAGCCTGCATAAAAAGAGGTATAGGTGCATGGTATGCTAATATTATTCTACCGCTACATAAGTCCTTGGTTAGGCCTCATCTGGAATATGGAGTACAGTTTTGGGCACAAGTTCTTAAAAAAAGACATTGTTGAACTGGAATAAGTGCAACAAAACTGATAAAGGGATTGAGTTATAAAGAGAGACTAGCCAAAGTGGGTTTGTTTACATTAGAGAAGAGATGTCTAAGGGGTGATATGATTAAAATTTACAAATACATTCAAGGTCAATACAATTAACTATCCAATTAATTATTTATGCAAAAAGCAGAGCTAAGAACGAGAGGTCATCATTTAAGACTAGAGGAATGGTGCTTTCGACTAAAACAAAGACAGGGATTTGTTTACAGTAAGGGAGTTATGGAATTCTTTGCCTTGGGATGTTGTACTTGCAGATATAGTAACTGCTTTAAAAAAAACAATAGATACCTTTCTAGCACAGAATAATATTGAGAATTTTTACACATGGCTTCAATGAAGATAGGTTGTTGATCCAGGGAACTGATTGCCATTTGGAGTCAGGAAGGATTTTTTTACCCACTTGGGGCCAAACTGGAAATGGCGTCAGTGTTTTTCTTTCTCCTTCATATAGACCAACAGTGGTGTTTTGGCATGGGCTGGACTTGATGGACACGTCATTTTTTAGGCTCGTCAACTATGTTGCTATGTTACTCTTGAACTACAACTCAGTCGGTATTGCAATAACGCTCTCCTTGGCCAAATACTATGAAGATTAATAGGAGCTGTTTTTTACTATTTTTTACTATTGCTTTAAATAATAAAATAATGTTACCATTTAACATGTTATATTGTAATTTAAATAAAGAATCAAACAAACTGGATTACTGCATTTGTTTTAGTATTGTGATAATGTATCATCTGCATTAGAGATGTGGTGTTCAAGTAAGGGGGTGCCCCATGTATTTTTTTTCTCTTTGGCCCCCAAAAACCTACAGTTGCTTCTGCTCAACTCCCAGTGCATTGGTTTTCATACACAAACATACACTAACCACCAAAGCCTTGTCTCACTGTAGCCATTCACATACTCACCACCCAGCCTTGTCTCACTGTACTTGTAGCCGTTGACCCATACATGCCAACTTCCAGTCAATTCCCTGGCATAGCCAGATCCACACATACTAAGTATAACCTTGTTGACACATACTAAGAATAACCCTGCTGCAGGAACTGACAAAATTCTTGCGGAAAATTTCTCAGCATTAGTGAAAATTAGGATATTTTGGGGGGTTTCTATATGTGTGAATTTTCACTGAAAAAGTTGGACTTATCGCCTATCCCTACCTCCACCACCACTTTCTCATATTTCTTCTTATTTTCCTATTTTCCAATTTTTGCCAATTTCCTCTTTCATTTTATTCTGACAAAGGGTCCCCTCCTGAACTGTACTATAGAATTTAAAATATTTGAATGTTTCAATCATATCACCTCTCTCCCTTCTACCCTCAAAGCCATACATAGTAAGGTTCTGGAGTGTTCCTTTGAAAAGTATATAACCTATTTTGACCCACACTGAATCTAAGCCAGTACAGAGAAAAAAATATAATGTTAACATATAAAAGAAAAATAAATATAAAATATATTTCCAATAAACCCACTTACACTAGAGTTTCAGACTTAAGATCTAAGTGTACCAAAATCCCCAAAGAAGCAAGCATTACACTATAAACAAGTGTTAGTACAAATGGATAACTTTTTTCAGCTTAACCCCTTAAGGACCACGTGAAATGCTATGACAGTCACATGGGTTTTGCATTAAGGACCAGTGACAGTCATAGCACGTCATGTACATTTTACTTACATCGCTCCACCGGGAGCAGTGGCATAACTATAGGGGTGGCAGGGGTCGCACCTGCGACTGGGCCCATCACTCCAGGGGCCCGGTCTCCCCCTGTGACCCCCTCGCCTGATGCACGCAATTAAGTAATGCAGAGCGTTGGGGCTCTGCATTAAGAAAGTGCCATTTTGCCAGAGGGAGATCAGTATTCCCTCTGGCAGAGCGGCACTCTCGTAATGCAGAGCACTGGGAGATGACATCATCAGCATCCCAGCATCCCAGCGCTCTGCATTACTGAACAGGACCGTGAGAGAGAAGAGGTCTGTGCAAAAAGAGGCACAGACCTGTCCTCTGCCACTGGACCACCAGGGAGGTAGGAGATTTAGGGGCAATGTGGAGAATGAGGGGCATTGTGGAAGAGGCAATGTGGAGATGGAGGCAATGTGAAAGGGGCAATGTGGGGAAGGGGCAATGTGGAGATTGAGGGCCACTGTGGAAGGGGCAATGTGGAGACTGAGGGGCATTGTGGAAGGGGCAATGTGGAGATTGAGGGGCATTGTGGAAGGGGCAATGTGGAGATTGAGGGGCAATGTGGAGATGGCCAATGTGGTCGGGGGCCCATGGCAATTCTTGCACCAGGGCCCCGTGGCTTCTAGTTACGCCTCTGTCTGGGAGCACAGTAAGTAAAAAACAGGGTCTGAAATTGACTGCTCCAAGACTGGAGTGATCTCTCTCAGACCCCAACGTGGGGCGCTGGTACACGTAACACGTCACATGTATCTGTGCGTCAGAAGGGAATAAAGCGGTCGTTAAGGGAAAGTAACTTCCTTGTGACGTACATGTACGACATGGGTTGTTAAGGGGTTAAGAACTGTCTAATTTATTGATGTCCTGAATGTATAGGGGATTATGTATTTAGTTGTGATATAGCTATAATAAAGAAGAGATAACTTCTACATGTGCTACAGAGCCTTGAGACAGAATAACATAGGACTTGAAGAGCTTACCATACCACAGAAGTTATATCTTCTTTATCATACCTTAGTGCATCTCCCCATGGTTTCCATAAATTGTGCAAGGTTCTTTGGATGAGGTCTAATTAGTGGCCTATAAAATAGCACTGAAACATCTCTCCGGTTCTATGCTACTTCTCAGGCAGGGTTTGAAAAAATCCCCCTAGTTTTCATAGTATAAAGGTTGTAGGTCTGGCAGAAATGCTGTAAGGTATCGATAATAGTATAACATGATGGAATTATGCCTTTTTTCATATTTAACCCTCTGAGTTCCAGATAGGTATCCAAAGCATTGCAAAACAGTGTTACAGCTTCCTCTAGCAGACAAAGTGTTACAACTATTTTCTTTTATATTTCCCATACAAAACCACAATTCATCAATATAAAATGTGAGATGAGTCATACTTACTGTATTTAAGTATTTCATATGATACACATTTCTATTGGTAAAGTACTATCAGGTTATTCAATCTCTCACACTGATTCAGTACCATGGACAGAGCATTCATACAAAGCCCAATCGTGAAACAGGCTGTGCTGAAATTTCAGCTTTTACAAGGCTGGCTGTACAACTATATATTTTATTTTGTTGTTGTCAGCAGTTCTGGAGTGAGTAATATATTATTCTTGCATCTGCAATATTTTTATATTATGTTTTGCACAGGAAAAAACTACTTAAAGTCATAAACCATGCAGAAAACTTTGCTGGAGTTCTGAAGGTTCGTTTATATTAGGAGTATGTGCAAATCTACCAGAGCAGCTAATTTTATGCATTTAAAAAGTAGCATACAAATCATGCATCTGCACTTTGGGGTACGTACAAGAATGTAGGATTGCAGTAGGACATAGCATTGCACACATTTCATCTTTGTTAAGCTAAAAAATGCCAACTCTATATCATGTGCAGGAAAAAGGGAAAAAATAATGATTACTTCCTCTGTACACAGCAAGAAACAAGGCACAGTACAGACTTTCAGAGGTTTCAAAAATGTGGATGTATTTTTCCTTTTAGAGGGATTTTCACAACGTTCACTACTACTTTCAGGAAAGGTGTTTTTGTTCTTGTGTGTGTCTCACTGTCAGTTGCAGCAGTTGTTTGAGCTGCTACACATTCTTGCACTATGCCTTCAACACTAGAATGCTACTTATTGTCATCTTCAGTGTTTTCAGATGGTATGTTAATAATACTGGTGCTGGTAGAACTTTTGGGGGGACACTGACAAACTGCATCTTCCTCAGGAGGAGAGTGATACCTATCATTTACTTCACACACTTCAGTAACCATGGCTGCAGTCTGTTTCTGGACTACCAATTTACTCATACAATCCTGCACTGCTCCTAATCCTTTCACTGTCCCCCTACCTCTTGTGAGTTTGCTAGACATTACTCAACCACTGTGTGTTTTTTCTTTAAAAGTACATACTCAAACTGATTGTGTGTGATGTCTTGCCTTGGCCCACTATAAAATACTCTGTCTCATCTAGTATCAGTCTGCCTCAGTCACAGATCATGTCAGGGTCCCTGTTTCTGTCATATATATTTTTTCTATTTGATTTCATTTTTTTTAATTAATTGTCCCCTATCCCTGTCAACAAAAAACAAATACACAAAAAAAATTCACTCCGTATGCAACTGCTTTTCCCCCCAGACTTTCTAACACAGAGATAACAGCCAGATCAGGAAGAAACTTGGATCACCTCTGTGTTCCCATTTGGTCACACAGAATTTTTAGGTATTTGGGGGTAATTTGCCTTTGCTTTGTTCTCATACCACCAGACTCCCCTGACACAGAGATAACAACCAAATCATGAAGAAACTTGGATCACAGCTGCCTCTGTCTACTCAGTCAGTCACACCAAATTTTGGGGTATTTGATGTAAACCTCCTTTCCTCCCTTCTCACACCCCCAGGCCCCCCTAGGATAGAGATATCAGCCAGATAAGAAAGAAACATAGAACACAGCTACCTGTGTCTTCCCAGTCAGGCACACTGAATTTTGGGATATTTGGGGTCAACCACCTTTCTTCTTTTCTGTCCCCCAGAGTCCCCCAGACTTCCATAATACAGAGAACAGATTTCCTGCCTACAAGACTCCCTAAGCTAAGCTTCAACTCCATTTTATTAGCCTTACTTCTCTAGGTCCAAAATTTGCTACTTTCCCTTCCTCTCACAAACATAGCGTGTTATGCTGTGGAAACCTGGCACCACTTTTATACTATGCCTGCAGGAAAAGAAGGAAAACGTAACATGTGGTGGGGATAAATTTAGTCTTCTCATTGATTCCAATACAACGAGCTAGGTGAAAAAAGAAAAACAAAACACAAAAAATAACTTTTCATGAAACAATTTCCACAAAAAGTGTTATTTTTCTCCTGTTTCTCTTTTGTAGCAAAACCTTTTACTCATCCCTTTGCCTGAATAGATAAGAAGGAAAAAGTTTTTTTTTAAGTTTTTTGTGATTGTAACCAGAAACCACTAATAAGTGCACTACAAGAGCGATCAAATGCTCAAAAATACATTGCTCTGGGGTCCCTCCCCAGTAGGTAGACTGAGATCATCTAGTAGATCACTAAGTGGTTATTACTAGTAAACCACAAGAAGTTTCATGTCAAGTAGTGTTTGCACTGGATACCTCTTTAGACTTCAAGAGGTTAAACAACTTTAACATCAGTGGGAAATTTGGAAAGCTTTATTGTCTTCTATGGTACAGTTGGTTTCCCCAGAATTACTTAGTTTATTACAGGTTTATTACAAAGCTCTTGTTGTTTTGTTTCAGTTTTATTATATATAGACAGGCAATACAAGAATATATATATATATATATATATATATATATATATATAGGTTGCACAACATATTTGAATGTGATTGTGAAGGACTGTTGACTCATGTTGGTAAGGAAGTATGTTCTGTTAGAAAGACCAGGAAAAAAGTAGATCCTATGTCAGAAAGCCTGGGAACCCTTGAAATGGATAACTGACTGGTGTGTGAAGCACAATTACCTATGTAATCATTTTTGTTAAATACAATAAGATCTACATATTACTAAGGTACAATTCCCCTTTAGTTAGGCTTATGTTAGAAGAAGAGTGTTAGATAAATACACAAGTCAATATATCATTGGACAATATATAAGGGGAGCAAATTAAGAACAATGTGGTTTAGCAAAGAGGTTTCCAGGGAAGTGGAGATAAGAAACAGACTTTTAAACAGTTTAACTCAAAATGGTCTGGCTTTTCTTTTAGAAAAATATACAGAATGCAATAAAACATGCGAACAATCAATTACTGTAAAATTTTGTGTATATTATGATTTTTTTTTACTACATTTTACATGTGAAGTGGGGGGCGAGTTAAAAAATAACTAAACCCCCCACAAAAAATCAAAATGCTTGCCTCACCTTGAACCCTCTTACTTTCCTCCCCCATCTCAAAAATGTGTATCCTGAGACCCCCTTTCCTTCCTTCTACCAATCTACATGCTGGTGTGACCTTGAGTCTCTAAGAAGGCAGCCTGGGGATTGATTAAGCGGCCAGCATGCTTTCTATTCTCGTCTACAAGATCCTTGGCCCTTGGAAACTAGCAGACCTTCATGGTTTCAATGCACAGAGTCTGTGATCTGAAACTACGGTAGTGCCCTGTGAAGGTCCTGACAGAGCATTCAGGCAAATCCCAAAGTGCCTCACAATGTTACTGTATAAATGAAAAGGCTTTAGCTTGTGAGGTGATATCTGTGCATTGATAGATAACTGGTAAAGTAGCAGATGAGTTTTATTACAGGTAAGTGTAGGGCTATGCATTTGGGCTACAGAAACAAACATGCTACATATACACTAAATGGGAAGCTTGAAGAATCATCTTTAGATAATGATGATTTAGAAATACTGATAAACAATAGACTTCATAGCAGTATGCAGTGTCAGTCAGCCGCTGCAAGAGCCAATAGGGTACCATCATGTATAAAGTAGGATATAGATGAATGGGATGGGGATTTAATTCTACCTCTATATAATTCCTTGGTAAGGACTCATCTAGAATATGGACTGCAGTTTTGGGTACCAGTTCTAATAAATTATTGAACTGGAAAAAGTGTAGAGATATGCAAGAAAACTGATAAAGGGACTGGAGTATATGAGTTATATAAAGACAGAGTAGCCAAACTGGGTTTGTTTACATTAAAAAAGAGATGTCAAAGGGGTGATTAATACCATTTATAAATACATTAAAGGTCAATACAAAGAACACTCTAAAGAAGTATTTACACAAAGAGCTGAACAAAACACAAGAAGTCAACCATTAAGACTAGAAGAAAGGTGCTTCCAACTAATACAAATGTAAAAGATTTTTTACAGTAATGTCAGTAAAGTTATGAAATGCTTTGCTTGCAGATACTCAAATTATTAAAAACAAAATAATGGATAGCTTTCTAGCACAGAACAATATTGATCCATGGAAATATCCAACTACCTTTTGGAGTCAGGAGGGACTTTTTCTATTCACTGGGTATTTAATTAGAAATGGCTTCATTAGTGTTCTTATTGCCTCTCTCTGGATCAACAAGGGTAATATGGCATGGGCTGAACTTGATGAGCGCCTGTCTTTTTTTTCAACCTCATGAATTATATTACTATGTTACTATATGTTAGTACTCACTGATCTTAAATTTACAAAACATTTGGGTAAATATTGTGATCAGTGAAGTACTTAAATGGTGAAACATAACACAGCGCACAGGAGACACAGCTCACCTAGTTGTAACAGTACATTCACTGCAATGTTTCCAATAGAAAAGTGGAGGAATTCTGGGTTACACCAACTTCACCATAGGGAAGAACTATAGTCCCCATTGATTTAAAGCATTGCCTTGTAATACATTGGAGACCTCTCTAGTACTCTAGTACTTAATGGGGTTAATAGCCCCATTTAATTCAATAGGAATTTTGGTAATCATTATCTGTCTCCCAAGGTGTAGTTAGTTTTCACCAGAATTCTTCTATTTTACTTTTGAAATGTTGCTCTTAATCACACCCCAGTTTCCATTAAGGCATGGGAAAAGATTAAAAGAATGGAAAATGACACTTTTATTGTGCATATCAAAATCCTGGTAAATACAAAAATCAAACTTAGTGTGAAACATCTGTACCCTAACTATTTGTTGGTGGTGCATGATATGACTTGCCACTTTCTAATGTAATAGGTTATGGAAGAACCACAGAAGAAAAGTTTGGAAAAGAGAAATATACCAGCAAAAAAACGTGAAAATCCCCCACAGAATAAAGGGGGAAGTCCTGTATTTAAAAGTCTTTATGAGTGGATTGTTCTCCTATATATCACATTATACTGGGAAAGGCTCTAAGGTGAACAAAATAAAAATGGAAGCAATGGGGCAAAATGCATCAGTGACACTAAATGATATTAGCACCCAGAATGCTTAAATTGTAGCATTTCTTTTACATTGTTATTTTAATTTAAACTGATGGGCAATTTACCAGACTCTTCATAGTAACATGTAGGAATAGTCCAACTCTGAGCGCTCTACCTTTTCAACACCTTCAAAAGGAGAGATTGTTACAATCGTCCTTATTAATTAATCATGGTATATCAACGTTACAATTAGTACTAGTATAAGTAATATTTAACAAATTGGTTCAAATTATTTATTTCAGCGCCAGTTATTTTTTGACATTCAATTTTACTTTGTTTTCCCTTAGAGACTTTCCCAGTTGTATGGTTAGCCAATAGCTATAAAAGAGTTGATGTACATATATATTAGAGATCATCTATCTGCCATAGCTTTATGTGAGTTTATGTCTGTGTATGTGTCTGAGATTCTGACAGGAAAAGAGGGGATTTCTACTCCCTACCCACAGCCTTATGGTGTCAAGTAGGACCAGAAAGATAAGAGTGGGGGGCAGCCCCCTGCAGCTTGCTTGTAACATTGAGAGGAAGTATATGGTTCATATGGTTAGGTTAGTAGAGTAGATATGCCCTTAATGGTGTTTTAATTAATAAATTCTTCCCCTTTTGCAGGAAGTTTCTTAGGGGAATGTAATTATGTTATAGCATGGAAAAAACAAGAAAAAAACTAGAATGCACAAAATAAAAGAGTATATATATATATATATATATATATATATATATATATATATATATATACAAAATCCCATTCAGTGGCACTCACTGTTATCTTGATAAAGGCTATGTAATGTAGCCGAAACGTCGATCAGAATAAACATTATTTGATTTCTTTGCTTTGAAGTTCCTGTGAGTGCTATCTATTACTTTACTTTCTATATATATATATATATATATATATATATATATATATATATATAAGCTGCTAAAAGATATACAATAAAATTCCCACCTAAGTGAGATATACAATATAAAACAAACAGAAAAAAATAATGCTTATCATAGCGCTAATATACAGCAGAAATTCAGGTGTAAAATATAAGATAAATTTATTGATTGTGAGCGAACCAATAGTAAAATGCAAAAAACATTGAAAAATGAAGTACACAACTATGCAATAACAATGTTGTACTAATGTATTCACAAGTACTATTAACCACTACCAGGTGTGGTACTTCACTGGTACAAACCATTGTGACCACCAACTATTGTCACTTTTATCTTCTACAACTGAACAGTCATATATTGGGAGTATGATATATTTGAGTGTCCACATCCAATTCTGACACCGATTCTCTTTGGAATCCAGACCTGGCTTTTTTTTTAGACATTTAGATATTTTTATTCTCTTAGATTCATTATTACTTTTTTGTATGTTATATGTTTGTACGTTGACTTTTAGTGGAAGGATAGATTGCCAAATTTTTCCTTAGGAGTTATATACATTATATATATATTGTGGTGCATAGTGGCCTTAATTGCACCACTAATCTGAAGGTTATCTGTGGCAAGTGTATCTTTGTTTCTGCTGCTTGGGTGCCCTCAGTGTATAGCACATTCAACATTGTCCTGTAGCCGGACCACCCGAGTAGCAGTTAATAGTACTTGGTGGATAAATTTGTACATCATTATTATTGCATATTTGTATCCTTCTGCATTTTTTCCTGTTTTTTGCATCTTACAACTGGTGCTCTCACAATTAATAAATTTATCTTAGATTTTACACTTGGGTTTCTGCTGTATATTAACAGTAGGATATACATACATTATTTTCTTTTTATATGTTATAGCTTATACCTGATATGAGGTATGTTCATGCAATGCCTGCCCAACCATAGAGTTTAATGTTATTGGAGATCCCACCCATTTTACATAAATATCACTGGAACACACTCAGATCCTCAGTGATTTGTAAAGTGATTACTCACTACAGAAAGCTATAGCTGCAGGACGTGGGTAGCATGGCGAAGTGATTTCCTTGATATAGGACAATTTTTGTTACTGTTTTTTCTTTTTCATCCTGCAGACTTCTGTAAGCAGAACTTCTAACCAAAGTTAAATAAAATATTTCTCATTTTATATAATCAAAACTATATTTCCTGTATCAGCTGAATGTGGTCTATGTGTGTGTGTATGAATTCAAAGAAATCACATTGATGTGAATTACTGAAGAACGTTTTTAGTCCGCCATATCAATACCAGTATAATGTCGCATATGGGAAAGGATTTCTCTCAAAAAGGCTCGTAGATACATAAATTACCTGTGTATTCTATCTGAAATTTGCATTTTTTTTTGGAGGGGGGGCTGGTATTATGGCTCTTTTCAAGCTTTTTCTGTATAATGTCTGCAAAATATTACTTTGCAAGGTGGCAATCTAGATCAAGCACAGGCAATAGTATGGAGGTTTCACAATAATATCTATTTTTATATTTGCCAAGCTTTTTAATAGGGATGGGCAAAACTTTTCAGCTCAAACTGTAATCAGCAAAAAATTACACTTTCCGCTTGGCGAATAATTTCCAGCAAAAAGAGTGATTTTCTGCTTTTTATTTTCACCTAGCTCATTCCATTGAAATCAATGGGAACATTGAATTTACACACAACACATAGCAAATATAATTTTATAGTATAAAAGGGATATGTGTGTGCCTGTGTTGGTGGGGTATGGGGAAAGAATCAGTTGAACAGGGGATGCTTTTTGGGGGGTTGTTTACTGGGATTGGGGGGCAGTTAGTAAAAAATAAATCCTAAATAAAATTAAAAGAACCCCATAACACATGGTATAAAAGGGGTCTGAGGAGGGTGTCTGTGTTGGTGGGTGGAGTCTGGGGAATGAATCATTTGAACAGGGAATTTGTTTTGGGGGAGTTTGTTGACTGGTATTGGGCAGACAGTTAAAAAATAATATAAAATAAGACATTTGTATGTAAAGTGATAGAGACAGGAACCCCCTGACATAAGATGCCACTAGGATGGACTGATACTTGACTTTATAGAGTATTTTATAGAGGATGATTTGTTAGATTTGTTGTTAGAGGCCCAAGTCCTGAAGAAACACTGATTTGTAGGACTTAGACTTGCTTGGTACAAGCCCTAAGGAAAAATTGATTTGGAGGACTTAGGCGTGTTACAAAACAAACCCCCAAAAAACGTTTTTTTTTTTAGGACTATTTTTTTTTTAATTTTCAAAGCACAAGCCCTGGGAAAAAATAAAAATGACCTACTGGCCTAGTGCCAACAGGTCATGTTGGCCAGTGGCCATTGTCATATGCCCCCCCTGAGTCCATAATTGCAGAATTTGCACAACTGTATCCAAACACCATGCCACCAGAACCCAAGTACTGCTGCTGTCACTATATGCCTTGTCAAGAACCTGGTATGGACACATAACAACTTGCTGACAGTTTAATAGTAATGATGAACCCTCCCTGCCAGCATCCTACCATATTCTGTGGGATGGAATCTTCTCATATACTGCTTGATGACCTGGTATTGATTCTCCTCCATAACACGGGCATGTGTGGTCAGTGCACCACACAGTGTGCAATGGGTAGAGATGAACTGCCACATCCTAACATCAACAGAGTGGCTATCATTTGGCAGGGGAGGTAACAATGAACAAGGTGGATTGGCAGAAGATGTAGTTGTTACCCTAGTGGAAGAAGGTGATGGTGAGCTAGTTGATGCTTGTCATGGAACTTCCAGTCTCTGTCTGGGTTTCTCTATTCTTCCTCCTCTTTGATCACTGCCTTGCCTCTTGTTGCCTTTCTGGAGAGTCAGAGGGAACATAACAGCGGTGCTTGATTTCTGTGATGGGTGTTTGGCTTTAATATGTTTGACATAAATGTCATGGTGTCTTTGTTTCATGTGTGATATCAGGGAGGTCATGCCAAAGTGTGTTCCCGTCTTTCCCCTTCTCACTGACTTGTTACAAATTGTGTACAGTGCTGTTGGTGATGACTGCACTGTGCCTGCCCCAAGAGAAAAATAGTCCCACACCCATAACTTCAGGAGGGAGGGGAAAGGTGGAGAAGAATGGCCTCTTTCTTCTTGTCCTCCACATTCCCCTTCACTGTCTGTGCTGGCAGCGGATGATGTTGCTGCTACTGCCTCAAAATTAGCACTGCAACTAGGACCAGGAGTATTGCTGGTGCTGGCAAGTGGAACCTGTCCTAGTCCCGCATCACTTGTTGACCCCGTTCCCACTGTGTCCATGAGGGTCTGTGGCACACTAGCCTGCTACTAAGCATCCTGCTGCCCTTTTAACCCAGCAGAAGCAGGAATTAGAGCAGTTGCAAATTCCACAAATTACAAAAGCTCATTGCTAGTGGTGGTGGTGGTGGGGATGCCCATCCTCATCCCTGTCTCCCATTCCTTCTCAGTTTCGCTAATTTCACACTTGGCATTTCTTTTCTACCTGAAGAAGGCAGACTGTTAGCAGTAGCAGCAGGCACAGACAACTCATCTGTGCTCCAGCTGGTGGTGGTGGTATTAATTCTGCGCCTGCTCTCCCCCAACACCAGTTCTGGCCTCTTCAGGATCATGTGCCATTTGGACACTGTAGTGAAGGAAAGGGGAGGAGGACTCCCAGAGCCATAGGAATGGTGTGGGCTCCCTTGACTGCTAGTATGAACGCTCTCAAATGCTTCCCCTACCACTCCCCCACTAGTCCCACCTGCTGCTTCACCATCTCTGTTACTACTACTACTACTAACACCATGCACATCAAGTTCAGTCCCAGAGTAATATGAGGATATTTATTACCCACTCCTTCATTCCTAACACTAACAAGCTGCTAGACCTTCTTAGTAGTAGTAGTACTAGCACTTGTGGTACTGCTTGGGGATGGCAAGTGTAACTTAGGGTTCCCTACTGTCACACTTGGCATCATCTTCTCCTTCACCCACTCCTGAATATTACAAGACACACTAGCAGCTTCAGCACTGGTGGCAGCAGCTTCAACACTGGCAGCAGGCACAATACTGGTGGCACTGGCAACAGGGGCAGCATGTCTGACAACAGGCACAGTTAAGTAAGGGAATGGAGGACTTGACATATGAGGAATGACTAGACAAACTTGGTTTATTTACTCAAGAGAAAAGACGACTAAGAGTAGACCTTATCACGTTGTACAAGTATATGAGAGGTCAATACAAGGATCTCTGTGGTGAGCTATTTATTCCAAGGCCTGATCAGGTGACCAGGGGACACCCCTTGGGATTAGAGGAAAGGAGGTTTAGACTTCAGCAGAGGAAGGAGTTTTTTACAGTAAGGGCTGGTAAATTGTAGAATTCCTTGCCCAAGGAGGTGGTTATGGCAGATACAATGGATACATTTAAGAGAAGATTAGATACATTTCTTTTGAAAGGGAACATACAGAGTTATACTGTTTTTTAGTAGGCAGATCAGGAAAGTCTGATAAAGACTAACTTATTTGGTAGCAGGAAAGCTATAAAATCCTCATGTCACTAGGGTATGAGGCAAAGGTTGAACTTGATGGACTTGTGTCTTTATTCAACCTAATTTACAATGTAGCTATGTAACTACCATGTAACTATGTAACAGTACTGGTGGCAGCAGGTTTAGCACTGGCAGCAGGCACAGCACTTGTTGCAACAGGGGCAGCACGTCTGACAGCAGGCACAGCACTAGTGGCAGCAGGGGCAGCAATGGTGGCAGCAGGGGCCACACGTCTAACAGCAGGCACAGGCAGCTGACCTGTCCTGCTCTCACTAGTACTACACTTTTCTCCTTCCCTTCCCATTAAATTCCCCAAAATCCCTTGGGGTGTTTTAGGGGGACAGGACAGTATTGGTGCAATAGTGCTCACTTCCTCCCCCTCCTCAGACTTAGTGGACACATAAGGGTCCTTCCAGCTCCTCCATTTATTATTGTTAAACCTGCTCATAGTGATAGCAGTCAATATGAGTCTCTCCTGCCTCAATTTTGGAAAAAGATCACAGCAGAACAGCACAGCACGTCTACTTCACTCTGTAGCATCTTCTGTTGTGTTTGATTTTACATTTTTATAGCAAAAAGGAGAAAACAATGTAAATCAATGGACGGAAACTTTCTAGTCATTGAAAAAAATGGAAAAAATTTTGGTACGGTGGGCGAAAAATGCGAAAATGTTAATCGCTTGTTTTAAAGCAGATTTTCCTGCAAAAAAGTGGACAACTAAATGGTTTTCGCAGAATTTCTCATGGGAACATGGCGAGAGATTTCACCCACCCCTCCTTTTTAATATACACAATAATGATTACATTTTATTTTATTTCACCATAATCTCTTACTGGAGACTGCATTGTTATTTAGTGAGTGTGCTATTAGAGCAGGGATATTTAGAAAAATTAGAGTAAATATGAAGTAAACCAAGTTCACCAGGGGTCACCAATCCTTTCTTTAACTGAAGTATACTTTTAATTGATAGAACATGTACTGAGCTACTCTACCTGTAGATTGTGGGCTACTTGATGGAGACCTCTAAAATATACCATAGGGAAAAAATAAAATGTTTCCAAATTAGCATTGATTTAGATTGGCCTTTTAATCCCCTTAAATGCTGGACAGGTCTCTAATGCATGGCTTTGCAATGCATTGAAGTCACCTAGAATTCAAGAGGGGAACAGCCTCATTTAGATCAATGGGATTTTTTTTTCCTGTGGTGCATTTGGTTAACTCCCGAACACCTCAACAAGATATAACAAAGAAGTGATAACTACAGTGGTGAGATCAAGTATTCAGTTGCTATGATATTCTCTGGAGACTATCCACCATGATTTCTCATGTGAGAGAGATCTTAGTGCACAGGCGCTATAGACGAACATAGGAAATGGAGAAGTGATATCACTGGAGAAGACATCTCCTCTTTATCACCTTCACTCCTTAATTCAAAATCCCCCAGTTCTTCTTAATACTATACCCTCACTGATCAGCAATCGTAGATGAATTAGTCCCTGTAGTGTTAAACAGTTTTGTATGAATAACACCCACAACCTTCTGGAACAGTTTTTGGCATCCTATGAAACCTGTCATATTTCCTGCGTCATTTGTAACATTATATTATTTCCTGGCAATCTTGAGACATTCCCACTTCTATTTTACTTTACAATGAAAGGATTATTGGATGACTGTGTTATTTTCCACCTAAATAACTTTTTTACATTTACAGTTCATTTTTATTATACTTTAATTAAGGGTTCCTAAAGGATAATAATCATGAAAGAAAGCTCTGAAAATGACAGAAATTACAACAAAGGATCCTGATTCATTATTATGTGTGCCTGAAATTGATTACACAACCTAAAATCCTGGCCACATGCATAAATGAGTCACGGAGACCCATTTACCATTTACTGGATTAAGGATGCAACAGGAGGGGACGAGACTGTGAGGCCGATCGAGCCATTTTAGAGCAAACCATCTTTATCACAGGAAACATATTATATAGTCCCCAAATTCCCACTGGTTTAACCCTTTGAGTGCCAGACGGGTTTGCAATGCGTTGCGTACCCCTCTGGCACTCAAAGGGTTAACTCTTTGATTGCCAGAGAGGTATCCAACACATTTATTTGTGGAATTATAACCTAAGGAAAAGTTGATATTAATTTGTTTAACAGAATGACTTACCTTGGTAGGTGTTCTTCAAACAGGAGTCAGCTGCTTCTGTTTATTGATTTATTTTTGCATTTGGTCTGTTGTAGTCGCCATCAAATTCTTTAAGTTTCAATCTGTTTCAATCAGATAACAACTAGTGTCCCTTACTAGTCATTCAGGTCTATTGTCTGTTGTGGGGAGGCGTGATCAAGAGTAGTGGTTCTCAACCTGTGTCTTCAGAGCCCACTAACAGGCCATGATTTGAGGATTGCCTTGTTAAAGTACAGGTGAGTTAATCAAACTGACTGAGAATCTGATCAACCCAGCTGTGTGCTAGCAGGGAAATCCACAGGTCCTGGTGGGAGATACATTAAAGTTTGATGAAGTCCCAGGATGTCAATGTTGTGTCAGCTCTGTGTCGAAGGCACATCAACAATATACACTAATGAATCTTCGCAATAATATCCCCTCCACAATATGTCACCCATCCGCCCTCATCACCATGAATCTGCCATGCCTTCAACAGGTTTACAATTTTTCACACACTGACAATTACTCATTTCCATATAGAAATACAGGTTAATGAGCCATTGTCGTATTCCTTTGGATGTGTTTGCATGTTGTTGCACTTTTCCACATGCTCTAAATCAGATAGCAGTCTTTGCTGTCGTAGTTCACAGACCCAACATTGTCTGCCTGAGACTGGTGATACTGGGATCCAGGGCTTATAATTTTAAGTCCTTTGCTACTAGCCAGACCTGAAAAGTTACTCGCCACTGCAAGCCATAACATACCCACCAGGACTGAATTTCTACTCTCCAGGGCTAAATTTTCACTCGCCATTGGCTAGTGGCGAGTGGAAATTTTGAGCTCTGCTGGGATCTCCCTGTAGCTCTCTATGCAGCTACAACCATGGTCACAATCACACCCCACCCCACCCTCTGAGTGCCAGTGGGGTAAGCAACACATTGCATTGACCCTGATACTGAAAAAGTTATGGCTGAATCAGAATGAATCTTTTCAATGGGATCATACCCAAAGTAAATGCATGCAGACTTTTAATTACCCCTAGTAGCCTGTTTATTAGGTACACACCCTTCATCCACATAGCCAGTATCACATGTCCATATCAGAATATATACAGAAGGCAGAGAGGGATAATATTGAGCATTTTATAGAAGTAAGCACCATACACACCAGTGCATGTATCCTGTAGTTCCTGAAGAAGCTGCTAGTTTGGTGAAATGCGCTGAAGCCTCAATCCAAGCACTTAACTTTTACTGTAGTACTCAGAATCTATATGTTTACAATTGGGAGAATTGATATTAGTACTTATGAGAACACCGCAGAATAGGGATTACACTTTTGTACATATGGCTTTCTATGACTCAGTAATCTAATGTTATATTCGTGATCTGCTCGCCAAACCAAAACAGCATCCCCTCTTTATTCAAATGTTAGTGGTTTTAAGCGGTCTTTATTTCTTTACATACCTATGGTGACATAACTGCATATATTAGTGTTACTACTTTTGATAACAACCTACTTAGTAGAATATTAATTGCTGTACATTATAATATATACAAGGATTTTCTATTATTCGTTTGAAAATTAAGTAATTACTTAAATGATATGTTGTTGACCTCCACTGGAGTTATTGTAACTGCATTCTAGCAATTGGCATCCTTATAGCCACACGGGCCAGTATTGCTGATAAATAGACCTTGACTTGATTATCCTAATAGCGAATGAACTTCAAATGCTATGTATTCATTGTGGCTGTGTCATAAAGTTCAGTCAATGTCTTCATAACAATATATAATTTTTAGTTATATGCTAAATTTGGCAGGTATAAGTATATGACTGTTTAAGGCAGTAATACTAACAAGCATCTACCACTAACTTTACTCACTACTTCAGTCTGTGTTTACTGAAATATTTCACAGCATTAAAGCAGAATAAGTAGAGTATATATTTAGACCCATCTCAACTTTATATTCTTCCTTATATTATAAAGAATAATAAATATATTTGTGCGTAGGAGCAACTCCACAGAGAATAAGCAGGCAGCTATTGCTATGATAGAGGAATCCACAGCAAGAATAACACTGGGTTAACATAATAGCTGAAAACATGTACAGATAGTAAAACAGCACAGACTAACACCGGTAGTATAGGTGGCGGCAGTTGACAAGATGCTGGGGAGTGAGGAATAGGGAGCAAGGCTGGCTAAAGTAGACTACCTTAGACATGCTGCTGCTAAAGACAAACTAAATTTGCTGGTCACAAAACTAGTTCAGTGCTGACTGGAGGAGCCGGCCCACACCCAGGATAACTGATTAGGGAAGAGTAGCTACCTACATAGGTAAAGATAAAGCAAATAGGAGAAAAGATACCTGTTAGTGATGAGCGAGCACCCCAATGCTCGGGTGTTCGGGTGCTCTGACCGAGCACCCCCGGAGGCTCGAGTGCTCGGCCGAGCACCCGAGCCCCATTGAAGTCAATGGGAGGACTCGAGCATTACACCAGGCACCCCCTGCTCTGATGAGGGGAGGGTGCCTGGTCCATAGGAAAAGGGCAGAAAATGATGGAAACACCACAGAAATGGTTCAGGGACAGCATAGGGAGGATGTCTGGATGCATCTTGGACTCCAACATCGCTGCTGGGAACGATCTTTCGCCCGTAGTACGCCATTTTTACAGACTGACCGTAAAACACACAAAAAGGCAGATAAAAACGACTTTAGGCGAAAAATTGTTACCAAACAGTATTTGCTGTATATTTACTTGTATATCATCTGCAAATTCTCCCAAAAATTTCCTCGATTTTTCTGAAATGAGGCCATGATTAAGAGGGAAACGTGCGCAGAGGCAAATTCTCCCAAAAATTTCCTCGATTTTTCTGAACTGGGGCCATGATTAAGAGGGAAACGTGCGCTGAGCCGACCATCCAAAACATTATGGGTGAGGGTCTGCTGCGGAGCTGACCATTCTAAACATTATATGCGAAGGCCCGCTAGTGAGCTGACGCTATAAAACATTATATGAGAGGGCCCGCTAGAGAGCTGACCCAATAAAACATTATATGAGAAGGCCCGCTGGTGAGCTGACCTATACAAAAATTGTCAAACAGGGCCCGCTGGTGAGCTGGCCCTATATAAAAATTATATCACAGGGCATATGTAAGAGGAGGAGGAGGATGAGAAGATTAAGAGTCAACCATATACCCGTTTTTTGGGTGGAAGGGGTGAATGGGAATACAGAGTATTCCCATCATTGTAAATAACATATATAAAGTCACTTTATGTTCCTCCGGGGCTTTCCTCCAGTGGAGTGGAGAAGTCAGGGGAAATCCAGGCCTTGTTCATTTTTATAAGTGTCAACCTATCAGCATTTTCGGTGGAAAGGCGGATACGCTTATCTGTTATGATGCCACCAGCAGCACTAAATACCCGCTCAGACAGAACGCTGGCGGCAGGGCAGGCCAGCACCTCCAAGGCGTAGAGTGCCAGTTCATACCACGTGTCCAGCTTGGACACCCAGTAGTTGTAAGGCACAGAGGGATCATTGAGGACGCTGACACGGTCTGCTACGTACTCCTTCACCATCTTCCAAAACTTTTCCCTCCTTGTGACACTAGGCTGCGCATCAGGGTGAGGGTGCTGGCGGGGTGTCATGAAGGTGTCCCACGCCTTGGAGAGTGTTGCCCTGCCTTTGTCGGAACTGCTGTGTGCTCCCCTTTTCTCCCCTTCTCGGTTGGCCAAGGTAGCACGTACTCTGCCGCCAGCGTTGTCAGATGGAAAATTTTGGAGCAATTTTTCAACAAGAACCTTCTGGTATTGCACCATTTTGCTTGTCCTCTCCACCGGAGGAATGAGAGATGAGAAATTCTCTTTGTAGCGGGGGTCCAGAAGGGTGAACACCCAGTAATCCGTGTTGTCTAAAATGCGTATAACGCGTGGGTCACGGGAAAGGCAGCCTAACATAAAGTCAGCCATGTGTGCCAGAGTACCAACAGCCAAGATTTCGCTGTCCTCACCAGGAGGATGACTCTCAATCTCCTCATCCTCTTCCTCCTCTTCTGCCCACCCACGCTGAAGAGATGGAACTAAAGTTCCATGGCTACCCTCTGTAGCGGAGGCAACCGTGTCTTCCTCCTCCTCCTCCTCCTCCTCCGCCTCCTCCAATTGTCGCTGAGAAGACGAAGTGAGGGTGCTCTGGCTATCACCTTGTGTAAGCTCTTCCTCCCCCATTTTCACCTCTTTCACATGCAAAGCGTCGGTTTTAATTGTGAGCAGCGAGCGTTTCAGTAGACACAGAAGTGGGATGGTTACACTGATAATAGCGTTATCGCCGCTCACCATCTGTGTCGATTCCTCAAAATTGCGTAAAACCTCACAGAGGTCTGACATCCATTCCCACTCCTCACTTCTGATTAGAGGAAGTTGAACGGAGAGGCGACGACCGTGTAACAGCTGGTACTCCACTACTGCCCTCTGCTGCTCACTAAGCCGGGACAACATGTGGAAGGTGGAGTTCCAGCGCGTGCTCACATCACACAGCAGCCGGTGAGCTGGCAATTGTAAGCGCTGCTGCAGCTTCAACAGGCCGGCTGAAGCTGTAGATGACTTACGGAAATGTGCACACACGCGGCGCACCTTGGTCAAGAGATCATGCAAATTGGGGTAGGTTTTTAGAAATCGCTGAACCACTAAATTAAATACATGCGCTAGGCATGGTACGTGTGTGAGCTTGCCGAGCTCCAAAGCCGCCACCAAGTTACGCCCATTATCACACACAACCATGCCTGGTTGCAGGTTGAGTGGCGAGAGCCACTACTCGGTCTGGTGACTAATCCCCTGCAACAGCTCTGAGGCCGTGTGCTGTTTGTCCCCAAGGCAGATCAGCTTCAGCACGGCCTGTTGACGCTTCCCCACTGCAGTGCTACACTGCTTCCAGCTACCGGCTGATGGGTGAGTGTCGCTGCGCGCAGAGAATTCGGAGGTGGAAACGGAGGAGGAGGAGCCAATAACGTAGGTGCTGGTGGAAACCCTGATGGAGGTAGGGCCCGCAATCCTCGGCGTGGGTAGCACCTGTGCCATCCCAGGGTCCGAGTCGCTCCCAGCCTCCACGACATTCACCCAGTGTGCCGTCAGGGAAATGTAGCGTCCCTGGCCACAAGCACTTGTCCATGTGTCAGTCGTTAAGTGGACCTTCCCAGTAACTGCGTTGGTCAGGGCACGGGTGATGTTACGGGACACATGGTGGTGTAATGCGGGGATGGCACACCGGGAAAAGTAGTGGCGGCTGGGGACCGCGTACCGAGGGACAGCTGCTGCCATCAGGCTGCGGAAGGACTCAGTCTCCACAAGCCTAAATGGCAGCATTTCGATGGCCAGTAATTTGGAAAGGTGTGAGGTTAGTGCTATGGCCTGTGGGTGGGTGGCTGGGTATTTTCGCTTGCGCTCAAATGCCTGGGGTAACGACATTTGGACGCTGTGCTGGGACAGGGAAGTGGATGTGGTCGCTGATGGTGCTTCAGATGGTACAGGTGCAGGGCGGGAGGTATGCGGGCCTGCGCCTTCGACAGGCGATTGGCCGGCACCGAAAACAGGGGAAGAGGAGGCAGTGGTGTGGCCTGCAGACACAGATGGGTGATCCAGGCGTTCCTCCCACTTATTACGGTGCTTGGATGCCATGTGTCGGATCATGCTGGTGGTGGTGAGGTTTCTAGTGTTCATGCCTCGGCTCATTCTGGTGTGGCACAGGTTGCAAACTACAATTCTTTTGTCGTCCGCACTTTCCTTAAAAAAACGCCATACCGCGGAACACCTAGCCCTTAGCAAGGGAGATTTATGCAAGGGGGTGCTCCGTGGAACATTTGCGGGCCGGTTTGGTGCGGTCCGCCTTCTTTCTGTAGCCACACCACTGCCTCTTCCAGCCTGTTGCGGTGCTGCAGATGGCTCACCCTCAGGACTGCTGTCATCGCTCGGCTCTACACCTTCCCAGGTGGGGTCAGTCACCTCATCGTCCACCAAGTCCTCCTCCACTTCCTCACTCTGATCATCCTCCTCATGTCTTGATCCCACCACATACTCAGTCATTGACAACTGTATATCATCCTCCTCATCAAGGTCTTGAGACAGTAATAGTGGTTGATTTAATGGCAACTGTGTCTCATCATCATCATCATCCACTTCCTTTGACCTTAAATGCCGTTCACCTCTGTCATCTTCTTGTGATTGGGTACCCTCTAGAGGTTGTGAATCAGGGCACAAGATGTCATGTTCCTCTGCAAGCGTGCTTGGAGAGAGGTTCAAATTAAGGATTGGTGATGAGACGAGCTCCTCACTATATCCCAGTGTGGGATCACTTCTTTGACCAGATCCTCTATGGTGGGAGGAAGGATGATCAGAGTGAGGATTATGTTGACCAGACTCTTGGCTACTGAGAGTGGACTTGGTGGAAGACAGGGTGGTGCTTAACCGACTGGAAGCAGTATCAGCTGACATCCAACCGACCACCTGTTCGCAGTGGTCGGACCTCGAGAGTGATGTCCTGCGACGCCCTGTAAAATGAGACATGAAGCTAGGTATGGTGGATGTCTTTCTGTCTTGTGCTCTGGCACCAGGCGCAGTTTCTACGAGTCCTGACCCGCGCCCTGAACTATCAGGATCACGTCCACTTCCCCGTCCCTTTTTACCTGCCTTCTTCATATTACACAGAATATGTGCTGCAAATCTGCAACTTTGCACAGTAAACAGAATGTGCTTCTTAACTGCAGCTACGCACAGTGAATGGAATATGTGACTTTGATATTTTACAGTTTGAAGACTTAACAGAATGTTTTCCTATTCTAAAACTTTGCACAGTAAACAGAATTTGCTTCTTAACTGCGGCTACGCACAGTGAATGGAATATGTGACTTTGATATTTTACAGTTTGAAGACTTAACAGAATGTTTTCCTATTCTGAAACTTTGCACAGTAAACAGAATTTGCTTCTTAACTGCGGCGACGCACAGTGAATGGAATATGTGACTTTGATATTTTACAGTTTGAAGACTTAACAGAATGTTTTCCTATTCTGAAACTTTGCACAGTAAACAGAATTTGCTTCTTAACTGCGGCGACGCACAGTGAATGGAATATGTGACTTTGATATTTTAGTTTGAAGACTTAACAGAATGTTTTCCTATTCTGAAACTTTGCACAGTAAACAGAATTTGCTTCTTAACTGCGGCGACGCACAGTGAATGGAATATGTGACTTTGATATTTTACAGTTTGAAGACTTAACAGAATGTTTTCCTATTCTGAAACTTTGCACAGTAAACAGAATTTGCTTCTTAACTGCGGCTACGCACAGTGAATGGAATATGTGACTTTGATATTTTACAGTTTGAAGACTTAACAGAATATTTTCCTATTCTGCAACTTTGCACAGTAAACAGAATGTGCTTCTTAACTGCGGCTACGCACAGTGAATGGAATATGTGACTTTGATATTTTACAGTTTGAAGACTTAACAGAATGTTTTCCTATTCTGAAACTTTGCACAGTAAACAGAATGTGCTTCTTAACTGCGGCTACGCACAGTGAATGGAATATGTGACTTTGATATTTTACAGTTTGAAGACTTAACAGAATGTTTTCCTATTCTGAAACTTTGCACAGTAAACAGAATTTGCTTCTTAACTGCGGCTACGCACAGTGAATGGAATATGTGACTTTGATATTTTACAGTTTGAAGACTTAACAGAATGTTTTCCTATTCTGAAACTTTGCACAGTAAACAGAATTTGCTTCTTAACTGCGGCTACGCACAGTGAATGGAATATGTGACTTTGATATTTTACAGTTTGAAGACTTAACAGAATGTTTTCCTATTCTGCAACTTTGCACAGTAAACAGAATGTGCTTCTTAACTGCGGCTACGCACAGTGAATGGAATATGTGACTTTGATATTTTACAGTTTGAAGACTTAACAGAATGTTTTCCTATTCTGAAACTTTGCACAGTAAACAGAATTTGCTTCTTAACTGCGGCTACGCACAGTGAATGGAACATGTGACTTTAATATTTTACAGTTTGAAGACTTAACAGAATGTTTTCCTATTCTGAAACTTTGCACAGTAAACAGAATGTGCTGCTAATCTGCAACTTTGCACACTAAACAGAATGTGCTCTAATCTGCAACTTTGCACACTAAAAAGAATGTGCTGCTAATCTGCAACTTTGCACACTGAACAGAATGTGCTCTAATCTGCAACTTTGCACACTAAACAGAATGTACTCTAATCTGCAACTTTGCACACTAAACAGAATATATGAAGTTTTTTTTTTTTTTTCTCTGCCCCCCCACACAAAATAAACTGCTGCCCCCACACACAGTAGTCCTAAAAAGGACTTTTGGGTCTTTTTTTTTTTTCACAATTGCTTTTCTTCTCCCTACACTGACTTTCCCTTCCTATCCTCATCTCTCCCTGGCTAAGACTGAGCCGAACTCGCTGGTCAGGTGCTATACAGCACCCGATCACGGGTTCTGGCCAGCCAATCAGTGTAATGCCAGCAGCCAACATGGCTGCTGGCATTACACTGATGTCAGAGCCTCCCTGCACGTTTATTGGCTGCGCAGCAGCCGCGAAACGTGCGGGGAGGAGACCCGAACATGGCGGGCGAGCACATGCGGTACTCGTACGAGTACCGCCATGTGCCGAGCAGAGCGATGCTCGAGCCGAACCGAGCTTCGGCCGAGCATGCTCGCTCAACACTAATACCTGTTCTTATGGTTGAACTCCACTGTATAGAGCAATGGAGAGGTAGAGGTTTGGAAGTCGAACACCAACTAGCTGGATCAATGATTTGCGTTGTGTATCCCTCTGGCATTAGTATATAATGAAATATTAATACTGATGCAAAGCATGACTTTGAATTGGCAACACAATCTGAATAGTCACCGTAATTGTATATGTGATCTGACAAAAATATAATTAAAAAAAAAATTTAAAATGTGACTAATGTCCCATTCCGCATTTAAGTCAATTGGGGCCCTTGTCTTCAATTGAAAAATACAGAAAGCTTCTTGTTTTGCTATTAATCTAATAAGATCCCCACCTCTCCAGGGAAGTCAAACTCTTTCTATTCCCTGGAATTAAAAGACCAACCAATTTCTTTTGTTTGCACAAATGGTTAAAAACATAATTCTCAAAGAATTAAAAGAGAGATAGAAATTATTGCATTTAAAGGGATAGTGATACTTCATTTTTACTATCCTCCCTCTTGTAGCCCATAGAAATCGGAATTAAACGAGACCAGCTTCATCTCTCAAACCTTTATGGTTTGAGAGATATCCGCATTCAAAGTTCCCTCTCACCTGAATTCAGCATTCTAGCTGACAGCAGGGGAATTTGGTCAGTGAGTGAGAGGCGGCTCTGCAGCAGTGCTGAGATTGCGTTATAGAAACAGAAATCCTTCACTGAAATGGTCTTCTATATGTACTTGGTTTGAAATCACATGTGGAAGACCATTTCAGTGTGTGGTCACTCTAGCCGCCGGTCCCGGGACCAGATTCCCCTGCTGTCAGCTATAAGGCTGACATCAGGGGAGAGAGAAGGAGAAGGAACTTGGAAGGCGGCTATCTCTCAAACCATAAAGGTTTGAGAGATGCCGCTGGTCTAGTTTAATTCTGATTTTTATGGGCTACAACATGGGGGATAGTAAAAATGAAGTATTACTATCACTTTAATTTAGCTAACTATGGTCATATGTTAGTTCAATTATTCTATGAAACACATAAGACTATCTATGATCTGTATCGTTTATGTCAGTGGTACTATGTATCCATATATGGGCAATAGGAGAATAATGTAAATTTTACATGCATGTTTTAGATATCAAGGAAAAACAGAACTGTCAACCCTTAATACTAATAATTTAGAACTACACTGTTCTCATGGGTATTCAAATATTATGTGATTAAGGGTTTTTTTTATGGCCTTGCTCTAAATCATTTATTCAGTTACACAAGAGGTGTCAGTAGATTATGAAAAAAACTAAAAATTCTTGGTAATACCAACTACGTCCCAGGCAACACCACTTAAAGTGATAGTAATGTTTCACAAAAACAGCAGCTCCAATTAATCTTCATAGCAATTGAGCCATAGAGAGTGTTGTTCCCCCTCCCACCCCTTTTACCTAGTGTAAGCCCCCTCTCCTCAGAGGGGAATCCAGTCCATAGACCAGACAGCTCACATCAAGGGTCAATATTCTACTGTGAGAACAATGAAAACCCTGCCCCCCTTGACAGGTTTTTCAGCTTTTTCCCTTATCTTAATTGAAGATTGTTCCTCTCTGCAATCTACCTGGACACTTCCTGCTGCTCTGAGCTGATCAGTGTTATATCAGTAAAAGGGGCAATAGGGGGATACTTTATCATTCAATTACTCTTGAACTACAACACTGACAGAATTGAAATAACACTCTCCAAGGCCCAAATACTATGGGCCATATGTTCAAAGAAGTAGCAAAATAGCTTTTGTCATTTGTAACGACTTTTCGAAGTACAGTGTCGTTGGGAGCATTAATATTTTCACAGAGTATTGGTTGTGATTGGAAATGTGTTGTTTGTCCTGACTGAAATTGTGTTATGGAACGACAAAAAAGTCTTACCTAACAACAAAAATGTCTTTAAAAATGTCTTAACTAATGACAAAAATGTCTTAGCTAAAGACAAAAATTCTCAGATTCAGAACACATTCTCTCCACTTTTTTCTTAATGTACAAATTTTGTCTTTTGAAAGACTTTTTTTGTCTTACTTATTTTTGCCTTTCCTATGACAATTTTTTGTCGTTATCCCTTTGAACATATGGCCCTATGATGATTGATTAGAGCTGTTTTTATTATGAAACATTACTATCCCTTTAAAACAAAAGAGTCCCTCTTTGACCATTTGAAATGTTGGAAGGTATGCAAGCACTCTGTCAAAATTATTCAGTTTCGAAAGGTTTTTTGTGACCCTACGGTAGATCAAACATACATGTGAACTTCTTATGCCTAAATTAAAAAAATAAAAGTTAACATCTATATAGTATTTTATATGAATAAGTATTCACTTACAGTTAATAACTATTGAATCTACACTATAAAACGTGCTTAGTTACACTGTCTAAACTGGCCATTCTTCATAAGGAAGGATAGCTACACCAGGTTAAAATACAGTGTAAGGACTTGAATTGCATACATCTTTATTCTCATGTCCCTGTTTTGTGTACAGCCAACTCTGCTATGGAGTGGTGTGCAACAGGCATGGATCTCATCCAATTTTCTAATTTTATCCAGTCGAATTCTAGAAATGTCTTCAATACATTGGTGTGCAAACACTGAAGACATCTCCAGAATTAGGGTGGCTGTTACCTCTATTCAAATCTGTATTTTTCTGATGAATGCTTATAGGCTATGGCTCTAAGTTAGCTGAGACTGAAGACCCCTTGCTGTTTCATTCTACTGTAAATCTGCTTCCTCATTTAAATAAACCTACTTACACTTGTTATACCTTTTATATGGAATTGTAGGGGACCGAAGTGAACCAAAAAAGCTCATCCACTGTCAAGTTTTTCGGGCAAAGGAGGACAAACGCAATGATAAAATACAACCACCTTTATTTACAATAGGGGTGCACCGAAATGAAAATTTTGAACCGAAACCGAAACCGAAACGTCAGGATGCACTTGGCCGAAAACCGAAACCGAAACCGAAAATGACTTTAATGCATATTTTAAAACCGTAACCCTGACTTTTAAAAAGTTTTCATAAACTTAGCCTGTTATATTATGTTTTTGTTTGTAAAAAGGAAAAAAAATATTTTGGCCAGGGTTGGGCAAACATAAGAATCTCATTTCTGGTAGTGGAGAAATGAGATTCTTATGACTGCCCATTAATGGCCAAGATGTTTCTATTTTACAAACAAAAACAAATTTTAAAAGATAATTTTGTCAAAACTGGTTCAAAGTCAGAGATAAGGTTTTAAAATATGCATTATGAATGTATTTAAACCTTGACTTTGAAAAAGGTTTTTATAAAATTATCCTTTTACATCTAGTGTGGCTTTTTATTATTATTATTATTTATTTTTTCTATAGCTTTTAGTTCTTCTAAACATTTTTGGTATTTTGGATGTGTATTACCAATACCTCTTCTATGGTCCAGCAGAGGAATGCAGGCTGGGCATCAACAGCAGCCACTCAGGGTCTCCTGTCACTCTCGGCACGGAAAATGTCCAAAAGCAGCAGCAGGGGAGCACTGTGGTAACAGCTTACCACCTAGCTGTTTATTTTGTGTCTGTTGATTTTAAGCAGCCCGCGCTAGCTACGTTGTGACGTAGCGCGGCTGCTCAGTACTAGGATTACTAGGGCTGCAACTAACGATTATTTTGATAATCGATTAGTTGGCCGTTTATTTTTTCGATTAATCGGATAAAAAAAACAATATGCTAATTTTTCATTATTTAATGACCAACTGAGTGTTAAAAACAAACAGTAGAATAAAAAACTTTACACAGTTAACATGCATCATTGTTATAATTTTACTATGGGGTCTATGCACCTCTCTTTCTCCCCCATGTACTTCTTTGTCCCCCCATGTACTTCTTTCTCCTCCCTTGTGTCTCTCTTTCTCCCCCCTTGTACTTCTTTCTACCCCTTGTGCCTCTCTTTCTCCCCCATGTACTTCTTTCTCCCCCATGTGCCTCTTTCTCCCCCATGTACTTCTTTCTACCCCTTGTGCCTCTCTTTCTCCCCCATGTACTTCTTTCTCTCCCTTGTGCCTCTCTTTCTCCCCCTTGTGCCTCACTTTCTCCCCCATGTACTTCTTTATGCCTCTCTTTCTCCTCCTTGTGCCTCTCTTTCTCCCCCTTGTGCCTCTTTCTCCCCCTTGTGCCTCTCTTTCTCCCCCATGTACTTTTCTCTCCCTTGTGCCTCACTTTCTCCCCCTTGTGCCTCACTTTCTCCCCCTAGTGCCTCTTTCTCCCCCATGTACTTCTTTCTCCCCCATGTGCCTCTTTCTCCCCCATGTACCTCTTTCTCCCCCTTGTACCACTTTCTCCCCCATGTGCCTCTTTCTCCCCCATGTACTTCTTTCTCCCCCATGTGCCTCTTTCTCCCCCATGTGCCTCTTTCTACCCCTTGTGCCTCTTTCTCCCCCATGTACTTCTTTCTACCCCTTGTGCCTCTCTTTCTCCCCCATGTACTTCTTTCTACCCCTTGTGCCTCTCTTTCTCCCCCTTGTGCCTCACTTTCTCCCCCATGTACTTCTTTATGCCTCTCTTTCTCCTCCTCCTTGTGCCTCTTTCTCCCCCATGTACTTTTCTCTCCCTTGTGCCTCACTTTCTCCCACTTGTGCATCTCTTTCTCCCCTATGTACTTTCTCCCCCTTTGTACCTCTCTTTCTCCCCTTTGTGCCTCTCTTTCTCCCGGTCCCCTGCGGCTGGCTGGCTCTGAGTTCCCTCCTGCCCGCCCGCATCATCACTCGCCCCTGCGGGCCGTGATGACATACATACAGATAAGAGGGCAGAGGCACCGGAAGAGAAGCGCTTGCTGCCAGACAGTAACGATCGGTCTGCTGGCAGCAAGCGCTTCACTTCCGGTGCCTCTGCCCTCTTATCTGTATGTATGTCATCACGGCCCGCAGGGGCGCGTGATGATGCGGGCTGACAACATCGAATCCATTTTCGGCCATTTTTTTTATTTCGGCTTTTTGCCGAAAAGGCCATTTTCGGCCGAAACATTTCGGCCACCGAAATTTCGGTGCACCCCTAATTTACAATATACATCAATAATAGTATAGCCCTTACAACCCCAGAAACAGAATGATAGGACCCATGCTCCTCTCCGAAGCTGCACACTGTGCTGTGCACTGCACTACTGCGAGCTACTGAGACTAGGAAAGAGGCTCGAGTGCAACCCCAGTATGAACGGTATATATGCGTAAGTACCACTTTGGTCACGCGACCAGAGGCAAAAGGGAGAGGGAGCAGGCCAGAGCCAGGGAACACGGAGACTACCGGTCAGGCCAGCTAGGAGTGCACTGAGTGATTAGGCAGCCAGAGCCACAGGTCAGACAAACCAGGGTCTACATGGAGCGAGTTAGTAGCTAGAGCCAGAGGTCAGACAAACCGAGGACTACACGGAGCGAGTAGTCAGCCAGAGCCACAGGTCAGAACCGATGTGGGTAGTCAGACAAGCCAGGGTCATACATGGAGAGGATACTCAGGTCACAAAGGAGCTCAAGAGATCTAGCAGAAACACCACATAAGGGCAATGACTCCTAGGCCTAAAGAGGTAAAAAAAAGGAGCAGAAGAAGGTGGAACCCAATAAAGGAAAACAGCATAGGCTCATAAACAGGAGTCCATGCCAGTGCCTGTGTCATGACATCAGAAATGCAGAAGTAACCGCAATCATGCTGCCCGACACACCACAGAGGAAGGAAGCACAGGATCACTAAGGCCTCCTTAGGGCCAGAAGAGGACCAGTGCCAGGGGAATTGTGGGAGTGGAATTCACGGAGAAGGGCAGGTGCATGTAGCTCTCTCTCTTAGCGACCCAGGAACGCTCCCAAAGTTCATACCCTTTCCAATGAACTAGTTATTGTACCTGTCCTCTGACCCTGCGAGAATCCAAAATACTTAGAATCTCATATTCCTAATGGTCCCCCACTTGGACAGGTCTGGGACCAACAGGAGCAGTAGTATATCTGTTACAGACCAATGGTTTCAGTAGAGATACATGGAACACATTAGAAATGCCCATATTAGCAGGGAATTCAAGAGCATAGGTTACGGGGTTAATCCTACAGAGAACCCAAAAGGTGGCCACAAATCGGGGATCAAGCTTTTTACAAGGCAACTGGAGATTGCGTGAGGACAGCCATACTCTCTCTCAACCTGGAAAACTGGAGCCGGTAACCATCTCTGGTCTGCTTGTATCTTATAGGGCAAACTGGAACTTTGCAGGGATATCTGAACCTGTACCCATGTGGAGTGGAGCACCCTCAAGTGCTCCTCCAGAGAAGGAATATTTTGAGCCTCGAAAGACTCTGGCAGAAGTGCAGGTTGGAACCCATAATTAATCAGGAAGTGGGAGTTCCAAGAGGAGGAACTGACAGCACTATTTCTGGCCAGCTCTCCCCACGGTAACAGGTTCGCCCAATTATCATGATGGTCTGAGATAAGACAACAGAGGAACTGTTCCAATGCCTGATTAGAACCTTCTGCAGCATCATTAGACTGTGGATTTTATGCCGAGGAGAACGAGAGCTGGATTCCCATCTGTCCGCCAAATGCTCTCCAAAAATGCAACACAAACTGGCTCCCTGTTCTGAGACTATCACCTTGGGTATACCGTGGAGACAAACCACCTACTTGGAAAAAGATCTTGGCCAACTCCTTATAGGAAGGTAGTCCTTTGAGAGGTACAAAATGAGCGAGCTTCGAAAATCTATCCACAATCATGAGGCTGACTGTGAAGCTCTCTGAGACAGGCAAATACACCATAAAGTCTATCAATAAGGCTGCTTCCCATTGGGAATGGGTTGAAGTAGACCCAGTGGAAGGTGTCTGGGAGTCTTGGTCCGAGAATAAGTGGAACAAGCAGCAACAAATGCGGAACAATCCGCCCTCAGGCTAGGCCACTAAAAGAGTCTAGTCGCAGACCATATTAGTTGGTCTCTACCAATGTGCCCTGCAGCCTTCAGGGAATGGTAAGTCTCCAGCAGTCTGGTACAGAGGGATTCAGGCACAAAACATTTCTCATTTGGCTTACCCATCGGGGCAGAAGCTTAAGCTGCCAAAATCTCCTCAGCCAACGGAGATGTAATACTGGTACATATAGTAGCCAAGATGTGGTTAGGAGGAATGATAGGTACCAGTAGAGACTCCTCCAAATTGTTGAGAAAGAGCATCTGCTCTAATGTTTTATGTACCAGGGAGGTAGGAGACCACAAAATTGAACCTTGAGAGTAATAAGGTCCATCTGGCCTGACTTAGAGACAACCTCTTAGACTCTGACAGATAAGTTCTTGTGATCTGTCAGTATCAGGATGGGGACTGTAGTACCCTCCAACAGATATAGCCATTCTTTCAGGGTCAGGATGATGGCGAGTGGGGATGGGCGAAACTTTCCGCCTCAAACTGAAATAGTTAAAAAATGGCACTTTCCGCTTGATGAAAAATTTCCCACAAAAAGTGCTGATTTTCTGCTTTTTTGCCCATTGAAATCAATGGGAACATAGAAGTTACACACAAGACATTACAAATAATATTTTATTTCCCAAAGGCACAGTATATAAGGGGCATGAGGGTGCATATGTTGGTTGGGTGTGGGGAAAGAATCAGTTGAACAGGGGATGATTTTTGGGGGGTTGGTTACTGGGAATGGGGGGCACTTAATAAAAAAGAAATCCTAAATAAAATAAAAACCATAAGACATGATATAAAGGGGTCTGTGGAGGGTGCCTGTGTTGGTGAATGAATGAATCATTTGAACAGGGAATTTGTTTTGAGGGGGTTTCTTGACTGCTAATGGGGGGACAATTAATACAAAAATAGATCAATAAAATAAAATAAGACATTTGTATTTAAAGTGACAGAGACAGGAACCCCCTGACATAAGCTGCCACTGGAGTGGACTGATACTTGACTTGATAGAGTATTTTGTAGAGGATGATTTGTTTGATTTGTTTTTAGAGGCCTTTGTAGGACTTAGACTTATTAGAGGCCCAAGTCCTGAAGAAACATTGATTTGTAGGACTTAAGCTTGTTTGGCACAAGCCCTAAGGAAACATTGATTTGTAGAATTTAGGCTTGTTAGAAACAAACCCCCCAAAATTGTTTTTTTTTTGTTTTGTTTTGTAGGACTAGTTTTTCTTTTATTTTTTATTTTTTAATTTTTTTTAACACAAGCCCTGAAAAAAAAATAAAAAGGCCCTACTGGCCTAATGCCAGCAGGTCATGTTGGCCAGTGGCCACTGTCAAATGTCCTCCTGAGTCCTGAGTTGCAACTGCTGTTCATACTGCTGGTGATAAGTTGTTTAAGCAGCAGGATGATTATGCAGCTGAAAGGGAATGGAATCAACAATAGCAGTAACATGGAAGATGGATGATGAAGGTTCCATTTGCCACGACTGACTCCAGTGATGCTCCTGAGGCCATAGCAGCAGAATAAGTAGCCCCCAGTATTTGTGGAGAAAAGAACAAGTTGGCCATTAAATCTTCTCCACCTGCCCCACCTCCAAAATCATCATGGGTGTGTAGTTATTAGAATATATGTTTTCCCTTGAGAGCAGGATCAGTGGGTCTCCTCAGCGACTGCAATGTGCACAGTATGTGTGTGGTAAATAACATCTGGGGGCACAACTGTATCCAAACACAATGACAACAGAAACCAAGTACTGCTGCTGTCAATGTGCCCCTTTTCCACACTCGCTAAGGGCACATGACAACTTGCTGACAGTTTAATAGTAGTGATGAACCCTCCCTGCCACCATCTTAGCATATTTTGCAGGATGGAATTTCCTTAGATGCCGCTTGATGCACTGATTGCAATTCTCCACCACCACACTGGCATGTGTGGTCAGTGCACCACGCAGTGTGCAATGGGTAGAGACGAACTGCCACATCGTAGTATCAACAGAGTGGCAATCATTTGGCGGGGAGGTAATGAATGAGGAGGATTGGCAGAAGATGTAGTTACCCTAGAAGGTGATGGCGAGCTAGTTGTTTCACTCGTCCTGGAACGTCCAGTCTCTGCCTCGGTTGTTCTTTTCCTACTCTTCTTTGATCTCTGCCTCGCCTCTTGTTGCCTTTCTGGTGAGTCAGGGACAGAAAAAGCGGTGCTTGATTTCTGTGGTGGGTGTTTGGCTTTAATATATTTGGAGTAAATGTCATGGTGTCTGTGTTTCATGTGTGATATGAGGGCGCTTGTGCCAAGTTGCGTTCCCTCCTTTCCTCTTTTCACTGACTTGTCAAAAATTGTGCACAGTGACGTTGCTGATGACTGTACTGTGCCTGCCCCAACAGAAAAATAGTCTCACACCCATGATGATTTCAGAGGGAAGGGGAAAGGTGGAGAAGAATGGCCTCTTTCTTCTTGTCCTCCATATTCCCCTTCATTGTCTGTGGCAGTGAATAATGTTGCTGCCGTTGCTGCTACTGTCTCAGAGTCAACACTGCAACTAGGATCAGGAGTATTGCTAATGATGGCAAGTGGAACCCGTCCTAGACCCGCATCGCTTGTTGACCCCATTCCCACTGTGTCCACGGTGGTCTTTGGCACACTAACCTACTCCTCAGCATACTGCTGCCCTTGCATCTCAGCATCAGAAGGAATTAGAGCAATTGCAAATTCCTCTTATTCCAAGATGTCCTTGCTAGTGATGGTGATACCCATCATCATTCCTGTCTCCCATTCCTTCTCAGTTTCTGCTAAAAAAGGCCATCAATGTCTCTTCCACCTCAAGATAGTACTACTTCAAGAATAGGTTTGTCCTAAAGTCTCTCTGGAGACTGTGAAATTCCACCCAGGGTCTGTCCCCTACATGACCCTAGGTGTGATAGTTTCCCAGCCAGAAAGCACGCCACAGTATAAGCAAAGGTCCCTCCTGCTGCTCTGAGCCCTCTCCTCCAATGAAAGGCGTTTGAAGCCTAACTGCAACGGTTCCCCCCCAGTGTGGTAAGAACTAGGAGGTATGGGAGGTGAGGGAGGACAGGGTGGGAGTAAGAAGCTAGGTGCCAACTGAGGTAAAGGTTTACGCCCCTGTTCCTTGAAGAAAGGCCTCTCATAGATTCTTGTATCTATTAAGATGGTGACTGAGATTAGCTCCTCCAGATCACCAGGCAGGTCTCAGGCTGCCACCTCGTCTTTAATAGTGTCACACAAGCCATGGGAGAAAGCGGCAACTAGGGCTTCATTGTTCCATCCTAGTCCGCTACTGTACATGAGCCCTGCCGTATTCTCATAAGTCTTTTGGCAGCAGAGGTTGAACGCCCAGGAACATCAAAGACTGTCTGGAAAGAGGCCAGAAATTCCATGAAGTTATTAATTATGGGCTTCTCCATCTCACAGATTCGGTTGGCCCAGGCCAATGCCTTGCCCGACAGGAGGGAGATCAGGAATCCCACCTTACTTTGCTCAGTAAGGAATGAATGTGGTACCATTTCCAAAAAAATTCCCAGATGATTGAGGAACCCCCGGCACAGTGTAGGTTCCCCATCATATCTTTGTGGTAAAGGAGCAGAGCCAGACAACCCTCTACTCATGCCAGCCTCAGAGGAAGTTGCCACAACCGGTGCAGTTACTGGGGGAGCCACCGGTTGCTGAGCAAAGCGATCAAGGTGAGCCGTGCGATTCTATAGCATCTGCATAGCAAGAGACAACTGGTCGATTCTCTTGTCCTGAGAATCCATCCTGGACAGGATGCTCTGATTAGGTGGATTGCATGAACCTTCAGTAGACATGGTCTTTATGTACTGTCATGGTTTTCGGACAAAGAAGGACAGACACAATGATAAAATACAACCACCTTTATTTACAATATACAGCAATAATTGTATAGCCCACACAACCCCAGACACAGAATGATAGGATCCAGGCCCCTCTCCAGAGCTGCACACTGTGCTGTGCACTGCACTACTGCAAGCTACCGAGACTAGGAAAGAGGCTCGAGTGGAACACCAGTATGAACGGTATATATGCATAAGTACCACTTCGGTCATGCGACTAGAGGCAACAGGGAGACGCAACAGGCCAGAGCCACGGAACAAAGAGACTACCGGTCAGGCCAGCTAGGAGTGCATGGAGTGAGTAGGCAGCCAGAGCCACAGGTCAGACAAACCAGGGACTACATGGAGCGGGTTAGTAGCCAGAGCCAGAGGTCAGACACACCGAGGACTACACTGAGTGAGTAGTCAGCTAGAGCCACAGGTCAGAACCGATGTGGGTAGTCAGACAAGCCGGGGTCATACATGGAGCGGATACTCAGTTAGGTCACAACGGATCGCAAGACAACTAGCAGAAACACCACGTAAGGGAAATGACTCCTAGGCCCAAAGAGGTAAATAAAGGATCAGAAGAAGGAAAACAGCATAGGCCCATAAACAGGAGTCTGTGCCAATGCCTGTTTCATGACATCAGAAATGCAGAAGTAACCGCAATCATGCCACCCGACTCACCACAGAGGAAGAAGCACAGGATCACTAAGGCCTCCTTAGGGGGATTGTGTATCACGGTGCCCGTGATTGCTGCCTTTTTGTGTCACTTACCTGTAGGGGGCTCCCCATTGGCTGTCTGTCTTCAGCCCGCCCTGCATTGCCTATTTAGACTGAGCCTGGGCACCCTTTGGTTGCCCTTTCGTGTTGTCTCTATGCTGCTTGCTTTTTTTTCATGTTCCTGAGCTTCCTGGGCCCTTGCTGTGTTCCTGCTACCTGAGATTGTCTAGTTCCTGAGTTTCCAGTTCAGCGGTTGCTGTTTCCGTTCCTGATCCGGTTGGAGTTGCCCTGTGTCGCTGCTTCCTGCTGCCAGTCCCTGCTGCCATTCCTGATCCGGTTACCGTCGGAGAGTGCTGGTTCCTGTTTCACCTGCTGTGCTTAGTTTCCAGTTCCTTGGGTCTACTATTGCTCCCTAGTCGCTTAGGCGACATTTCCACTCTTGCTGGTTTATCCAGTACGCGGGTACTGGTTCGCTCCACAGCCTCACGGCTATGCTGCCTCGATACTGATTAGGTTCCCAGTAAGCGGGTACTGGTTCGCTCCCCAGCCTCATGGCTACTGTTGACTCGATACTGTTTTGTATTCCGGTACACGGGTACTGGTTTGCTCCCCAGCCTCACGGCTACTGTTGCCTCTATACTGTTTGTATCCCAGTACGCGGGTATTGGTTCGCTCCCCAGCCTCACGGCTACTGTTGCCTCGATACTGTATTGGGTTCCCAGTACTCGGGTACTGGTTCACCCCTAAAGCCTCATGGCTACTGTTGCATTGATACGATTTATTCCCAGTACACGGGCACTGGTTCACTCCACGGCCTCCCGGCTGTTGTCATGTCTTTGTGATTCGATTCCCAGTACGCTGGTACTGGTTCGCTCCACAGCCATCCGGCTGATGTTGCCACATTGTGTGTTACTCCCAGTACACGGGTACTGGTTTGCTCCTTAGCCAAACGGCTCCTGCTGCTACTTGCATTCTATGCTTCCAGTACACGGTACTGGTTTGCTTACAGAGGTTACCGGTTGCGGTGCACCGGAAGGAAGATGGTTTCTCCAGTACGCATGTACTGGTTTGCTCCATGCTGGTTACAGCTGTCAAGTCCTAGGCAGCTACATTGACTCCCCAGTACGCGGGTACTGGTGGTTCCCTGCTTTTCCTTGGCTTGCCACTTGAGCCTATTAGCCTCTGCATGTCATCCAAGTGACTGTTATTGTCATCTAGACGGTCACTGAGGCCTCAGTGGTTGCCACCTTCTCCGTATAAGGCTGCCTTGCCCGTTATATTGGTAAGGCCGGTAGAACCTTTCTTTATTACCATCTTGGGTTGCCTTACCCAGTATTGGCAGGGCCGGTAGAGCCTGTATCCAGCTGTATTCCATTAGACTGCCTTGCCTGGTATATTGGCAGGGCAGGTAGAGCCTATATACTTGTGGTATTCCGTTAGGCTGCCTTGCCCGGTATATTGGCAGGGCTGGTAGAGCCTGTATACTTGTGGTATTCCGCTAGGCTGCCTTGCCTGGTATATTGGCAGGGTCGGTAGAGCCAACTATCCTGTGTGTGCCAGTCTAGGCTACCTTGCCCGGTATATTGGCAGGGCCGGTAGAGCCTACTATATTCTCCGAGCATTAGTCCTGGCTGCCTTGCCCGGTATATTGGCAGGGCCGGTAGAGCCTATTCGCTATTATTACTGCTTTTCCTGTCATTTCAATATATATGTATGTACGTGTATGATACCCTATGGGGTTGTCTTAAACTTTTCAATAAAGTTGTGTTTTTACCTAACTTTGCATCTGAGAGTCTTAACAAACCATGACACTGTGATATCCACACAGGCCCAGCCCAAGACATTGTGCTGTCTGGGTCCAAGGATGAAATGCTGCCCCCCCAAACAACACCCACCAAAACACGCCCATATGGCTGCTCTATGCACATTTAACCCTTTGAGTGCCAGAGGGGTATGCAATGCATTGTTTTGCAATGTGTTGCATACCCATTTCGAACACTGAGGGTTAAGCCCCAGGCCTTTCAAAGCCAACCCAATGCCCTGGTTACATTCCCTGTGCAGTTAGTATAATGTAAAGACAAATGGAAGAAATGCACATTTTAGATGGTATTTTTTAACTGTCCATTTTTTACAGTTGCAGCAGAGTTAGATAGCAATCTTTCACATAGGACATGACTTTAACCCTTTCATAACCAGGGATGTCTGCCCCTGTACTTAAAGGGTTAGGAAATCTAACCGTAGAGGAGCAGACATCCCTGGTTATGAAAGGGTTAAAGTGGTGTCCTATGTGAAAAATTATAAAATATCATCTAAAATTTCTAGATATTTTATAAATGTCCATTTTTTTACTTTTCAACAGTATTATATAGAAATCTTTCACACAGGACACCACTTTCACCCTATCATAACCATGTATGTCTGCTCCTGCACTCAGTGCTGGTGCAAGGATTTTTGTCACCCTAGACAAAACCTTATTTTGCCACCCCTTATGCCCCGCCCCATTTATGTCCCTCCCATAGGCGTACCTAACATATTTGCCACCCCCCCATGCTATCCACTTTCCAGCATGTCTCTGTCTCTCCCCATGCCATCTATGTCTGTCTTGCTCTCCCTCCGTGTCTGTATCCCCCCATGTCTCTCCCTCCATCCCACCCATGTCTGTCGCTCTCTCTCCCCCTCCATCCCACACACGTCTCTTTCTCTCTCTCCCTCCATCCCACCCATGTCTGTTTCTCTCTTCACCATGTCATACATGTCTCTCTCCTCTCCCCATGTCTCTCTTTGCCGTGTATCTTCTCCTCTTTTGTCTCTCTCCTCTTCCAACCTCTGTCTGTCTCTCTTCTCCCTCCATATGCCATATTGCTGACCCAGGACTTACCCCAGCACCTCAGGACATGCACCATCGCCCACCCAGAACTTACCCCAGCCAACACCCACAGTTGTCAGGTTCCCTGGTGTCTAGTGGCAGGCAGCTTGATCCTCCCATGCTGCCTCTTGTGCTCCCCACATGGTCTGAAGTCTGAGCGCCAGCAGGTCACGTGACCCTCAACACTCTGACCTCAGTACAGCGCAGAGAGCGAGAGAGGCAACACGGGAGGATGTCTGTGGGCAAACTGACTGCCCGCGCTCAGAGTGACTGTTGAGCCAGCTCCTCTTCCGGCAAGATTTTTTTTTGCAAGACAGAATGTGCCTTGGGGTGGCAAATTGCCAACACTGTCAAAGTGCCGCCCGGGTCCCATGGACCCACCGGGACCCATATAAGGGCCGGCTCTGTATCCACACGCACACGCATAGAAACCAATCACCAACATCCACCAACAACTAGCTTACTACTAGACCATGTACTCAAGGCTTAAAATCCACAGAACTGCTTCCTGTATTGCTAGAATGGAGGGGTAAATCTGGGTATTTACAAGATGAGGCTGCCAAGAAAGGGGAATTGTTGGTGGTATGCCCATAGATGGAACCTGAAAGACACGAATAGAGGGATAATTGGCTACTGTTATTCCAGTGGGAGACAAAATATATTTTGAATAATACTAAGTATTGTTTAATAATGAAATAAACTACCCCACGAGTAAGGAGAATGATAAGGCAAAGAGACTGACCAACTATTTTCATGTATTTTGTACCAATAATAAGGTAAACAGGGACAAGTTAGCACTGATAAATGCTGCTATACCAGGAATAGTATTTTTATAAGTGGTTTTACACCAGTAATCAAGGGGGGATGTATGAATCTGCAGTCTCAGCTTGTTTTATGCACTGAACATTGGTTTCCTACTCTAGCACCTGAGCTATGGGTTATGTACTTGAGCACATGAATGCTTTAGCACATAGTGATGCACACCCTTAATTTTTTGTAAGCCTTTAATGTGGGCAAGCCCGAAGTTTCACCTTTTTAACATGCACAGGAAAATGGAGTAAAGGTCCACTTCTTTCCTCTCTACCTTGCAGTACATAGGGAGAGATGTTCAGAAAGCTGTGGTAACTGAAATTGTCTAAAATCAGAATAAAAAAATGTTCTTACTCCATGGTCCATCAATTCTCAGATATGTTTCCATCATTTTTTGTATCCAATTCCTCCATCTCTGTCAAAGGGAAAAAGGTGACATAAATGTGGGCGTGGTTTAATCTATAGTCAAATTGTATTTTCAGAAAAAATATTCGTTTCAATGTCACTTTTATGTCTGATTAACGTTATTTTTCCTGACAAAATAAAAATGGTCTAACCTTGGAGAAGACAAATTAAAGTCCTGTTACCAGAAGTGAGAAGCAATTTTTCATTTCAAAGACAAAAAATGTCTTTGATTCTTTGAAAAGTTTCATTTCAAAGACAAAATCAAAGACAATTTTTAACATCAGAACTTTTTAGGGCAATATTCAGCAAGATCTTGTTACTGTCGTTTTTAATTCTTTAGACGCATTTTCAAATGTGATGGATTTACTTACTTTTTTCTCCACTCATGATCCAACATTTTTTTTCATTATGACAACTTTTTGAACATCTCGCCCAAAGTGTTAAACAAGATGCAAACATAGGGAATGCCTCAAACAACTCCCCAAAGCCCTTCCCTTGGAATAACCACTATACAGTTAATAGCATAGTAAAGTGGTGTTAGGCAGGTATAATGCTAAGAAATCTGACCCAGCCCTTATTTTTCGGTGGAATTTTATTAGTACATTCCACATTGTAAATGCCAATAGGCTAGGTTTTAGGCTATCTATGCTTAAAGGAGCAATAAACTCTTTTTTGTGAAATGAATATTGTAAGGCTTTTCCCCCTGAGTAAAACAAGGGTACTCCCATTGCTGGGAAATGCATCTTTCTAGAGTTATTACAGTTTAAACTTTAGATTTTCTACTTTAACATTGTCCTCTTGTGGTCATATTTCAACAAGTTATTATGCTGCATTCTGTGGTAGAGATGATGAGTAACACAGATCAATGCAGTGGAAGTGCTCTTGTCTTACTCAGCAGAAATTGTCACATGACATAGGTTTTCATAAAAAAGCTTACTTCTCCTTTAAGTACAGGTGTTTCAATAAAAATGATGAATCAGTTGCCTGAGCCACTTATGTCAAACAAGAATATCCTTGACTTTTTAACACGATTGAACAAAAGGTCACATTGAGCAATACAAATGTTAGACATGATTCATTTCTAAAATGTTCTCATAGTTAGGTGTGTAATTTAGATGTCAGTGCCTCAATGTGCAGATCAAATGTTAGAAGCGGGTCAAGCCACTTTCTCATGTATTTATAGCAGCTAACTAGAGCTAATCTGGCATAATTTTAATACAGATCTAATACCTGGCAAATTTTAGAAGCTTAGCCTTAACCCCTTAGATCAGAGGCATCCACATTTTTTCAGATGTGGGTCGCACGATCAGAAATTCCTAGGTTTATTGAAAACAATAGTGATTTATAACCTGTCAGCTATTTAGAAGTAATACAAAAGCATTAAAAAGAAAAAAGTTTACTCAGCTTTATTCATATAATCGTGCATTTACAGGTCTGGTGCTAGTCACTGACCAAGTCAATGACAAATGACAATACTGTTCTATAGCCTATTTGCCTACTAGTTTATGTGTGCTAGCTAATTAGGTAAAAAAACATTTTTGTTAAAATATCAGGTGTGCCGCACCCTGGTGTAAGGCAGGCTGCATTTAATAGGCGTAACTAGAAGCCTCCAGGCCCTGGTGCAAGAAGTCCCATGGTGCCCCCCACCACATTGGCCCCCCTCGGCCACATTGACCCCCTACACAATGCCCCTCAATCTCTACAATGCCCCCATCTCCTACCTGGAACCCCCGCACGGTCCTCTTAGTAATGCAGAGTGATGGGAGATTATGTCATCTCCCAGCGCTCTGCATTACTAGAGCGCCGGAGGGAGATTGCAGGAATCAGGCGGAGGGGTCGTAGGGGGCGGCCGGGCCCCTGGAGTGCACGGGCCTGGTCGCAGGTGCAACCCCTGCAACCCCTGTAGTTACGCTACTGCTGCATTTGACCAACTGGCCTCACATTGGACATCCATGAATTAGATGCTAGAGGTGCCTCCAACACATTCAAAACAAAGTATTGGAGACATCTGTAGCATCCGGGCTTTTAACAACAAATTCAAATGTATTAGATATTTAATAAGCTAAAGAATTGCAGTTCATTACCAATGATTTAAATGGGCCTTTAAGCCCCTGATTGCTCTCCAAAGCATTTCAAAGCAACGTGTTTGAGAGCTATCTAGCTTTCAAGGGGATAAAAGCCTCATTTAACATTTTGAGTGCCAGAATGGCATCAAATGATATGCACTGGATATCTATCTGGCATTCAAAGGGTTAAAACAATGAGGATATTTGGAGTTTGTATTTGTTCGCTATTGTGCAGTTAGTGTTCTCCAGAATTATACTTCTTTTGCTTATAGAAAGTTTTCCTAAGTGTTTGTCGGGATATCGGAAAAGTTCATTTCTAGCTATCAAGTTTTTAGTCTAAGTTTCTTTAACACAAATCCAATTTGAAGGTAGGATACTGTGTGTAGTGGGATACACGTGCAGACAATTGGCAAACTATAACCAGTAACAAAGGCAGCTTTTAGGAAACCGGTATCTTACACTGAACACATATGTGATGGACTCAGTAACAAATATACACTGGGATCTACAGAACAATAAAGTACATCCATATACCCAAAGAAAAGAGGAACATTCTGGGGCATATCAACTGCACCACACAGGACAAATAAACATCATTTTTAATTCTCATATTTCTCTTGAATTAAATGGAGCTTTTAACCTCTCTAGCAATGAAGGTGTTAGAAGCTCCATTTAACATACTAACATAGTAACACAGTAACATAGTTGATGAGGCTGAATAAAGACATGCGCCCATCAAATCCAGCCAATGCCAAAAACAGGGCATCCAGAGGAAGGCAAAAAACAAACAAACAAACAAACAAACCCTGAAGCCATTTCCAATTTAGCCCCAAGTGGGTAAAACAATTCCTTCCTGACTCCAAATGAAAGTCACATAGTTGCCTGGATCAACGTCCTATCTACATTGAAGCCATCTGTCATAATTGTCAATATTGTTCTGTGCTAGATAGGCATCCATTGCTTTTTTGAACGCAGTTACATTATCTGCAAATACAACATGCTGAGGCAAAAAATTCCATAGCTTTACTGTAAAAAATCCCTGACTTTGTTTAATAGAAAGCACCTTTCCTCTAGTCTTAATGGATGACTTCTCATTCTTTGCTTAAATAATTAATTGGATAGTTCTTTGTATTGACCTTGAATGTATATGTAAATGGTAATCATATCACCCCATAGACATCTCTTCTCTAATGTAAACAAACCCAGTTTGGCTAGTCTCTCCTTATTACTCAGATCCTCCAATCCCTTTATCAGTTTTGTTGCACGTCTCTGTACTTTTTCCAGTTCAACAATGTCTTTTTTAAGAACTGGTGCCCAAATTTGCACTCCATATTCTAGATGAGCCCTAACCAAAGATTTATACAGAGGTAGGATAATATTAGCATCCCTTGCATCTACACTTCTTTTTATGCAGGCTTGTGCCCTATTTGCTCTTGCAGCAGTTGAGTGACTCTGCGCACTGCTGTGAAGTCTATCATCTATCAGTACTCCTAAATCTTTCTCTAATGAGGATTTCCCATCCCAAAGTTGTTTCCCATTTTGAGTACATGTAGCATGTTTGTTTCTACAGCCCTAATGCATATTCTTACATTTATGTACATTTTATATCATCTGACACTTTTCTGCCCATTCACTCAGTTTATTTAAATCCTTCTGCAGAGAAAAAACATCCAGCCACTTCTAGATCGTTAATAAACAGGACTGAACCTTGTGACCCACCACTTATAACTTTAGACCAAGTTGAAAAGGTTCCATTTACAACAACTGTCTTCCATTTGTCATTTAACCAGTTCTCAATCCATGTACAGATAATATGCCCAAACTGAAGCCTTTTAATTTATGCAGTAACCTTTTGTGAGGCACTGTATCAAAGGCTTTTGCAAAATATGAGTATATTACATCAACAGCAATTCGCTTGTCCAAATTATTACTTACTGTTTCATAAAATACATGCTGACTCCAACTAATAATATTGTTTGTCTTCACATAGTTTTAAATACTATCAGTTAGTAACATTTCTAGTATCTTACCCACTATGGAAGTCAATCTCACAGGTCTGTAATTTCCTGGTTTGGATCTTGCTCCATTTCTGAACAATGGAACTACATCATCTTTCCTCCAATCACAGGCACTATGCCTGATGAAAGTGAATCAATAAATATTAAGAATAATGGTCTTGCTATTACTGAACTACGTTCCTTACGTACACTTGGCTGTATACCATCAGGACCAGGTGTTTTATTCACCATAACCTTTTCCAGTCTCTTTTGGACTTTGTCCTGAGTAAGCCATGTACATGATGGAAGAAATTCAGTGGTTTTGTCTATTTGCCCATAACCTCTCATTGTTGCTTCCTTTGTATATACAGAAACAAAAAATGTATTTAAGGTGTAAGTCATAGGCTTATCCTCTCTAATCAATTCACCTTTCTCAACCTTAAGAGGACCAAAATCAAATTTAACTTTTGTTATTAATATACTTAATACATTTTTCTTGCTCTCATTTCCAATATTTCTCTCATTTTCAATTATAGCTAGCTTATTTGCTTGTTTGCAGATTTTATTTCATTCTTTGTATTTTTAAATGATGCCTGTTTCTTATTTCTCATTTCTCTGAAAACCTCATTATTAAGTCACATTGGTTTCACTTTACTGTTCTTGTGCTTATTGCTCAATTGTATATATTGACGTGTATATTTGTCTAAGAGCATTTTAAACAAAGTCCACAATTCCTGTGCATATTTATCTTTGAAAATTACATTCCACTGAACATCTTTTAATACTGCTCTTAGCTTTGTAAAATTAGCCTTTTTAAAATTGAATGTTTTGGTTAAACCCTTGCTATTTGGTTTCTCATAACAAATTTCAAAGGATACCATATTATGTGTTATTCATGTCAGAATTGTTTGAAAGCACTAGGTCAAGCAAGGCCTCTTTTCTGGTTGGCTCCTCTACTACTTGGGGTATAAAATTATCATTAATCATACTTAAAAAATTTTTCTCTTTGTTGTGCTTGAAGTCATATTGCTCCAGTCAATTTCAGGATAGTTGAAATCTCCCATTATAATTGCATTTCCTGATCTAGAAGCCTTTTCCATTTGCAGTAAAAGCTGGCCTTCCTCCAACTCCCCATTATTAGGTAGCTTGTAGCAAATCCCCACTAACACATTTTTATTTTGTGTGTCCCCAGTGTGTATTTCAACCCACAGGGCCTCTACATTTTCACTGGACCATTAATTTATACCTTCCCTAATACTAGGTTTTAAAGCATGCTTTACATATAGGCATACCGCCTTCCCCTTTTATTAACCCTATCCCTCCTAAAAAGTGAATAACTCTCTAGATTGACTTCTAAGTCATATGCATCATCTAACCAGGTTTCAGACACACCAGTTAGATCATATTGCTCATACAGTGCAATCATTTCTAATTCCCCCATCTTACCAGCCAGACTACAATCATTTGCATGCATACATTTTATCTTTTTGCCATTCTGAAAGATTTCATTCTTTGTAAAATGTATTTGCAGGCTGTAAAAATGGAACCTCTCTATTACATGAACTATTCCATTCCCCCTTCATTCCCCCTCTCCACTCCCATGCCCATGCTCTAATCCCATTTTCTCTATTAAACTGTACCCTAAGAAAAGGTATTTTTTATTTTCTTTATAAGAAAGTCTTACCAATATAGGTGTCTTATTATGGAAGACAGTTATTTCTCTTTGGCATTTGATCACTATAAAGTCCATTGCTAGTTGGTTCAGTTAAAAATCTGATAAAACTAGTGACCCTTATCAGCCATTCAATTCTATTGCAGCATATATGACCAAGAGGCAAACCAACCAAGATCACTGCAAATATCTAGATAGAAATAAAGATTGTGATGGCAGAAAGGAACCATCTGACCCATCCAGTACTCCCTTTTTCCCTATATAGTTAAGGACATATCATCTTGAATTTTTTTGCATATTGAAAACTTCACGTTAACCAAAATTTCAGAAAATGTCTAGTTTAGGAGACGTTCACACTTATTTCCTTGAAAAGTGAACATTTACTTGTAGAGCACAGAGCTCCATAAGCATATGTAACATCACTGAAATCTTAATTAGCATATGACGTAACATGGTTCATGAGGCTGAAAAAAGACATGTGTCCATCAAGTCCAGCCACTGAAAATGTTTCATTAGCATATGAAACTTCACCGGAAAACATAATTGACATGGAAAGTCACTGGTACTGCATAGGTGCCATAATTAGCATACATTAGAATACGGTAGCAAGTGGGAATATCTCCTTAACTTAAAATTTGATGGTCTTTTGACTAACATTACACATAGGCAGTTTTTAATGCAGTTTCAAAAATGCAAACTTGAAGTAAGGTGAAACTTCCACTTTAAAATAGGCAGTCTTATGTTAATGGTATATTTTCCTTTTAAAGGGATAGTAACACTTAACATATTGTAAAATGTATATTGTAAGATGTATACTCCTGGGTGCAACAAAAGTACTCACACTGCTGAGAGGAATTTTTTTTTAAAGTTATAGCTAAAGTTAAAGTTATAAAGTTGATTTTTGTAGGTACAGTATCTCAATGGCCTGAAATATTACAGCGGCTCTGTTGCTACATCATCCTATGGAAACTTCTGGTCATTTGAACACAAACTTCCATAGGCTGGTGTAGCAACAGCGCCACTGTACAATTTCAGGCCACTGAAATACTGCACCTAAAGAATTCAAGTTTGAGCTGCAATAAATTATGAATAAAACACCTCTCAGCAGTGTGAGTACCTTTGTTGCACTCAGGAGGATAAACCTTACAATATAAATTTTACATTATATCAAGTGTTACTATCCCTTTAAGTCAGCTTTTACTTCTCTGTGGTGCAGTTGGCTTGCCAGGACTGCTCCTCTTCTATTTTTTGCAGATGGACAAATGCGTCAAATATAGTAGTGCAAACAGGAGTGCAGGGAGTGCAAACAGAATCTGACAAGATCATGAGCCACCCGGTTAGTAGGACATAACTACACAGAACAAACTCAGCATTTTTGTTGTCATAGAAAAAAATAAAAAAATAAACAAATGGTGGATTTGGGGTCTCTCTTGTGTTGAATGCAACAGTAATAGTGGGACTCCCCCTATGCACCACAGTGAGTGAATACTCAAAATCATTGGCTGTTGGTTACCCCAGTTATGCAGGAAACAGCTCAAAAGCTTGCTGGGAATAAAAGCTGCCCCAGGCACAGCAATCAATCAGAAGGGTGTACTAATCAGCAATCAGGATGAGCTGCTCATCTGAGCCTCGCTCCTCTAAGCAGTACAAACATGCACAAAAAATAGACATGCCCAATAGTGTAATTCAGTCAGATGCAGCTGCATAAATAAGGGGAAAGTAGCTACTCACAAGTTTATTGGTCAGCAATAGGAAAGCTGACAAAAATGGTTCACAGAGAGATTAACACATTGCTATGTACCACTCTGGCACTCAAAGGATTAACCTGTCTCTATTCGGACATACACAGGATCTGGTCCAGAAGGAATTAAGGATAAAGGTGGCTCCAGTTCTATAAAAATGTGTTTATTAAAAATACATTGATACAAACATGATAAACAAACTATAATACGAAGAAGGTCATAAAAATTGGGTTTTGAAGTGTAAACCACTATTTTCTCATATACAAGGCCAAAAACAGTAGAGAAAAACCTCCAAACAGACCAAATTAAAAGCTCATGAGATGGCTCAGTTGGTTAATGCACTAGCTGTAGAATCTGTTCAGACCTCAAGGTCACAGGTTCTAGTCCGAGATGGATCAGCTCACCCCTTCATCCTTTCAAGGTAGATATAATGTGTACCATTAAATTGGGTAATAATGTCTATACCCCAGGACATACTTGAAAAAGAGAGACAATCTCAGGTTGTCCTTCCTGGTAAAATACTTTGATATTATTAATATTATAACTCATTGGATGGAGCAGACAAGCCTACCAGCTCTACAAACCCACAATCAGCAAGAGCCCAAACCACACACATCCAAGTGCAAAGTATATACACAGCATTTTGCTCGTAGCACTGAGTAGCCATCCAAGGGACACAACTAAAGTTATCCGATGGTAAGCTATCCAGTGCCAAACGAGCGAAATTAAAACCAGTGATAAGATAACAAAAGCCAAATCATTTACTTCACTGAGAGGGTAGTAGATAAGTTGAATAGCCTACCAGCAGAAGTGGTAGAACTTTATACAGTGAACATAAGACAAGACCAAGGACCAAATAAGGTTTGAGGTTTTTACAGTAGGAAAATGGGCAGACTAGATGGGCCGAAAGGTTCTTATCTGCCGTCATATTCCTTGTTTCTATTATAGCAAATCAGGACAAAACAAATAATATCTGGCTGGACGCATCAGACAATGCCCCACGGCTGGCGCGTCCAATCAGGAGCAGAAAGTAACATCAGATAGGTTACATTTTGGAAGATTACAACTGAATTCTAATAAATCCAATCATATAGCTACAAACTCTTCCAATGTTCCCAAATTCCAGATACCATATAGTAATTTAAGTCAGTCAAATAAGGATAATAGGGAACCCTCAAGCAATCAAATGATTGTAAGGGCCCAGTCTGTGTGTTGTAATGAGATGTAGCAAAGGAAGGAACTATTTTTTTTCCTACTCCCACAGGGGAAATGGTTCCTTTCAGCTCCTAAAAGGTAGTATATCATCAGTGAATCCCATCAATAATCATCCAGTTGCTGGTGTTAATGGATCCAATTAACCATCACAAATGGATTGCTTGTCCATCATGATCCCATGTATAACAGCAAGTATCCTCTGACTCATCATCATTTCCTTTTTTTTAGGTACGAATGTCCAGAATCTTCTTCCATCAGTGGATTTAATGTGGTGGAGGAATTCCACCCAATTTTCACCATTAAGAGAGAAGGAATAGGCAAAAATACCACACCTAGAGGACATAAAGGGAGAGGGAGCTGTTCCAAAAAAAACAAAACAGATTAGAAAACAACAAGTAGGTACAACTAATCTTATTAATTTATCTATGTACAGTTTGAGTAAAGCTGAACAGTCCCACCTTGTGAAAGATATGTCTTTTTCTCTGACATCAGGTCCAAATTTTTTTTCAACTTTTTGTTGATCTAAATGAATATATATTTAAAAGTTCCCATTGTAGGTATTTTGCTAATAATATTCTACTCCTTGAATTGCTTCCATTTTGCTTACAGACCTTCTGTTAATATATCTCATTCCTGAAGGTACACTGTCACAGAGCATATAATTGGGATGTACATCAACCACAGGTAAAACGTTTTTACTAGTGTTGAGCGAGCACCCCGATGCTCGGGTGCTCTGACCGAGCACCCCCTGAGGCTCGAGTGCTCGGCCGAGCACCCGAGCCCCATTGAAATGCATGGGGCGACACGAGCATTACACCAGGCACCCCCTGCTCTGATGAGGGGAGGGTGCCTGGTCAATGCCCCCCTTCATCTCCGCTATGCCCCCTTCATCTCCGAATGCCCCCTTCATCTCCGCAATGTCCCCCTTCATCTCCGCTATGCCCCCTTCATCTCCGCTATGCCCCTCTTCCACAATGTCCCCCTTCATCTCCGCTATGCCCCTCTTCCACAATGTCCCCCTTCATCTCCTCTATGCCATAGAGGAGAGGAAGGGGGACATTGTGGAAGAGGGGCATAGCGGAGATGAAGGGGGACATTGTGGAAGAGGGGCATAGCGGAGATGAAGGGGGACATTGTGGAAGAGGGGCATAGTGGAGATGAAGGGGGACATTGTGGAAGAGGGGCATAGACTCTATGCCCCTCTTCCACAATGTCCCCCTTCATCTCCGCTATGCCCCTCTTCCACAATGTCCCCCTTCATCTCCGCAATGCCCCCTTCATCTCCGCAATGCCCCCGTACCTCCAGTCCCTGGTGGTCCAGCGGAGCGTCTTCAGATCTGTGCCTCTTCCGGCACAGATCCCCGCCACCCGAACATGGCGGGCGAGCACATGGCGGTACTCAACGAGTACCGCCATGTGCCGAGCAGAGCGATGCTCGAGCCGATCCGAGCATCGGCCGAGCACGCTCGCTCAACACTAGTTTTTACCCATTGACAGAGTATCTTGAGGATTGAGACAAATCAACATTTTTTCCAACGCAATCCAATGGTAATTTTGTGGAGACGTTTAGGATGTTGGTGACGAATGACTTGAAGGGTATGACTTCAAAGAGAAATAAGAGATTTGTACATTTTAACTTATCTGTCAAAGAAAGTGACACTATTTACTCTCTGAAAAATAAAAATTCTATTATGATTAAACCTGCTGATAAGGGAGGTGCAGTGGTTATACATAATACAGTGGACTATATAAAGGAGGCCCATGGTGATACAAGTTATTATTTGGTCCTAGAAAGTGACCCTACCTTTTGCTTTATGGGTGGTTTTAGCCTGTGAATCAACCAGGCATTCCTATATGTTTTTTAATGAAAAAATGAGAGAGATATTATTTATGTTCACCAGCCTAGCGTAGCTGATTAGTACCATTTACCAAAAGTTCATAAGACTCTTATTTCCCCTCCTGCTAGGCTATCATCTCTGGAATCAATTCTTTGGCATCTAATTTTTCAGTTTATGTAGCTTTTCATCTAAAGAAGCATTAGGTATTCCCTCTTACTTACAAGATTTGCCTCATTACATATATTTATTACAAGAATTTGTCTGGTTTCAGGACTTTAGTTTGATTACTTTGGACATTTCCTCATTATATTCCAACATTCCGCATAGTGCAGGTAAGACAGCAGCAAAACATTTTTTTCACAAGATCTGTTAATGCCATCTACACAGATCAATTTTATACTAAAGGCTATTTAATACATCCTCACACACATTTTGTGGTATATATTATTTACACATTAAGGGAATCACAATGGCCACCAAGTTTGTGTCGAGTTATGCCAATATACTTAGGTGCCTCTTTGAAGAGACCAAGATTTATGGGTCTAACCCCTATGGTGCAAACTTGGTGTTCTATCATTGTTTTATATATTATGTTATTATTATATGGAAGGGCAGCTTAGAATAGGTTCCAAATTTTGTGAATAATATGGGCAATAATAGCTGGCAAATTAAGTTTAATTCTTCTACACTTCATTCAACTATTTATTTTTTTAGATCTTGAGGTTAAAGGTGAACCCAGTGGTCAAATTCCAACATGTACTTTTTTTAAAACTGTAGAAAATATTGTTATCTTGATTTCCACATTTGCTATCACAACAAATGGTTGAAGAATGTTCTACACAGTCAGTTCCACAGAATTAGACAGATCTGTATGGAGGATTATGATAGTCAATCCATGATCCTTCAGGAACGCTTTGTTTAGAAATCTTGTCCTCGCGATTCCATTATAGATTTCTATTTACGAGCTAGAAATAGTGAAATTATTTTGTCCCAGAAATGAGATGACAGTAATAACTTTTCCAAATGTCTTCTATTTATTACTAAATGCAATGTTGCATCTACAGAGATTTATAAAGCTCTTAGGAAACATTGGCCAATACTTCTGAATTATCATCTATTAAAGGACATGCTTCCTAAGAAATAAGAATCCCCATGTAGTATATAAAAGAGTGAAAACTTTGAAGAATACCCTGGCTCCAAGTTGTTTCATTGGTGTGAAGGAGTGGGTCTTCATTGTAAATCAAGGAGTTATTTTCTGTCCCTAATGCTAAAATATCACCCATATCCTGCAACTTAGTAAAGGGATCATATAAATGTTTGTCGACTAAATACCTTACCTGCTCTTTTATTTCTGATAAAGTAGATCAAGTTACATTGCATGTGACTTCTGACAGCTTTCAAATCAAAAGCTTTATTAATTGTGGATCGTCATTTGCCGTTTACTTGCTTACATGTCATTGTGGCCTTCAATATGTTGGCAGAACCACCCAGAGTCTTGGGGTTAGGTTTGGTCAACTGGAGAAATATACTGAATGATTTACAGTCACATAGCGTATCTAGGCATTTTATATAATGAAATGATTATAATCCAGTTATGTTGGTGATTACTCCTATTGAGGTTATTCCTTCGTCCAGCGATTATGATAGGAGACAGAGCTTAAATAATAGTGAATCCTACTGGATTTTCTATTTACCTACTCTGTTTCCACAGGGTCTAAATGAAGTGATTGAGTCTACTTATGAGTAGTTTTTTTCTATTCTGCATCAATATGTGAGTTAAGACTCATTGAGAGTGCTCCATTGTTATTTGCAGTTATGTGTATGCACACACGTTTCTGTAGATACCTTGCACATTACACCTTAGTGTATATATTATACACAATACATATTTTAGCATACATACTATACACATTAGTGTATATATTACATACATTACACTTGTTAGTGTATACATCACACACACATTACACTTGTTAGTGCACATGTCAGACATAGTACACACATCAGTGTGTATATATTACATAAACACTACACGTGTTGGTGTATATATCACATACACATTACACATGTAACTGTACATATCACATACATTTTATACATGTTAGTTGCATATATTACAAATACATCATACATGTCATTGTACATCTCACATATACATTGTCAGTGTACATATCACACACACATCACACTTCATTTGTATAAATCACACACATTGCACACCATACTCAGTCAATGTACACACTAAATACATCACACACGTTATTGTATATAAACCACCCACATTGCACATGTTAGTATACATATAATGCACACTGTACACCTTCTTTGTACATATCACACACATTGTATATGTCAGTGCACATACTGAATACATTATACACGTCAGTGTATAAATCAGACATATTACAAATGTTAGTGTACAAATCAGATATACTACATTTCAGTGTACAACATCACACATTCATACATGTCAGTGTAGATCTCACACACGACAACATTTCAGTAGACTTATTACACAAATTACACGTTTCAGTATACATATCACATCATCTTTTCTTTTATTTGTGCCTCTTTGTTTTACTACCCTTTAGGTAATCATCTATCCCCTTGTTTTAGCATCCTGCATTATAATTTAGTTATATCAGAACCTTTATTTCTCATATGTATGATAGCCCATTTGTAACTCAAGAAGCACTAATAGAGATATATTTGTCATTGCATCCTTTCTTACTGTTAGTTGGGAACCTCTTTCAGCCTTTTTTTTTGTTTCCTAGTCCAGTTTTATTTTAGATTTTATGATATTTACATTTCTAATTTTAGTTTTTATACATATAGGGTTGTGAGTAGTGTAGGGACAGCTGAGTTGTTTGATATGTTTTGGGAGTGTCCCAAGCCCGATGCAGTGTGGGCCCCATGTGGGTTGATAACAATTTATATACATATTGCTTTTTATTGGGGGGACGAAACTGCTTCGGACAGTGAGATATTTCACCTTTGATTTTCTGCTTCTGAGTGGACAAGCCAGTCATGGGGGATTATCTGGGGCTTCCAGTCAGGTATTATTAGTTTTGTTCTGATTTGCTATAAAGAGTTGGCTATTGTTATTTTTATCGCTGGTTGTATTTTTGCTCATTTGGCACTGGACATCTTCCCATAGGATAACTTTGGTTGTGTCGTTTGGATGGCTGTTCAGTTCTATGAGCAGAAATGCTATGTATAAACTTTGCACTTGGATGCGTATGGTTTGGGGACTCTCCTGCCACGTCCAGTCATATACTGATTGTGGATGAGTAGGGCCGGTAGGCTCGCCTGCTCCATCCAAAGATTTATTTAACATGGCTATTTAAATGGGATCTATTTGGCTGCTGTACTCGATACTGTATTTGGCCTTGTCTATGAGAAAGTGGTGGTTTACACTGCGAAATGCGTCAGATGTTTTTATGGACTTGTACTTCTTATAGCTTTTTTACCATTTTTGTATCAATGTAGTTTTAATAAACAATTTTTATTATGTGTACAGTACTTTTTTTTTAAATTCAAATCTTTATTGAGAGTTGAAAATAAGTACAAAACAATAACAGAACAAGTTAAGATAACAATGCATAAGCATATGCACATGACACAAGCAAATACAATAAAATGTTGCATAGCATGCTAAATTCAACCAGAATTAACATAATTGAGGCTGAAGGAAAAGCTTGAAGGAAAGATGATCGTCAAGAAATTGATTAACTGTATCTACCTACATATGATAGATTTTCTATATACATATGAAGGAAACAAGTACGTTGATGGCACATGAAAGTCAACTATTGAAGGGTAGTACGCAAAAGTATCATATATGTGAGTGAGGAAAGAGAAAAGGAAGGAAGAAAAGAAAGGGTACAAAAGTGATATACAGAATGAGAGTAGTATAGTAGGGAAGAGATAAGTGTAAGGGGGGGGAGATAGAGGACCAAGAGGGGGCCGACCCCCTGCATGGCTCACAACGGTGCAACACCTCTCCTGATATGCCGAAGTATCAGTCACGAGTCACTACATCCAGTTTATGGTTAGAATAGAAGACCTCCTATGGAGACCATACCTCGCGGAAAGCAACCACTGCATTAGTGGTCACTGCATGGATGTTCTCTAATGAGTAGACAGATCGAGTGCGTTCAATTCATTGTGTTTGTGTCGGAGGGGAATTGTTTTTCCAGAAAAGGGGGATCAAACACTTCGCAGAATTCACTAGGATGCTTAGAAGAGAGTATTTAGCTTTCAAAAGTTTTTTAAGGGTAGAAGAGTCGAAAAAGAATCAGACCCAGAGTCAGAGGAACAGTTATCCTCAACAGAAAAGATATTGAAGATACTACCTCTGACCAGTAAGGTGGGCAGTTCCACCACATGTGGAATGGGCTACCCAACTCATTGTCGCACTTCCAACAACGGGGCGGAATACCAACATCGATACGGCTAAGCTGAAGGGGGAACAGTGTCATCTAGTCAACAGTTTAAAATTACCTTCCCTAGTGCCTGTGTCACGAGAGGACTTCCAAAGTTTGTCTGCTAGTATAACCCACTCCAAGGGTGGAACTGGTAGGGTGAATTCAGATTCCCACTCCCTACCAAAATACGGGCAAGGGGTTTGATGCTCTCTAACAAGATATTTATCGAACTTTGAAAGGGAGAGAAGCGACATAGGAGGAGCAAGAATCATCTGCTCAAAATCTGTAAGATCCCTATCACAATAACCTTCGGCTATTAGCTGGGAGCAGTAGCCCCTAAGTTCCAAGTATTGCCAATATATAGACTTAGGTAAGTTTAACTGGTCAGTTAGAGTATTAAAAGAGACAGGAATTCCCTGTGGGAGAAGTGTACGCAATGTGTGAGCAATTGAGCATCTTTAAATCACCAGATGAGGAAGGAATCGACAGAAAACCTGGACTTTGAATAATTGAAAGCTGCGTGGAAGGATAAGCAGCAGAACTATAGAGATCATTGATAGATAACCATGTTTCCAGCAAATGTCCAAGGATCACATGGCGTTTCAGTTGTTATGACAATGAGTTACGAGAATACCAAAATATCTGCCAAAGATCAACATGAGGACAAGCCCATTTGGAGCACTGAATCCACTCCCTTGTAGGTGAGTGCAAGCATTCCTGCTGGTAAGATAATGCAACATCTTTATAATAGGAATGTACATTGATCATGCCCAGGCCTCTTGAGGATGACGGCTGGATCAGATGTTTCGATCTCAACCTGGGATGTTTATACTTCCAGATAAAGGCAGAGAGTTTCCACTGAAGTTTGTCCAAATGATGACGGGGAATGAACAAAGGCATAGTTTTAAAAAGATAGAGAATCTTAGTTAACACTACCATTTTCAAAAGATTAACCCTGCCCAGTCAAGAAACAAACAAGCTGTTCCATGCTCTAAGATCTCTAGCTATCGAATCAAAAAGAGATGTCAAATCCTACGTGAATATAGTTCGAGGGTCATTGGTTAAGTTTACACCTAAGTAAACAATAGAGTCTTTTACCCAGGATAAAGGGAATTGATTCTTCAATTTTGTGACCAAGGGCAATGGCATATTAATGGTCAAAACCTAAGATTTTGAGATATTAATTTTAAAGAATGAAAGAGAGCAATAGTCCTTTACCAATGAGAGTAGGGGAGGGATGTCTCCGGATGTGAGATGTGAAACAAAACATCATCCGCATAAGCAGATAATTTAGTTGGTTCAGTGTCCATCAGAATACCTGACACTGAGTGCGTAAGACAAACTATGTTGAAAAGGGGTTCTAGTACAATAACAAACAGCAAAGAAGAAAGGGGGCACCCCTGTCGCATGCCATTAGTGATACCAAAAGAGGAAGAAAGCTATCCATTCACTTTCACTCTGGCCGATGGTTGTGTGTAAAGACCCTTAATAGAGTTCATACATGTAGGTCCTATTCCAATGTATTCAAGTACTGCAAAGAGAAACCGCCAGTTGACTCTATCAAATGCTTTCTCGGCATCAGAGCTGATAAAGACGGTGAAGATGTTGCATTCCAGAGCAGTATGAATGACAGCAATAGCTTTTGCCGTATTATGCTTAGATTCCCTGTTGTGTAAGAAACCTGATTGATTTGCATGTATAAGTTACGCTAAGAGAGGAGAGAGCCTGTATGCCAACATTGAGAGTATCCGCATCCAGACGAGATAAAAGTATAAGGCAAATAAGCTGCAGGTAGAAAGTGTGAGACACTTAGTTCCGAAGGGAAGATGAAAGTAGAGGATAATGGAGGAGCCTCAAGAGATCTAGGTCTCATGATGAAGTTAAGTAACATAGGGTGCCAATACGGTAAGCAATCAGATAGGATGCATACATGCCAGATGTAAAGGAGAAATGGAGGGTGTTATTTTGGGGAACCTAATATAACACGGATAGCCCACATTGTTAGTAAGGATGTAGGATAATCCAAGGGTGAAATATGAGTATATGGTGCACAACCATCTCTCACATAAGTTTCCACACTAGAATTAACTAGAGCACCCAACTGAGTCAGTGACAGATAACACTCAGATACGAGTAGCGAGTCGAATAGTGACACACAAAACAAACAAGGCTTAGTGTAAAGGGTCAAAGTCTGTGGTCGACAAGCAGGCAGAGCCATGATTACCCTAACACAGAGGCCGAAGTAATACATAGCATTACAAAGCAGTCAGACCTAAGTATTCCTAGAGCATATTATAATATATAATCAATTATTCTTAAAAAAAAAACAAGCAGAAAGCGTAGGCGAGCACCATGTCGGGAAAAGGTAAATGTAGGGATATCAAACTGATAAAGGCCGAATTACCATCTCACCGAGACCAGAGTAGGGCAATTCAAGATAAAGCAATAGGACAACATTAACTCCAAATCATGTCAAAGTACATAGTCAATGAAACATAAGTGCGAAGCAGGTGTACAGCACTTTCAAGTCACTCACAGGGTAAACCATGCATAATCTATATATCGGCACCTGGGAAGATCAAGTAGAGCAGTGTTTATGCTTGAACAAAGTCACTACTTTGCAGAGGCCGCTACAGTACAACATACTATTTAATAATACAAGGTAGTATAGCATCAGAATCATAACAAAGAGTTAAAGAAAGTAAAATGTACCTCATCTAATTAGACAGGAGTTCCATGTAACTCCAGCAGATTAATATGGTCACTGAGGCACCTAAAATCTAAGCAAAATCTGACTCCTGGAAATGACCTCCTTGTCCAGGTATATACGCAGTGTCAAACACTAATATAGTGAAAGGAATCTAAGGGAAGGCCATCACCGTAAACGACCAGACAGGTATCTCTAAATCCGGGTCTGCTAGGGAAGGTCATCTCATCTATCCATGGGTGCCACCTCTATCCAATAGTTGCTTATTTATAGTAAGGCCCTAGACATGGCATATGAGGTTTATCATGGACAGGAACGAGTCTTTAGAGCATGATATAGCAAAGAAATTGGCAGTTGGGGCAGTCTGGGCTCATAGTCATCAAGAAAGAGGGAATAGGGTGGAAAGTAAGAGTCGCGAATGGTCGGGATCCCAGGCAGAAAGTAATCATAAGAAGGGGAGTCTCGTAAGTGACTGGAGGTGGGTGTGCGATGTTCATTATATATAGAATCATAATGAAACAGGTATCTCAGACATAAAGATAAATCAGTAAAATACATATCGAACCTATAAAGACTGAGAGATAATAGCCCGTGCTGCGCGGCTGAGAACTTAAGGCCACGCATTAGGGGCTAGACAGAAAAATACAACCTCTTATAAATGGCAGTCCGTATTAAATGCTAAAGTCCCACACCTGCAACAATTTCCGAACCTACCGAACCAATTGGAGGAATCCCAATGTCGAAGTCCAGTGTGATGAAGGCCAACAGTCAGAAACTGGGAACAAAAGACTCTGCCCTACTATGAACAATGAAAAAACAAAAATTAGTGTGGAACTCAAGTCCAGTCTGTCCCTGTAGGCGACCAAGGCGGAGTGGTTCCTTCCATAGAGATTGTCTGTTTCGCCTTCTTAGCCGCAGGACCAGGAATAGATGACCACCTGTCTCTTCTTTCCTTGCCCACTTCAGGCGTCGGCACATCAGTGTTGGTGTGTAGGAAGGCTGGTGTAACGGTTTGTACGACACTCAGACACAGTAGGTTAGAATAAAACACAGTTTTATTAAAAGACACAATGAAAATACCCTTAGCGGGCTATAGCGTATCACAGCGGAATAGACAGGAAAATATAGGTCATAGACATATGCCCACAGAGGCCCAGTATTACAATGAGTTGGATCGTACAGATACTGTCACAGGTCAGGCATAACAAGGCAAACTCAGCACAGCATGGGTTAAAGTCCAATTATATAATCAGTCTCTGATGTGGTGTGTTCAGTAACGCCCAGTATGATGGATAACAGCTATCAGGAGACTGTGGAGAATGGAGACAAGCACCTAGATCTGCAGAGCAGAGCTGAGACTTATACCCTCTGCCGTAGCAGTAACGGAGGCCACACAATACTCTGCAAGAGCTGAACGGATTTGAGCCACGAGCACCCGACCGGTGCAGTAACGAAGGCAACAGTACTCTGCACGAGCTTAGTTAATTTGAGCCAATTGCACCCGACCGGTGCCGTCATGGAGGCAACAGTACTCTGCATGAGCTTAGTTAAGTTGAGCCAATGGCACCCGACCGGTGCCGTCACGGAGGCAACAGTACTCTGCGAGAGCAGTAACAGAGGCAACAATACCTCTGCAGGAGTTAATGGAAGGCTCAACAGTAACGAAGGCAACAATAGCTCTGCAAGGGTTAACAGAAGGCTCAACAGTAACGGAGGCAACAATAGCACTGCAAGAGTTAACGGAAGGCTCAGCAGTAATGGAGGCAACAATAGCTCTGCAAGTGTTAACGGAAGGCTCGGCAGTAACGGAGGCAACAATAGCTCTGCAAGTGTTAACGGAAGGCTCGGCAGTAACGGAGGCAACAATAGCTCTGCAAGAGTTAACGGCAGGCTCAGCAGTAATGGAGGCAACAGTGGCTCTCTGTCTGGCAGGCCCAGACTAGGCGGAAGTCAGAATGTCTCCCAGGCGACACGATGAGCAGGAACTGGAGAGCTGGGCCGCATCTCAGAGCAGGAACATCAGCCAGGCCGGGTCAAATCACGAAACAGGAACGTCAGACAAGCCGGGTCAGGTCACAGAGCAGGAACGTCAGCCAGGCCGGGTCGAATCACAGAGCAGGAAGCAGAGTAGTCAGACGGGCCAAGTCGGTAAACGGGAACACAGCAACACAAGTAAGCACTGGTACAGGAACACCACGAAAAGGCACCAGACAGGTGGCCCAGTATAAAAAGGCCATATTGGGCGGGTCAAACCAAGCTCAGCCAATGGGAGCACAACACACAGAGACTGACAGGAAAAAGCACGGGCACCGTGATAGCTGGGACTCCTATAACGAGTGAAGTACAGAATGAAGTCATCCCCTCAAGATCAGTTTGTGTAGCAGACACTCCGTTGTTGGTAACAGTCAGGCTCATGGGGAAACCCCACTTGTATCTGATATCAAGATTTTGAAGGTGTAAATGACATCTTGAAGTTGTAAATGACATCTTGCCTCAGCAGTTTCTATCACATTCTATGGAGAATTGTTGTTGGTGACTTTCCTAACAAATAGAATGCAACAGAATAATTAATTACAATCTAACCACTAGAGGGCTCTGTGAATGTAAAAAGGCATGAGCGTAAACTGTAATGATTCTGGAAATATGCATCTTTCGGCAGTGGGAGCACCCTTATTTTATTACAAAGGAAATGCCCTACAACATATATACTTTTTTTCGTAGCAAAAGTTTATTGCTGCTTTAATCTGTTGAGGGCTAGAGAGGTGTCTAATGAATTGCTTTGCAGTGCGTAGATACGCTTTGGCATTCAAATGGTTAAATACAATTGAAATAGTAGTTGGCAGATGGTATATAATATAAAAGGACATAGTCAAACAGTGCTCATAGAAATCAAGTGCATAGAGGTAGAGGGGAGAATCAAAATAAATTACATATGTTTCATCCAGTTTTCAGGAGCAACAAATAAGTCAGGATTCAATGTTTGCCTGCTTGAACATGGCTGGGCCAATCAAAAGGAATCATTACTTATTAACTCACCTGGACTCAATCATGAAAATCCTTAACCCCTTAAGGACCGGGAAAATCTGAGTTTGATTTGACTTAAGGACCGGAGCAATTTTGACTTTTTTGACTATGTCTTTGTTCAACCATATTTTCTCTTTAATTCCTTTTGTGCAGCCACATAAATTATATACTGTTTTTTTAAGCACAAGTAGGGCTTTCTTTTGATACCACAATTATATGAATACCTCATTGTTTAATTTGATTAAAATAGAAAAAAAGAGGAAAAAAATTGAAAAAAAACAACATTTTGCTTATATTTTCGTGTCAGGATTTGCATACAATTAGTTTATGACAAAAAAATACCCCTAAATATATTCATTTGCTTCTCCTGAATATAAGAATACCCCATATGCCTAGTATTTCAATCACTTCCTCACATTTACAAGGTAAATATTACAAGATGGATGCCATTATTTCCAACTTGTAATTTCTCAACAATTGGCATGTGAGCATCATAGCTTAGCTGACGGTGCCAGAACCAAAAATGTCCCACAAAGGTATATGTTTCTGAAAACTACACAACATAAGGTAAATAATCAGGAGAATTTTGGAGTTTTTCATGCAGCTATTTTTCCAGAAAAAAATTTCAAAATTGTGGTAATATTTTGTTTTTTTGCAGTTTTCACACTTACATTTCAATACTACTGTTGATATCAAGCACATGATAGGTGAAGATTTTTAAAAATGCATTGTTTAGTGTTCAGCTCCTTCTTCTGAGTACGGCAATACCCCATATGCATAGGTTTCTCAAGGTTTGGGAGAGCTACGGGGCCCAAATTGGAACATGCGCGTTTCCAGTTTCACACTTTGAATTTTCACAGCTTGCATCACTGGTGCCATGTCTCATTTGGGGCTGTGTAACAGTGCTCCACTCTAAGATTTCCCCCCAAAAGTATATATTTTTGGAAAGTAGACACCCCAGGCTTTCATTTTATGTATGTTTTCAATTTTTTTACGCAGCCATTTTACCACCAATCGCTCGTAAATCTTGACGTAAGTTAAAAAAACAGCGTTTTTCACACTTGCACTTCAATGTTGATGTGAATTTCAAGCACATGATAGGTGAAGATTTTTAAAAATGCATTGTTTAGTGTTCAGCTCCTTCTTCTGAGTACGGCAATACCCCATATGCATAGGTTTCTCAAGGTTTGGAGAGCTACGGGGCCCAAACTGAAACATGCGCGTTTCCAGTTTCACACTTTGAATTTTCACAGCTTGCATCACTGGTGCCATGTCTCATTTGGGGCTGTGTAACAGTGCTCCACTCTAAGATTTCCCCCCAAAAGTATATATTTTTGGAAAGTAGACACCCCAGGCTTTCATTTTATGTATGTTTTCAATTTTTTTACGCAGCCATTTTACCACCAATCGCTCGTAAATCTTGACGTAAGTTAAAAAAACAGCGTTTTTCACACTTGCACTTCAATGTTGATGTGAATTTCAAGCACATGATAGGTGAAGATTTTTAAAAATGCATTGTTTAGTGTTCAGCTCCTTCTTCTGAGTACGGCAATACCCCATATGCATAGGTTTCTCAAGGTTTGGGAGAGCTACGGGGCCCAAACTGGAACATGCGCGTTTCCAGTTTCACACTTTGAATTTTCACAGCTTGCATCACTGGTGCCATGTCTCATTTGGGGCTGTGTAACAGTGCTCCACTCTAAGATTTCCCCCCAAAAGTATATATTTTTGGAAAGTAGACACCCCAGGCTTTCATTTTATGTATGTTTTCAATTTTTTTACGCAGCCATTTTACCACCAATCGCTCGTAAATCTTGACGTAAGTTAAAAAAACAGCGTTTTTCACACTTGCACTTCAATGTTGATGTGAATTTCAAGCACATGATAGGTGAAGATTTTTAAAAATGCATTGTTTAGTGTTCAGCTCCTTCTTCTGAGTACGGCAATACCCCATATGCATAGGTTTCTCAAGGTTTGGAGAGCTACGGGGCCCAAACTGGAACATGCGCGTTTCCAGTTTCACACTTTGAATTTTCACAGCTTGCATCACTGTTGCCATGTCTCATTTGGGGCTGTGTAACAGTGCTCCACTCTAAGATTTCCCCCCAAAAGTATATATTTTTGGAAAGTAGACACCCCAGGCTTTCATTTTATGTATGTTTTCAATTTTTTTACGCAGCCATTTTACCACCAATTGCTCGTAAATCTTGACGTAAGTTAAAAAAACAGCGTTTTTCACACTTGCACTTCAATGTTGATGTGAATTTCAAGCACATGATAGGTGAAGATTTTTAAAAATGCATTGTTTAGTGTTCAGCTCCTTCTTCTGAGTACGGCAATACCCCATATGCATAGGTTTCTCAAGGTTTGGGAGAGCTACGGGGCCCAAACTGGAACATGCGCGTTTCCAGTTTCACACTTTGAATTTTCACAGCTTGCATCACTGGTGCCATGTCTCATTTGGGGCTGTGTAACAGTGCTCCACTCTAAGATTTCCCCCCAAAAGTATATATTTTTGGAAAGTAGACACCCCAGGCTTTCATTTTATGTATGTTTTCAATTTTTTTACGCAGCCATTTTACCACCAATCGCTCGTAAATCTTGACGTAAGTTAAAAAAACAGCGTTTTTCACACTTGCACTTCAATGTTGATGTGAATTTCAAGCACATGATAGGTGAAGATTTTTAAAAATGCATTGTTTAGTGTTCAGCTCCTTCTTCGGAGTAAGGCAATACCCCATATGCATAGGTTTCTCAAGGTTTGGAGAGCTACGGGGCCCAAATTGGAACATGCGCGTTTCCAGTTTCACACTTTGAATTTTCACAGCTTGCATCACTGGTGCCATGTCTCATTTGGGGCTGTGTAACAGTGCTCCACTCTAAGATTTCCCCCCAAAAGTATATATTTTTGGAAAGTAGACACCCCAGGCTTTCATTTTATGTATGTTTTCAATTTTTTTACGCAGCCATTTTACCACCAATTGCTCGTAAATCTTGACGTAAGTTAAAAAAACAGCGTTTTTCACACTTGCACTTCAATGTTGATGTGAATTTCAAGCACATGATAGGTGAAGATTTTTAAAAATGCATTGTTTAGTGTTCAGCTCCTTCTTCTGAGTACAGCAATACCCCATATGCATAGGTTTCTCAAGGTTTGGGGGAGCTACGGGGCCCAATTTTGAACAAATATTGAATTTTCACATCTTGGTTAACTGATGCCATTACTCATTTTGGGCTATGTTCCAGTGCTGCACTTTAGAATTTCCCCCCAAAAGTGTATATTTTTGGAATGTAGACACCCCCAGTTTTCATTTTAGGTGTGTTTTCAAATGTTTTACACGGCCATTTTACCACCACTTTCTCATAAACTTGACGTAAGTAAAAAAACAGCGTTTTTTAACCCTTTGCCTTCAATGTTGATGTGAATTTCAAGCACAGAATAGGTGAAGATTTTATAAACTGAATTGAATAGTGTTCAGCTCCTTCTTCTGAGTACGGCAATACCCCATATGCATAGCTTTCTCATGGTTTGGGGGAGCTACGGGGGCCAAATTGGAACATGCGCGTTTCCAGGTTCACACTTTGAATCTTCACAGCTTGCGTTACTGGTGCCATGTCTCATTTGGGGCTGTGTAACAGTGCTCCACTCTAAGATTTCCCCCCAAAAGTATATATTTTTGGAAAGTAGACACCCCAGGCTCTCGTTTTAGGTGTGTTTTCCAATTTTATACACTGCCATTTTACCACCAATCCTGTGAAAATTTGACATAAGTAAAAAATAATCAGCATTTTTCACACTTTGCCTTCAATTTTGATGTGAATTTCAAGCACAGAATAGGTGAAGATTTTATAAACTGAATTGAATAGTGTTCAGCTCCTTCTTCTGAGTACAGCAATACCCCATATGCATAGCTTTCTCATGGTTTGGGGGAGCTACGGGGGCCAAATTGGAACATGCGCGTTTCCAGGTTCACACTTTGAATCTTCACAGCTTGCGTTACTGGTGCCATGTCTCATTTGGGGCTGTGTAACAGTGCTCCACTCTAAGATTTCCCCCCAAAAGTATATATTTTTGGAAAGTAGACACCCCAGGCTCTCGTTTTAGGTGTGTTTTCCAATTTTATACACTGCCATTTTACCACCAATCCTGTGAAAATTTGACATAAGTAAAAAATAATCAGCATTTTTCACACTTTGCCTTCCATTTTGATGTGAATTTCAAGCACAGAATAGGTGAAGATTTTATAAACTGAATTGAATAGTGTTCAGCTCCTTCTTCTGAGTACGGCAATACCCCATATGCATAGCTTTCTCATGGTTTGGGGGAGCTACGGGGGCCAAATTGGAACATGCGCGTTTCCAGGTTCACACTTTGAATCTTCACAGCTTGCGTTACTGGTGCCATGTCTCATTTGGGGCTGTGTAACAGTGCTCTTTTTTTTAAGATTTCCCCCCAAAAGTGTATATTTTTGGAAAGTAGACACCCCAGGCTCTCGTTTTAGGTGTGTTTTCCAATTTTATACACTGCCATTTTACCACCAATCCTGTGAAAATTTGACGTAAGTAAAAAAAAATTCAGCATTTTTCACACTTTGCCTTCCATTTTGATGTGAATTTCAAGCACAGAATAGGTGAAGATTTTATAAACTGAATTGAATAGTGTTCAGCTCCTTCTTCTGAGTACGGCAATACCCCATATGCATAGCTTTCTCATGGTTTGGGGGAGCTACGGGGGCCAAATTGGAACATGCGCGTTTCCAGGTTCACACTTTGAATCTTCACAGCTTGCGTTACTGGTGCCATGTCTCATTTGGGGCTGTGTAACAGTGCTCTTTTTTTAAGATTTCCCCCCAAAAGTGTATATTTTTGGAAAGTAGACACCCCAGGCTCTCGTTTTAGGTGTGTTTTCCAATTTTATACACTGCCATTTTACCACCAATCCTGTGAAAATTTGACGTAAGTAAAAAAATTCAGCATTTTTCACACTTTGCCTTCAATTTTGATGTGAATTTCAAGCACAGAATAGGTGAAGATTTTATAAACTGAATTGAATAGTGTTCAGCTCCTTCTTTTGAGTACAGCAATACCCCATATGCATAGCTTTCTCATGGTTTGGGGGAGCTACGGGGGCCAAATTGGAACATGCGCGTTTCCAGGTTCACACTTTGAATCTTCACAGCTTGCGTTACTGGTGCCATGTCTCATTTGGGGCTGTGTAACAGTGCTCTTTTTTTAAGATTTCCCCCCAAAAGTGTATATTTTTGGAAAGTAGACACCCCAGGCTCTCGTTTTAGGTGTGTTTTCCAATTTTATACACAGCCATTTTACCACCAATCCCTCGTAAACCATGACGTAAGTAAAAAAAAAAAAAACAGCGTTTTTCACACTTAGGGTTGGCGGCAGTATACTGGGCTGCATACAAATTGGTTTGGGAAACAATTTTACCTAAAACGTCTTCCCCCAAAAACAAATCAAAAAAATGATCATGGGTAAATCCTTCCACATCAATTTGAATCCCTGGGTTGCCTGTGAATTCTGAGATTCGTGGGCATAAATTGATACCCATTCATTAGGATCCGGAGTGGCAGGTGTTGGGGCATTTCTTTGGGCAGGTCTTTTGGCGGGTCTTTGGGCAGATCTTTTGGCAGGTGCTGGGGCAGTTGCCAGGGCAGCTCTTGGGGCAGCACTTGGGGCATTTCTTTGGTAGGTCTTTGGGCAGATCTTTTGGCAGGTGCTGGGGCAGTTGCCAGGGCAGCTCTTGGGGCAACACTTGGGGCATTTCTTTGGGTAGGTATTTTGGTAGGTCTTTGGGCAGTTCTTTTGGCAGGTGCTGGGGCAGTTGCCAGAGCAGCTTTTGGGGCAGTGCGTCTTTTCTTGACAGAAGGCCCAGCGTCATCACTAGAGCTGCTCTCACTTTCTGAAAACTGCGCTATGTCAAAATCTGACGCAGTGTCTGTTGCCTCAGAGTCAGACGCCAAAAAGGCATATGGCTCTTCAACGCTGTACCTGCGCTGCATTTTGCCCACTAAAAAAGCTTTTTTTTTTCTTACGCTATCCCTAAACCTAAATCTAACCCTAAAACTTACCCTAACCTACGTATATCCTGAACCTACCTAACCCAAGTGAACTACCTATCTAAACTGCACTTATTATATATATATATTTTTTTTTTTTGGGGGGGGGGGTTTGGGGTTTTTTGGGGGTTTTTTTTTTTTCTTACGCTATCCCTAAACCTAAATCTAACCCTAAAACTTACCCTAACCTACGTATATCCTGAACCTACCTAACCCAAGTGAACTACCTATCTAAACTGCGCTTATTATACATATATATATATATTTTTTTTTTGGGGGGGGGTTTTGGGGTTTTTTTTTTTCTTACGCTATCCCTAAACCTAAATCTAACCCTAAAACTTACCCTAACCTACGTCTATCCTGAACCTACCTAACCCAATTGAACTACCTATCTAAACTGCGCTTTTTATATTTTATTTTTTTTTGGGGTGGGGGGGGTTTGGTTTTTTTTTTTTTTTTTTTTCTCCCCTAAACCTAAATCTATCCCTAAAACTTTCCCGTCTACACTAAACCTACCCAACTACCTACCAAAATACCTAAACTATATTTATTATAAAAAAAAAAAAAAAAAAAAAAAAAAAATTTAAAAAAATTTTAAAATTTTTTTTAAATTTTTAAAAAAATCTAAAAAAATTCAAGGGGGATGGGGGGTGTCCCACAGATCAGAAAACACTGATCTGCAGCAAATTGATCACTCCAAGAGTGATCAGATGGGGGGGCACTTATTGATCACTGCAGAACAGTGATCAAAGGGTTAAATGTCTTTATTTAAACTTTTTTTTTACTTTTTTTTTCTACAGGTACACTGGAACAGCATGTCTCTCTGTCTCTCTCCACCTCAGCAGTATGCAAGGTGGAGGGAGGTAGAGAGATCTGACAGGGACAGTATTTACAAATACTGTCCCTGTCATTCAGGTTTTGCAACATGTGATTCGCTTTTGAAGCGAATCGCATGTTGCAACAATGTTTCAGCCGCTTGTTACTAAGTGTCCCGATACCGGGACACTTAGTAACAAGCGGCTTGAACTCTTCCATCGCTCCGTGCGGCCGCGATGGAAGAGTTTAACCCTTGACGTACCAGGACCGTCAAGGGTCGTTCGGTCACATTTACCCTTGACGCTCCTGGTACGTCAAGGGTCGCTAAGGGGTTAAAGGAGCAGTAAACTTGTTTTTATGAAAACACATATTTTAAATAACTTTTTCCTGCTGAATAAAACAAGGTCACTCCCACTGCTGTCAGATGTTTTATTCAAAATGTATAACAGTTCAAATAATCAGGAAGTGAATTTACTGTGTTTACTTCCTGATAGTTCTAACTTATGGGAAGTGACTGACAGTTTCTATCACATTCTATGGAGAAATGTATGTGTCTGACTTATCTCTCCATTGGAATCTAATAGAAAAACTAATTAGAATTTGACCACTAGAGGGCACTGCTAATGTAAAAAAACATGGGTTTAAACTGTAATAAGCTGGAAATATAAATCTCTCCGCAGTGGGAGTAGCCTTATTTTGCTCAGCAGGAAAATCCCCACAATATATATTTTTTCATAAAAAAGTTTACTGCTCCTTTAAATGCCAGCCTGTTTGCAGCCTTTGGCCTTTGAGGTGCAAATTTTGACACCACTGTTCTAAAAGAACCATTATAGTCAATTTACATATTGTGTGGATTCATGTGAATGTGTATGCAGATATTTGTCTAAAATAATAAAACATTGAAACTCATTGTTAAAAATACGTTGGCTGTATGACCTAGAGCTTCAAAACACCATCTATTTGTACAGGTGCCAAAAACTGACAGATAGCTGTACCACAATATAAAGTGGAGTGTACAGTGTTATACAGCAATAGATCTTTAATGCATGCATTTTAAAGGAATTTTACAGTTAAGACAATTAACAAAATGTCATCTCTAATTAAGTCAATTAATCTCTGAAAAAAGAATTGGATGGTTTGTTTATAGGATGTTAGATTCATACGTGCATGCAATTAATTTGCTGTGATTGTTTCTTTGCAACGTCTGTGAGTTTTTGCTGCTAACTTCATACCAACAATTTATTAAAACATCCTGCTATTATAGGATACAACTGGAAAGTCACTAAGTGAATGATATTCCTATACAGTAAATAAACAATAATCACATCTAGCATAGAATATTGAGAATTATGACAGATGGCTTCAATGCAGATAAGTTGTTGATCCAGGGAATTATCTGACTGCCATTTGACTTCAGTGGGTTTTTTTTTTTTTTTGCCTTCCTCTGGATCAGCAGGGGTGTTTTGACATGGACTTAAAGGGATAGTAATACTTCGTTTTATCTTTATTTTATTTTGCAGGCATTAAAAAACATGAAGAATGATATGTCTTATCTCTCTTTATGGTTTGAGAGATATTCACAAGCAAAGTTTCCCCTCCCGCCCCTTTTACCTAGTGCAGTGGTTCTCAATCTGTGGGTCGGGACCCCTTTGGGGGTCGAATGACTATTTGCCAGGGGTCACCTAAAACCATCAGATACTTATATTTCAATTCATAACAGTAGCAAAATTACAGCGATGAAGGAGCAATGAAAATAATTTTACTGTTAGGGGTCGCCACAACTTGGGAAATTTTATCAAAGGGTCGTGGCACTAGATAGGTTGAGAACCACTGACCTAGTGTAAGCCATCTCTTCTCAGATGTGGAATGCAGTCCATACACCAGACAGATAACAGCAGGGGACAATCTTCTTCCTATGAGAACAATGAAAGCCCTGCCACCCTTGACAAGTTTTTCAGGTTTTTCCCTTATCTTAATTGAAGATTGTCCCTCTCTGCAGTCTACCTGGGCACCTCCCTTCTGATCTGGCTGAGCAGTGTTACATCAGTAAAAGGGGCGGGAGGGGAACATTGAATTACTCTAGAACTACAACTCTGACAGAATTGAAATAACACTCTCCAAGGCCCAAATACTATGAAGGTTAATTAGAGCTGCTTTTATTGGGAAACATTACTATCCCTTTTATGGACGCATGTCTTTTTTTCAGCCTCGTCAACTATGTCACTATGTTAATATGTTACATATACGAGCAATAAATTGAACATTATTATATATACCTTATGCAACTTTTTCCTTAGAGTATAATTTTACATTTTGAGGGAAAAAAAGGAAAATTATTTTTTTTTTACCTATTCAAAAAGAACTGATTTTCTCTCCTCCTAATATTAACTTCAGTCATATTAGGCTTAAAACGTCTTACCAAACTGATATCTTTATCTTCAGCCTTAGAAAAGCTGAAAAGTGTTTCTTGAAAAAAACGTGAAGCATATGTCTTAATGAAATCTTCTTCACCTATTGCTATGTCCCATTGCATGGGACTTGATTAAGTCTCCTCTTTACATGAATATGTGACAGTGTTCTACAGGAAACCTACTATAATCCAGGGCAACTAATTCATATAATTTAACACATAAATTTAAACACAGGCTTGAATAATGATATCTATGAAGAAAAAACAGCCTGGATACACAGTCCATAGTATATTCTACACACAGTAACATTTGACAAAGTTAAAATAAAAGCCTTGCCTATCAAGTTCAACCTTATCCATATCACTTTCCTTGATCCAGAGGGAGAAAACAATCCTGTTGAAGCTATTCCCAGTTATATCCCTTCATGATGATTCCAAAAGGCAGTCAGTCTGCTTGTATCTGCATTGCAACCAACTGTCATATTCTATATATTGTTCTGAGCTGGAAATATATCCAACACATTTAAAGTATCTGCAAACACAGCATTCCAAGGCAAATAATTCCACAGTCTTAGTGCCCTTTCTGTAAAAAGATATCCTTACCTTTGTTTTGTAGAACATGCTTTAACAGATAACTTCTTGTTTTTGAAAAAGAGGTATCACTCAGATGTTGAAGAAATTATGGCAGATCTAATAGTAGTACTGTATATGATTAGTGCTTATATATCCACAGCATTGTGGCACTACATTAACCAAAGGAAAATTCTCCTTCTTCTCTCTCTCACTTTCATTCTTTCTTTTTCAGAAAATCCCACTTTTTATTCTGGATGTGCATACTCATTTTGTGCCATTCTAGATAAAAGGAAAGTGAGTGCTTCCTTGTTTAAGTGATTTGGAGAATCCAAATCCTCTCATCATTAGTATATTTAAAACTGTATTTCACAAGGCATTACTTTGACTATCAACACTCCCCACCATTAAACTATGTGTGTAGTCTGCAGTGTATAAGGGGAACATATTTTTATACTGTGCACACCTCCTTTAATAACTGTTCCCCACTGCAAATATTTAAAATATATTTTTTATGGCAGGAGAGTATTCTTGGTAAATTCTGAACATGTGTGCAAATCTGGGATCTGCTCCTCACACACACACATACATTTTATGTATTGCTGATTTTTACTTTATATATCTTAATTTGCATATTTATTTCATACAATATGTAAAGTATCAGGTTGTATTGCATTTCCATAGGTTTTATAAACTGCCAATAAAAAGATTGAGACAAAGTTATTTATTTTATTTTTACATTCAAGAATTGTACCTACTGAGATATTTTGAGTATTGCTCTATCCATTTAAGCCTGTATAATGAATGACCCCTTTGTATCACAAACATCCCAGGATTCAAAGAGGCTGAAAAGTACAAAGAAGAATCGATCAGTTTGGAGCAAACAAACTGCAACATAGGGAACTATTAAACATTTCAGATTCCCAATGATGTAAGTGTGATATGTACCTCCTGGAATGCTAGATAGGTCACCAAAAAATTGCTTTGCACTCAAGGGGTTAATGTAAAAGCCCCTTTAATTTAATTTGTTCCCCAATAGTGCAGTTTGTTTGCCCCAGGGTATCTCCAGTTCCTCATTGTACATCAGTTTCAGAAGGATAGTTATATGATGATCTGAGTAGGACAGCTGAATACAGAATTATAACTTCCTAATGCGTTCAAAGGAAATCTAATTAGCATGTATTTTTATGTTAAAAGATGAAAAACCTGGGAGAGATTGCATTGTGCCTTCTTTCTTATTGAAAATGATAATTTACCTGATGCTTTGCAGTATGCATATCTTGGATTCGCATTATGTTAATAAGAGCAGCCTGATAAAAGCATTATAAAAAGTTGTCACAAAATAGGTCTAATCAAAGTTGAACAAATAATGCATAATTTTCTGGCAGAAGGTTAATAACAGGCTTTGTCATAAACTAAATGAGTATATGGTTGGAGTGAAACTTATCAAAGAGGGGAGAACATTTACTGTTAACCCTCTGACTATCAGATAATTCTGTAAGATATTGCATTGCTATGATATACTAACTTCACATGCATTCATGTGGGTAACCCATTTAATAGGTATGCAGAGCAGTGTAGAGAGTTATGGCAGATGTTTAACCCATTAAGTTTTGGATAGACAAGGTATTTACATGAATACATAAATATATTATTCTAATTCAGGCATGCCATGCTATCATACCTTCAGGTTTTTTTTTGTCTACGGTTCTTTCGGTGCTTTCTTCCTTGGAATACTGTGTCTGGTCTCTCGATTCCCATTTGTTAAGTATTGCTTTTAAATGCACTTACCTGTGCCCAATCTTCACACTTTCTACCTACATCTACTTGTTTGTATTCAGAACTTCTGATGTTTGACTTCGCCTATATCTAGACCATTTGCCTATCTCCAGTATGAACCTCGGCTTGTCATTCTGACCTTCTTCGTGATCTCTGATTTGGTACTTCTCTGGTTTACCTCCAAAGAGGACCTTTCCTCCTTCAACCTGTTTGCCAACTGTAGGGACATCATACCAACAATTTTCATCTCCACCATTCATTTTGCCAGTTGTAGGGACTTTGCAATCAATCATAGTGGACCCTCCCTCATGTGACATGTCGCCAGTTGAAGGAACATCTCTTCAGGATTACTTTGCTCCACCTGCACATCTCTTGTTGATTCCTGGAGTTCTCTTTCTATGTTCCAAAACACCAGTTTTCTTCTGCTCTGACAGACTGCCTCCAGCTACCGAACAATCTACATCAGATCCACTGATCTTGCTCTGCTCTGTCTGGCATACCTTTCTTGTTCTGTTTCCCGGTTTAACTGGGGACAGAAATCCAGCCTGCACTTTTACTGCAGTTTTGACCGCATCAAAGATATGCTAGGGGCTGTCTTCAAATCTAAGCATTGCACACCAGCAACAAACTCAAGCCTTTGCAGAATATTACCAGTGCCCTTTTGTTTCAGGCACTTCCTTTCAAAGCCCCATATTACCTCCCCTCATTTGCTAGGAGAGGTGGGAAATTCATTGTTGTACACTGTTAGTTAGTGGGGTAGGTAATGAAGAACTGAAACAGGAAGAAACAGCATGACATGCCTTAATTAGCATAATTTATAAATATAAATAACTAAAAAAAACTGTTGTAGGCTATAGATTTCCTTTAAAAAGATCATAAATGGTCAGATTTATCATTAGGTGGAGTAGGAAACCTAATAGGTGCTCTTCACTGTGAGAGTTGCTCAGCTGTGCTAGTCCCTCCTATTTTCTTGAGTTATAGGGCTGGCTGGTGTAATCCCCAGGGTTCTGTGGCAGAGACCCATTTTTGGCTAATTGAGGACGTTTTATTTATAACTTTACATATTTCTCTGTTGTCTAGTTTATGTACTGTTCGCATCAGTTTAGTTAAAGTGTATCTGTCACTAGACAGTTTTTAGTTTCATTAAAGATATCTACTTTTTGTATTTCAATCAGTGTAATGGCTTTAGAGATTTTTGAATTAGTAGTTAGGGACTCTACCCTCCGCAGAGTTTAGTTTCCTGAGCTTTGTGACATAGACGCTATATTTAATTACTGTACTCACCTGTTCTGAAATTGGACTGCTTCTCCTTAGCTTCCGCCAAAGGGTTTGTATAAATTTTCCAGGGCTGTCTGAGATATAAATTCCTCCCTGAGTTCATATCATGGGCCTCAGTCTATGAAATAGATAACATACAGACCCAATCTATTAATGTTTTAAGGAATATTAAGTACTTTATGAGGAAAACATTTTTAATACCTAAGGTTAGGAAAGCGGCACAAAGGAAAGTTTGTTCAAGGTCACCCGTTTCATACTTTTAAGACTAGTTTCTTTAGAAGCAGTGAGCAATAAAGAGTTTGTTAGTTCATTCATTGGCTCATGAATTAATTCTTGCTCCTTTATGAAATGCTTAACAATTGCTAAAAAATAAGTGTTTATTATTTTGTAGCTTTAACCAGAATTCTGAAATTCTTCTCCAGATAGATCCACAAAGCTAATTGTGTCTGTTTTGCTCATCTTTGCCCTTGAGTACCAACACAAAAAAGCAATGTGTACAATAGTATAAACAGTAAACATTTACCTTGCTTTAAATAATAAAATGATAACAGCTTTTAGGCAGTGCTCAGAAACGTATCTGTTAGATTTGTGTTTGAATAATTTAGTTATACAAGTAAAATCAGATTGACTATGAGCTGGTTCAACACCTCCATCCCTTTTGTAGATGTGATGTAAGTACGTTTGATCAAGAGCTATATATATGTACAGAAAAGTAACAGACAAGATTGTATGATTACAGAATGTTTCTTTTCATCCATGATGATTACCCATTCCCTACCAATACCACAGCTAAGGCTAGTGAAAAGGATTATCAGTTATCCTGTTGAAAAGGAAAAAGTAATAGAGGAAATGAAGAACCGCTTTACACAAAGAGGCTATTCAAAGTTGGTATTAGATTAAGCTATAGAGAAGAATCCTGACTCAAAACAATAACCTCTCACTTTAGAGTCATATAAAAGAGAAATTACAGTCTTGCTACTCTATTAAAATAGTTTCAGTAATTTAAAATAAAATTTCTTTAAAATAATAACTGAATCACTAATGTGCAAACCAACTTCACCGTAGGAGAGAGAAAAAACGATCCCCTAAATTTCCAATTTACTAAATTTGGCTTTTAACTCTGTGAATGTTAGAGCGGACTCCAGCTACTACCTAGCATATGTGCTAACCATTTTAGGAAACAAAATGGCCGTTTTGCCATGCTTGTGTTGCGGGGAGAGCATTTTAGGAGTGTTTGGTTGTTAATGTGTATGTGATGGGGTGAACATGCTGTTACTCTTTGCATTGTTTTAGAACAGTTATTAATATGGCACAGAGGACACGCATGCAAATTTACTTGATCGTATGCATGCAATAGGGGGTAGTGATGGGCAAAACTTTCTGTCTCAAACTGAAATCTGCAAAAAATAGCACTTTCCGCATGACGAAAAATTTCCTGTGAAAAGTGCAGATTTCTGCTTTTTTCCGCTTTTTTCAGCCATTGAAATCAATGGGAACATAGAAGTTACACACGACACATTACAAATAATATTTTATTTCCCAAAGGCATTGTATAAAAGGGGCATGAGGGTGCCTGTGTCAGTGGGGTGTGAGGAAAGAATCAGTTGAACAGGGAATGTTTTTTGGGGGTTTACTGGAATTGGGGGGCACTTAATAAAAAAGAAATCCTAAATAAAATAAAATAAAAACCATAAGACATGGTATAAAGGGGTCTGAGGATGGTGTCTGTGTTGGTGAATTAATTAATCATTTGAACAAGGAATTTGTTTTGGGTGGGCTTTCTTGACTGCTATTGGAGTGGACTGATACTTGACTTGATAGAGTATTTTGTAGAAGATGATTTGTTTGATTTGTTGTTAGAGGCCTTTGTAGGACTTAGACTTATTAGAGGCCCAAGCCCTGAAGAAACATTGATTTGTAGGACTTAAGCTTGTTTGGCACAAGCCCTAAGGAAACACCGATTTGTAGGACTTAGGCTTGTTAGAAACAAACCCCCCAAAAATGTTTTATTTTTCGTAGGACTAGTTTTTTTTTTCTTTTATTTATTTATTTATTTTTCAAAACACAAGCCCTAAGAAAAAAATAAAAATGCCCTACTGGCCCAATGCCAGCAGGTCATGTTGGCCAGTGGCTACTGTCAAATGTCCTCCAGTAACATGGAAGATGGATGATGAAGGTTCCACTTGCCACGACTGGCTCCAGTTATGTGCCTCAGGCAGTAGCAGAAGAATAAGTAGCTCCCAGTATATGTGGAGAAAAGAACAAGTTGACCATTAAATCTTCTCCACCTGCCCCTCCTCCAAAATCATCATGAGTGTGTTGTTATTAGAATATATATTTTTCCCTTGAGAACAGGAACTGTGGCTTCCATCATCAACTGCAATGTGCACAGTGTGTGTGTGGTAAATAACATCTGGGGGCACAACTGTATCCAAACACCATGACACCCGAAACCAAGTACAGCTGCTGTCACTGTAACCCTTGTCCAGACCCCACTAAGGAAGCATGACAACTTGCTGACAGTTTAATAGTAATGATGGACCCTGTCTGCCAGCATCTTAGCATATTCTGCGGGATGGAATCTCCTCAGATGCCGCTTGATGCACTGCTTGCGATTCTCCACCACCACACTGGCATGTGTGGTCAGTGCACCACACAGTGTGCAATGGGTAGAGATGAGCTGCCATATCCTAACATCAAAAGAGTGACTATCATTTGGAGGGGGAGTTAACGATGAACGAGGTGGATTGGCAGGAGATGTACTTGTTACTCTAGAGGAAGAAGGTGATGTTGATGGCGAGCTAGTTGTTTCGCTCATCATGGAACTTCCAGTGTCTGTCTGGGTTTCTTTATTCTTCCTCCTCTTTGATCTCCACCTTTCTGGACAGTCAAGGGGTACAGTAACAGCAGTGCTAGATTTCTGTAATGGTTGTTTGGCTTTAACATGTTTGACATAAACGTCATGGTGTCCGTGTTTCATGTGTGTTATCAGGGAGGTTGTGCCAAGGTGTGTTCCCTCCTTTCCCCTTCTCACTAACTTGTCACAAATTTTGCACTGTACCATTGTTGATGATGACTGCACTGTGCCTGCCGGAAGAGAATAATAGTCCCACACCCATGACTTCTGGGGGGAGGGATAGGGAACAGGTGGAGAAGAATGGCCTCTTTCTTCTTGTCCTCCACATTTCCCTTCACTTTTTGTGGCAGCAGATGATGTTGCTGCTGTTACTGCTACTTCCTTAGATTTAGCACTGCAACTAGGATCAGGAGTATTGCTACTGCTGGCAAGTGGAACCTGTCCTAGTCCCGCATTACTTGTTGACCCCATTCCCACTGTGTCCATGGTGGTCTGTGGCACACTAGCCTGCTCCTCAGCACCCTGCTGCCCTTTCATCTCAGCAGCAGCAGCAGAAGTTAGAGCAGTTGCAATTTCTGCTAATTTCAAAAGCTGACTACTAGTGGTGGTGGTGATGCCCATCCTCATCCCTGTCTCCCATTCCTTCTCAGTTTCTGCTAAAAAGGCCATCAATGTCTCTTCCACCCCAGCTTCTGCAACACCACCACCACCACTAGTCCCTACGTGCTGCTGCTCTATTCCAGACATCTCATGTGACAGAGGGTCCCCTGCTATCACACATGGCATAATTTTCTCCCCCCCCCCAAATACTACAAGAAACACTAGCAGCAGGCAAAGTATTGGTGGCAGCGGGTTCAGCACTGGCAACAGGTTTAGAACTGGCAGAAGGTTCAGCACTGGCAGCAGGTTCAACACTAGTGGCAGTACATCTGACAGCAGGTACAACACTAGTGGCTGCAGGTACAGCAATGGTGGCACTGGCAGCAGGGTTAGCACATCTTGAAGCAGGCACAAGCAGCTGACCTGTCCTGCTCTCACTAGTACTACCCTTTTCTCCCTCCCTTCCCATTCCCTTTTCTTCCTTCCTTCCCATTCCCTTTTCTCCCTCCCTTCCCATTAAATTCCCCAAGATCCCTTGGCGTGATTTAGGGGGACTGGACAGCATTGGTACAGTAGTGGTCCCTTCCTCCTCAGATTCAGTGGACACACAATGGTCCTTCCAGCTCCTCTATTGATTATTTTTTTACCCTGCTCATAGTGATAGGAGTCACTATGAGCCTCTCCTGCCTCACTTTTTGCAAAATATCACAAGAGAACAGCACAGCATGTCTATCTCGCTCTTTAGCTGCTTTTATTGTGTCTGCCTTCAGCGAAAACATCACGTTTTTATAGCGGAAGTGCAAAAACAACGTAAATCAATGGTCGCCATTGAAAAAATGATGACAAATTTTGGCCAGTTGGGCCAAATATTCGAAAATTTTAACTGCTAGTTTTAAAGAGGATAACAACATGGTTTTCGTGAAAATTTCCCATGGGAACATGGCAACAACTTTCGCCCACCCCTAGTTGTAGCTGTAAAAATAAAAATAAGTATCAATACATGTTTGCATAAAATAACCTGTACACTTATACATAGTTTACCACCATAAATGCCAGAGGGGTACGTGTTGCACACCTCTCTGGGGCTCAAAGGGTTAAACCATGTATTAGCTGTAGGTGAACATCGTATAACATGCCTCTAGTTATTAAAAATGTTTGCCCCGTTCCGCTTGAGCACCTCCGCTCGAAGCTGATTGGCTGGGAGGTGAGTAAGCACACGTTCCACCCAATTGCTGTGAGGAAATTAGAACAGAGACTGCCCAAATATAAAAGCAGTATCTGTTCATATTTCCTCAGTGTGGAACGGGCATTGGCCCATGAGGTCATGAAGAGGGGTCTATGCTGTACATCAGTTTCTCTGCCGCCCCCTCCACAGCCGCAAACAGATGCGGAGAAATAGGAAAATATACGTTTATTTTTAATAAAAATATGAATAATTATTTTAAACAAAGTGGCATAATTTTTAATAACTGGAGGCATGTTATATGATGTTCACTGGCACATTAATACATGGCTTAACCCTTTGAGCTCCAGAGAGTTGCACAACGCATATCCCTCTGACACTCGAGGGGTTAAACTATGCATAAATGTGCAGGTTATTTTATGTAAACATATATAAATACTTATATTTATTTTTACAGCTACAACACAAGATGAACGAAGATATAAGAGAGAAGACAAGAAAAGAGAATACAAAATGTAGATAGAAGGAGACGGACAGTGGATGACAGGTAAGTTTAAAACAGATAAGTTAATGATCAATTGCTTGAAAGTATGTCAGGCACCGATAGTTAACTTTCTTCCTTTAAAGTTCCCAATATTGCTGATATTTATCAGCGTTTTGGGAACTTAACACACAAAACGGACGTTTGGCCACAAGACCTTTTATGTGACCTAAGATCTGTTGGACTTTCAGCTGGTAGGGTCTTTGAATACTGACTTAGACATTTTATTATGTTGGTCAGTACTTGATTTAATCCTACTGCATGTTTTACTGCATTCCTTTAAATCAAGCCCATAGACTTTATATGGCTAAGAATAGCAGCATAGATGATGACTATAATTTAAACTGTTCCATTTATCACACCTCTTTTCTCTCTCCCTAAGTATGTGATGGTAATGTGGACCCCTTGCCCTGTGCATAGTGAGCTCATCTGCACCTTACTGATGTGGCCCATACAAGCCAGAGACCTTCGAATTGGCTGTTTTTGTTTCATGCAGAGGTGATTTGCCTGGCATATCTAGTCTTGATTGTCTTTGGGCAGCAACAAACATAAATGTTAAATAATATTTATCTTCTGTAATGGCACAAGAGAGTAAAAAAAAATTAGACTGACAGGTTAGGGGTGGTTACCATACCATAGAAAAGAGTTTCTCAAGAGCAGTCCTCAAGTTCCTCTAACACTGCAGGTTTTCTGGATTTCAATATGATTTATTCATCTGACCTCAGACAAAGAAATCCAGAAAAACTGCATTGATAGGGCCATTTAAGGGCCACTGCTGAGAACATTTGCCATTGAACAAGCAAATTTATTTCCAGTGATGCACTCATTATTCCTCTTTTCTCTCTCCATAATTAGGGATGGGCAAAAGTTTTTGTCTCAAATGAGAAACAGGAGACAAATGGCACTTTTCTCCAAGCAGGAAAATATTTTGCAAAAATTACTGTTCTCCCGCTTGGGGACACCCCAAATACCCCAAACTTCAATGTAACTGACTGGGAAGACACATATTCCAAGTTTCTTCCTGATCTGGCTGTTATTTCTTTCCTACCTGAGTCTAGGGGTGTGAGAAGGGAGCAAATGTGTTTTATCCCAAATACCCCAACATTTTGGGTGATCAAGTAGACACAGGCAGCTGTGATCTAAGTTCCTATTTAAGCTGGCTGTTATCTCTGCATCAGGGGAGTCTGTGAGTATGAGGAGGGAGTAAAGGAGAATTACCCCAAATACCTCAAAATTATGTGTGACTTACTGGGAAGATACAGGCACCCATGATGCAAGTTTCTTCCTGATCTTGCTGTTATCTCTGTCCTAGGGTAGTCCGGGGAAAGAAGCAGCTGAATAGTGAGTGGTGGGTTTTTTTTTTACAGTGATGGGGGGGTTAATTAAGATAAATAAATAAAATTAAACAAAAAAAATGAAAGATGACAGCCCTGATGTGATCTATGACCAAGGTAGACTAATACTAGATGAGTATTTTGTGAGATCCAAGGACAGACACTACATACAATCAGTTCTATTGTCTACTTTACAGTAAAACACACACAGTAGTTGAGTAATGTACAGCAAATACACAAGGGGTAGGGGGACGGTGAAAGGATTAGGAGCAGTGCTGGGATGTGTGCGTTAAATGGTATTTCAAAAACTGACTGCAGTCATGTTTGTTGCAGCATGTGCAATAAATAATGGTGATCACTCTGTTCCCAATGAAGATGTAGATTGTCAAAATCCCACCTAAAGTTCTACCACCACCAGCATCGGTACTATTAATAAACCAATTAAAAGAGCTGAAGATGACAATGAGTCACATTCCAATGTGCTGATGGCGTAATGCAAGCAAGTGTAGCAGCTCAGCCAGCTGCATCTGACAATGAGACACACAAGCATAAAAACAGCTGTCCTGAAACTAGCAGCGAATGTTGTGAAAATCCCTCCAAGGCGAAAAGTAAAAAGAAGTTGTTTGAGACCTCTAAAAGCCTAGAGGAATATGAAAGTTGTAGGGAAGAAGAGGTGGGCGATTCTGAAAATAACCTAATGACTGATGGTGATGATGATGTAGATCTAGAATATATCCCTTCAGCATCCTCCTCTTCTTCATATTCAGATGAAGTTGAGAGTGAGACAGATGATGACATAGCTAGGAAGTTAGCAGAAAAGCAAAGGCTCAATCTTCCACCACAGAAAAGGAGTACTGTACCTGTCTGTAAACTATCTGAGAAAACAGTTGGAAAGTCTGACCATGGACAAGCAAAGATGGCAAAAAAAAAGTACACAGTCACCCTGTCAGTCATCATCAGCATCATCCCCACTTCCAAGTCCAAGTCCCACTCAGCCACACACACTAATAGTGCTGAGTAACCAGCAACAGCATCTGAAGCCTTATCTGCACCTGTGTCACATAGTAGTAATAGTACAAATTCAGCAACATCTAGCCCCAGTATTATTATTAGTAGTAGCATCTCAGGAACCTCACAGTCTATGAAGTCCACATTATGTAGATACTTCACTCAGGATTCAAAAAAATAAGCATGTTACTATCTGTTGTCTGTGTAAGAAGCATGTAAACAGGAGGAAAGCAGGCTCTCACCTAGGCACTTCCTCAATGCTTTCTCACCTGAAGCACAACAACAGGTTTGACTGGGAGACACAACATCAACAGATCGACAACTAGAAGCAGCAGTTATCCTATTAGAGAGGCCTAGATTTTATGCCCCTGCTGCAGTGGAGTATGACTCTGAGTTTGTATTTGGGGATGACAAGAGTCACTGAGTGCTTACACATACCACTACCACCTCCACAAGTCATGTCATTAAAGCAATAAAGTTTGAGAGTTCTTCAACTATGGTACTGCCATCCCTCACATACTAAGTCAAAGCACAAAAATAATGCAAACATAAACCTATGTGATAGTAAACTTGCCAAAATGTTGGCGGTTAACATGCTGTCCTTCTCTTTTGTTGAAAACAGAGGCTTTAAAGAAATTATGTCATGTGTTGCACCCTGCTGGGATATCCCATGCCACAGTTATTTTTCAAGTATGGTTGTTCTAATGTTACATAAGCAGGAAGTTAGTGTTTTGGGTAAAGGACAAAGACATTCTGTCTGCTAATAATCTTTTCAAGCATATGTTGCTGTAGGACTTACAACTTTTACTTTCAGCTATTTATTTCTCTACTTTAGCCCTCAAAGGAGGTAATATTGTAGTAAGAATTGTTGCAGTCATAGAAAACATAGGCAAAACATTTATTGGAAGTTACAAAAACAGAAAACATTTTATGTGTTTTCTATGGGCAAAAACATTCACGAAAAAGTAATGCGGAAAATGTTTCTGACTTTTCACCCACCGCTATCTGTAATGTAACTGCTCCCTAAATAGCAGAAAATAATTACGTTTAATAGTATTCATTATTGTAGTTCATTTCTGGCTTATAAGTGAATCAATGTAAATTGCAATTATATGTGTATATAGATAAATATAGACTGTTTTTAATGTACATGTTCACTGATTGTTATGCTATAGCTTTGTTCATAAATGTATACACAACGGAGTAACTAGAAACCACCAGGCCCTGGTGCAGAAATTGCTATGGGCCCCCCGATCACATTGCCCCCAGTCTCCACATTGCCCCCAATCTCCACATTGCCTCCACATTGCCCCCCCATTGCTCCCAATCTCCACATTGCCTCCACATTGCCTCCAATGTCCACATTGCCCCATGCCCCCCATTGCCCCCAATCTCCCCATTGCCCCCCCCCAAGTGTCCATCTTCTACCTCCCTGGTGGTGCAGTGGTATGTCAGGAGAGGTCTGTGCCTCCTTCTGAACAGACCTGTATACAGATTGAGCTCCCCCGCGGTCCTATCTTCGGTAATGCAGAGCGCTTGGAGATGATGTCATCTCCCAGCGTCTGTATAATTAGAGTGCCGAAGAGGGAGATCAGCTGCTAGAGGTCTGTGCCGTTACTTGATGCGTTGACAGGGTGGGTGGGGAGTTGCAGGGGGAGGTTGGGCCCCTGGAGTGACGGGCCTGGTTGCGGGTGCGACCCCTGAGACCCCTGTAGTTACACCACTGTGTATACGTAACCGATTCATGGTACCTTTTTATCCAACATTAGTGTTCAAATTGAAGACAATTGAGCTTGGTAGTAGGACAAATCAATCAGAGAAATCAAATTCTGAAAGGGGAGATCTGGTTCACTGATATAAGCGGTTGATATGTTTACACCTTTGCTTAGGAACAATGGGATTTATCATATGATTTGTTAAACATATATACACTATAGGTGCAATTCTGGAAAATGAAAGAGGAAAAATTCTGCAGCAAACCAACTACACCACTGGGGATGAATAAACATTACTAAAATTCCCATTACTTTAAATGGGGCCTTTAAGGCCTTGAATGTTAGAGAAGTCTCCATTGCATTGAAATGCAGCATTGGATTATTTGTTATTAAGGGGCTTTAGAAGCCACATTAACATCAACTGGAATTTTCATCTGTCCCCTGTGGTGCTGTTCATGTTCCCCAGAATTGCCCCTTTCTTCTTGGTACATCCTGTGATATGAAGTGACATGTTATGATTTGGGTGGGTTATAGAGCCTATGTTGACCTTAACCATTTGATTACCAGAGAGTTATCCAACACACTGCAATGCAATGATCTGGATATCTCTTTAGCACTCAAAGGGTTAAATTCACAAAATCTATATGAAGGCAGCCATGGGAGTCCTAAGAAATGTTTCTAGGAGGGACAAAGCCATAACAGGTCCTCCAGGTCAGCCTGCCTAGCCCCTATATTTATTCAGGAGAGGTAGAACTTGTAGGGGACAAGTGGCCCCTCTTTCCCTTCCCCTGCGGGGACCGGTACATGCAGCCATTTTAGACCATATTCACAAAAAAAAGAGGAACAATTCTACAGTAAACTAATGGCACCAAAAAAATTCTAATGTTCATTTAACCCCTTAAGGACAGGCCTCACACACACGTGGCCATTACTTAAAGGGATAGTAATACCTAAAATGTAAAAAAAAATATGTTGTAGGGTTTATCCCCCTGAGTAAAACAAGGGTACTTCCACTGCTGAAAGATGTTTCATTCAAAAGTTATTAATTTTCAAAGTTGAATTTTTTAGGTGCAATATCACAGTGGCCTGAAATTGTACAGTGGCGCTGTTGCTACACCATCCTATGGACAGCTCTGGTCCCGGGACCATAAATCTCCATAGGATTGTGTAGCAACAGCGCCACTGTACAATTTCAGGCCACTGTGATATTGCACCTAAAAAATTCAACTTTGAAAATTAATAACTTTTGAATGAAACATCTTTCAGCAGTGGAAGTACTCTTGCTTTACTCAGGGGGATAAACCCTACAACATATTTTTTTTTACATTTTAGGTATTACTATCCCTTTAAGGACCACTGAGCTTTTTTTTTTCTTGCATTTGATTCCAGACTCCCCGAATGACATGCAGCCATGCGGGGAGCTGGGAATTCCATGACGGTCCTAGCACATCATGGGTCCTTAACTCAAATCCACCCATGATGTGCCAGGACCGTCAAGGGTCCTTAAGGGGTTAAATGGCTTTTTGCTATAGAATGCTATAGAGGATTACAGTGCATTGTCTCTGAATGTGTCTCTAACGTGTAAAAAATCTATTGTGATTTTCATCACCTATAATGCAGTTGGTTTGCCCTAGTATTGCAACTTTTTTATTTCATTTTTTTTCCATAAACATTATACTTCAGTTGTTTTTTTTTATTCTTGGAAAAGATCCATGCCAGATGGACAGTTTATTCATACAAAGAATATGTAGGGTTTTTTCTTAATGTGCTATGTTATTGTGCTTTGCTTTAACCCTTTGAGTGCCAGAGGGGTATACAATGCATTGTGAAGCAATGCGTTGTGTACCCCTCTGGTACTCAAAGGTTTAATCATTTTCATAACTGTTTGTGGCAAGAAATGTCAGGGTCATCTCCCATTACCATTCCCACTTTTGCCTAATTTCTCTCCAGTGTACATTGTACAGACCCATTTTTTCAGTCATCTTTATTTTGTCCATTTCCCACTCTGTCATTAAAGCCACAGTGCTTTTGTATTTCTGAACTCTGTCCTTCATCACCTTCTCCTACTCTGATGATGACTGCTCATGACCTTGCCATCTACTTCATGTACAACACTGACAAAATCAAACAAGACATTTCATCTTGTCACATGCTTCATCTGATCCTCCTAGTCCCCTACCTACCCTCAAGCCTACCCTCTACTCCATTGCTACAGTAAAAGTGAACTGTTTGCTGCTGGGTTTTTGTCATCCTCCCATTTCACTGAGGCTGATTTACTAAGTTGAAGTGGAACAACTTTGTGGCAAACCAACTACATCATAGGAGACAAATACAGATTTCCTATTGACTTAAATTTGGATTTTCAAAATAATAAAATGGAGACCTGGGTGCAGATTTTAGCAAGTTAAAGTGGGTCCCTTAACATATCTTAGTGCCTACTGCATGGAATTGAATGGCATATTTCTTTTTTCTTTTCTTTTTCAAGGGGGCGAAAAAGCCCGCACATTTATATCCTGAGGTGTTTTTATCTGAATTTTGTCATAGTACAGGTAATTGAACAGCTCACCATGCTGAAAAATACTGTTGGCTGTTTATTTTTGGCATCGGGTGGGAGTGGGGGGTTGAATCAATCTCTTAGTGGAGAGACAAAGGTTGCCTACATGTGTTTAGATGTTCTGCTCATCACAGAAGGCGAAGAATCTCTAAAAACACAAACTGAGTTGTGGGAAAATATAACACTACAGGTGCTTCTTCTTAGATATGTGTCTGGTAGTATTCTTTATTTTGATTCCACATTTATCTTACTAATACTTTACTTATGTACTTGAATTTTCTTTTTCACATCATTATAACACAAGTTCTCTTTTGTGATTTCAGTCTATGCTTTAAGGACGTGTTTATTCTTTCCATTTAGACCATACTATCCTGTAATCTGGTAAATAATATTTCCCACGCAGTGAGGTTATTAATTATTATATTTCACTTTGCATGCAAACTGAGGCTTACTGGCAACTAACAACATACGCATTCTTTCTAGATATGTTAAGGTTTTGATTGACTTAGAGTATATTGTAAACTAAAACTAATTGTTTGTAAATGTCTTAGAAAGATACTGTATGCGTTGAGCATGCCAGATGAGAGGCACCATTGCTCATTCATTTTAGGATTGATCTGAAGCATCAGTATTCATTTAAAACTTGGAGAAGGCCACCATCTGGTGGCGGATAAGTGTAATACAAGGAAAATCACAGTACATCATATCAACCAAAGACTCATTAAAGTAGTCTAACAGTTGGAAAAGTGGCCATGTTTGGGAGTGAAAAGACTAATGTCGTTGAACATGTAAAGTCACATGAATTAATATTTTACTAATCAGGATACATATTTGAGACTTAAATAATTCAAGGCATAGAATGGTATGCTGAATCAGAAAACAAACAGACATGTCACCTTAAGATAAGTTTAGTTGATTTAAAAGAAAGTTAAAAACTGCATATCTTTAACTAGAAATTTATTTGTAAGATCAATAGTTTTTGAGATGTTACCCTGTATGTGTTGATGGCACAGTCTAACAATTTATGCTAATTCTGTGCTGGGCCAATATTATTACACACATTCCTGAGAATGCCCAGGAATTGACCCTGAGACTCAGAGTTTTGACCCAAATCTCAGGGTATCAAGGCGGAGGGTCAAATTCTCAGTGTAAGAGAGTGCAGTGTTGACTAATAGACAATCTACACCAATTAACTATGCATTTATTCTAGTGTTATTTATAAAAGAAAGAGAGAAGTAGAAGTATTTTTTATGTTCAGTGTATTACAGCAGTGACACCTCTAAATCAGTGGTTCTCAACTCCTGTCCTCAGGACCCAATAGCAGGCCAGGACTTAGGGATTTCTCTGCTAGAGAACAGATGTAGTGATCAGAGGCTCATTCACATTGATTAACTCACCTGTGCTCTAACAAGGAAATCATCAAATCCTGGCCTGTTAGTGGGTCCTGAGGACAGGCGTTGAGAACCACTGCTCTAAATTGTTACATGTTAAGGGTTCCTTGTGGACTGACTAGAACACCTCTGGTTACAGCAAACAGGACCAGTCTGCCTGGAATCTGGGGAATTTAAGGGTTAATACGTCAAGAATCTCAGGATCAGCTCATATTGAAAGGTCCCAGTTAACACTACACACTGTGCTATGTATGAATATAGGCAGCACCAACAGTCTTGGGTCATGTCTTAAGGACCACACAGTCAGGGGGTGGGCAGTCCTAGAGGACCACTGCACTTTGCTAAAATTTTGACCAGTGCATTCTGGGGTGGCTTTGCAGTGTGCAGATGCGCTGCCATCCCAGAATTCCATGCAGTGCCAGGTCACCGGTCCTTAACGCACATCCAGCAATGATTGTCCTGGCATGTCATTGGTCATTAAGGGGTTAAACATACCTAGTTAGCATACTGTGTAGTAAAGTGCAACACCGTGCCACAAAATATAGCACATTTCTCAAAAAGTATTTGCTTTTGATAAATGGTTAAAACAATATATAGGCAGATTTGGATTCTCTGTAAAGAAAACCAAATGTGCCTCAGTATGACCAAACTACATAAAGCTGACACAGCGTTAAGTTATAATGCTTACCCATCTGTGCTATCAGTCCTGCATTGTCCTTGCACAGAACTGGCCAACAGAGTGGGAACACTAATGATGACTAAAAATAGAACAGTATCATTTCACATTAAATATTTACCAATTTTGCACAGAATCAGTGCATGGACAACCAATTCTAACTGCATCATATGGAAAAATAAAAATGCTATTGAGTTAACCCTTTGAGTGCCAGAGGGGAAGTTATGCATTGCAAAGTAATGCATTCCGTATCCCTCTGGCACCCAAAGGGTTAAAGGAACAGTAAGCATTTTCCCTTAATATAACATATATGTCATTATATGGCTTTCTCTGCTGAATAAAACAAAGAGCTGTCAGTTGTTTTATTCAAATGTTATAACTGTTCAAATTGTCACATAGTAGTGACAGTGTCAGGAATTACACATCTTATCACATTCTAAAGAGACGTTTTTGTCATTGACACACCTCTCTCATAATATGCAACACAATAACTATGAGAAATTTGAGCTCTAGTGGGCAGTGTTAATATAAAAAAAACAAGAATTCAAACTGCAATAACTCTGGATATGTGCATCTCTCTTTAAGGATTTAATAAGTTTCAGGGGGAACTGTATTTCAGCTACAACAAGAGGCCATACAACTGGAGGGTGGAAAAGTGTAATTAAATCTAAAAAACTACTTTACAAAAAGGGTAATTTTTATGTGGAATAGCCTCCTATCAGAAGTGGTGGAGGATAAATGATGAATTTAAAGCAGAACTGTCATGCTGTTACATCTCCAGTACCATGCGTTGTTCACTCAAACATATTGAAAAAACATAGCAATCGTATGCAACAATTTCCATTAAGATAAAAAACTGCCTGTTTGCTGTTTGATGGTGTGAGGGACATTTCCAATGAGTGGCAGCTCTCTTCTTCTGCCAATCTTGCTCCCAAGCCTGCCCCTTCACTTAGAGGCAGGAGAATGTGCATTAACATCAAGGAACATAGGGAGAGCTGGGAGGAGTGGTGGGTAGGGAAATTAGGACACAGGGGGCAGTTCCATAGAGCAGTGCAGTACAGCCTGTACCGCACTGAGCATCACCAGGTCAGTTTTCATTTTTACAGTTATCACACTGTATTAGAGTTCACTTTAGTAGATAGACCTACTCTGGTAAAGTTTATTGGGGGTAAATATGCCACTTAACTCATGGGCCAGATATGTGTCTTTTCTATGAATAAAATAACTAGATAATGAAATGGGCAGACTAGATGGGCCAGTGGGTTTTTGTCTGCCTTCAAATTCTCTGTTTGTCTGTTTCTATGTTTTAACCCTTTGAATGTGAAGCAATGTGCTGGAGTTCTTTCTAGGATTCAAGGGTTTAAGAATTTCATACATTAATGGGATTTTTGGTGTAGTTGGGTTGCTTTCAGATATAGCCACTTTTTCAATGTACATCAGCCTCCTGGAGTACTGTAAACAATCATGACCTGATTACAGATATGACAGAATGTCAAATACACACAACTGAATACAAACAAATAAACAAAAAGAACACTAGAGGATAGAGGCCTGGGCAAGGTCTAAATAAAGGCAGGCGTGGGCAAAGCAAGGGTGGGGTGAGGAAGCAGGCACGGAATCATGTGAATTGTAGTCCGGCAGCAGCTGTAGGACTTCACATTCCCCAGCCATGATCTAAAAGCTTCCTCTTTGTGTTTATTTCTTACAGACTAAGGGAATATTCTTTTGGATTCCTTTTGAAGGCTGTGTGTCCCTGTTAAGTCACTCCACTACACTTATTTTTAGGCCGAAATTTACTGCTCAATTAAACAGGAAGAGGAAAGGATTACAGTAACAAATCTAAACAGTACCATAGTGTAGAACAGTGGTTCTAACTGGTGGTAGATCTAGTGAATGATGATGCAAAATTATGAGCTAGAGAATGATCTAGCATTCAAGGGGTTTAAAGCCTCATTTAAATTTATGGAAATTCATATCTGTCCCCTATAGAGCAGTTGGTTTGCTCTATATTTACTACAGTTTTTTTTTTTTTTTAAACATAGAGCCCCAGTTAATGAAAGAACATCCTCTGGCAATGCTGTCTACCACAGTAGAAGTTCTTATTGCCAATGACAAAATATATGAACAAACATCCTCCTTTACACTGTCATCCATTTGATTGCTTACTCAGTACCCTCTGCCTTGCCCTGTCCATGGTTCTTAACATATTTCAACACTCTACACCAGTGCCAACTTTCCCACTAGGCAGAGTAGGCAAATGTCTATCTATCTATCTATCTATCTATCTATCTATCTATCTATCTATCTATCTATCTATCTTACCTATCTTATCTGTGTGTATAATGTGGATATCATATTAGTGTCACCCCTGAGGTTTAATATTTTATATTTCTTTTATATTTATATCTTTCATTTGGTCTTTTACTCTCTAATGTGCCTGAAGAAGGGAGCACTTCCCCTGGAAACATTGATGCTGATGTACTAAGGAAAAGTGGTGCCGTTCTGGAGCAAATCAACTGCACCATAGGAGACACATAAAAATTGTCCAGATTCCAATTGATTTAAATGATGATTATAAACACTTTAATAAACTGGAGGCATATATATATTTCATGGGCTTAAAAGTCCTATTTAAATAAATCTGGGATTTTTATTTGCCCCTTATGGTATAGTTAATTTGCCTACTTATAACTTGTAAGAAATAAAAACAAATGCGAGACTATGTACTAAGAAATATAGAACAATTTTAGAGTAAACCATCAACTGCACCTTAGGGGACAAACACAAACAGACATTGATTTAAATAGGTATTTAACACTTTAACTGCTAGGGAGGCAACCGACAATTTGCAAAGCGAATCATTGGCCAACTCTTTAGAAAGGATTACTGAAAAAAAAATTTCCACAGAAATTTTCACAGAAAACAGGTAACTTTTGCTTTTCCAGCAAAAAAGTCCAGCATATTAATGTAGGCTACAATATTTGTCTTTTTGCTAGCCCCTTTACATTTTCTGCAGTAATTTTGCTAGTTCCCCCTGTGGGGCTGGCGGTTAGACTTAATTGTGCATTTCTGAGGCCACCAGTGCAACAGAACAGGTCTAGGAGTGGATGTAAAGTGTAGATCTATCGCTACTATGTCTGGCACAATGCTGGGGTGGGGGGGTCAATTTATTTGATTATATGAAGGACAGTGCATGGTTCTATGATTACTATTGGTCAAAAATAGGGTGGCAATGTGTGGTTCTATGGTTACTGTGTGGCAAGGCTTGGGGGACATTGTGTGGTTCCATGGTTGCTGTTGGCCAAGACTGGGGGGAGTCCAATGAGTTATTCAATGATTAATATGTGGCAAGACTGGGGGGAACAGTGTGTGGTTCCATGGACACTGTAGGAGAAGGCTGTGGTGGAACTGCATGGTTTTGTGGTGATGGTGGTGTTGTTAGGGGGAAAGTGTATGGTTAGAGGGTTACTGTGGGGCAAGTGTTTAATGAAAGTGTGTGATTTCATGGTTAATGTTGGACAAGGTTGGGGGATAGTGTGTGGTTCCATAGTTACTGTGGAGCAAGACTTGAGCACAGTGTGTGGTTCTTTTGTTACTGTGAATCGAGACTGGGAAGCAGATGTGAAGTTCTATGGTTAATGTAGGGCAAGTCTGAGAGGACAGTGTGTGGTTCTATATTTAAATTAGATAGCAGTACAAAAAGTAGAAAAATTGCACTTTTTAAAAGAAATTCCTGCCAAATGCAAAAAGTTATGTTTTTCACTTTTTTTTCTTTTGGGGCAAAATATGTCACCAATTCCTACTCTTTAGTTTGGGCATTAAGTGTTTAAATTCCACTCTAGTTTTTATTTATTTTTTAAAGTACCTCAGAGTGTAGTATTATGTTGAAAGAACTTAACTGTGGCTTGTATGAAAGTATTTTGCCATTGAATTTCAATATTTTTTTTCCAAATTATTCATAATTTTTTGTGGGATTGGGTACATGCCTTTAAAACTCTGTGATAAAGCTCATTTCTTTCCACATATCTTTGGTTATTGGCTTAGAGTTTTTTTAGATATATTATATTTATGCATTATTGAATTTCCTGGGTTTTCATTATCTTTATCCATTTCTTCTGTAATTTACTGGAGGATAGTTTGTATTTTATGAAATCTCATTTGTAGTCTATTGAAGAAAAAGCCAATAAAACACATAGAGTGATTATTATTTCAATGTGAGCTTTCTGCTGACCATTTGCACCAATTACATTATTGTCATACATTTTCTTGGGTTTTTTTAAGCGTAAATGCTAATATCTAAGTTTATACTGATCTGATTTACTAGATTTAAATATAAACATGTAATACTCTTGATGACCCCTCTTCCTAACAATTATGGTGAGAATTCATAGGCTGACCTGACTACAGTTTCTCATAGACTTGAATAGTAAAATGTACTTTTTAAATCTGTTTGGTATTCAGAAACAGGCATGTTTTGTAAAACATTCAGGGTTTCACGGACCTGCCAATCAAAATAAAAAATGTCAGATAACATAAGACTTTAATTCAAACCGAACTATAGAAGTTCTGTTGGCCTTCTATAATATGATTCTGCCTGTCTATAAAACTAGGCCATTCCCTTTCACTTTTGCCAAAAGGCCTTCTGGCAGGACACATAAAAACACAACATGGCAAAGTGAATTTACATGAAACAGACAAATCAGTCAATGGGGGGGGACTGTTATAAGTTACCAGGTTTGTGCCTCCCGGTGAAGAATTTGGACCTTACATTCAAAAGCAAAACCTATGAAATTCTGGAGAACACCAACTATACTGTAGGGGCTGCAGAATCATTCCACTTTTACTCTGTGCATATGGTCCTAATACTTCCAGGTTTCTTAATACAGGTTAAGCATGGCATCAACTCGACATCTACAAGGGTCAGGTTTCTGACTCCAAATTTCTGTTATGTTAACCCTCTGGCACTCAAAATGTCAAGAAAATATTGAGGCCAAAGGAAAAATAGTGAATTGTGATCGAAACCTAGCAATGCAGTTAGGATCCTTTCATCATGAATCTATAAATCCGAAAACAGGGTCCACTGGCTTTAGTCCTCAATGCCAGTGGCAGCACCTCAAGGAATGCACTAGAATGTGGGATCACTGAAGAGCAACACCATTTCCTCTGAGCCTTGTTTACTACATGGTATTAAACCAGGTGTAGAGGAAAGGCATAACCCAAATCACCCATAGACTGCCCCATTTCACTACCCTTTGTATGTACCCTGCCTCCCTTAAGCCTAGTATGATGCAGACTAACAGCTGTAATAATTTTTGGGGCACACTGGTAATACCTCCTGAAAAAGAAGTTCCCCGGTGGATTTTGAGTATGCCCATGAATTATAATGCACATGAATGGGACAGGAGTGTGCAAAGCAGCCTGAATTAGTATTCTTTATAGAGAGAGTGAAATGGCTGTTCGCACAAACCCAGGAACTTATACAAACATGGAGGCGCTGCAGCAACACCCACCGAACTAGGAGATAGATTGATAATTATAAACACATGCATATGGTGTCTAAGAATAAGGTAATCAACACCTAAATGCAATTCAATCACTCGGTGTGCTAACTCATTAAGAGAACATTCACAATATTGCAATAAAGTAGATAGAAAAAGAAGCACAAGTTGGCACTCACCAGGCATAAAATGTTCCTTTATTGAGCTTGTTTGCTATAGCAGTATGGCATTAACTGGGGTATTTGGCTTTCCCACAAACAAAAAAGTCAACAGCTGTTTTGTGCCTTACCTGCACTTTGTCAAGGCATCCATTACTAACTTGTGCTTCTTTTTCTATCTACTTTATTGCAGACTGAATTAGGTCTCCCACAGGAGAAAACCTGCCAAAGTGAAACCATCACATAAAGGTCCTCCTCTGTAGGGGCATTGCCACCTAGACAGGAAAATTTGATTTTCTTCATCAGTGGCCTCACAAACAATAAACATATATTTTTAGTTTTTTACATTTTCTCTATTATCCAGATTTATCTGGTTTACTGAATTCAGCTGTGTTCTTCTTTCTGTTCCCTTCTTCATTTTAAAGGGATAGTAATACTTAAAATGTAAAAAAAAAATATGTTGTAGGGTTTATCCCCCTGAGTAAAACAAGAGTACTCCCACTGCTGAAAGGTGTTTCATTCAAAAGTTATGAATTTTCAAAGTTGAATTTTTTAGGTGCAATATCACAGTGGCCTGAAATTGTACAGTGGCGCTGTTGCTACACCATCCTATGGAGATTTATGGTCAATTGACCAGAGCTGTCCATAGGATGGTGTAGCAACAGCACCACTGTACAATTTCAGGCCACTGTGATATTGCACCTAAAAAATTCAACTTTGAAAATTCATAACTTTTGAATGAAACACCTTTCAGCAGTGGGAGTACTCTTGTTTTACTCAGGGGGATAAACCCTACAACATATTTTTTTTTACATTTTAAGTATTACTATCCCTTTAACTGCTCCTTCATGATCCAAGTCGAGTCCCACTGACCACTGCACTGAAGGGCATCTGAACTGAGATGGCTGGGTGGGATTTGAGCAGTTGTCATTACTTGTGTACAAGAAAGTGAATGTAAAGATTTTCCCTAATGACATTAGCAGAGAAGACTGTTAAATCACTTTTTTCTAAATAGATTATGTTATAAAGAAATGTGAGAATGAAATTAAACTACAGATTGGTTTCATTTTCTTTCTATAACATGCTACCATTATTTTATTAAATATGTTTTAGGAAGCACTTCTCCTTCCAGTAACATACAGTTTAATAAAATAGTTTACATTTTCTAGTGGAAGTACTCAAAACTTTTAATAAAAGTCCTTGGAGTAGAAAGTCATGAATAGTTTATCTTTTAAGATAATATAATTACATGCTATGTTATTTTCTGAGGGTAATTCATCAAAGTGTCTACATCTCATTGCTGGATGAATCATTCCCTTAGAATAATAAGCAACATTACGCATTTTTCTCATGTCACAAAATTAATGTTATGCTAGTTTTTTTCTAGGGGCTGAATTGTGAATTTGTCCTTATGACTGTTTGAATCCACATTAAACAATATAAAAATCAAGGGTTATTTAAAAGCCTCTTAAAAAAGGGATAGTGCAACTTCGTTTGTAAAAGTATATATAGCAGGCTTTATCATACTAAGTAAAACAATGGTACTCCTGTTGCTGAGGAATGTTTATTTCAAAAGTTAATATAGCTCTAACTTGGATTTTTTGGGTGTAGGACCTCCATGGCATGAAAATTTACAGTGATGCTAAAGTAGTCTATAGACATTTATTCTTTCTGGAATGAGCAAGGCACACAATACATACACTAAAGTCCCAATTTACTGTACAACATACAAAGCTAAGTATGAAAGCCACATATCTCCTAAGTTCAATGATACCCAATATGTTTAGGTGAACAAGTGTATGTCCTTCCCTCAGGACCCAAAATGGTACGAGCACACTAACCATTGTCTGAAGAAATACTTACTCCATAACGTTTAAATACCCACTAAAATAATATATTTCCTGAAAGCTGATGTCCCACTTCATTAAGTGAGGTTTCACATTCTTTTTTAACCCTATCCTTATATGCAGTAATGTTTCTAAGAGAAAATAGGCATTGTTTTACAGTTCCACTCCTTCAAATATACTGAAATATTTGAAAAACTACTGAATTTCCTACTGTATTCATTAGCTACTCTTCTTCTGAGGTAAAGAGCACATAATTGGTTTGAGCTGATATACCATAGAGGGTGCCAGAAACACAAAACTACATCAACTACAATCTCTAATTTTTCTAAAATATTTTAAATGTAGCTTACCTGTATTAAAATGGTTGTAATAACTACATAAATCATGAAAAGGTAGACACGTTATACCATTTTGGAAATAAAATAACCCACCACATCAAATGAAGGGTCACTTACCTTTTTACTACTAACTTTGTGTGCACAAATGTTTCTAGAAGATGGAACTAAAGGAAAATATTGTTTTTTCTTACATTTCCACCCCTTAAAATTTACTGTATCTTTGAAAAGTGTGGAATTTCTTACGGTTTTCATTCTTACTGCTCTTGCTAGAAAAATGGTAGCTTATTGGTATGGGCTGACATACAGAAGCAAAAAGCTACCCCTATCTGTTTCCTTTTTAGAAATTGATTGCCTGCACTAAAATAGTCAGAACTTTTAAAGATATAAAGAAAAAAATATACAAAGTAGAAATTCACCTGCATCAAACAAAGAATTCTATGTGTTTCTACCCTTAGGCTGATGTGCCCAAATATTTGTATAATTTGGTGTTATAGGAAAAAATATTTATTTATTATTTATGTATTTATTTTTTACAAATTCCCTTCTGTATTTCTTATCTGCTGACAGTCAAAGAAAAATGCTATATTTGAAAAATAGACAACCATGTGCATCAATTGAAGGGTCACTTGTCTTCCTACCCCTAGGCTCATGTGAATAACTATTTCCAGATTGTGATTCTAGAAAAAAAGGACACATACTACTTTAAATTTCAATCACTTCAAAGATACTAAAGCCTTTCAACACCATGGGATTTCCTAGTATATTCAGTGTCTAGTAGCCCATTTGTATGTGATGACATATTGTAGTCGGTGCCATGAGCATGTCTACCAGTGGAAGAAAGATGGGAAAGATTTTTGTATGGTTCTATTTTTGCCAAAGGAACATGGCTGTGTATGTGGGGATCTGTGTTTACTAGCAGGCAGTGGAACCCTGCTGGTGGATAAAACAGTGTAAGTGGGGGCTGTGACTACCAGTGGTCAGTGGAAACAGTAATGTGTTGGTTACCCTGTGCGGCATACAGGATTTTTTTTTACACATTAAGACCTCTTTGTGAAGCATCAGGACCCCTCCTGATACCCGTCCCCAGGTATTTATCATTTATATGATCACCTTCCATCCCTCACTCAAGCTGGCATTCCCCAAAGTCACAGCTTGGGTAGGAGGACCAGTGGAAAAGCAACATCATCAACAATTTCAGCAATAACATGAGTGGAACTTCTTGCTAATCCCACTTGAGCCTGAAGCCTGAGGAAAACTGCTTTTAGAAATGTGTGTGTATGTGTGTGTATGTGTGTGTGTGGGTGGGGGGGGGGCAGGATGAAAGTATTTGCTTTCTTGGTCACCAATACTGCTCAACTGTGGAGACTGCATAGGCAATCAATATTGGTGGGGGGGCGGGCATCACGATGGTCCCCTAACAAGGTCTGATTTATTTTTTTATACATGGAGGGAGATTCAGACAATAATCTGTATGAGCTTGGCAAAACACTTTAACATACTATACAGTGTACTGTCCTGGTACTGAAAGTGTTAATAATTTGAATTAATGCAGTCCTGTAGGATATTGTTATTTATCTAGAATCCTAGCTCCTCCTATATGTGTACATATTTGCAGCTATTATCAGTTACAATAATCCACCATAGGCTGTTGCAGCACAAATGCTGTAAAATTTCAGGAAAAGGAGGTGTTGCCCCCCCCCAAATGCAAGTTATAACAATTAACATAATATATTAATAACTTTGAATACAAAATATCAGTTGTGGGAATACCCTTGTTTTAGTTAGCAGAATATACTCTGTAATAAACATCTTCATATATTATGCAATACTATCCATTTACATCAATGCAGATCCTTTGCACTACAATTGCTCCATCTTTCTTTGAACAGCAGCTCAGGCTGCAGAGTCCAGGAAATAGTCCAATGCCACCTAAAAAGGCCATAATCACCACAGCCCCCAGTCTCCCTATGTGCCCTCAATCACCAATCCCTACACTTATTCACTCTTTAACACCCCCCACACACACACACACACACTCTTACGCCAGGCAGCTTGCAGTGCATTGCACTGAAATGCTGTAAACTGTTTAGCATTGAAAGGTTTATTTGGAATAAAATGAAACATACACTAACCCCCACTAGTCTAACTGGACCACTAATAACCCCTCCATTGCAGGAATAGTGTGTAATACTTTGAAATAAATTCATTCCAGCCCCCCTAGAGATCATAAAATCAAAGCCCAAATTCTAGCTTAGAAACTTCAAAAGAAAAAAAGAGATTGATAAATGCCAAATGAAGGAGTTCAGGACCCCCCTCTGCCCTCTCTAAGGGAGAGGATGCATAAAACAAAGTTAAGATGGGTTCCAGAGCCCCCTATATTAATTTAAATAAAAACAAACCTATAAACGGTCCCTGGGTCCCCTTCCACCATCTCCTCCCATGGTGTGTGCATATGTGAAAACCATATACTCACCTTGATGTTAGAGCTGTAGTGGTGTCCACACCTCCCTAGTCCTTCACATCAATAACCTAAATAATACTAATAAAAAAAACAGTTGCTGGTGCAGCGAGGACACTGATTCAGCAACAGATTGGTTAACCACTTGTGGCAGGAATGTGGGCTTTACTTGGGCTTCCCCTAGCCTCTCTTTGGAGTTGCTTTGGAACATTTTTTCCCAATCCAAAGGATTGTAATGAGGGTCTTTTGGCTTAAAAAATACAATATGGCAATCCAGTTCTGTCCCTTAGTATGTATGTGATTACGGAACTGACTAGCTGTAAATATATGACAAATTGGAAGATATCATTTCAGCAAATATCAGTGAGAAAGGAATCTTGGCCACTGATAGTTTATCTTTGTCCTTGTGTTCTTCTGAGTCACTAATTCAGATGACCCCTTTTTCTCAGAAATCAGTTAGAAGAGAGGCAGTCTGGATTCCAATAGGCTCCAGTAGGATGAGGAAGGCAGATCAGCAGCATGTTCCTCAGGCTATGCCTTTGTACAGCTCCTTTGCTGCACTTGCTGAACAGAACAGTGGTGTTATGGTAGCACTCAGAATTAAACTTCAGTAAGTCCCCTATAACAGAGTAACATAGTTGATGAGGCAGAAAAAAAGACATGAGTTCATCAAGTCCAGCCCATGCCAAAACTCCCCTGTTGATCCACCCCAAAAACCAAAGCCATTACTAATTAATGACAGTCAGATAGTTTCCTGGATCAACAACCTATCTGTACTGTAGCCGTCTGTCATAGTTCTCAATATTCTTCTGTGCTAGATAGGTATGTATCGCTTTTTTGAAAGCATTCTACCCTGTGGTAGGTCATCAGTGGTTGTTTGTTTTACTAAAGAGAGAGGAAAAGTTAGGAGTACAAAGTTGACTAATGGAGATTACATTGTAAGAAGTAGTGACTTGAAACATAATGAAAGAAAAAGTGAAGTTAGGTGTCTTCCTGGGGCTATTGCTCAGAAAGATAGGCTTAATTTATGTATTGTTGAGGCAGCAGGGCATATATGCAAGTGACATATTGTTGTCCATCTTGGAAGTCATGAACTGGCTTCATATTATAGTACAGTGCAGAATGCATTTTGTCAGCTAGGAAATTATATTGATAAGGTGGCTTTGTCAGTGTCTTTTTTTTGGCAAAAAAAGTCTGAAAATTTTTAAAGACAAAAATGTCCTTGTTTCCTTTAAAATGTGTCACAGGAGACTTGCAAATAATCACTCAGACAGGTACATAAAATCAATTCCACTTCATTAAAGGGATAGTAATACTTTATTATTACTATCCCCCATATTGTACATATTTGTAAAATAATGTAATAGCCTCCAGGTTCATCTCTCAAACCTTTGTCACTAACGGTTATCTGTCAAACCATAAAGGTGTCATGCCCCTCTAGCACCTGCCTCCATTTCCCAGCCATCCGCTGCTTCTGGGGGCTTCCCGGATGCTCCGCAATCGCGGAGTAGGCCGAAGCCGCGGCCTCGAGTATCGGCGTCTATCCACGATCGCGATGGAGCTGTAGGCCTAAGCCATGGCCTAAAGTTGAGGGAGTCTCCAGGGAAGGTATCCACAAGGTGCCTAGATCAAACCATGGTGTTGTACACCTGTAAGGGGGAGGTGAAGCCTGCCTCTCTCATCAACTGTCCACCAATAGTGTGCCTCCAGGTAAACAGTGAGACATGTGCTGTGGTAGCACACCCCTCTGTTGACCAATCCAGTGAGAGGTGTGTTCAGCAGAGGGGAGGGGTGAAAACCTATGACACTATAAAAACCCCTCAGGCTGTGTCCACTTTGCTTCAGTGTTCCAGAACTTTGGTTCCTGTGTGCTCTTAGCTTCCAGTGCTCAGTGCTTCCTTCCTTGCTTTGCTTCAGACCCTCTGCTGGATTTCCCATTGCCTGATCTTCTGCTTGCCTTCTGGACTTCCCTGCTTGCTTGTTTTCCTGACCTTGGCTAGTTTTACTGATTCTGCTTGATTGCCACCTGCCCTGATCCTCTGGACTGTTCCTGACTACGCTTTGCTTAACCCTTGCACTCCCGTGCTGTCATTCCTACCTAGGTTTTCTACCTGTATCCCTCCGTGGATCACCTGGTAAGGGTGTCTGGCAAGAGACAGCATTCCCTGCTCCTACGCTCCAACCATAACAAGCCTGACAAAAGGTTTGAGAGATGAACCTGGGGGCTATTACATTATTTTACAAATATGTACAATATGGGGGATAGTAATAATAAAGTATTACTATCCCTTTTAAGAATAATCACAGCAAAGTAAATATAGACACTTCCCCAACCTTCCCGGGGTCAGGCGTGAGGACAGTGTGCAGTCCACTGATGCGCAAGCTAGGAGCGGAACCAGCAGCGAGAGCAGAACCACTGAGGTAGCGAAAGAGGTAAGCGTGCTCTTAAGAGGAGCAGACAAGGAGGGCCCACCAGGTAGAATGCAAGGACACAACTGAAATACCCTAGAACGCAAGGGTCACAGAACACCATGCACCCTAGAACGCTAGAGGCATAACAAACCCCAGTGGACTTAGGTGCTGCTGCACTACTGACAGGACGTACCCGACCAAGGACTGAGAATGCTACAAACGGGCCCCATAAGTGGCAGGCGGCAGTGGCATTGCTGGAAGCGGCGGCGGGCCCCCGTATGGTCAGTCAGCCCCTGTATCACCGTTTAGTGAACATACCTCTCTGGCACTCAACATGTTAACACTGCATATTATTTCCTGCTTCTGAGTAAGACATCTGCTAGCTCTCTTCCCTTGTGTAGTTTGGTCAGACAATCAGGGTATTAAACACGTTTACAATTTTTTTTCTTCTTGCAAGAGGACCATATGTTTCTGTACCTTGGCTTCTGCTGGGAATCTGAATTTATGCTTTTCTAGCAGATACATTGCCAGATGTTGTGTTTTATAAAAGAATAACAAAGATTCTGTTAAAGAAGCTACGTCATTACTTAATTAACCCGAGTACCAGACTGGTATGTGACACTTTGTGGAGCAATGCTTTGCACAAGTCGCTGGCAGTCAAATAGTTAATGAGCGGAGAAGTAGAGGAAGAAGTGAAAAAAATATTAATTTTATTTATATAGCACTTTTTGCCTAGAGCTCTGTACAAGATTCTTATAATGGATGAACTGTCAAGACCATGTCACATGCATTGGTGGTCAAACTGTACATCATTAATAATAATTATCGGTTTACGGCTACGGAAATCATCCTGCTGACATCAATGGATCTGTGCATGGTATTTTCCAAATTCAAACACCAGATGGCGCCATATCCCAGGGGAAAAAAACAACATGCATCTCAGTGCCAATAATATGAGATTGAATGGAACACACATCAAAATCCATTCACAAAAAAAGCATTTCAAATAGAGAAAATGTATGTGTTTTAGCTGACTGTGTCTATGCTAATTGTCTAGCATCTATTTCCTGTCAAAACCCTACTAATTTACCCTGTATTGCAGGGATTGTGTATTGAGACCTAATAATCTTTTTCTGAGTCTGTGTAGGAGTGCAGTTTAAAAAAAAACAAGCAGTTTCTGCCCTTTAACAGGCATATTTATAATAAAGTCCTAGAATGCATCGCTCACTGTGTGCGTAACCGCACATGCGCAGTGGGGACTCGCAGAATGGGCTGATCCATAGCAGAGAGCTACGGAAGGCTGACAGCCTGTCTGTGCTCCCGGCTCCGGGGCAGCCTTCCGGAGCTTCCCGCCTCCGGATCAGCCTGTGTATATGGGCTTTGTAACTAGTAACTAATATTTTTGTGTTTGAGTTTAAAACTCTACTGTTCATAACCAGATGTGCATATTTTAAACCTTTAAGTGCTATAGGAGTGAGAGCATTGCTTATAAATGCCTTTCACAACCCTATGCCATGCACGTATGACTGTCTTGGTTAACCATTTTAAAGACCTTAATATTGAACCAGGTTAAGTCTGTATTTTATTTGCAAAAATCCTTTTCATTCATAAATTGTCAACAGAAAGCAATGAACCGTGGGCGCAAAAAGAAAACAGCCAATTCTGGAACAATCCAAGTACATATATAAAAATTCTCCAAATTCCTATTTTTTTTAAACACTTTGAATGACAGAAGGGCACACATTGCCTTCCTCTACCCCTCTGGCACTCAAAGGGTTAAATGGGGATTTGTTTTCAACCCCTTGAATGCTTCAGATGTTTCCATCGACTTGAGAAGCAATGTATTGGAGACCTCTTTAGCAAACAAGGTGTTAAAAGCCCCAAGTAAATGAATGTACATTTCTATTTGTCTATAGTGCTATTGAATTTTTTATTGAATTTTTCCTTTATTTTCTTTCTTCTGTGCATACATATATTGCAGTTTTATAAATAAATGACAACAAATACTAATGTAGTTATTTGTTGATGTTGCAAGGTATACACGCACACAGAGACCTGCTTCTCTTTCTTAGTTTTCCTCTGCAGTATTAACCTTTTGAGGGCCAAAGGAATGTGCGGCATATTGACCTGCAATGTATTGCACACACCACTGGCACTCAACGGGTTAACCACAAACCCAGTATGCTTCCCATTGCAGACGTGTAACGCATCGCCTCAGAGCGAGGCATCTTCCTTATCAGCACTGAGCACACACATCTCCCTCCCCTAAGCATCCTCGCTGTAGACTGAAAGTCAATGCAGTGCAGTTCGGGAGCATACCAATTATCACAATTATATGTGGCAAACCGTAGTGTAATAAATTACCACGTAAATTGCTGTAAGTGTGGTGCGGACTCCTGGGAAAGCCATTTATCTTGTGATATCTACTGAACAGAACACATAAATGGTTCAATGAGACTGACGTACTTAGGAGACCTAGAGCTATTCTGGAGCAATTCCACTGATTAAAATGGGGATTTTAACCCCCTGAATGCTAGAGAGGTCTACCATTTAGGAGTTAAACACCGCATTTAGAGGCAAATATCTGATAGCCGCCCCATTGTCAGGCCTGCTAGTGAAGCTGAGGCTATATTGCTATGTTTCCATATTATATGTGCATGCTCTTGGGGAGGTGTTTGTATTTGCTTGCAATAAAGTATTAAAGTGACTCACAAGCTCTTTTTTAATTAAAGAAGTATCTTTTTTGAAGGCCATTCTGTTTAACAAAGAATCCAAACATATTCCACATAATTGTTCCAACAGAAGACGTCATAACCAGGATACACTACTGTTTGCCATAACACATGAATAACGCTTGTCAATTTTTGTAATTAAATATCAACAAGCAACCCCAAAATTATACCCCCGTTTCAACTCTCCACAACTAATCTAACAAGCCCCCCACTCCCATGCAAGCAGAACAGAACCCCCCTCCCCCTCCAAGGCAATGTGGCATCTGCACCCCAAATGCTCATCCCAGCCCAAGTATGTCAAGTGTTGTCCCATCCTATATAATAATTTGCTAAATTGTGTGCAACGCCGCGACATGCGCAGTAGACACTGCTGCACGTGCTGCAGTCATGCGCAGTAGAGACTGCCTGCGCCGCGGCTGATACAGAGCGGGACACTCCGAAGGAGCGTCCAGTTCTGTATCAGCCGCGGCGCGGGCAGTCTCTACTGCGCGTGACTGCCCCGCGACCGGGTTGCAGTGGCACTGTGGCCCGTGTAACGGGCTCTTCAGCTAGTCTTAGATAATTGACCTGTCATCTTTATTCAGGTTTGCATATTTGAAAACTTCCTTAAAGACAGCCTATGTTTCATGTTATCAAAAAGACCAGCAAATGTACAGTTAAGGAGATATTCATACTTTGTACTGTATGCTAATTGAGTTACCTGTGTTGTACCAGTGAAATTTCACATGCTAATGAAGGTTTTCAGTGATGTTTCATATTCTAATTAAGCGCAGTGATGAACCAAGATAATTTTACTTTTACTTTTCCTAGAAATAAAAGTGTGAATATTTCCTAAATTATACATCTGCTGGAACTTTGACTAGCATACAATTAATTGCATATCTTTTGGAGTTTATTAAGAGACCCCCTGTGTGTAAAAACAGGTTTATAATGTGAGATGTTACAGTGAGGGAAAAATTATTTGATCCCCCTGATGATTTTGTACGTTTGCCACTGACAAAGAAATGATCAGTCTATAATTTTAATGGTAGGTTTATTTGAACAGTGAGAGAGAATAACTACAAAAATATCCAGAAAAATGCATTTCAAAAAAGTTATAAATTGATTTGCATTTTACTGAGTGAAATAAGTATTTGACCCCCTATCAATCAGCAACATTGCTGACACCCAGATGTCTTTTATACAGGTAACAAACTGAGATTAGGAGCACTCTAGGGAGTGCTTCTAATCTCAGCTTGTTACCTGTATAAAAGACACCTGTCCACAGAAGCATTCAATCAGTCAGATTCCAAACTCTCCACCATAGCCAAGACCAAAGAGCTGTCCAAGGATGTCAGGGACAAGATTGTAGACCTACACAAGGATAGAATGGGCTACAAGACCATCGCCAAGCAGCTTGTTGAGAAGGTGACAACAGTTGATTCAATTGGGGCTCCATGCAATATCTCACCTCGTGGAGTTTCAATGATCATGAGAACGGTAAGAAATCAGCCCAGAACTACACGGGAGGATCTTGTCAAGTGGTCTCAAGGCTGAAATCCTGCAGCGCCCGCAAGGTCCCCCTGCTCAAGAAAGCACATGTACAGGCCCATCTGAAGTTTTCCAATGAACATCTGAATGATTCAGAAGAAAACTGGGTGAAAGTGTTGTGGTCAGATGATACCAAAATTGAGCTCTTTGGCATCAACTCAACTCGCTGTGTTTGGAGGAGGAGGAATGCTGCCTATGACTCCAAGAACAACATCGCCACTGTCAAACATGGAGGTGGAAACATTATGCTTTGGAGGTGTTTTTCTGCTAAGGGGACAGGACAACTTCACCGCATCAAAGAGATGATGGACGGGGCCATGTACCATCAAATCTTGGGTGAGAACCTCCTTCCCTCAGCCAGCGCATTGAAAATGGGTTGTGCATGGGTATTCCGGCATGACAATGACCCAAAACACACGGCCAAGTCAACAAAGGAGTGACTCAAGAAGAAGCACATTAAGGTCCTGGAGTAGCCTAGCCAGTCTCCAGACCTTAATCCCATAGAAAATCTGTGGAGGGAGCTGAAGGTTTGAGTTGCCAAACATCAGCCGCGAAACCTTACTGACTTGGTGAGGATCTGCAAAGAGGAGTGGGACAAAACCTCTCCTTAGATGTGTGCAAACCTGGTGGCCAACTACAAGAAATGTCTGACCTCTGTGATTGCCAACAAGGGTTTTGACACCAAATACTAAGTCATGTTTTGCAAAGGGGTCAAATACTTATTTCACTCAGTAAAATGCAAATCAATTTATAACTATTTTGAAATACGTTTTTCTGGATTTTTTTGTTGTTATTCTGTCTCTCATTGTTCAAATAAACCTACCATTAAAATTATAGACTGAACATTTCTTTGTCAGTGGCAAAATCAGCAGGGGATCAAATATTTTTTTCCCTCACTGTATAGATAACCAGGCTAAACTAGTATTTATGAGTAAGAGCTTTATCTGAATTCCATATCATTGCCAACACCTTCAGAGAAGGGCAAGGGCCTAATATGTAATGTCTAATTGCCTATTTTCACATCTTTACCTTTTTTGTTTCACAGTTTTATGTTCCTGATATTGAATCTCCTGGATCTATCTTTCCAGAGAGCTTTAAGTCAGGTATTGTTGAAGGAGGCAACATGATACAATATAACACCATCTCTACAGTGCTGAGTTTTCTGTAGAGGAAAGTTTATCTACATTGTTTTGCTATCTTTTTTTTATACTGACTCTTTTTGCATTGTTTTGCTATCTTTTTTTTACACTGTATCTTTTTGCATTGTTATCACTGGCCTCACTTTCACAGTCCCTGACAGAAACCTCTCTGGAATCAGATTAAGCCTTTAAGGACCAGAGAGGTGTGTAACCCATTTCGAAGGGTAAGGAGCTTCCTGTCAGGGACATAAATGTGTAAAGAAATCAAATATCAGATCAAGGTAATCATACAAAATAAAACAATATTCCATGTACATAGGAGTATTAACCTTTGAGTGCCAGAGTGGTATCCAATATATTGCAGTCGGGGAGATGTAGCATGCTAGGAATGTGAGAAATATTGAAGCATGATAAAGAAGTGATAAAAAGGAGATGACTTCTCCAGTGATATCACTTCTCCAGTTCCTATGTTATTCTATGTAGCCCATGCACTAAGATCTCTTCAGCATTGGAGACCTAGTGCATAGGGTCTATAGAATAACATAGGAACTGGAGAATTAAACTCTACTTTATCACCTCTTTATCAGGCTTTAGTGCCAAGGGGTATATCTACTGATAGGCATTGATCTATAAGAGAAGTGGCCAGAAGCCATACTTTAATGATATCAGGGCAGGTCCCACTAGATATGGTAATATATACCCTTTTTTTCTATAACCTTTCCAGCAAAGGTCTCAAGGTTTTCTGCCTATTTTCAAGATACCATTGTGAATTACCAATTATGCAATGTTTTGCCCCCTAGCTCTTTGTTCTGTACATAGATAAATGAATGAGCTGCATGGTCCCAAATTGCATTCCAATCATCAATATCTAGGGTCTGATTAATATCTATTTTCCATTAAAATGCATATATTAAAATCAGAGGTAAAGTTAAAGAGATTGATGTAGATTATAAAGATAGAATTACCTTATTCAGAGTTTGCCTTTTCCATATAGATCAGTTTGATTTAATTTCCTGACGGTACTTTGGGTTTGAACGCAATGTCTCTAATCTGTAGATAATGGAAAAAATCTGAAGAGGTAAGATTGCGTATCTCTTTGAGCTTATTAAAGATAATGAAGAAATCTTTATGATCATTATGAAAAAAAAGTCCTTCAACCTAGATATGTCATATTGCGCAAGCAGGTGAAAGGGTTTAGGTACAATGCCTGGTGGAAACCATTTGTTTCTCAAATATGGGGTCATTGGAAGGTTTGGAAATTAGCTTGGATTACATTTACTAGTTAATACCAAATTCTGAAAGAAGTTCTTTTGGTAGGGAAGGCGTTGAGGATTGGAGATCTATAGGGAGTGGGAGGGTACCCAATATAATAGGATAAGACATCAGGGCTATAAAGATCATTCTCAAGATCTACGTGTCTCCTGACATTGATATCTGAGTGCCAGGTGTACTTGGCTTAAATGTGCTGCATGGTAGTATTTGGTTAGGTCTTTTAAATCCTATGTAGGTATAATTGCATAATTCATTTGGCCAAAATATGTTTAAGCTTGTTTATCCCATTCTAAATGAGTATAATCTAATATGTATTGCAAACCTAAATCTATCTAATGCCCTCATGACTGATCCGACCTGCTTTCAAACAGGGATCACTTAAAGTGAGTGGGTGGGGACCTGAAGAACTGAAACATTTCCACCAGTCCATTTATATAGAAGTCTGCCCTATCCACTAATAGAAACTACATGGAACTGGTACATGCACACACACACACACACACACATATATATATATATATATATATATATATATATATATATATATATATATATATATAAAATATATATATATATATATATATATATGTGTGTGTGTGTGCATTGGGTTTTCATTTTCATTTACTCAAATTACTTGGCGTGATTACAAGTAAACATAAGCTAGGCAATCTAGTTAAAATAATATCATGCACTATGCCTTTAAAAACCTCTCTTGTAGTAATAACAATTGTGCATATTTAAATATTTTAGTACACTGCATTATACAATCATTGTCATTTATGTTAGTGAAATTTACTGAAATATGGTAAAAAAAAAAAAAAAAAAGAAGCTAGAATGAGGATAGAGCATTTTGTGGAAAAAAAGAAAATACATTCACAATGGTAAAACAGCATAATATAAATATATATACAAAAAAGAACACAAGTGAATTAACCTTTTGAGTGCCAGGGGGTATCAAACGTATTGCTTTGCCATGCGTTCGCTACCACTCTGACACGCAAAAGGTGAAATAAGAAATGCAGCAGGGAATGACAGCTTATAGTTTCAGTCATGTGAGTCATAATCACCTGAAAGTGTAACCCCAAGGGCTGGGTGAAGTCATGTCTCTTCCTGTGTGAATTTTCATTTATCAATATTTGATAACTCCAAAATATTTTCTGCAACAACTATACTGGTTTGGGAGGTAGCACCAGTGGGACATTTTAATAATCTTTAATGGATGAAACAAGCACAAAAAAACCTTTCGGTCCCATAATAGGACCTTTATCAAGACAAGGGATACAAAATGGAGGATGCATTATATACACCACTGAAGGGTGCTCCATGTGGCCCAAGGGTATATGGTGACGTCACTGATCGGCCGCTATATCGACTATGTGTTCCTCCTTTGGAAAGGCTGCCTTGAATCATTCACTTGATTAGCCGAGCAATTGAATCAACTAGATAGTCCGGTCAAATTTTCATGGCAAGCCCATCCTCAGGAGGTACAGTTCCTGGACCTCATGTTATTCTGTAATAATAATCATTTAGGTACCACCAAATTTCTTAAAATTACCGACAGGAATACTCTCCTTCATTATTAAAGTTATCACCCTAAACATACTAAGTATGGGGTACCTTACTCCCAGTTTCTGAGAATTATTCGCAACAACTCTGACAGAGAACAAGCCAAAATCCAAGCCAAGGAATTATTTGATCGCTTCCTGCAGAGAGGCTACACCCCATCTACTCTACAACAAGCATTTGATTGTGCCTTTGTACATTCACAAGCAGACTTACTTCTACCTAAACAACCTAAGTCACAGAGCAAGAGACTAGTCTTCACCTCCACGTACACTCCACATAGTACATCTATAAAACATGTCATAAAGAACCGTTGGGACATCCTATCCAGCGATCCTAAACTACCACATATTTTTAAACAATCTATCATGTACAGTGACAGACGAGGGCAGAACTTCCGTGATAAATTGGTCCTCATGGACCCTAAACATTTTTATACAAGTGTATACTCTTCATGGTTACCTACGGACAAAAAAGGTTGCTATAGATGTGTAGGATGTACTACCTGCCGCAATCTTATTGTGGGACAATTCCTTAAACACCCCCACTCAGGCAAACATATCACCATCCAATACTGGCTCACGTTATATATTTCATCATCTGTCCATGCAGCCTGCTGTATATTGGCAAGACAGTTACAACCTTTATGGAACGTATTGCCAATCATAGGACTTCTATTCGCCAAGCCATTTATACTCACACAAGCGATAAACCAGTTGGTAGACATTTTATTCAGGCTAATCATACTCTTACAGATTTCAAATATATGACTATTGATCATAAACTTAAACTCTCCAGGGGAGGAGACCGGAATAGGAAATTAATGCAACTAGAAGAAAAACGGATACACAAATTGAACACTTTGGCCCCCAGGGGCTTGAATGATAAAACTAACTACTCATGTTTCTATTGATTCACAAGTAAGGATAGTAAACCTCCCTAGTTAGTGAGTGTCAAATTTTTTGTCCTTTACTTGTCAGACCCCCTGGGTACTTCCAGCCACCTGCCTCTCTGACCAGGAGTGAGCTATGTTCCACGCCATTTGGATGCCACTACCATTGATACCCTTAACAATGAGACACTGGGTGACCAATCGCAGTTGTCTCTATACTCCTACTTCCTGATATCCCTTGACATTTCGACAGTTGGCATCCCTCCATGGTAGGGGCATAGATCCCAGTTAGACATGGGTGTTGCCATTCCAAACACCCTCCCATAATAGGACTGGATCCCGCTGTCTCCAAATAGGATATTTGTCTATAAATAGGATAACTGTTTGTCTTCCTATAACTTTGGCAATCCACTCCCCCCCTGCTGTATCATCTTTATTCAGTAAGGTTGGCATGTTTAACATACAGGACTCTCCTTTTTTTGCCATTCAAGACTCTTAAGGTAGAGCCGTTCATAACTGCATGGATGGGATTGGTGTACTTTTTACTACATATATTTGTTGGTCTTAGACTAACCCTATTCTGTGACTGAACTCTTCTAATTCCTCCACCCTATATGGTTTGCTTTTTATCTTGCCATCTAGGTCACATTGATCTAGATCTATAGTGATGATCCTTACTTATATGTTTGTTGCAATAATTTTCTTTGCACCCCTATGCGGGATTCACTTGGACAAATGGACCCGTGTATAACAGTGAACATGCGATTTGAATAGATGACTTGTCTTCCATCTCTTATCTGTTATGCTCGGGAATCACTAAACAATATGAACTTCAGATATAGCTTGCTTTGGATTTCCCATTTGGTTATCTGGATCGTAACTGAGCCCTCTATGCAGACTTATGCTGCAGAAGACTTGCGTTATGTTTTTTGTACGGTCTATGTAAACGATATTAACTTTATTGCACATCTAACTGCTCTGATTTACACTTTCACTGATATACTTTTACTTAGTTAGAATACTGGGTGACAGCGAATGTAATAGTATGCATCGACTCTCTCTATACTAAGTGTCCTTGCTACAATGTATGCTTGCAACATGAGTATCCTTTGCCTTTTGGGTTTGTTACTGTTATACTTATCACCATCTAGGCAGTTTCTTATAGGCTGTTGTACTTTAACTTTAAGTCCAACGGTTATATTGCCCAATTGTTCATTCGTTCATGTCTCTGCAAGTGGACATTGCGCTGTGCAATGTGCCACAGACTTTTTCTCCGCTGCTCCAGCGCTGTCCTTAGGGAGAGACACATATTTTTATACTGGGTAGCTTTAAGCCAGGTGTTATCTACACATTCTTATGCATTTTCTACACATCCTTATGTTTATACTACATTTAAACATTTGTTTTATTTATTTTATCATTTTTTTCGCTTCTATATACATTAGGTTTTTCTGATTTTGGTCACACTGGTGTGATGACGTTGCTCTCCATTGCCAATCTACCGGCAGCGGATCAGTGACGTCGCCATATACCCTTGGGCCACGTGGAGCACCCTTCAGTGGTGTATATAATGCAATATCCATTTTGTATCCCTTGTCTTGATAAAGGTCATATTATGGGACGGATACGTTGACCATTTTTGTACTTGTTTCACCCATTGAAGATTATTAAAAAGTCCAACTGGTGCTGCCTTCCATTATTTCTGTATATATATATATATATATATATATATATATATATATTATTTGCCCCACACTCGTATCACTATTAAAAAACCCCAAAAAAACTGTAAAACAACCTGTTTCCCCAGATCCCCAAGATCTATGCATCTAGAGAAGTGGTTCTTTTACTGTGCCCTCAGGCCAGGACTTAGGAATTTCCCTGCTAGAACACAAGTGTGTTGATCCGAACCTCATTCATATTGATTAACTCACCTGTGCTCTAGCAAGGGAATCCTCAAATCCTGGCCTGTTAGTAGCCACTGACGGCACGGGTTGAGAACCACTGATCTAGAGCTTAATAATTTGTAAAGTTACGAATTTGGTCAACATGTATTACGTAAGGGATGTATGAATTTAATCAGTTTGCTAACATTTATGCAAATGTTTTGATAACTAAATTGAGAAGGGATATGGGGGATATAATTTCTAGGGTCATCTTATTTGTCCCCTCATTTTGGATTTAGTGAAATGCTGACTGTATATTTTATTGAAGATGGCACTTTCCAAAGTTTCATTAATGATTTTCAAAATCTGAGGTTGGACATATTAAGAGATGGCTTTATAGTACACGTTTGAAAAGGTCAGGGCTAGGAGCTAATTAGGCTAAGTTGCCTAATTGCCTTGTCAAGTAACTCAGCTATGATGAGTGAGTCTATATATTCCATAATGTGCAAATGAATAATCCCCTGTGAAGATCTGGGCTATGTTGTTGGGAATTGTTATAAGGAAGTCTACTTTATTTTTGATTGAAATGATGTGCAGGTTTGTGATTTTTAAGCTAATGTATAAGCAGGGAGAATGAGCTGTGATGTTGTATTTGCGCATTCTCCAGTAAACAGCAGAATTCAACCTACCCATCTTCCTCAATGTCAAAGGCATTGGTGACGTGAGTATGGAAGGTATTCTCACATAGATATGTAGACGTTGACAGCAGATAAGGACCACTTGAGCTGCCTATTTAAACATTATCGCTTGGATTTAGTTACGTACCTTCCAGCTTCTCCTAATATGCAATTGTTCATTCCTTTGTAGAGTGTATTCTTGATAATGTTTGAGTGTTCCATAGATTCAGTATTGTTTCACTAATGAATTTGTTAATATATTAACACTACATTGTATGTCTGTCTTTCTTTTAAGAACAAGCCTACTTCAAATTCCATTTCCCTTGGTTTGACTTAGACTCTCAGGGATCTTGAAAGTATTCAGTAGTATTTCCCTTTGAAATCCAGTTATACATTTTTATGCACTTATTCTTATCACATTGGCCCATATGTATAAAAGCAAACTGGAGTTATTCTGGAGTAAACCAACTGCACTATAGGGGACAAATACAAATTCATAAATTCCCATATACTTGTATAGAACATTTAGCTTCTTGAATGCTTTGCAATGCATTGGAGACCTCTCTAGCATTCAAGGGGTAAAAAGCCCACTTTAATTTACCATGAATTTTTATTCCTGTCCTCTATGGTGCAGTTGGTTTACTTCAGAATAATTCCAGTTTGATTTTATAAATATGGACCATTGTGCTTACAGTACAGACAGCAATATGCTAAGACCCTTATTCTTCAAGCTGAAGAAGTGTAATTCTGGAGCAAGCCAATTGCATCATATGGATCAAGTAAATATTTCATGCGTTTGAGACCTCATTAACATTCAAGTGTCTACAGCCCTCTCTTATATTAAACCTTTTCCTCTCATGGATCCTTATCTATGGAATGATTTTACCCCCACCCTGTGCCACTGTACCTCTCTTATGGTCTTCAAGTCACAATTAAAGCTACACTTCGTTAACAAAAATAAAACATACTAGAAGGCACTGACATTGTACAATGATCGCTCTATATAAAGTATTTACTTATTTATGTCCCCTATCCTAACCAGAACTCTGGCACTTGATCTTTATGTACTCTGTATGTATCCCACTACCACTTTAGATTACAAGCTTTCAGGCAGGAACTTAAAGGGATAGAAATACTTAGTTTTATCTTTATTTTATTTTGTAGGCATTAAAAAAACATGAAGAACGATATAAGTCTTATCTCTCAAACCTTCATGGTTTGAGAGATATTCACAAGCAAAGTTTCCCCTCCTGCTCCTTTTACTTAGTGTAAGCCATCTCTTCTCAGATGTGGAATGCAGACCATAGATCAAACAGATAACAGAAGGGGGCAATCTTCTTCCTATGAGAACAATGAAAGCCCTGCCCCCCTTGACAAGTTTTTCAGGATTTTCCCTTATCTTAATTGAAGATTGTCCCTCTCTGCAGTCTACCTGGGCACCTCCCTTCTGATCTGGCTGAACAGTGTTACATCAGTAAAAGGGGTGGGAGGGGGATACTTTGTCATTGAATTACTCTTGAACTACAACTCTGACAGAATTGAAATAACACTCTCCAAAGTCCAAATACCATGATGATTAATTAGAGCTGCTTTTATTGTGAAACATCTCTTTAACTTCCAGTGTTCATTTTACAAAGCACTTGTAATCCTGTATTGTCTAAACCCTTAAATTGTAAAGCGCTACATACACTTGTGGTGGTAAATGAACATCATTCATTCATGAAGAAATATGGTAAACTCATCCATACTGCCTCTCCAATAGGTACAGACATATGGCTGTGATTTTGATAGCAGTGGCCAGGGGTATAAAGCATGAGAATTGCAAAAATTGCATGACCCAAGCAAGCCATCCATTGTGCGGGGGTTGGGGTAATAGTTACAAGAATATTTATTTTACAAAGTGGCTAATTTTGAGAGTCAGTTAAGCAATATAGTGTTTAGTCCTACGGTGCTCAACCAACTTAGTCTTAACTGTTGTGTAGGTGAACAGCCTGAAACACTCCAAGTTTTGTTGGTCTACAATGGCTGGCTCAAGATGATGTTAAGTCTAACCTCAGGTGGAGGGTCTCACCAACATATGCAGTTTGTTTCCTGAATAATACATTGCTTTCTAGAGTTCTTTTACATTTTCCATTGCCAAAAATACTGCAAGCGATAACAGAAAACACCATGAAGACTGCATTCTGCAGGGCTACACTGGAACACCAGATGCTCAGTGCTTCCCTGCAGTATGGATTATTGATAACTCTTTATCTTGTGGGCCCATTTAATATTCAGTGCAGGAGTTTCAAACCTGTGAATCACCAGCTGATGATGGACTCCGATTGTATGCTTCATGAGCTATAATTGTAGTTCTGCAGCAACTGGTGCAGCATACAATGATTGTCCCATTCTAAGGATATTACTTATAGGGAAAACATGTATTGGGTAGCTTATCTACAAATATGCACAGAAATTCATACACACAACACACATACACCTTGTAGACATATACATTCATAAACACATATATACATACATACACATTTATATACACATACACAAACACACACATACAGAAAGACACACCTACATATACATACACAGACAAACAGATACACACACACTGAACTGATCATTAGATCTTTGTTCTCTAGAGTGTAGATTCTAGAAGAGCAATTCCCAGTGTAGCATGTAACAGGCTAGTGGTGAATGTACTATGATTTTTCAACTCTATATCAAACACTGACATTGATTTGTTGACCCCACTTATGCCTGACATCAGTTTATTAAGTGCCCTACCTGTTGGTCAGTGTCCTGGTACACATTTCCACATATTCATTCTGTCTCTTTATAAACACATGGGAGTGATTCTCCTAATTTATGCACTCTTGTATGTGTATACATTAGTCAGCTGCCTACACTGTGATTGCATGCTCACTAATCACACACATTCTGAGATTTTCTGATATGTCTGTACTGAATCCCTTACTGTCCTTAATCAGGCTCTCAGCTGTCAGGCTCAGTGCTAAGAACTTGTTTGCTAATTTTCTGTGCTGATATTCTGGTTCCTGACTTGTCGTCATGACTTGCTGTGTGACTTCAATGGAAGTCTCCTGTCCCAGCTTCTGGCTTGTGACACATTTATGATTGAACTCTGTGATGTTAAAGAATGAGACAAAGATAAATCATGTCAGAACCTTTTCCACCTTTAATGTGACCTATAACGTGAACAATTCAGTTGCAAAATAAACTGAAATCATTGAGGGGTTAAAATAAAAAATAAAAAACTCACAATAACCTGGCTGTATAGGTGTGCACACCCTCTTATAACTGGGGATGTGGCTGTGCTCAGAATTAACCAATCATATTCAGTCTCATGTTAAATAGAAGTCATTACACACCTGCCATCATTTAAAGTGACTCAGATTAATCACAAATAAAGTTCAGCCATTGTAGTAGGATTTTCCTGACATTTGCTTAGTTGCGTCTCAGAGCAAAAGCCATGTTCCGCAGAGAGCTTCCAAAGCATCAGAGGGATCTCATTGTTAAAACATATCAATCAGGAGAAGGGTAGAAAAGAATTTCCAAAGCATTAGATATACCATGGAACACAGTGAAGACAGTCATCATCAAGTGGAGAAAATATGGCACAACAGAGACATTACCAAGAACTGTACGTCCCTCCAAAATTGATGAGAAGACAAGAAGAAAACTGGTCAGGGAGGCTTCCAAGAGGCTTACTACAACATTAAAGGAAATGCAGGAATTTCTGGCTGTGTGCTACATGTGACAACAATCTCCCGTATTCTTCATATGAATGGGCTATGTGGTAGGGTGGCAAGACAGAAGCCTTTTCTTATAAAGAAAACCATCCAAGCCCGGCTGAAGTTTGCAGTAACAAACATCAAGTCCCACAAAAGCACGTGGGAAAATGTGTTATGGTCTGATGAAACCAAGCTTAAACTTTTTGGCCATAATTCCAAAAGGTATGTTTGGTGCAAAAACAACACTGCACATAACCCAAAGAACACCATACCCACAGTGAAGCATGGTGGTGTCAGCATCATGCTTTGGGGATGTTTTTCCTCAGCTGGAACCAGGGCCTTAGTCAGGGCGGAGGGAATTAGGAACAGTTCCAAATACCAGGCAATTTTGGCACAAAACCTTCAGGCGTCAGTTAGAAAGCTGAAGATGAAGAGGAAGTTCATCTTTCAGCATGACAACTACCCAAAGCACACATCCAAATCCACAAAAGCAAGGCTTCACCAGAAGAAGATTAACGTTTTGGAATGGCCCAGCCAGAGCCCAGACCTGAATCCAGTTGAACATCTGTGGGGTGATCTGAAGAGGGTTGTGCACAGGAGATGTCCTCGCAATCTGACAGATTTGGAGCGCTTATGCGAAGAGTGGGCAAATATTTCCACTTCAAGATGCGCCATGCTAATAAACTCCTACCCAAAAAGACTGATTGCTGTAATAAAATCAAAAGGTGCTTCAACAAAGTATTAGTTTCAGGGTGTGCACACCTATGCAACCAGGTTATTGTGAGTTTTTTATTTTTCCCCCTCAATGATTTCAGTTTGTTTTGCAATTGCATTGTTCACGTTATAGGTCATATTACAGGTGGAAAAAGTTCTGACATGATTTATCTTTGTCTCATTCTTCAACATCACAAGAACCTGGTATTTTAACAGGAGTGTGTAGACTTCTTATATCCACTGTATGTTGCATTACATTTTGTGGTGGTTTCTAGACATATATTATTAGATTTAATTCTAAGTATATTCTTGGTTTAATCTATTAGTGACAATAATAAATGCAATTTATATGTTTTATCCAGAAGGTATGCAATATTGAAAACAGTAGATAAATAGTTAAATTCTATTTATCTAAATCTGGGATTTTAATCCAGATACATTTTCAAAATTTGATTTGTTTATATGGTACAAGAAAATTGTTATGAGACCTGCTATTAAAAGCAATTCACATGATATTTCTTAGACCTTAATTAGCATTGTTTATACAGTTTCTGGGGCAGGTATTCTTATACACTGCGGCCAACTGTATCATATTAATTGTAAAGATCAATAAACCTTTTCTGTGCTGCTGTGTTCAATTATTGATACCTAATATGTCTGGATACATCTATGCAATGTTCTGTTGGTGCTGGTAATATTGTTTTGTGATATTGGTTTTGAGTTACTGTGTATATATATATATATATATATATATATATATATATATATATATTTCAGTTGATGTTCACTCATTTATATAATTGTTGATTACACTATATATATATATATATATATATATATATATATATATATATATATATATATAGTATATTTTACTTAAATAAATCATATACTTTTTTTGCACAAATATGCATAATTGATTATTTTAATCAATTATTTACTATGAAGCAACATGTCAATACCTAGTATTGGGTAAAGTTCTCAAATTAATTTATTATTTTATCTATTTATGTGAAGATATACAACCTAATTGGGTCTCCTGTTTAACCCTTTCCTGTATATCTGACAATATTGCTCCTGATCTGCTAGATAATATTTGTGAAAATCAGGTAGAGAGATGCCTTCTTCCCCCACTGATTGAAAACTGTAGAGATGTGTATACAATTTGACAAATTCTTCATTCATCCAACACAAACAAGTGTCATGTTTGTCAATTAAGGAGGTTATGCACTCAGCAGATGGGACATCAGTCTCACCACTTTATCCCCATTCTCAAATAGGTTTTGTTGTCTATATAGCACATGAGTAACATTTATCTTAGAGGGTTCTACATTAAGCAACATAGACATCGACAGGAAGGATTTGTATGTCCCCTCGCCACCCCTGTCCACAAACTGTTTCTCAGGCTCCATTGCTTCTGCATCCTGCAGCTGCACTCCCTCCCCCACCTTTTTCTTGTGGGGTGAAATGAGGGAGATGAGCGATCCTCTGACCACAGTCTTCATGGCTTCCCAGACTGTCTCTTGAATGGTAGAATTAACATTTTCCTGGAAGTAAAGTGATAAATCAGATGCATGCCTCTCCATTTTGTGGTCCACAGACAACCAGAACGGTTGTAGCTTCCAACCCCTGTTGGGGCAGTTCTCCCACAGCAAGTTACTCCCAACAGTAAGTAGTAAAAGTGAGGGTCTGAAGCCAGTTGAGGTAAATAATTGCAGAATAGTTTTCTGCAAGACCTGTTGTGAGACAAATACATGATCGGTGCTTGATAAGGATCTGTATGTAGCTGAGTGACAGGAAAGTTCCTTGGTTCCAGAGTGCATGGTTCACCAGGCATCATTCAGACCCACATCTTCCATAAATCCTAATATTTACCTAGAGCTTGTGGAGTTAGAGGTTGAGCTGCCCAGTCTATCTATATCACGGTGCCCGTGATTCTGCCTGAGCGGCATTCTTACTTCCTGGTTTACCCTGGCTGAATTCTTATTGGCTCTGGGTTGATAACTCCTCCCAGGGCTTGCCTTTATATATGCCCTCCTGTCACTATACCGGTGCCCTTTTGTGGTGTTCCTGACCAGACGTTTGTTGCTGAATATTCTGTTCCGTGTATGATCCGGTTTTGTCTGACTTTGCTCCTGTCTTCACTGCCCATTTCGTTTACAATCCCGGTTTGCCTGACTACCGATTCTTGTGTCCGATTCCGTTTGACTACTGCTCGCTGTGTACTGATCCAGGCTTTGGCTGACTACCGCTCGCTGTGTACCGATCCAGGAGTTGGCTGACTACCGCTGTCTGTGTACCGATCCAGGCTTTGGCTGACTTCCGCTCTCTGTGTACCGACCCAGGCTCTGGCTGACTCCCGCTCTCTGTGTACCGATCCAGGCTTGAGCTGTCTCGCTCTCTGTGCACAGATTCTTGCATTGGCTATTACTCCTAGCATTAGCTATTCCGCTGGTGCCTCTGTTGTCTCCGGTCTCGTGTCCTATAGTCCTTGCTCTACGGTTGCCCTGGTTGCGCTCTATACAGCCTGTGCCTTTGCGGTTGCTTCTGGTTGCACTACCTTTCAGCCTGTGCCTTACTGTTGCCTCCGGTTGCGCTACTATACATCTTGTGCCTTACAATTGCCTCCAGTTGCGCTACTGACAACCGGTGCTTTATGGTTTCCTCCGGTTACGCTACTATTCAGCCTGTACCTTACTTTTGCTTCCGGTTGCACTGCTCTACGGCCTGTGCCTTACGATTGCCTCCGGTTGCGCTACTATACAGCCTGTGCATTACGATTGCCTCCGGTTGCACTACTATACAGTCTGTTCCTTACGATTGCCTCCGGTTGCGCTATTATACAGCCTGTGCCTGCTCCGGTTGCCTCCGGGCATAACCTCCGAGTACGTGTATCTGTGCCCGTCACGTGGGCAGCCTATTCCTTACATTTATTATCTGGACCTGCTCTCCGGTTGCCTCCGGGCATAAACTCCGTGTACCTGTGTCTTTGCCTGTCACTTAGGCTGCCTATACCTGGTTTTCTGGGCAAGTCCGGTGGTCTCGTCTGTTTCTCCTGTTCCATTGGGGATTTTGCCCTGCAGTACTTACGATCTCCTAGGGCACATCCTTGCTCTTACTGCTGAGGTTTTGTTCCAGTTCTACACTCTGCATTACAGTTATTGTACATACCTGTTTCTGTTTGTACCCTGACCTGTGTCAGATCCAGAAGAGCTTATCCTCCGTCTGGGTCTGGACTTGTTGAAGGGTATCTCTGTTCTTTATTATTTATTTAATAAAGCTGCATTTTTTACCTTAACCAAATTGTCTGAGTGTTCATTAAAACCGTTACAATCTAATTCAGAAACAAGTGTCATGTTGGGGTCACCCATACAAATAATTTGATGCCCTGTTCTGGTTGATACATAGACAAGCACCTCTCTAAGGATCTCTGGCAGCATCTACAAGGTCAATACAATTGTAGGATGACCCTGCAATTTGCAATCTAGAAAGATATACCTATCCTTAAGGTCAGTCTTGAGATCAGTGAGTTCTTACTGAAGTGACTTACTAATTAAAAGAGAAACCAACCTTGCATGTGTAAAGATGGTAGTATGATAATTTTATTCCCATTGTGATTTTTTTTCCACAGCACTAGGGATCTTTTAATTGGATCACAATCCATGAGAAGAATTTAAGTGGGCTGATATTCATGTCTGAAAGGTGAGTACATATTTTGGAGTCCAACCCCCAGAGGCCCGGGGATGCCCACCTGCCCTCATATAGACTTAACAATATAACATTTCCCATATCCACCACCACCCTTCCCTCATCCCCCATAATGGAGGCTTCATACCCAAACAACTTCAAGGGAAAATCATTCAGCCAGAACCATAATACTCACACCCCCACCTCTAATCCTAACATACCCAAGTAGAAGCATACAAGGAACCAATTCATAGACAAATAAAATGTCCTATCCATTACACTTATGTCAGCACACTGCTTAGCGCAGAAGAAAAAAGGGTGACTGTGGTAAAATCCATAAACCCAGTACCTCCTCAACTTGCCGTACCTCCCCAGGCCCCCCCACACCCCACATCCAGACTTATACATGTTGGTTCCACATTAGCAACCATTCTTGCTCCCCATTACCTATGTTAGACATGGAAGTAGTCTCATGTGGCCTTGCATTGAGCTGTGTGGACAATAAGCCTTTTCCCATATGGTATGGGCCGTAGGGTTTGGACACAGCCATTCACTGTATTCCCTAATCATAAGAAACAAATAGCAATATATCATAGACAGACATTACTTATTAGCCAAGCATGACCTGATTTTGAAACTGAGGATGCCCAAGTCAGCAACTTTCAGACTTGACTCATGTATATATCTTCATTTGAGCCCATCCCGGTTCAAGTCAGAAAAATCAAAATAAGACAGATATTTAGAACAGAGAGCAGAAAGACGAAGCCATGACATACTTAGGGGAGATTCCTAAGTATGTATAGTGTATATGGCATTTATCAGTAGTCAAGTGCTGCCATCAGCTTTCTTCAATGTGATTTTCCTTTTTCCTCACTTTCTTGCTATTCCCCTCTAACTCAGCTTCTCTATCCCTTCTACCCTGTGCACTCTCCACCACCCTCCTCTCACCCTTGGCCCCCCTCCCTTTAAGCTACGTCAGTACCTGCTGGATGGCATGACCTCCCCACCAGGAAAAGAGGAGAAGAAAAGAAAAAAAAAAAAAAAGGGGGGGATATCAATATACAGCAACATTATACCAGGTAATATCTGTGCAGATAATATATTTAATGTTGTAGTAAAAGGATATGTCCTTGAAAGCTTCACACTGAAGTTCCATCACAGGATCACCTGGCAGCACCTGGTTGCTGACACACACGCTTGACACCATCTGAAACAATTAAATTTATCTTGGTCTCATCGGACACAGGACATGGTTCCAGTAATCCATGTCCTTAGTCTGCTTGTCTTCAGCAAACTGTTTGCGGGCTTTCTTGTGTATCATCTTTAGAAGAGGCTTCCTTCTGGGACAACAGCCATGCAGACCAATTTGATGCAGTGTGCGGCGTATGGTCTGAGCACTGACAGGCTGACCCCCCACCCCTTCAACCTCTGCAGCAATGCTGGCAGCACTCATATGTCTATTTCCCAAAGACAACCTCTGGATATGACGCAGAGCACGTTCACTCAACGTCTTTGGTCGACCATGGCGAGGCCTGTTCTGAGTGGAACCTGTCCTGTGAAACCACTGTATGGTCTTGCCCACTGTGCTGCAGCTCAGTTTCAGGGTCTTGGCAATCTTCTTATAGCCTATGCCATGTTTATGTAGAGCAACAATTCTTTTTTTCAGATCCTCAGAGAGTTCTTTGCCATGAGGTGCCATGTTGAACTTCCAGTAACCAGTATGAGAGAGTGTGAGAGCGATAACACCAATTTAACACACCTGCTCCCCATTCACACCTGAGACCATGTAACACTAACGAGTCACATGACACCGGGGAGGGAAAATGGCTAATTGGGCCCAATTTGGCCATTTCCACTTATGGGTGTACTCACTTTTGTTGCCAAGGTTTAGACATTAATGGCTGTGTGTTGAGTTATTTTGAGGGGGACAGCAAATTTACACTGTTATACAGGCTGTACACTCACTACTTTACATTGTAGCAGAGTGTCATTTCTTTAGTGTTGTCACATGAAAGATAAAATAAAAATATTTACAAAAATGTGAGGGCTGTACTCACTTATGTGAGATACTGTATAGACTAGCAAATGGGGCACGGCATTGCCCGTGGGGATTAAGTCCTTTGGGTGCTTCAGAGGTACTCATGGCATTGCTGTATATATACACATTAGTGTTGAGCGAGCACCCCGATGCTCGGGTGCTCGGGTGCTCTGACCGAGCACCCCCTGAGGCTCGAGTGCTCGGCCGAGCACCCGAGCCCCATTGCATATAATGGGGCGACACGAGCATTACACCAGGCACCCCCTGCTCTGATGAGGGGAGGGTGCCTGGTCAATGCCCCCCTTCATCTCCGCTATGCCCCCTTCATCTCCGAATGCCCCCTTCATCTCCGCAATGTCCCCCTTCATCTCCGCTATGCCCCCTTCATCTCCGCTATGCCCGTCTTCCACAATGTCCCCCTTCATCTCCGCTATGCCCCTCTTCCACAATGTGCCCCTTCATCTCCGCTATGCCCCTCTTCCACAATGTCCCCCTTCATCTCCTCTATGGCATAGAGGAGATGAAGGGGGACATTGTGGAAGAGGGGCATAGCGGAGATGAAGGGGCACATTGTGGAAGAGGGGCATAGCGGAGATGAAGGGGGACATTGTGGAAGACGGGCATAGCGGAGATGAAGGGGGACATTGTGGAAGAGGGGCATAGAGTCTATGCCCCTCTTCCACAATGTCCCCCTTCATCTCTGCAATGCCCCCTTCATCTCCGCAATGCCCCCGTACCTCCAGTCCCTGGTGGTCCAGCGGAGCGTCTTCGGATCTGTGCCTCTTCCGGCACAGATCCCCGCCACCCGAACATGGCGGGCGAGCACATGGCGGTACTCGACGAGTACCGCCATGTGCCGAGCAGAGCGATGCTCGAGCCGATCCGAGCATCGGCCGAGCACGCTCGCTCAACACTAATACACATAATAAATATGCAAGTACTTGTGTATGTACAATGTACATTGAATACATATGCGCTACACCTACCTGCATATTTAGAAGCACCCAAAGGACTAAATCCCCATGGGCAACGCCATGGTGCTTTTTATACTATTTATATATATATATATATATATATATATATATATATATATATATATATAGAGAGAGAGAGAGAGAGAGAGAGAGAGAGAGAGAGAGAAAGAGAGAGTTTAATGAGTTCTGAACCCAAAAAATGAGAACTCAAAAGGACTTAATAAATAAAACATTTAAAAATATTTAAGAAGTCCTTTTGAGTGCTGATTTTTGGGTTGCTACCTTAACAACTAAATAAACTGTATAACATGCACACAGACCCAAAACACAGAGACACACATGCTGTTTATAATGTGAGAATGACAATATACCTATGTGAACCATATATACTTTAGATTGTAAGCTTTCAGGCAGGGATCTTACTTCCAGTCTTCTACTTTGCAAAGCACTTGGAGCCCTGTATTGTCTAAACCCTTTCAACTGTAAAGCTCTGCGAACACTTGTGGCACTATATAAATCAAAATATATATATATATATATATATATATATACACATATACACACTCATACTGGCAGCAGTACTCACAACAACATTTAGCTCCAGTATAGTGAACACTACTGGTTCACATACCACATAGGTCAAAATCACTGCCCAGTGGTGATTCGCTCATTACAGTCATAGAAACATAGAATTTGACAGCAGATAAGAACCACTCGGCCCATCTAGTTTGCCCATTTTCCTACTGTAAAAAAAACAAAAAAAAACAAACAAAAAAAAAACAACACAACCTCAAATCTTTTTTGGTCCTTGGTCTTTTCTTATGTTAAGGACCACCTTATGCCTATCCCATGCATGCTTAAATTCTGTCACTGTATTAACATCTACCACTTCTGCTGTTTCTAGTTCTCAGCCCCCCCCCCAATGCCCGGGCAGAGAACTAGAAACAGTTTTAGATATAAGAAATAGAAACAGTTATATATATGTGTATATATATATATATATATATATATATATATATATATATATATATATATATATATATATAGTAAAAAAAAGATAATTCTTTAAATCAGTGGGAATCTTTGTTCAGCCCCAATGATGCAGAACTGCTCCAGTTCTTCTCATTTAATCAAATATATTTTTTAAACAAGTTCAACTACAATTTCTAACATAAACACCATCATCAGTTCTCTTGAATTCCAATGGAAGTTCAGAGTGCAAGAGTAAAATCAAGTGCCACCTGGCCAATAACGTGATAAGGCGTCGAAAGGGAACTGTTATGAGCTCCTTAGCTAGTTAATTAAGACAGCTGCTTCATAATGATACAGCTGCTTGGCTGCAGTTTTATTGTAATTGTACATTGCCACTAGAATAAAAATATGATTTATGGTGGCCATCTTCCCAACTAAATGGACGATTAGCATTATAAGAATAGACAGTTTGTTTTCTCCTAACGAGCAGAATTGATATAATGCATGTCAATGAAGCCCCTCCTTGTTAAGCAGTGTGCTCTGTGAGCTGGTTAAAGTGTACCTAAAACTGGGTTAGGTTGCCAGACTTCCTGTTGTTCTACTTTGATAATTGTGCAGTACTTAAGGCTTGATTTACATTTACTTACATTTCAGCCTGACACAGGACATTCCGTTCTAGTATGTCAAAAACAATGAATATCACTTTTTATCACTTTAAAGACCAGAATAATGTGCAACGCATTACTTCACAATGCACTGCACATTCCTATGGTCCTTACTGTATTAATTACTTCTAATTTCTAAACCATTTGAGTACCAGATAGGTATCCAACACATTTATAAACAAATAGTTGAAGAGCCCGTATACACGGGAAACAATGCCACCCAGCAATGGCGTGGTGCAGTCATGCACAGTACAGACTGCCCACTCCACGGCTGATACGGAGCGGGGCGCTCCGAATTCAGATCATATTCCGCTCTGTGCACCTTCCGGTGTGCAGAGAGGACTCCGGTCTGAATTCGGAGTGCCCCACTCTGTATCAGTCGCAGAGCGAGCAGTCTATACTGTGCATGACTGCAGCGCATGCAGCCATCTCTACTGCGCATGATGGCTTCCGACAAACTTAGCGAATTATAATATAGGATGTGTTGGATAACACTCTGGGGGATATGAATGTTAACCACTTGAAGACTAGTGTGGTCTCAAGTGTACTCATATACAATTGTTATATCTTGTGATGGAGTTTGCATATTGCATACAAAGGCCCAAGGAAGAGGTTTTATTAATCAGAGTGTACATAAGATGTGAACTTATTGAGACTTCTCTACTAAGAACAACTGGAGAAACTGTGGGGCAAACCAGCTGCACAAAGGGGATAAATAAACATTCCCATTTATTTAAAAGGGTAATTTAAACAAAAATTATCTACAAACAGATATAACTAATTTTGTGTATTGTTGTATATATATCAGTGTGCAACGGATCAGTGGCACTAACAGATGTGTGGAGATGGAGCTGCATTAGTTCTTTAATTTCAGAAATTAACCTTTTGAGTGCCATGGAGGTATCCAACACCTTGGCGGAGATTCACTAAGAGGTGATAAAGAGGTGATAAAGTGGAGATGACTTCTCCATTTTATCACTTCTCCAGTCCCTATGTTATTCTATAGAGCCTTTGCACTAAGATCTCCAGAGTTGAAGAAATCTTAGTGCATAGGTTCCATAGAATAACATAGAAATTGGAGAACTGTAGATGTTATGTACAAATTGTACAAACATATATAACTGACTTAGGTAAAAGGATAACTAAGTAATTGTTTCTGTTAAAACAAAATGATGTTTAATACTTTGACTTACCTCATTAAGTGTTCTTCATAGGTAAGTCAGGCGTGTCTGTATATTTATATTTTTTTTGTTAAATCTTCATTTTCCAGTACATAGTAATTTCTAAGACTGCTTCTAGGTCACCCCCCCACAATAAACAAGCTAGCTGATACATGGAAACTGATAGAAAATGAAACAACTATCAGGAGACTAAACAGCATTCAGATGCAAACAAAAAAGTAAAGAGAAGAAAACTTGTCTAGGTAAAAAATTGAGAAACTACTTCTTAGGATATAGTTTCCCTTTATACGCATTAAGATGAGCATATTTCCACATATATCCACATATATTTTGGGTAAAGTTCCCCTTTAAAGGGATAGTAATACTTCATTTTATCTATATTTTATTTTGTAGGCATTAAAAAAACATGAAGAATGATATGTCTTATCTCTCAAACCTTTATGGTTTGAGAGATATTCACAAGCAAAGTTTCCTCTCCTGTCCCTTTTACCTAGTGTAAGCCATCTCTTCTCAGATGTGGAATCCAGTCCATAGACCAGACAGATAACAGAAGGGGACAATCTTCTTCCTATGAGAACAATGAAAGCCCTGCCCCCTTGACAAGTTTTTCAGGTTTTTCCCTTATCTTAATTGAAGATTGTCCCTCTCTGCAGTCTACCTGGGCACCTCCCTTCTGCTCTGGCTGAACAGTGTGACATCAGTAAAAGGGGCGGGAGGGGGACACTTTGTCATTGAATTACTCTTGAACTACAACTCTGACAGAATTGAAAGAACACTCTCCAAAGTCCAAATACTATGATGATTAATTAGAGCTGCTTTTATTATGAAACATTACTATCCCTTTAATCACATTAGGTGACATTTATTTCTATAGGTGTAGTTCCACGTTAAGGACAATATGATGTCTTGTTCAGTTCAGGAGAATATAATTCATAAATAAGGAGTATTAATTTAACTCAATTGGAGTGCAGTTATTGTCTGAGATAGAACCCAGTTTTTATAGTTAGTGGTTTTAGTATCAGTATGAACAGTGGGGCAGAGTAGACTAGTTTCTTCTTTTAAGGGCTTTGGATTTGAGAAAAACTCAATGGCTGAGATTAATTTTTCAAGTATAAAACTCACATGGCTGAGAATTGTGTGCATTTTAAATGCTTTAATACTTTGAATAAATAATTTTAACACATCATTTTGAAGCTTTCTGGTTGCTAGGGAAATAAACATATTTCCACATTGAATAATATTCATTACGAAAAGTATGTGCAATCAATTACTTCGCTTTATGTCTTGCTTATAAGTAAATCTTTACATGTATTTATTAAACAAAAAGAAAAATGCACACTAAAACAGCTCTCAAATGCATTTATTATTACTATTATTATTAATGTTACAATCAACATAATTTGTTATTGCTCAAGAGTCACATCTTAAAATTAATCTTGTATGTTAGTGTGTATTCAATTTACATTGATTATTTATGTATTGAATTTGTTACTATTCCAATTAAGCACCTAGATGCTAGAAAATATGAATATATTTCTCATCCATCTTTCACTTTGAACATCAGATGCTGCTATATGCCATTCTTTGTACAGCATATGTGAGTAAGCAATAGTTCATACTGTGTTTTAAGGGTGTGGAATATTTCAGCTACATAAAATGTAAGTTTAATACAATAAAACACTGAAATATGTTTTGTTTGGATAGCAAGATCACATACCGTAGTTCATGCTTAAATCATTCATAATTATATCTTATACAGGTTTATCTTGTAAAAAATAAATATGCCTTGCAGCGTTTTTTTCCAGAAGAATGGATTTAAGCATATTAGCTACATATTTTTAGATGTTATCAATAATTATGGCATTAGAGCATGTAAGCATATCACAGAACTTGGAAAAACCAACAAACAATGTCTTTTTTCCAACATATTTGACATATAATAAGAACCTACAGAAAGGAGAGCAGACACAAGGGAGACCAATCTAAGTGCAGTAATTTAATATAAAATCTTCGTGATATACAAATAAAAATAGGGAACAGCAATCACGGACATTCCTAACAGCTTGGAGCCGACTCTAACCAGACTGAGGCTTGGGACACATAACCGGTGAATCCGAGGAAGTGACATCACCGGAAGGAATCGGCTGTGTAGAAGCGACCGGAACGCCTGGACGGAATGGAGCGTACAGGCTCTGAATGAGTGGAGTGTATTCCGTGACTTATGGGCTTAATACTGGGCTACTTCTAGTAAGTAGATACCCTGAAGGGGAGTGTATTTTTATTTGTATATCACGAAGATTTTATATTAAATTACTGCACTTAGATTGGTCTTCCTTGTGTCTGCTTTCCTTCTTTCTGTATATTTTGATGTCTGTTTGGACTACATGCAAGTGGGCAGGACTTGCAATTTGGATTGAGCAACGGGGATAAGATCATAAACTTTTAAAAAGGACTTTATATGGACTAAACTGGATTTTGATTCTAATTACCGAGAACTGTATTTAGGATAATTAGAGCACTGTGTAATAGTTTTGTGATATAATAAGAACAGCTTTTACAATCTAGGATTATGTTTATGAAGGAACAATAAAGACAAATTAATGTTTCTCAACAAATCTCTCAGAAGTTATCCAGCACAGAGAAAAATATTAAAGGAAAAGGTCTAAAACTTTTTTGAACCATTATACCAATGTATAATGCCGATATATTGTTAGACCATTCAAAAGAAAACATTTTATGTTTTTAACCATATGATCAGTATATATGTCTGTTCTTTGATCCTTATCTGGGCTGTCAAACAGCATTTCTAAATACCCACAATTTTAACTACATGAATAAGTGACTTAATTTATTCAGCACAATTACTTACCTTGGTAGTGTCTTTGATTCAGTAGCCATAACTGTATATATATTTTTTCATTTCTATTATTTGATAGTATTACTCTTTATCTGGGCACTTTCAGTTTGCAATCTAATCCTCTTCTCTAGTTTTTCATACCAATCTAACTTTTCTCACTGGGTTTTCTCATTTGGAGTGTATTTTGTCTGTTGTGGGAATACATTAATTATTTTCTTCAATGGAGCACAGTAAATAAAAACAACTATAGATACTATGCAAAATCTCTCTCTCACACACGCACACACACACACACACACGTATGCACACACACCATATTACCCTGTTGTTTGAGGGACTGCTAAATGCAAGCTCATGCAAGTGTTCTCTGATACTTTTGTATGATACGCATTCAAATTGTACTGTCATATGTCTGTGTGTTAGTTGAGGACACTGGAGATAATGTGAGTCCTTGTCGGTAGACATTGAAGATAACTGTGGCATAAAAAGTAAAAAAAAAAAAAAAAAAGGTGTTGGTGGATATATGCCACAAACCTCCAAATATTTATGAGAATGCTGAGGCCCACCTGTTATTGCAAATGAAAAAAGCTGCACATACTATAATTATGGGAGATTTTAACTATCCTAAATTATAATTCACTAAAGATGTTTGTCAGAAGCTGTCATGCGCAGTAGATACGGGTGCGGTTGCTGCAGTCATTTGCAGTACAGACTGCCCACACCACGGCTGATACAGAGAGGGGAGCTCCGAATTCAGACCAGAGTCTGTGCGCAGAGAGGACTCCAGTCTGAATTCAGAGCTCCCCGTTCCATATCAGCCCGTGCGCTGGCAGTCTGTACTGTGCATGTCTGCAGCGCCGCCAATCCTGGCCCATGTACACGTGCTTTAAAACTAGTCCATATATAAAATGGAGAAATGAGACCTGTCAGAGTACTAGGGGAACCAGTTTTGGGGGGCATTCTTTGGGATAGGTACAATGGTGGAAGTGTCAACAAGAGATAACAGTGTATTAGGCCTAGTTGTAACATTAATATAGATATGGTGTTTAATATTAAAGTAGGTGAACATTTGGGAAACAGTGATCACAACAAAAATCCTAAGATAGAATGCACTGAACCTTTCAAAAATGATAGGGGTGCATTCATTAGGGAGGACAAGTTTAAAGCTGATGCTATGAATGCATTATTTTCATTGACAAATATCAGGGAACAAGTGATGGTAAAAGAACCTCAACAAATAGCAATTACAACCATACCATTATCAGCTATATATACCTTTCAATATGAACTGACCCTGAAATCTTTGAAATATAAACCCTTAAAGTTTCCCATAATGTAGATTTTATGCAATATGTACATGCATGCTCTAACCCAGAAGTGCTCCAGTCGGTCATAAAGAACCTTTAACATTCTGCAATTTGGAGATCTCTCTGCCTAAACACAAAACAGACAAGCAGGACAGTTAGCCCTATAAACTCCAGCGCTCACCCTTCCACAGAAATGATAACAGGGAATAAAATACAATATAAATATTGCAACAGTACTATATGCCTGAAATGAGGTACAAATAACTGGTAACATCTGAAAAATATTTAAAGGATATATAACATTTTTGGCTAAATACTGTGTGTCCCAGATGTATTGAAAGGAAGATATATAATATTGAATTAGAACATCGAGTCCATTACTTTCCACTTCTATTAGGGCATGCAGCTTATCCTGGGGCTGTTGGACACATCCTTCACATATGTGAACAAAACAGAAAAAAAAAGAGAAAGCGACCCCCTACTAAGTCTAGTAAAATTAATTTGCAGTTCATCATTCCTTTCATTCCAAAGTGGGTACTCAAAAAGAAAGATGCTTCTACCACCTCAGAAGTATAGTCATCAACTGGGTCAGACCCTCAGTTCTGGTCAGGCACCATCTCCTCAACTCTTATCTCATCTTCTGCTCCACAATCTGGGTAGATCTTTTCACGGAGTGATATCTTAAGGATTGGTAACAAGTCTTTTATGACATGGGAGGCTGGATAAATAAAAGGGGCCCTTACCATTTTGAATAATTCAATATTAATTTATTAAGATTAAAATGATGACAAAGATGCACCTAAGAAAGTGGTAATTAGTCCACAAAATGCACTGGGCTACTGTCATATTGTTGTAGCATTATCATTTTAGTTTTAATAAATTAATATTTTATTCCTTATGGTAGTAGCCATGTTTATTTCCCCAGCCTCCCGTGGCATAAGAGATTTGCTACCACACATTAAGATATCAGTCCATGAAAAGAAATATCCAGATTGTGGACTGGAAGGAGAGGTAAGAGGCAAGGAGGTGGAGAGAAGAATATTATGTGGTGCCTGACCAGGACTGGGGGTCTGACCCAGTCGATGCCCATACTTCTGAATAGGGGTTGGTGAAAGGTCCCATTGTGTTCCATTGGATAAACCAGTGAAAACCCACGTGGTTATCTGTTTTTTTGGGGAAAATCTGATTTAAATAAAGCAATTAAAATCATCAACATTTGCTCCTGTACTCTACAATGGCTACAAATGTTTTTCCCCTTTAATTACATGTTTTTTGCTTTTTTTTCTATAAAAACTTGACCCCACTACTGCTACTGCTACTACTAAAAAGATTCAAAATTTTTTTGTAAAGTTGATACCTTTATTGGCTAACTAAACCGATTTAAAATGCAAGCTTTCAAGACTTATTAGGTCTCTTCCTCAGGCATGTTATACAGATAAATATGAAAACTTCTCTCTTAAATACAAGTAAACATTACATTGTTTATAATGGAAATCATATAAGAACGTTAGTCCAGATACATATTCCTTGATCAGTCAATGGTAGAGGATGTGATTTAAATAGCATTCTTCCTCTGAGTCCAGGTATTTATGATCCCAGAGGGACTGTTGTAAAAGTTAATTCACAATGTGGTAATGTGACATAAACTCTCTGTCTCTATTAAGGCCATAGGTCAAAGAATCAAATTGTAGCATTAATTTTACTTCCCATAATTTTCTGTTCCTCCGATTGCGAAATTGTCCCATTAGTACAGTCAGTTTAATGTTCCTGACACTGTGCCCACTTTGGCAAAAATGTTCTCCCACTGGTGTTGGGCATTTTGCACACATGATAAGGTATATTACACTGTATGATTTGCAGGTGAAATTACCATAGATCTTATGGTGTAACTGGGTGTTCGGTATGGGTATCTTGTCTGTGGTGTAAATGTGTGCACAGGTTTTACACCTACTTTGTAGGCAGGGTAATGTGCCATTTTTTGTATTTTTGTTCAGGGTACTCCTTACTCTTTGACCTATGGCCTTAATAGAGACAGAGAGTTTCTGCCACATTGTGAATTAACTTTTACGACAGTCCTTCTGGGATCATAAATACCTGGACTCAGAGGAAGAATGCTATTTAAATCACATCCTCTACCATTGACTGATCAAGGAATATGCATCTGGACTAACGTTCTTATCTAATTTCCATTATAAACACTGTAATGTGTACTTGTATTTAAGAGAGAAGCCAGATGTAGTGGTCCCCAACAGAGAAGCTGCTGGGTGACCGGATAACACATTATACTAAGTGATCCCCAGTGAGAAACAACATACACTGCAACAGGAAAGATGGTACTCAATCTGTATCCGAATGCATATAGGTACCCTACAGAACTGGAACACTGGAGAGGAGCTGAGGAAAGTCTGGAACGGTCCGGGTCAAACACAGCAGAACTCGTCAAAGAAGAATCAGCAGGCAGAAGAATGGTGTGACAGTCCGGGTCATACACAGCTGGGCTAGTCTGCATCAGAATCGGCAGGCAGGAGAATGGTGGGAAAGTCCGGGTCATACACAGCTGGGATAGTCGGAATCAGAAACAGCAGCCAGAAGAATGGTGGGACAGTCCGGGTCATATACAGCAAGAATCTCAGGATACAGGCAGGGAACTAGAAAAGAACCGGCTGGTCCAAATTCGGGCAACATACACGGCTGCAAGAGATGCTATAACAATGCGTCTGATAGCAGCCTCCAGCCTGAAATAGGCCATAACTGGAAATAAGACATCAGAGCGAGGCGTGGATGATGGAGGAGCATAGATTTTAGCACAAGCCGGCCAGAAGGGGCGGGAGGAAGACGCAAGAGCAGAGCAGGAAGAGAAAACCAAATCCGGAAGGAGCGAATAGAAAGAGAGCTCCAAACCAGGAGGTGAGCAGCGGCATGACAGTAGCACTGTATCTTTTTTCTGTTTTGAGGACATTTCCCCTGTCTTTCTGGTACAAATGGCACCAATTTACAGATTAAAAACATTTAACTGGGGCAAATCATATAGCAGGCAACACAGAACTCTCTCACCCTGAGAATTTGACCATTCACCCTGAGTCCCTGCTATATGAGTCAAAACCCTGAGTATCAGGGTCAAGAGAGTTCCAGGTATGCAGATATAGTGTTAACACCAGAAGAGGTCAAGGGAAGACTGGACAAAATTAAAACTAACAAAACACCTGGGACTTGTGGCATAAATCCAAAGGTTTTTTGGGACCACAATGCAGTGTCAGAAAGACCACTCTTTTTAATCTTTGAAGACTCTCTCTCCCCACAGGCTCAGTGAGACAAGACTGTCAAAGCCAGTGAAGTCCCTTTAGTTAAGACTAGCAATATTGGCACAGTTTTGCCTGTAAAACAAATTAACCCTCTGAGTGCCAGAGAGGTATTTAACGCATTGCAACACAATGCGTTGGATACCTCTCTGGCACTCAAAGGGCTGAAAAAAACGAAAAATACAAAAACGAAAGGCCCATGCAGTTGTATGTATGACAAAATAAGCTTAGAATGTTTTATAAAGCAAGGCTGTTATGAAGACAGACACTACAGAAGATATCCTAAACAGGCGTATCCACTGCACCGCCATGCAATGCATTGGATATGTGCTGGGCACTAAAAGGGATAAAGAATTAAAAGTGGTTTTACGTATTGGACTATTTTACCCTGACAAACAGGCAGATCCAGAAAGGAGGCAATGTATTTAATGAATGGCTTTTTGAATTTTCAGTGCTTAGCCCTTTATGCTCCAAAAAGGTTTGCAATGCATTGCAAAGCACTGTATTACACAACTCTGCATCAGTAAGTGTGATTGTGTGTACACATGTGTCAGAGTGTGACTGTGCGTGTAGCGTGTGTATGTTTCATGTAGTGTTTTGAGTATTGCATTTGGAATATTGCTTCTAGAATATTGCATTTAGTGTATTGCGTTTAGCTCACTCCGTATTGAGTTCTGGGTATTGTGTTTAGGTTATTAAGCTTTGCTTTAACGCATTGCCTTCTGTGTACTGAGTTTAGGGTATTTTATTTTGCGTATCGCTTTTAACGTTTTGCACTCAGTGTATTATATTTAGTGTATTGCGTCTTGAGTATTTTGCATTTAGCATTTTGCATATTGCATTTAGAGTTTTGCAAATTGCATTTAGCATGTTGCATTTAGGATTTTAAGCTTTGCATATTGCATTTAACATTTTGTATTTCAAATTTAGCTATTAACGCATTGCATTTAGTGTATTGTGTATTGCATTTTGAGTATTTAAATTAGTGTATTTCATTGTGAGTTTAGCATTTTGCGCATTGTGTTTAGTGTATTTAGTGTTAGCTGTTGTGCTTAGGGTATTGCATTTAGCACATTGCGCTTTGCGTAGTGTTTTACATTTTACATTGAGCGTATTGCATTATGTGTATTGCTTTTATCTTATCGCGTATTACATTTTGCATATTGAGTTTTGCGTATTGCGTTTAGTGTATTTTATATTGTGTATTGTGTTTAGCATATTGCGGTTAGCATTTTGCATTGTGCATGTTGCGTTTTGCTTATTGCAGTTAGAGTTTTGCACATCGCATTTTGTGTATTGCATTGTTGGTTTAATGTTTTGCAAATTGCATTTAGTATATTGATTTTAGCATTTTACATTTATCGTATTGCCTTTTTTATAGTTTGTATTACGTTGTGCGTATATTGTGTGTTTACATGTGTGATTGTGAATATATTGTGCGTGTATGTGTGTGAAATTGTGTATTGTAGTTTGCGTATTGTGTGTGTATTGTGTTTATTGTATGTGTTGCGTGTATTGTATGTATTCTAATTGTATGTTAATTGTGTATGTGTATTGTGTTTGTTGTTGTGTGTTGCATGTGTATAGAAAGCTCTGCAATTCTTTGTGTATATAGAATTCCCTGCAATTCCTTGCCACTCCTGTGGAAATACCACCCCATGAGTGGACCTATGGAACCGTCAGTATATAGGAAATAAAACAGAGCCTAGAAATTATAGACCTATGAGTTTTGCCTCAGCAGTGGGATCACTGCTTGAAGGGATAATAAGGAATTATATTCAGGATTACACTGAGAAAAGCAAAACTGTTAGCAAGAATCAGCATGGTTTTATGAGGAATTAATCTTGCCAAACAAATCTTTAGAACTTATCTGAAAAAATAAGTTGCATTTTAGCAACCTATATAATGACAAAACAATGGATATAATATTTCTAGATTTTGCAAAAGCATTTGATACAGTGCCACATAGGATACTGGATTATAAAATAAGGAAATTGGGTATAGGGGATAACCTTTGCAACTGGTTAGAAAATTGGTTGAAAGATAGAGAACAGTGTGTTGTTGTAAATGGAAAAAGTAGAGTACCGCAGGGTTCAGTAATTGGTCAGTTGCTCTTTAACATGTTTATAGATGACATGGAAATTTGTATAGAAATGTATTTGCAGCCAACAGTAAATTATGCACTTAGAGCAACATGTTGCGCTTAGCCCTTAGCATACTGTGTATTGCTTTTAGCATATTGCATATTACATTTACTGTGTTGTGTTTAACATTTTGAGATTAGCATTTATCGTCTTTAGCGGATTACGTTCAGTATTGCTTTGCGTGTATTGTTTTGTGTCTAAATTGTGTATTTATGTGTGTTGTTGTGTATGTGTTGTGTGTGTATTGTGTTTTGTGTACACTGTGTGTTGTGTTTTGTGTTTATTGTGTGTGTTATGTGTACTGCTTTTTTGCATATCCTGTATTTGTATTGCGTGTTTTATGTGTATTGTGTGATTATAGAAGGCCTCAACAATTCCTTGTGTATACAGAGGGCCCTGCAATTCCTTGCAGAGATTTTTACAGGAGTAACCGGGGGGGAGGTCTGCCCCCCTGGCCACTCCTGCAAAAATAACTCTTTCATATATGGACCTATGGGATGCCAGTATAGAGGATATTTGAATAACTCCTCCTTACTGCCGACCCTTGGTGTGTGTGTGCACCAGACAGGCAGAATTTTGTTCACATGACATGTGTTGCTGATTTTATATATATATATATATATATATATATATATATATATATATAGAGAGAGAGAGAGAGGGGGGGGGGGGACTAAAACAGAAACCAGGCATTATAGATCTGTGAGTTTTACCTCAGTAATGGATCATTGCTTGAAGGGATAATAAGGGATTATATTCAGGAAGGATTGCACTGAGAAGAACAAAACTATTAGCAGGAATCAGCATGGTTTTATGAGGAATAGATCTTGCACGCAAATCTTTAGAGCTTCTATGAAGAAGTAAGTAGCAACATATATAATGACAAAATAGTGGCTATAGTATATCTAGATTTTGCAAAAACATTTGATAGAGTGTCACACATGTTTATAATTGACCTAGAATTATTCAGAGATGGATGTTAGTTTTCTACAGATGAATTTACATAAAATAGAATATTGGTCAAACAAATGGAATATGAAATTTAATGTAAGAAAGTGTAAAGTTATGCATTTGGTAAAAACAAATTGTAATCCTACTTATGAAGTTGATGGAATCATTCTAGGAGACTCATTGCTACAAAAAGATCTAGGAGTCCTTCTAAAGTGTAAACCTGGAAACAGTGATCAGTGTCAAACAACAGTAGGAAAAGGAAAAAAAAGTACTGTCTTGCTTAAACATTGGTATTGAAGTAAGAGTGGTAACATAATTTTGCCACTGTACAAATTGCACATGCATTGCAGTTTTTGGCACCAGCTCTGAAAAGAGATATTCTAGAACTTGTGAGAGTTCAGAGAAGAAGAACAACAACATTATTTAAGGGAATGTAGGATATGAAGTATGAAGAATGTCTATCCAACTTGATATATTTACTTCAGAGAAAAAAATGCCTCAGAGGGGATCTTGTTACATTGCCTAAGTATAACGGTCAATACAAGGATCTCTCTAGTGAGCTGTTTATTCCAAGGCCAGGCCAAATAACTAGGGGTCACCCCTTACTATTAGAGGAAAGGAGGTTTTAACTTCAGCAGAGGAAAGGATTTTTTACAGTAAGGTCTATTATTTTGTGCAATTCTTTGTCCAAGGATATGGTAAAGGCAGATACAATTGATACATTTAAGAGACAATAAGATGCATTTCTAGCAAGAGTTATACTGTGTATAAGTAGGTAAAACATGAAGTTCTATTAAATAGACATCCTCATTTTGAAGGGAGGAAGGCTTATACAGTTCTTATTTTTTGGGGTTATAATAAGGGCAGAAGTTGAACTTGAAGAACTTGTGCCTTTTTTTAACCTGATTTATTATGTTACTATATAAAGCAGGTCATAGGCAGGCACAATTTCTGTGGTACAAGGTCTAGATTACAATGCAGTTGATACGTGTTATTCCCATTGAGGTCTATGAAGAAATATGTACATGCCCGCCCAAAAAAGCTAACAATAGAATCCAGGTAATAGTTCTTAAAAAATAATATCTTGATACTGTGCATATTTCACTAAAGCTGGTCCATTCAGAAAATCTCTTGTATCCCTTAGACATGTTTGGATATTTTAACAAAATTTGGTGTTTTTCAAGATATATGCCTAATGGATGTAAGACGAATCCCATATCCACTCTGTACATTCAAACATCCCCACACCCTTAACAGCCTTTCAGACAATTATTTATTTTTTGTTTGATCGGTATGGATGAGGTTACAATGTAATTGCTAATAATTTTGCATCCAGAATTTCCTGAAATTTTATGCTAACATTGTTTAAAATTCTTTATGATTCAAACAACTCATCGTCGGAATCTATGTGAATGTTTTATTTAACTTTAACCTATTAAGATTCTACATTCAGTCAATATCCACCAATGTAATTTTACGTATCAAAAGACACAGAGACTTGTAAAAATTCACATGATTATCTAAAAGGAAGTTCTTGTATGTTGAGAGAAGCTTAGCCGATTTTGTGATCAACAGAGAAGAGTAGGGGACAAATAAAAATCCCTATTGATTTAAATGGGTGTTTTAGCATCTTGAATGCTAGAGAGGTCTGCAAGGCATTATGAAGATGTTAAAAAACAAATGTAATAGATGGTGCAGTTGGCTTGACACAAAAACACAGTTGTTTGTGTTTTGTTTTTCTTCAACCTATGCAGTGAAAGAAAATTAGGTGATGACAGCCACCCCAATAACACCTCAGAACTGAAGAAGTACATTTTCAAGAACAAATGTAAAGGGATACCACAGACATCAGCTGGAGTTGGTTGGGGAATATGTATGGAGACAGAATCTGTGGGATCAGCCCCATATAATCCAGTGACAGAGAGATGGATTCAAGATATTTTTTTATCCCAGTGGCATTTTAAGCAATCAATAAATGTTGACAATGCAAGGGAAAAGCTGCAGATAGTGGAGAAATCCAAGGCCCCGGGTAGATTATGCTTCAGATGCTTCTCTCTGAAGGCTTCATTGGAAGGAAGTACAACTTCAGTGGCATGATTTTGGACCATGAAGTCATGCAACAAGGACTCATGTCTGTCTCAATGGACATAGTTACATAGTAAATTTGGTTAAAAAAGACAGAAGTACACCAAGGTCAACCTTTGTCACCTTATTATAACCCATAAAATGAGAAATACACAATCCTTCCCAATTCCAAGATGTTTGTTAATCTTTTTTTACCAGAATGTCTTATTTAACCTACGAATCCATAATTTAAAATTATTCCATTCTGATAGAAATCTTTTCTTAAATGTTTCTATGGGCAAGGAAGTCTGCAATGTAACAGACCTTACTGTAAAAAAAACCCTTCCTTTGCTGAAGCTGAAACCTCCTTTCATCTAATAGTAAGGGGTGGCCCACTAGTTTTTTTTGATCAAGCCTTGGAATAAAAAGCTCACTAGAGAGATTCTTGTATTGACTTCTCATAAATTTATAGTGTAACAAGATCCCCTGTTAAGATATCATACCCAATACTAATTATATATTCATTCTGGAGGAACAATCCACACAGAATTGATTAATAAGGCAACTGGAATTATTCTTTACACAGATTAAGTTATATCGGGGTGCTAGTGTTCATTTAACTAAAATTCTATTAATTTCCCTTTAACGTGATTAGCAAACAGGTATCATATGCATTATGTTGCAATGCATTGGATACCTATCTGGCACTCAAAGGGTTAACCCCAAGATGTAGCATCTCTGTCCCACTTCATCCTTGATAATCTTGTACCAAATTCAATAAACAGATTTGTTTCTAATCCTGCCTTGTGCTCCATGGTAAAGCAGAGAATTTCCGTTATTCATTAACTGGTCTTTAATGAGATAGGAAACAGGTGACACTGTGATCAGGCTATTACCGCTGTGATTAACCAGCCAGTTATTTGCCATGCTTTGGTAAGTAATATAACACAGTTTACTCTCGTCTGCAGGTCTGTGCCCTTCCGTTTTCATTTCCTTCTAATTCAGATTAGTATTGCTTTAGTGCCTTGATATTCTGTGTCCCTTTTTTGCTCCTATCTTTAGGTTACATGCTCATAATTCAGCTCCAGCCTTGGTACACTGGAAAGCAAATCAACAGTCATTGAGTCATTGAACCCAATCAAGAATGAATGCAGGCTTTAACCCCTTGGATGCAGGAGAATTCTCCATTGCAATTCGTTGAACACAACAAGAGAACCTGTGGCCTCAGTGTATTTATATTTGTAACATGCAGGGTCCCCTCTAACGTGTGCACAAGTGAGCAACCCAGCCCTGAAAGACTTAAAGAGTATTGATTCTGCAGGTCTGTTATGGAATAGCAGATGCATGATGCACATACCTGGGAATTCTCTGGATCTGCCTCAGAGACTCAGTTTTTTAGAGTTAATTAATGGGTCTCCATGGACAGATGCTGATTCTCCCACGGTGGTGAGTTTACTGGGAAACTATGCCCACTTCTCCTCCTTCTCACCCTGTTCTTCCTGCTCGTTTCTCCTCCCTACCACCCTATTCTGCCCACTTCAGGCTTACTCCCCAGCACAATGATGGTAATCCCCGACCACTCCATACATCCCTTCCTCTGTATGTCAACTGCAAAAACTCTCTCTCAGGCGCTCATTATTTCTAGACTCGATGACTGCAACATTCTACTCTCTGTCTTCCTGCTTCTCATCTTTCTCCACTTCAATCTGTTATCAATTCAGCCGCAAGAATCACCACATTTGCTCCCAGATACCTCCCCTCTCATTTCCTCCTGAAATCCCTCAATTGGCTACCTATAAAGTATTGTATTTCTTACAAATTTCTCCTCCTATCCTGTAAGTCTCTTTGTTCTTTAGCACCCTCTTGCATTTCTGCTCTTATCTCCCACTACACTCTTTCCTGTCACCTACGGTCTCCTCAAGGGTTCTTCCTGTTCTCTCCCTACACAACTCAAGCCATCTCTCAGCTACAATCTTTTTCACTGGCTTCCCCTCAACTTTGAAATGCCCTCCTTATCACCATTCGCCATCAACCACACTGATCACTTTCAAGCATCGCCTCAAAACACACCTGCTCAAGGAGGCATCTCAGTAACAATATCCTCCATTTGCACACTGATAGGCATATCAGAATCCTTCTGCACTTCCTTCACCACACCTTGTACTTGCACTTATGATCCTCCTCCTACTGTCTCTGTAGGCCATCATTAATTCTAATTAGATTGTAAGCTCCTTGGGGCAGGGTCCCTTCCCCAGTGTATGATTCCCTTGCTGCACTTTCACCCACAAATATGCAATGATTGCACATTAGCCTAATGCTCTTAACCCAGTTCTGTAGTTTTGTATTGTACTATTTCAACTTCTGTAAAGCGCTGTGTACATGTATGGAGCTATATAAAGATACATACATACACCCAATTAAAGGGATAGTAATACTTAAAATGTAAAAAAAAATGTTGTAGGGTTTATCCCCCTGAGTAAAACAAGAGTACTCCCACTGCCGAAAGGTGTTTCATTCAAAAGTTATTAATTTTCAAAGTTGAATTTTTTAGGTGCAATATCACAGTGGCCTGAAATAGTACAGTGGTGCTGTTGCTACACCATGCTACACCATCAGGCCACTGTGATATTGCACCTAAAAAATTCAACTTTGAAAATTAATAACTTTTAAATAAAACACCTCTCAGCAGTGGAAGTACCCTTGTTTTACTCAGGGGGATAAACCCTACAACATATTTTTTTTTTACATTTTAAGTATTACTATCCCTTTAAGCTCCCACTCCCTTTATGACACAAATTGCATCATTAAAATAACCTGGTTGCAGCCCATGAACCCTCTCCACGGACTCCACAGGATGAAGGTCCCAGGTATGACTATGCAGTAATGACCCGTTTTGGTTGCTCATTAACTCTAATGTTGGGTCACTCAATCCTGCTCACCCATACTTCCCAAGTGTCCCTCTTTAGGAGGGACAGTCCCTCTTTGAGACCGAAATCCCTTTGTCCCTCTTTCTTGCCCTGTTGTCCCAATTTCTTTGGAGATCAGATTCTGAGGTGTGTATATTGGTGTATCAAATTGCTTCACAGCAATAAAAATCACATTAACGCTTGATTAAACTCAGTGTTCATAAAATAGTCTGTGTAAATTAAATATGTTGGTCTTGTTCTAAATTATTTATTCATGTACACAAAGAGGTGTCAATAGATCATAAAATGACCTAAGCATTCTCGGAAATGCCCCATCCCTCTGCCAAGCCCCCAGAAACACCATGTAAAACAACAGTGTTCCTCTTTGGCCATTTGAAATGTTGGGAGGTTTGCTCACCTTAGATGGAATACTTGTAACATGTCATAAGAAATTGAAAGAAAAATTTTGATGGATGACACAGTTCCAAGACTTGTATGCAATATGATAACTCCCACTGTTCAATTCTTTTTAGTATCAACAGCAGCACTCACATCATACCAGAGTTTTTATGAAGCCTGAGGAAGGCACTAATGGAGAATGATAATGGGTGTACAGCCCATGGTGCAGGATTTTTAAGCTTGTAAAGTGCTGCAAATAAGCTGCACTGGAAAATTTGTATATTCTCCTGTAGGAGTATATTGCTCTTAACATTTCTTAAAAAGACCTCAAGAGGGCAGCAGAGAGTTGATTATTCAGACATTGTTTTAAATGGAATCTGTATCAGGAAATATAAGTATGGTACAAATAAATAAGAAGTCTGTGCTCTAAAATAAGCACAATGAACTGGTTTTGTATGCGGTGTCGGCCTAAGCCAATGTGAAAAACTTTTTTAATGAAAACATGGCAGATTTGCTACAGTTGCACAAAGAAGTGTACAATGTGAAAGTGTATGGGTATTTTAGGCAACAGAGTTGCGTGTTTCACACCATATACTAAAAGGGAGCAGAGGAAATCAGAGCAACATTCTTCCTTTTTCTTACACCCTGCTATAGAGGTGACATTAAAGGCCTTTAAACCTAAATATATTTGTCGGCAGAGTGTGTACTAAGGCAGGGGTAGTCAATTTTGACTCTGGAACTGTTGAAGACTACAGTACACATCAATCCATCACTCCCATCATTCTCTATGGTTAACTGGGAAGATAGATGTTGCAATTCTCAACAACTTAAGAGATTGAAAGGTTGTCTGCCTTTATACTAAGGCATTTGTACATAAAGAATTTAGGTCAGTGGTCCTCAGCTGGGGTGCTGTGGCACTTTCTTTTGTCCTGGGCACCACCTTATGGTGCAACTCTTTTTCTATGATGACGAAAGTGTGAATGTTGACTTTCAGCTGTACAATGATGGACATTGTTATGCACACTTTTTCATTCTGATTGTGAGTCCTATAATGAACTATGTTTTTAATGTACATTACCCTCGACAAATTAAATGTTAGGGGGGGCCCTGAAAATTCCAAACTGAGTTTGGGTTGCCTTGAGCAAAAAAGATTCAGAACCTCTGATTTAGGTGCTAGATTAACAAAAGTCTATATAAGTGAAACTCATGCACTAGGCTGGTATGTAAGTACTAGTTGAACAGCCCGTTACACGGGCCACAGTGCCTCTCTGCTGATACAGAGCTGGACGCTCCTTCGGAGCGCCCAGCTCTGTATCAGCCGCGGCGTGGGCAGTCTGTACTGCGCATGAGTGCCGCACGCGCAGCAGTGTCTACTGCGCATGTCCGGCGTTACACACAACTTAGCGAATTATTTTATAGGATGTTCCTCTGAATAAGTCTGTTGTGTACAGTCGCTGTTTAATAGGAAAGTAGCAGAGTGCGTTTCCCCTCCTTCTGTGACATCATCCAACAACTCAGTTTGGTAATGAGCGTATTGGACGTACAGGGCCTTACGTGTAAAAGCAAAGTGAGACAATTTTAGAAGATGGCACACAGAGGACAGAGAAAAATTACCAGTGGCCTAAATGGGGAATTTATCCCCCTGTGTTCTAAAGAAGCCTTCAGCACATTGAGTTGCATCCCACTTTGGCACTCAAAGGGTTAAAACCCCATTTAAATTAATGGGGATTTTGAGTGTGTTTGTTTCTCCCTTATATTGTAATGGATTTGCCCTAGAATTATTCCAGTTTGCTTTTATACATTAAGCCCAAAGCTCCTTATTTGTCAACATACAATTCTGCAGCAAAACAACTACTCAATATAAAGGAAATGAAAATACCCATTCATTGTAACTCCTTGAATGCTATAAAGGTCTTCTATGTTTTTTAAGCAATGCTCTGAGACCTCTCTTGCAATCATGGGTTAACAGCACAATTAAACATCATTTGGAATTTGCACAAACCTGTGGTGTAGTTGGTTTGCACCAGAATTGCTCCGCTTTAGCTTGATGAATAAAGATATCTATCCAGAAGTAAACGTAAAAGTTTGGAAGTGTCCAGACTTTATTCATTATACCAGATACACTTACGTAAAAGCAAACTATGGAAGTTATAGATTTTATTGCAAGTAGGGTACATTATCACTTTGATTGTCAGCAATGTGTGGCATTCAAAGGATTTAACATAGCCACAAGAGCTCAGCAACATAAAATAGACACCAGAATTTCTCAACCGTGGTGTGCCAGAGGGTTACGCAAAGCATAGCAAAGTGTTGCACATCTTTCTTGAGCTTAAAGGGTTAAAGGATCTCCCTGGCTGTGGACAGGTGAACTAATCAGATTGAGTGACCCACTAATTACACACCTGTGCTCAGGCAGGGACGTTTAGAAAACCTGCACTGTTAGGGGTACTTGAGGACCTCTGTTGAGAAACCATAGCATTTTACTTTTTGCTGATAGAATCAATTCATAGAATAGGCACTTCTTGGAAATAGATATAAACCTAGCAGGGGCTACAAAACCATTGATGCAGCAGCTGAAAGGCACCAGGCCTGGACAAATGTGACCTGTTAAGGACCAAGAAATGTGTTACTCACCTCTCTGGTCATCAAGGTGTTAATGGGCCCACTGAACATTGAAAATGTTTAGGAAAGTTCAATAGTTTACAGTGAATTCAGAGCACAAACGATATTTTGCATTAGAGCCCTCATTCTCTAGATCAGTGGTTCTCAACTCCTGTCCTCAGGACCCACTAACAGGCCAGGATTTGATGATTTCCTTGTTAGAGCACAGGTGAGTTAATCAATGTGAATGAGCCTCTGATCACCACACCTGTGCTGTAGCAGAGAAATCCCTAAGTCCTGGCCTGTTAGTGGGTCCTGAGGACAGGAGTTGAGAACCACTGCTCTAGATTCACTGCCCTCTATTTCCTTTTTAGATGCTAGTGTTCCTAGCAGAAGAATATACAGAAATGTTGCTTTTATCTGAAATTGGTTATTTTTACCAATAATTTTCTGTCACAGACAGCAGCTTAAAACAGCTTTCATCTGTTTTTTTCAATTAATTTTTTCCTATTAAATTTAAAATGAATAAAGCATGAGTTTTCCCTCCAGCGTCCCTGCATCAACACTCTGAACAAACTGCCTTGTATGCGCAGCAGATCAATCAACAATCATGTGATGAATAATTAATTATTTAAAGGGATAGTAATGTCCCACAAAAAATATTTTTCATATTGTAGTCCTTAAAAAGTTGAGCACAGCACAAAAAATGTATCTCTCAGACCACTATGGTCTGAGAGATACAGGCATTTAAAGTCCATGATTTCCTGCTGTCAGATGTACAGCTGTCAGCAGAAGATTCATGTCGCCCGACACGGAGGCTCTGCAGCTAGGGTTGCCTCCCAGCCGGTATTTTACCGTCAGGCCGGTAAAAAATTGGCTTCTGTCCAATGTTATGTCTATGGCCGGTATTTTTTGGAAGAAAAGGTGGCAACCCTATCTGCAGCAGAGCCGCAATTGTGTTATTTACAATGAATTACTTCATTGGAATGGTCTAAGTAAGTGTGCTTACTCCATTCCAATGAAATAATTCATTGCAAATAACACGATTACGGCTCTGCTGCAGAGCCTCCGTGTCAGCCGACATGGATCTCCTGCTGACAGCAGGAAATCACGAACTTTAAATGCCTGTATCTCTCAAACCACAGTGGTTTGAGAGATACATTTTTTGTGCTGTGCTCAACTTTTTAAAGACTACAATTTGAAAAATATTTTTTGTGGGACATTACTATCCCTTTAAACCTGTCTTTACAGGTTGGCATGGATGTCTAACAAGTGCTGCCAATAAAGGGAGTCAGAACCCTACAATTCGGCTGCTAGCCTTGAGTTCAGACTATAGGATTAAAATGCAGTGCACCCCAAGTGAAGCAGCCATTGGTGTCTCCATGACTCCACCCCCCAGGATCCTGTCAAAGGAAATGTTCTTAACCTATATGACACAAAGAAAAAACAAGAGGGTGATTTAATAATAAGTGGAGCAATTCTGTAGCAAACCAACCACCCCATAGGGGACAAATACAAATTAACATTCATTTTAATGGGGCTTTTAACCCCTTGAATACTAGGTCTGTCTGCAGTGGATTGCAAAGCATTCAAGGGATTAAAAGCTCCACTTCAACTGATGAAACTTTGGGGAATGTTTTACATGCACCCGTGTAACTCCAGAATTGCTCCACTTCTTATTGAGGCTTAGATTACATTCATACCTGGAAACCCTCTGGATCTGCCCAGGAGACTTCAGTTTTCAGGCTGAATTACTGGATCTCTGGGGACAAGGTTGATTCTCTGGTTTTGGTGAGTTCAGTGAGAACCCTGCCTACTTTCCATGCTTATTGCACTCACTGCTGCCCCATTCCATGCACGTCCCAATCCATTTCAGCATAAATTTTCTCTCTCAACCTTCCAACCCTACCAACCCAGAGTAAGCCCCACCCACACTGTAATAGATTATGATAGGTATGATTTCACTGCACTTGATAAGTGTCATCAAGGGTTTAGCTAACAGATTACCACTGAAGTCAATGGAGAAAAGTGGTAAATAAAGCAGAAGTAGTAAACTAGAAGTAGGGCTCTCGTGCAGGGAGATTGAGATTGTGTTGACCACTTCTGTGGCTAGCAAGTGTGAAGCTCCTCTAGGCAGCTGCCTACTCTCCTTAGTAGGACATCTGGCTCTGCTTCGATTACAGGTCAGGAAAAAGTGTATTTAATGAGATTAATGAAACTTGATTGGTTCCTGGTTATACAAAATACTCCAAAAGGTTATGATTTGCAGAAGAAGTTCAGGACAATTCATCATTGTTGCTGATGTGTTGTCTTGACTCCTTCTCCGTATATTTAATCTTCTGAATTCCATTCCAAATTCCCTATAAATTTTTCAATCATATGCTTCCTCTACCAGACTTGTGTCACCTAAATCCAACATCCACCCACTCATAGCTGGATTCCATTGCAGGTGATAGTTTTTATCACTGGATTTAGCTGCTAGTATCCCCATAGACTTCAGCAGAATAGGACTCTGTGTGATACAACCAGTGATAAGTTATTACCTGCAATTGATTCAGCTCTAAGTTCATTAGCCTAATGCTCTACAATACAGTACTATTAGTTCCCCTTTCCAAATCCACTACAACATGGCTACATACAGAACATTCTTCCAGCTTACATTTTGATTGGAACAAAGTATTAATTGACAACAAACCACTGCTATTAGCAAAATATGTTTGAATGTAATGAAAATTCTACTAAAATGCATACTTGACCATAAAGATTTGTTCTAATCTGCAGTACATTACCACAAGCCTAGTTTATAAAGAACTTCATTCATTCCCCCTCCCACCCCTTTATTGTTAGTAGTAAATACAGTGCCAAGAATTCTGCAGTAAAGACTTCTGTTATCAGTACTGACTACCATACAACCTATTGGATACTAGAAAAAAGTGTTGCAGGAATTGTAAACAATCCCAGTTGTAAATATAGCAAGATAATTGTCTTGTTTATGCTCAGTATCAAGAATATCTGCCTATGGATGTGATTTACTAAGTGGCGAACTGTACCTTTACCTGGCAGTGAGGGAGGGAAATCCTATTCACATCCTTTGGGAGGCTTTTCATGCCCAAAGCCCCTAGGGCAGTGGTGGGCAATGTGGAGCCCTACAGCTGCTGTTGAACTTCAAATCCCATCTTCCTCCACCAGCCATTGGCTGGCAGAGTATGATGGAAATTGTAGTCCAGCAGCCATCAAGTGGAGGGCCTCGTGTTTCCCAGACCTGCCCACAAGGAAAAAACATTACTTTATAGTGGCAGAACTCCCAGTGGCCTGGCTTCTACAGGATGCTACATGTAGAAAGTGTTGTTCATTGCATATGACCTAAAAATGCTAGATGCTCTAAGCAGTATTCTCTTGACTAACAGAAATCTTATTCACTATTTGGCTACACACACACACACACACACACTACACAGCAGATTGACAGGGGAGGTAGAGGGAAACATGACAGTGCCACAGAGGATCAAGGGGGGCACAAAAATGGTACAGTAAAGCATGGCATAGAAGAAAGCCATGGGCACAAAGCAGCTGGAGGGGCACAGGGGGGCTTGAAAAATACAGAGGGAAGCAAGACAGGGGTACAGAAATGCAAGACAGTGTCATGAGGGAAAAGAAGGTGTACAGAAGAGCAAGACAATCACAGTTGTCAGCAAAAGGAATATGAGGGAGGGATGCAGGTGAATAAGACAGGAACAAAAGGGAGCAAGAGATGTACTCATGAGCAAGCCAGGGGCATGTGTGAGGAACAGAGGACAAACAGAAAACAAAAGATGGTCAACTAAGAGACATGGGCATAGAGCTGAAGGTGGTATAATTCCTGGTCTGTAAGACTCCATTGTAAAATAGGGCTAACACCATGAAGTGCTTCTGATTCCTGGGAGAAGGTTCTTTGCAGCCTGAGATCAAGACCCTGGTGGCCATGTTTTCTTTTCCTTGTTCTGAGAGTCTATGGTTTGGCAGTTTAGAACTACAGTGCTAAACAACAATTGGATCAAACCGTAAATAAATTTGCTACAAATCTCAAGTGGCCTACACATGCCACAATGTAGCTTTCCTGTGGCTCCCATGTTGTGCTTTTTGATATGAGACACCTTTCTATAATTCTGTAATTAGTTTAACCCCTTGGATGCTAGATAGATCTCCAGTGCATTTCATCTCAATATATTGGAGACATCTCTAGCAACCAAGTAGTTAAATATATTCTGAGAATCCTTCTTTATATATAAACAAGCATATCCCCAAGGTGACCTACACCAGATACTGTTAAGGCATCTGTTTTATTTCTCTGCTTATTCTCACTGACATCCATTGATACAGGCCTTTATTAAAGCATTTTTACAGTCCCCATGTGGACATACAAAGCTTTGATGGTGTTAACCTTTTTTGCAGAGATAGAGGCCTTCAGTATTTACTACCCACTACAAGCTTAGCAGTTAGTGTAAGGCTAAAGCATGATGAACAACCTCGGAAATGCAATATTATAGGAATACTGAACTAAAAACAAAAAAAAAATGGGTTGCTGTTCTATGAAACCTCATGATGTAGCCTACACATTGACGGAGGTGTTTATATTTAACAGAAATAATTAATATTTGTCATCAAGAAGAGCTGGTTTGCCCCAGAAATCTCTCTTTTCTATTATACTTATGGCCCAGTATATAGACTGATATAACCTAAAGGTCAACTGATTTAAAAATATGTTAAAGCAGAGGTAAACCCTATTAATGAAAATATATATTGTAGAGTTGTCAGCTACGTAAAGCTAGATTACTCCCAATGCTTCTTTCAAAAAATAATATAGGTTTTCTTTTAAATTGTTTTAAAGATGTGGCATAGTCAATTCAGCCATCAATGGAAAGCTCAGGTCAGTAACAATGAGCTATTCACATGCAATAATAGCAAAAGCATCACCTGGCTACAAAAATCTTGAAGACAAAAGCTGGAAAAAAGTTTGGTTGAAGAATCTCCCGGAAGCAGAAGTACCGTTATTTTTCTCAGCACAAAAGGCCCTTCAGTGAAAAATATTTTCAGAATAAGAGTTTTCTTTTGCACCTTTTGAGTTTCAATATTTTTCCATCATTACTTGCAGCCCAAATTGTATATGTAGCAGGGTATGTCTTTAGGATAGTTAAATGTATTTCAACATATATAGTCCCTGCACGCTTTATTGGGAGTTCTAGGTCCCTTGAAAGGAGTGCATGTGTATTTAAGGAGGCTTCAGTGAGGGTGGGGGGACATGCACTCCAGGAGAGAGGGATCCCTCACAGGAACTGGGTCCTGGCACTTCATGAGGCCCCCACAAGTGTGCTTTGTGGAATACCTAGAGCAGCAAGGTGCTAAACACCTGCCCGGGTGGATGTCAGATCCAAGATATGAGTTGCTCCCCTGCAAGACACTTAAGAATCCCAGGGGGTTGAGTTTGAGTCCAGTAGACTTGCTAGTAACTTTCATGTCCATCTCCATGGACATGACATTCAGAACTGATTGAATATGTTACCTCTTACTATTTGGAGGTGTTAATGGAGTTTTTATGAACAGTTGTTAATAGAATGTCTTCAAAGCTTTCTTTGTTCAGTGGACTTCCATGATCTGCTGGGCTGGGTGTTGTCAGCGCTAGGGATGAGTGAGCATTTTTGCCTCAAACAAAATAGGCAAAAAATGGCACTTCCCCTCAGAGGAAAATTTAACACGAAAAGTTAACTTTTCCCACTCTTTTCCCTATCTCATTGCATTGAAATTAATGGGAAGACTGAATTTACAAAAAAACACATAGAAAATTTGATTTTATTTCCCACAGGCATAGTATAAAAGGGGTCTGAGGGTGTTGGTGGAATCTGGTGAAAAAAATCAGTTAAGCAGGGAATTGTTTTTTGGGGGGTTGTTGACTGGGTTTGGGGAACAGTTAATTAAAAAAAAAGCAAATAAAAAAAAAAAAATAATAAAAAATTGGTATGTAACGTGACAGAGACAGGGACACCCCTGACAAAAGTTGTGACTGGGGCACTCTGATACTTGATGGGATAGAGTATTTTGCAGAGGATGATTTGTAGGACTTAGATATGTTGTTAGAGGCCCAAGCTCTGAGGAACAATTTACCTGTAGACTTGCTAGACACAAGCCCTGAGGAAACATTGATTTGTAGGACTTAGACTTGTGTTAGGCCCAAACCCTTAGCAAACATTGATTTGTAGGATTTAAACTAGTTTTTCACAGGCCCTGAGGACACATTGATTTGTAGGATGTAGACTTGTGTTTGGCCAAAGCCCTGAGCAAACAATGATTTGTAGGACTTAGATTTTTGTTAGGCCCAAGCCCTGAGCAAACATTGATTTGTAGGATGTAGACTTGTATTGGGCCCAAGACCTGAGTTTAGAGAGTTAGGTAACTGAGAAAACACTGATTTGTAGGACATAGACTTGTGTTAGGTCCAAGCCCTGATAAAACATTGATTTGTAGGACATAGACTTGTGTTAGACCCAAGCCATGAGGCAACATTGATTTGTAGGACTAAGCTGTGTTAGACCCAAGTCCTGAGTAAACATTGTTTTGTAGGACTTAAGCTCACTAGAGTCACAAGTCCTGAGGAATCAGTGATGATTTTTTGGACTCAGGATTGTTAGAGTCCCAAGCCCTGAGGAAACATTGATTTGTAGGACGTATACTTGTGTTAGGCCCAAGCCCTGAGGAAACATTGATTTGTAGGATGTAGACCTGTGCAGGCCCAAGCCCTGAGGAAACATTGATTTGTAGGAAGTAGACTTGTATTAGGCCCAAGCCCAAAGCAAACATTGATTTGCAGGACTTAATTTTTACTGATATGCCCAAGGAGGCAGACATATTGCCTTTTGTAGGTCTCTTGGACTCAACTCCTCCAGCTAAAGTCTTCATACGAAGCCTTCAGTGGGATGAGTTTGGCTTCTAGGAATCCTGCCTCCATAGACTTGAAATCCAGTACTGATTAAAGATTAATTTAGGTAAACCAATCCACACAGAACTGATTTTTAGTGACCATTAGTATTTTCTGCCCAGATTACATAAAGTGAGGGGTTTTTAATAGGAGGAGTTAATGCTTCTTTAATTCTCTGTCAAAACAAAGACAAGTCTAGTGCATGTAGATGGCATTATCTCAATGATTACCATAACTGGGAACCTTTACTTCTAGAATCCCCAGAGGAGAGAATCAGCCTCTGTCCCCGGACACCCGGTAATTCACTGCAAAAACCAGAGTCTCCAGGGCAGATCTGGAGAGTTCCCAGGAATGATGATTACATTGCATTGCCTCGGGCCCTTATTTTGTGTTTACATGTAGGAGTATCATTGCGAATGTGTAAGTCTAACCCTTTGAGTGCCAAAGGAGTATGTACCTCATTGCAGAGCAATGCTTTGCATACCACTCTGGCAATCAAGAGGTTAAAGCAGTATCCTGTGATGTTCCTGAGATTGGTTATGATTGGCCACTTGAACACAACCTAAGAAACCTCTTCTTCAAAATAAGGGGATGCCAGAAATCTGAATAAAATACCACCCTTAGACATTACTGGGCTAAATTTCTTTGCATGTGATTCATTTATTACTTGTTTTATTTCCAACAGACATCTGTGGAACAAAAGCAGGAATCACCTGCAATGGAATCAGTCACTTTGTGGGCTGTATTCAGTAAGCTAAAGAGATTCAATTCCAGGGCACACCAGCTGCACTACAGAGGTCAAATAAAAATTCTTAGGACTTTTCACCCCTTGAATGCCAGAGAAGAAGTATTTTGCATTCAGGTAACATGTATATCAATAAACGTTTAATATAAAAAATAGTTATTGTCTGTCACTCAAGGGGTTAACCCTTTTTAGTGCCAGAGGGTTACGCAACACATTGCAAAGCAATGCAATGCATACCACTCTGGCACTCAAAGGCTTAAAAGTCCTTTCACTGTCAATTTTTATCTGCCTCCTGTTGTGCAATATGATCTTTTATTTGTCCCCAGTGGTGAAGGTGGTTTGCTCCAGAATTGAACCTATCCTATATTATAATTCGATAAGGATGTTTGTCAGAAGCCGTCATGTGCAGTAGAGATGGCTGCAAGCTCTACAGCCATGCGCAGTACAGACTGCTCGCTCCGCGGCTGATACGGAGCGGGGTGCTCCGAATTCAGACTGGAGTCCTCTCAGAGCACCTTCCTGGGACCAGCGGGTCCCAGGAAGGTGCGCAGAGAGGACTCTGGTCTGAGTTTGGAGCACCCCACTCTGTATCATCCGCAGTGCAGGCAGTCTATACTGTGCATGACTGCAGCTCCACCTTTGTTGGCCCGTGTACATGGGCTTTAAAACTAGTCTATCATATTGAATCCGGCCCCACGTATCCTGTTCTTCTCCTCTACAATGAGGGAAAGATAAGTATACCATGTGCCTTCCTATGACCACTTGACGTGGCCTGAAATCACCATGGAAAATAGGATTCTTTCCTTTTGAGGATAATCATGTTCATACTTTATAAAACAATTATGTTAACCTACCAAGAAATTTCCTAGCATCCATATGTCTGCAAGAGTAAATAGTGAGTGCGCAATGCTGAGCTGAAGAAGTTGTTATCATCACACATACAGAACAGGGATTATATTTGTCAACACAAGTCATGTATGTTAAAAGCCACGTTCAATCCAACACAGTATTCCTATCAAACTACAAGACCAGAACCAGAGAAGCAGGTCAACTCTCAGTACGGAAGTGAAGTCTTTATAAGGAAAGCACTGTTGTGAACATCTAATTGCAACCTGTGTGTAACAACATAAGCTTTCAGAAAATAGTAATACATTTTAGCATTATTATATGTAAGACTTTATACACAAAAAGAGCAATTTTGGAACATAACTGTACCTCTGTATCATAGGCAACAAGTAAAACTTCCAGCTAATTTAAATGGAAAAACACAGAAAAGCTGCACCAGCCTGCTTTTAAAATGAGCACAGTATAATGTTTAATTGACAAATGTACTCACATTTCCATCCATCTATTGGTGTTTGGATTCCAGCCAATGTATTTACTTGCAGTAGAATGTTTCAGCTCTTCCCTGCTCAGGTCTCATCAGGCTATTGGCTCATGGTAATAGTGTTTGGTGCCTTAATGATCAGATGCTTGTAAATCAGATGGTTGTGCAAATAATAATAATTTATTAAATACATATATATATTTTAAATATGTTTAAAAATGCTTCCTTGATATGTTACGTGACGTATCACCTGCCACTTCCTCAGGAAAAAAGAGCAAACACCTTTCGATACAAAGTATCAGACTATGTGCTATGAAAGACCATAGATGGAGTGAAAAACACTGGATGTGAGAGACCGAAAGTATCCAGTTCACCATGTTTTCAAATTTCAGAGCTACATTTCTCTGTCACATAGCCATTAAGTGGTGAAGGAGTGTAAAAAAACAGTGAATGTAGTGATATTCTCCTAACCCCAATTTAAATGCACAACTATATAATAACTCATATTGTGAACAGAAACTAAATAGATAAGAATAAGAAATAGGAAAATGGAAAAAAAAACATTTATAAAATGTATATAAATAACTAAACTGCCATATAGGATAACAAATGCCATTAGTCACCAATAGAGTCATCTGTCACATTCAATAAAAGCCAGACTATGGGAAGGAGGGGTCCCAAACAACACCCACATCTTTAGTGAGCAACCTGTCTCCCAGCTGCAAATAAGTTCGATTGTATTACGGCCACATAATGGATTCCTATTAGTTTACGTGGAAGAACATTCCTAATGCTCATGGACTGGACAAACCTTCACCTGTTGTTTACTTCAAAATTTGCCCCTTGGCTATGCATCAACAATTCCCTGTTCCCAGATCAACTGTTTACTAAGGAATGGAATGGGAACCTGGAGAGGTACTTGACTTAACAGTTAATTGGTATGGGAAACTGAAGAGACAAAGTATTAGTGATTTTTAGGGGACAACTAGAGAGCCACAACTAACCCGAATACACAGGGAGGCAATACACCAACAGCTATTATGTAAGAATACAGGTAAAAGAACAATGCCAGAAGAGCATCTCATTTGCTAGGAGAACTGCAAAGGAGCCACAGCAGAAGAGCATCTTATTTGCTATGAGATCCATAAAGGAACGACAGCAGAACAGCATCTTGTTTGCTAGAAGAACCATACTTCAAGATAAATGTGCACCATTAGCAGAGGAGACTAAAGATAAGTACAAGTCTAGATATTTGAACATGGAGGACCTGTAGCTAATCCCAAGGAGATGATAGAAGAAGAAAGACCCCAATAGCAGAACCCGATCTTCTCTATCTTTTATAAGGTGAGGGATATTGAAGAATGTGAAGGAGAAGCAACTGAGTTGGAAATTATGCTTTTCCAAAACTCAAAGAAAAAAGGAAGTAGGAACTAGACATCACGGTGTCCGTGATTTCCTCCAGTGGTGTGCTGTTATACTAGCAACATTGTTCTTGCCTTACCTGGCGCTCAAATGCTACACGCTATTCTTATAGGCCACTGGAGTGTGATTAGTGGTCTCCACCCATATGCAAGGCCTTATAAGCCTCAGACCTACTATACACCTTTGCCCTTTCGTGGAGTACCTGAGCATTGTGCTTCTGTGTTCTGTTTATTGATTCTTGTGTATGACTCCTGGCTTCGTTTGACTTCTGTTCCAGCTGAGACCTCTGGCTTCGTTTGACTACCCAATCCGGCTGAGACCTCTGGCTTTGTCTGACTACCCGATCTGGCTGAGACCTCTGGCTTCGTCTGACTACCTGATCCGGCTGAGACCCCTGGTTCCCTGCAACTATACCATCTGGCTTTGGTTGACACTTGCTCCGCTGCGCTCCTGACTCAGGTTGACTTAGCACCTACGGCCTACCCAGGACTGGCTCCCTTCCTCCCTTGGTTTACTAGCCTGCTGCTACCATGCTACTGCTTCCTGGCAGTACGTGTGCTTGTTGCCTAGTCTGTTGTTCACCTGCGGTTTATCCTGGGTAGCCGGTTATATCCCCTAGTGTTCTAGGGTCTGTCACCTCTGTCTGTCGGTTACCCCTAGCTGTCTAGGGGCGGTCACCATTGCCTGCCAGGGTCCCTAGCATCTAGGCCCTATCCATAGCCTAGTCTTCTCTTGTTGGAGAGGTGTTCTCACTCTTTGTGGTCCTCCAGCGTTCTGGAGTGTAGTCGGTGTGCCCTACTTCCACCTGTCTAGTGAAGGGTTTCGGGAAGTGTTGTTACACTGTCCCTTTACCTGGCCTTGTGAAGGTGGAGGCTGTGCTCTCGCTCCTGGTGGTGCTCCAGCATTCTGGAGTATAGTCCGGTAGTAATCCTCCTACTTGTGTAGTGAAAGGTTGGGAAAATGTTGTTACACTGTTCCCAGACCAGGCCTCGTGAAGGTAGGAGAAGGTGCTCTTGCTCCTTTGTTGCTCCAGCGTTCTGGAGTATATTCCGTTCACTTCTCTTCCACCTGTCTAGTGATTTGTTGAGGAAGTGTCATTACACTGTCCTATACCAGGACTCGAGAGGGTGGAAGAAAGTGATCTTGCTTCCTGGTTGCTCCAGCATTCTGGAGTATATTCGGTTCACCTCTCTTCCACCTGTCTAGTGAAGTGTTGTGGAAGTGTTGTTGCACTGTCCTATACCGGGCCTCGTGAAGGTGGAGGAGGTGCTGTAGCTCCTGGTAGATACTCCAGCTTTCTGGGGTATAGTATTTCTCTGTCAAGACTGTCGAGTGAAGGATTGGGGAAGTGCCATTGCATTGTTCCTACCTGGTCTAGTGAAGGTTCGAGAGATATATTCTTTCTTTTAATTCTTTATTAATAACGGTAATTTTATTGTATCTGTATTTGTCGAGTGTTGTTAATTCACAGTCACCCCCGTGACAGTAGAGGGACCAAAAAAGTTAGACTTAAGGATTGCCCAGCATGGAGATTTAATATACACCTTATCAGACCAAATTCTTTTTTTATAAGTAGTTGCACTAAGAAAAAAAGGATCAATGAAGCTGAATTGGATGATTTATTAGAAAGTCTATTCTAAAAAGATTTTGCCATAATAAAAATAAAAATAATGGCAACAAAACGACAGACCAAGAAAAAGAGTGTTTTAAGATACTAGAGCAACTTCAATGTGATGGTGTATGGGAAGGTGCAAGCCTATTTTTGTACAAGAGCATAAACAACCTAGAGAGTATTGCCCATTGCCCATTTATATGTGTAGGTTTTACAGCCAAATTTAGAAGACCCTTTACAAGCTTGTGTTGAAGGGGAACACCATGGAAGTGAATGAATCTGATGAGGGCCGAACAAATGTCAATGAAACACAATGTCACAAAAATTATGAACTGGCTATTCAGGGGGCTGACAAAAGGGGATCTATTGTTTACACAAAAGAGGGATGTGGGTTGGATGTTGAATGTACTGCTATTGCTAACCAGGAATCCTTGTGTGGAATACAGCAAGATTTTGCTTGAACTGCTACATGGATCAATGGAAAGGCTATAATTAACATACAGGAAAGTTATTTTCTGCATTTAGAACACCTCAATAAAGCATTCCTACATTACACTGTCAAAATGCATATAAACTATAGAAAATCCCTCAGATCTCCCAGTAGTTTTGAACAAAAGGCTTTGATTCAGTTATGTCCAATGGCTGAAAAAAAAACAGCCAATAGCATTTTGTCAAGCACAGCAAGCTATTTGATTACCTGTGCTATGAAAAAATGCCTTAAAAAATCAAACTGTTGAGCGATAAAGTTAGTTGCTTTTTCCCCCGTAGAAAATAATAAAAATGCAGCAAGGTTCAACTGACTGTGTTAGACCTTAAGATCTGTAGAGGGACCCACTTTATTGTGGGAAATTTAAGACCATGTTTTTTTGATGCAGAGTCCCTTATCAGATCTAAAAACAGCTGACTCATCAATTGAAAGTAAAAAAATAAGTGAAAAAAGTCCCCAGTGGATGTATTGATATGGGACCCTAAGCCCCATATCAGTATAACTAAAGTACTGAAAAATGTGTCCAATGTTAGTAGAATTAACCCTATGAGTGCCAGCGGGGTACTCTTACCCCACTGGCACTCAAAGAGTTAATCCGACTAAGCAGCAGCCCCTGAAAAGAACACCATTAATCCTGATGTCCAGTAGAGTCTTCAGCACCTTGGTCAGTGACTGCCATATTCGTCTATCTACTTTTTTCGAATCTACCTTCTTCTCTCTTCTTTCTTCCTTGTCACCATTGTGTCATGCCTGTGAAACATAAAAGAATATTTAATGTTATATGTCCAAAAATAACCCTGTCATCTGTGCATAGTTTAAACTATGCATAGATGACAGGGCTAGGTAGACAGATAATTCATAAAAAAACCCATATTCATGTGCACTGGCAAATGTGATCTGGTAAGATAAGGTTAACTGAAGTGGCCAAATAAGTATTAAAAAATTCCTATGACCCCAGTGACTTCTCCGCCACTGTCGGCAGAGGAGAAAGGGCAAGTCATCAGAAACCCCCTCCCCTTTGTACCTTACGGGCCGATGCCTTTTCCTTTGTGAGGGAATTTTGAACAGACACTGCCTTTATATATGGGCAGTCTCTGTTGAAAATGCCTCACAGCTACTGGCTGAGATGTGTGCTTTTGTACCTCCCAGCCAATTAACTTCAAGTAGCTTCTGGCAATCCCCCGCTCGAATCTGATTGGCTGGGGGTTGCCTAAGCACACATCCCAGGCAATAGCTGTGAGGCAATCTGAACAGAGACTGCCCATATATAAAGGCAATCTCTGTTCAAAATTCCCTCACAATGAAATGGGATTGGCCCATAAGGTACAAAGGAAAGGGGGTTTCTGATGACTTGCCCTTATTCCGCTGCAGATTTGGGTTACACATTCAGAACAGTGGTGACCTCTCTCCAACACTTTAGATAGGATAGAGGGCACTATCACAAATGGCCTCAGAACATACCCATTGGGGGCTTCCATAGTATCAGAAGGAATTGCAGCAATCTTTTGTTCTTAAGGTGAGGTGCTCATGTGCTAGTTTTGTGACAAAGGATATGGTGAAAATGTGTGTGAACGAAGAATATGAGAGAGAGTGCTTAGTATGGATAGGGGTGAGCTGCCAAAAAAGAAAAAAAAGAGAGAGTAAGTTAGGAGCAATAATGTTGCTTTTATTACTCAGTACAATTGTTATGGCTCCAATATTACATCTATTTAGCAGCAGCAATGGCATATTCTTAGACTGGACCAAATGCTGCAGCAAATATAATCCTGAATGGTAGAGTAACATTTGTGAAAAATAAAAATGTAAGAGCATATGTTGCACTTAGTCACCCCAAGCAGATTTATCCAAGTCTAAAGTAGGTGACTCAGGGATAAAACAGCAAAACCAAGGGACAGAGGAAGAAAATTAGATCATGGTGTCCCTCAACACTTCTACAATTGTCCTGGGGTGTGGAGGGGGTTCTGAGGGGTTTTGATGTCACAGACATTGAACATTTTACCCAGGATGCAACATGGAGATATAAGAAGCTCTGTCATAATGATCATATTGGATATGCACCCTGGGGACGATGACACATGTTGGTGTGAATAAAGACAGTGATATGGTTTCTTTCACCACAAGGAAGTCAAGGTATATACGTAATAGCCCTCTTTCATATCTTAGGCAGGCATTCTGTTTCCTTAGATTGTGCAGAGTCATGTGTATAACATGAATCCCACAGGAAACAAGAAAATGGATTATTGTTTGAGTTTTATAACTGCAACTGTAAATGTTTACATGTAGTTTTAAATATTTTAGTATACACTGACTACTATATGATGTAAATAACACAAAAAGTGTGTCTTTTCATTCACTTTGGAAAAGATATATGTGAATAATGCAGCTAAGTGGAGAAGAGCTTTAGTCCCACCACTGGGCGCTGCAAAAGACCAACAGACCGATGGTGGGGATCCCAAACACATTGCATTAACCATGTGACATCAACAATGACTATTGACCTGGCCACCAGAATTATGTCACTGGAGCTGCTGGAGTCTGCATACCATGCACCATCATTATTGACTTAGTACGTTGTAACTGGTATAAAGTCAACATTGTTGAAGTGACATATTTGATGTGACTTTTTTAAAGATTTAGTGAAAGTGTTTCCTTCTGTAGCAGATGTTTACTATTTTCTTGGTAGTTATTTGAACTTTTTTGTGCACTAGATTTTCTAGTCATTAGATGAGCTGTGCCATTGGCTCTCAGCTCCAGGTCATGTTTTATTGATATCCCTACATAAGCACAATGTTGAACCACTAGTTTCGTACCTTTTATGAAGCAATATGTCCTGAAAGCCTAAACTGTTGGTTGTGCCCAGAGGATTAAAGTTAAGAAACACTAAAAGCCCCATTTAACTCAATAATATTTTTTTCCTGGCATCAAATAAGTCTTCAGTCTGTCTGTCTCTCTGTTTGTCTGCATGATAGCTGGAAAGTCATTCACTACTATCTCTTCTTTGGTCTGTGACCATTATACCAGCCAGGGCTGTTCTGAGTCTGGGAACTCAGCCTAACTGAATGATCAGATACAAATTATAGAAACAAATATTGCTACAAATGACAAATTCCCTTTCAGATTAGCTGGTTTGTGGTTTTGAAATGGAATAGATAGATAGATAGATAGATAGATAGATAGATAGATAGATAGATAGATAGATAGACAGACAGACAGACAGACAGACAGACAGACAGATAGATGGATGTTCTATTGGACTGTCCGTCATTTTGTATCTTCTTCTAATCCAATGGGAGTCCAATTAAAAGGCAACTTCAAATATAAGAAAATTCACAAAAAACTTGTATTATCAAACAGACTGCACATATAGAGAGGAAATAAAAATGCCCCTAGATTTACATAGAAATTTTGACCTCTTGAATGCTAGAGTGGTCTCCAATTCTTTCTTTCACAATGCATTGGTGAGCTAAGATTTAAGGGGTTAAAAGCCCAATGTATATTCATGGTACCGTGTATTTGTCCTCTACAGTACAGTTGGTTTGCACCAGAATTGCTCATATTTTCTTTCTACATGTGTCCCAAAATGTCACTGTAAGATATATACTCCTCATGGAATAAAATAGCGAGGCCTTTTATTTATCTCACATAAGAGATTAATAAGGCCATTTAATGAATATACCCTAAAATGTGAAAGTGTTAATGAAAAAGCAATAAAGTCACCCTGGGGGTTTAGACTTTCATCAGTTAAAAAAAATCAATTTGTGTGTGTGTGTGTACAGAAAGCTCAGAATTAATTTACACTACAAGAACCCCGACCTTGAACATATCTATTTTGCTTTTTTTCCACTTGAAGAGGCAAAATGTCTAAATGAAAAAATAAAATCTTGATTGGAAATATGTCATTTGATTCCTGAGGACATCTTCTGGCACAGTCATAATTCTATATCCCAGCCTGTAGGCCCACTGACAAGTCCACTGTGCAGGAATAGGGTCTCATTTGTTAAGAGACGGTACTGGGAAAAATAAGAGGTTACAGCAGTTTTGTACAATGATCAAAAGGACTTGGTAATGCAGATAATATTGTTAATTTTCACATGGAAAATGTCAGTTGCATCCAGGTATACATAACCAGTTCACAAGTGATTATTGGAAGACTTATTAATGCTATATAGAGTATTACATTATTTTTACCTATAACTAGTGATGAGCGAGCTTGCTCGGCCGATGCTCGGATCGGCTCGAGCATCGCTCTGCTCGGCACATGGCTGTACTCGTCGAGTACCGCCATGTGCTCTCCCGCCATGTTCGGGTGGCGGGGATCTGTGCCAGAAGAGGCACAGATCCGAAGACGCTCCGCTGGACCACCAGGGACTGGAGGTACGGGGGCATTGCGGAGATGAAGGGGGCATTGCGGAGATGAAGGGGGACATTGTGGAAGAGGGGCATAGACTCTATGCCCCTCTTCCACAATGTCCCCCTTCATCTCCGCTATGCCCGTCTTCCACAATGTCCCCCTTCATCTCCGCTATGCCCCTCTTCCACAATGTGCCCCTTCATCTCCGCTATGCCCCTCTTCCACAATGTCCCCCTTCATCTCCTCTATGCCATAGAGGAGATGAAGGGGGACATTGTGGAAGAGGGGCATAGCGGAGATGAAGGGGCACATTGTGGAAGAGGGGCATAGCGGAGATGAAGGGGCACATTGTGGAAGAGGGGCATAGCGGAGATGAAGGGGGACATTGCGGAGATGAAGGGGGCATTCGGAGATGAAGGGGGCATAGCGGAGATGAAGGGGGCATTGACCAGGCACCCTCCCCTCATCAGAGCAGGGGGTGCCTGGTGTCGCCCCATTGACTTGAATGGGGCTCGGGTGCTCGGCCGAGCACTCGAGCCTCAGGGGGTGCTCGGTCAGAGCACCCGAGCACCCGAGCATCGGGGTGCTCGCTCAACACTACCTATAACAATACAATGCATATGTGTGATTAGCTGAAAAAATGTTGACCAGGAACATTTTAATAAAAAGATAGGTACAAAACATCCATGATTCATTTTGTTGATCAATTTAGATGACCCAGAGAACATTTGGGACCTGACTTGTATGGACAGTGGGAGGAAAAAGGGGAACATGGGAATCGCATGTGAGAGGACAGGATGGGGAGGTGGATGGGGAGTGTTGGAGAGCACAGGAGAGTGGGGTGGGAATGCTGAAGATGTGGTGCAAAAGCATGAGAATATGGGGAAGAAATGGAAAGGGTAGAGACAGAGCACTGGGGAAGAAAAGAGGTGGGAAAAGAGAAAAGGGGAGACAGAGCAGGGAGTAGCCAAGAGAGAATTCAGGGGAACAGCCCCCCATCCCCACTTGTCCCTTACCTCTCTGCCTACCATTTTTTCCTCCTCCCCACTTATCATCATCATCCTGCTTTTCCTCCTCATCTGTAATCTTCCAATTGTCACAAGTAAAATCTGACTAGTGGACAATTTGTAGCTACTTTGACCCAGTCATATTCAGAAGACTGGAGGGGGAAGCTCAGTGCACGTATTTGCCCTAAGTGTAGTATAAAAATATACGTTTAATTCACAAATAAATATTTAATTGACAAATAAAAATATAGACATTTCACATAATAAATAGTATAAAAATCGGAATCACCCTTTGGATTTTCTATAAGTGGTGACTACCATTATAGCAACAAAATTGGGGTTAAAAGCGAGGAGTGAGTAAGAGGACGGATGTATGTATCCGCTGTTGGAGCTGGGACATTCACCTTTGTATTGAGCTAGATCTTGTTAAAGGGATAGTATTACTTCAAAATTACTATCCCTCATATTGTAGCCCTTAATAAACTGAGTTAAATGACACCAGTGGCATCTCTCAAACCTTTATGGTTTAAGAGATAGCCGCTTTCAAAGTTTCCTCTCCCCTTCTGTCAGCGTTCTACTTTGTTTTAACTTTTTTTTATTTTGTAGGCATTAAAAAAACATGAAGAATGATACAAGTCTTATCTCTCAAACCTTTATGGTTTGAGAGATATTCACAAGCAAAGTTTCCCCCTCCCACCCCTTTTACCCAGTGTAAGCAATCTCTTCTCAGATGTGGAATGTAGTCCATAGACCAGACAGATAACAGAAGGGACAGGGACACTCTTATTCCTATGAAAACAATGAAATCCCTGCCCCCCTTGACAAGCTTTATAGGTTTTTCCCTTATCTTAATTGAAGATTGTCCCTCTCTGCAGTCTACCTGGGCACCTCCCTTCTGCTCTGGCTGAGCAGTGTTACATCAGTAAAAGGGGTGGGAGAGGGATACTTTGTTATTGAATTACTCTGGAACTACAACTGACAGAATTGAAATAACACTCTCCAAAGTCCAAATACTATGATGATTAATTAGAGCTGCTTTTATTATGAAACATTACTATCTCTTTAAGATCTCACAGACTCATGTGGAGCAGATTTGCACAAACAGGCACAAACTGTTTCAAATCTAGCAGTGCTACAGTGTCAAAGTATGGTAATGGCTCCTTACAATGTAACTCTTGTTACTCTGTCAAACATGCAATCCGTAACCGGTTTAGATGTGCTCTTACTTGAGCAATGTTTTGGATGTGCATTGATTATCACTGTATGTGAAATGTTGTCTATATTTTTATATTTTTTTTTATTATTATTTTTCCACCTCTCTTCTTCCACAGTGATTGGTTCTCTTATTCACTCCTTGCTTGCAACCCCAATTTTGTTACTATAATGATAGTCCCTGCTTACAGAAAATTCAAAGGGTGATTCAGATTTTTATACTATTTTTTATGTGACATTTTATTGTCTATATTTTTATTTGTCTAGTAAATATTTATTTGTGGTATAAACATATTTTGATACTACACTTAGAGGGAATATGGTCACTGTCCTTCCCCCTCCCTTCCTATGTTCATCTGGACTGAGTTTTGGAACAGATGACATGCATGTTTGAGGACTAGCAGCCGGAAGGAGCAAGGGCAAATATAAATAGAGAAAGAAAGTAGATTAAGTTTGTATATTAAATTTTAATAAATTGTACTTTTATTATATCCCTCTCTTGTTTTTTCCTCTACTCTTCCCTTCCCACAGTACCACCTTGGTGTGAGTGCTGACTATATTTCCTTTTCTGTGTGTATTCAGAAGACTACTGGTCCATGAAGCACTTTAGAAACCCAACAGGACAGCTTCACTGTGCTGAACTTACATGCTTTTTATTTCTAGAATCTGCTTATTTCTCATGTTGCCTTGCATAACTTTGGATTTTCCTTTTACTATGTAAGTACTAGTGATGAGCGAGCATGCTCGGCCGAAGCTCGGTTCGGCTCGAGCATCGCTCTGCTCTGCACATGGCGGTACTCGTACGAGTACCGCATGTGCTCGCCCGCCATGTTCGGGTCTCCTCCCCGCACGTTTTGCGGCTGCTGCGCAGCCAATAAACGTGCGGGGAGGCTCTGACATCAGTGTAATGCCAGCAGCCATGTTGGCTGCTGGCATTACACTGATTGGCTGGCCAGAACCCGTGATCGGGTGCTGTATAGCACCTGACGCGCGAGTTCGGCTCATTCTTAGCCAGGGAGAGATGCGCTTAGGCAGGGAAAGTCAGTGTAGGGAGAATAAAATTGTTGAAACTCTTTCAAGACCCAAAAGTCCTTTTTAGGACTGTTGTGTGTGGGGGCAGCATTTATATTTTGTTTGGGGGGGCACAATTTCCTTTTTTTTGTGGGGGGGATATATGTAAGGTGACATATAATACTAGATGCACAGGAAGTCAGTGTAGGGAGAATAAAATTGTTGAAACTCTTTAAAGACCCAAAAGTCCTTTTTAGGACTGTTGTGTGTGGGGGCAGCATTAAATTTTTTTGGGGGTGGCAGAATTTCATTTTTTTGTGGGGGGGGGACATGTTCTAAGGTGACATTGTACTAGGTGCACAGGGACAAATATTTCACAGTGCAGTGACAAGCTGACATATTCTGTTAGGTGCACAGGGCCAATGATTTTACAACGCAGCGACAAAAAGGGCCATTTTAAACGTGTGCCTAGCCATAGATTATTGTCACATTCTGTTTAGTGTGCAAATTCACAAATTAACGTCACATATTCTGTTCACTGTGCCTAGCCGCAGATTAGCGTCACATTCTGTTTCGTGTGCCTGGCCGCAGATTAGCGTCACATTCTGTTTCGTGTGCCTAGCCGCAGATTAGCGTCACATATTGTTTAGTGTGCCTAGCCGCAGATTAACGTCACATATTGTTTAGTGTGCCTAGCCGCAGATTAGCGTCACATATTGTTTAGTGTGCCTAGCCGCAGATTAGCGTTACATTCTGTTTAGTGTGCAAATTCACAAATTAACGTCACATATTCCGTTCACTGTGCCTAGCCGCAGATTAGCGTCACATTCTGTTTCGTGTGCCTAGCCGCAGATTAGCGTCACATTCTGTTTCATGTGCTTAGCCGCAGATTAGCGTCACATATTGTTTAGTGTGCCTAGCCGCAGATTAACGTCACATATTGTTTAGTGTGCCTAGCCGCAGATTAGCGTCACATATTGTTTAGTGTGCCTAGCCGCAGATTAGCGTTACATTCTGTTTAGTGTGCAAATTCACAAATTAACATCACATATTCCGTTCACTGTGCCTAGCCGCAGATTAGCGTCACATTCTGTTTCGTGTGCCTAGCCGCAGATTAACGTCACATTCTGTTTCGTGTGCCTAGCCGCAGATTAGCGTCACATATTGTTTAGTGTGCCTAGCCGCAGATTAACGTCACATATTGTTTAGTGTGCCTAGCCGCAGATTAGCGTCACATATTGTTTAGTGTGCCTAGCCGCAGATTAGCGTCACATTCTGTTTAGTGTGCAAATTCACAAATTAACGTCACATATTCCGTTCACTGTGCCTAGCCGCAGATTAGCGTCACATTCTGTTTCGTGTGCCTAGCCGCAGATTAGCGTCACATTCTGTTTCGTGTGCCTAGCCGCAGATTAGCGTCACATTCTGTTTAGTGTGCAAATTCACAAATTAACGTCACATATTCCGTTCACTGTGCCTAGCCGCAGATTAGCGTCACATTCTGTTTCGTGTGCCTAGCCGCAGATTAGCGTCACATTCTGTTTCGTGTGCCTAGCCACAGATTAGCGTCACATATTGTTTAGTGTGCCTAGCCGCAGATTAACGTCACATATTGTTTAGTGTGCCTAGCCGCAGATTAGCGTCACATATTGTTTAGTGTGCCTAGCCGCAGATTAGCGTCACATTCTGTTTCGTGTGCCTAGCCGCAGATTACCGGCATATATTCCGTTTAATATGAAGAAGGCGGGTAAAAAGGGACGGGGAAGTGGACGTGATCCTGATAGTTCAGGGCGCGGGTCAGGACGCGTAGAAACTGTGTCTGGTGCCAGAGCACAAGAAAGAAAGACATCCACCATACCTAGCTTCATGTCTCAGTTTACAGGGCGTCGCAGGACATCACTCACGAGGTCAGACCACTGCGAACAGGTGGTCGGTTGGATTTCAGCTGATACTGCTTCCAGTCGGTTAAGCACCACCCTGTCTTCCACCAAGTCCACTCTCACTAGCCAAGAGTCTGGTCAACATAATCCTCACCCTGATCATCCTTCCTCCCACCATAGAGGGTCTGGCCAAAGAAGTGATCCCACACTGGGATATAGTGAGGAGCTCTTCTCATCACCAATCCTTGATTTGAACCTCTCTCCAAGCACGCTTGCAGAGGAACATGAGATCTTGTGCCCTGATTCACAACCTCTAGAGGGTACCCAATCACAAGAAGATGACAGAGGGGAACGGCATTTAAGGTCAAAGGAAGTGGATGATGATGATGAGACACAGTTGCCATCAAATCAACCACAATTACTGTCTCAAGACCTTGATGAGGAGGATGATACACAGTTGTCAATGACTGAGGATGTGGTGGGATCAAGAAATGAGGAGGATGATCAGAGTGAGGAAGTGGAGGAGGACTTGGTGGACGATGAGGTCACTGACCCCACCTGGGAAGGTGGAAAGCCGAGCGATGACAGCAGTCCTGAGGGTGAGCCATCTGCAGCACCGCAACAGGCTGGAAGAGGCAGTGGTGTGGCTAAAGAAAGAAGGCGGACCGCACCAAACTGGCCCGCAAATGTTCCACGGAGCACCCCCTTGCGTAAATCTCCCTTTCCAAGGGCTAGGTGTTCCGCGGTATGGCGTTTTTTTAAGGAAAGTGCGGACGACAAAAGAATTGTAGTTTGCAACCTGTGCCACACCAGAATGAGCCGAGGCATGAACACTAGCAACCTCACCACCACCAGCATGATCCGACACATGGCATCCAAGCACCATAATAAGTGGGAGGAACGCCCGGATCGCCAATCTGTGTCTGCAGGCCACACCACTGCCTCCTCTTCCCCTGTTTTCGGTGCCGGCCAATTGCCTGTTGAAGGCGCAGGCCCGCATACCTCCCGCCCTGCACCTGTACCATCTGAAGCACCATCAGCGACCACATCCACTTCCCTGTCCCAGCGCAGCGTCCAAATGTCGTTACCCCAGGCATTTGAGCGCAAGCGAAAATACCCAGCCACCCACCCACAGGCCATAGCACTAACCTCACACCTTTCCAAATTACTGGCCATCGAAATGCTGCCATTTAGGCTTGTGGACACTGAGTCCTTCCGCAGCCTGATGGCAGCAGCTGTCCCTCGGTACGCAGTCCCCAGCCGCCACTACTTTTCCCGGTGTGCCGTCCCCGCCTTACACCACCATGTGTCCCTTAACATCACCCGTGCCCTGACCAACGCAGTTACTGGGAAGGTCCACTTAACGACTGACACATGGACAAGTGCTTGTGGCCAGGGACGCTACATTTCCCTGACGGCACACTGGGTGAATGTCGTGGAGGCTGGGAGCGACTCGGACCCTGGGATGGCACAGGTGCTACCCACGCCGAGGATTGCGGGCCCTACCTCCATCAGGGTTTCTGCCAGCACCTACGTTATTGGCTCCTCCTCCTCCTCCGTTTCCACCTCCGAATTCTCTGCGCGCAGCGCCACTCACCCATCAGCCGGTAGCTGGAAGCAGTGTAGCACTGCAGTGGGGAAGCGTCAACAGGCCGTGCTGAAGCTGATCTGCCTTGGGGACAAACAGCACACGGCCTCAGAGCTGTTGCAGGGGATTAGTCACCAGACCGAGCAGTGGCTCTCGCCACTCAACCTGCAACCAGGCATGGTTGTGTGTGATAATGGGCGTAACTTGGTGGTGGCTTTGGAGCTCGGCAAGCTCACACACGTACCATGCCTAGCGCATGTATTTAATTTAGTGGTTCAGCGATTTCTAAAAACCTACCCCAATTTGCATGATCTCTTGACCAAGGTGCGCCGCGTGTGTGCACATTTCCGTAAGTCATCTACAGCTTCAGCCGGCCTGTTGACGCTGCAGCAGCGCTTACAATTGCCAGCTCACCGGCTGCTGTGTGATGTGAGCACGCGCTGGAACTCCACCTTCCACATGTTGGCCCGGCTTTGTGAGCATCAGAGGGCAGTAGTGGAGTACCAGCTGTTACACGGTCGTCGCCTCTCCGTTCAACTTCCTCTAATCAGAAGTGAGGAGTGGGAATGGATGTCAGACCTCTGTGAGGTTTTACGCAATTTTGAGGAATCGACACAGATGGTGAGCGGCGATAACGCTATTATCAGTGTAACCATCCCACTTCTGTGTCTACTGAAACGCTCGCTGCTCACAATTAAAACCGACGCTTTGCATGTGGAAGAGGTGGAAATGGGGGAGGAAGAGCTTACACAAGGTGATAGCCAGAGCACCCTCACTTCGTCTTCTCAGCGACAATTGGAGGAGGCGGAGGAGGAGGAGGAGGAAGACACGGTTGCCTCCGCTACAGAGGGTAGCCATGGAACTTTATTTCCATCTCTTCAGCGTGGGTGGGCAGAAGAGGAGGAAGAGGATGAGGAGATTGAGAGTCATCCTCCTGGTGAGGACAGCGAAATCTTGCCTGTTGGTACTCTGGCACACATGGCTGACTTTATGTTAGGCTGCCTTTCCCGTGACCCACGCGTTACACGCATTTTAGACAACACGGATTACTGGGTGTTCACCCTTCCGGACCCCCGCTACAAAGAGAATTTCTCATCTCTCATTCCTCCGGTGGAGAGGACAAGCAAAATGGTGCAATACCAGAAGGTTCTTGTCGAAAAATTGCTCCAAAATTTTCCATCTGACAACGCTGGCGGCAGAGTACGTGCTACCTTGGCCAACCGAGAAGGGGAGAAAAGGGGAGCACACAGCAGTTCCGACAAAGGCAGGGCAACACTCTCCAAGGCGTGGGACACCTTCATGACACCCCGCCAGCACCCTCACCCTGATGCGCGGCCTAGTGTCACAAGGAGGGAAAAGTTTTGGAAGATGGTGAAGGAGTACGTAGCAGACCGTGTCAGCGTCCTCACTGATCCCTCTGTGCCTTACAACTACTGGGTGTCCAAGCTGGACACGTGGTATGAACTGGCACTCTACGCCTTGGAGGTGCTGGCCTGCCCTGCCGCCAGCGTTCTGTCTGAGCGGGTATTTAGTGCTGCTGGTGGCATCATAAGAGATAAGCGTATCCGCCTTTCCACCGAAAATGCTGATAGGTTGACACTTATAAAAATGAACAAGGCCTGGATTTCCCCTGACTTCTCCACTCCACTGGAGGAAAGCCCCGGGTGAACATAAAGTCACTTTAGATATGTTATTTACAATGATGGGAATACTCTGTATTCCCATTCACCCCTTCCACCCAAAAAACGGGTATATGCTTGACTCTTAATCTTCTCATCCTCCTCCTCCTCTTCCATATGCCCTGTGATATAATTTTTATATAGGGCCAGCTCACCAGCAGGCCCTGTTTGACAATTTTTGTATAGGTCAGCTCACCAGCGGGCCTTCTCATATAATGTTTTATTGGGTCAGCTCTCTAGCGGGCCCTCTCATATAATGTTTTATAGCGTCAGCTCACTAGCGGGCCTTCGCATATAATGTTTAGGATGGTCAGCTCCGCAGCAGACCCTCACCCATAATATTTTAGATGGTCGGCTCAGCAGCAGACCCTCATTCCTAATGTTTTAGATGGTCAGCTTAGCGGCATGCCCTCGCCCCTAATGTTTTAGAGGGTCACCAGCAGGCCATTAATCCTAATTTTTCAAGGGTGTGTATGATGCCCTCCTTTATGTGTAATAAAGGGTGTATTGGAGTGACATTTCAGTCTAATTTTTGGCAGCCCTTTCACTTAGTGCATAGGCTTTATGAGTGTTGGACCACTACCTGAACTATTGTACCACAATGTGAATGAGGCCCTCCATTTTGTGATATACAGGTTGTATCGGAGTGCCTCAGGTCCTCCCATTGAATTAAATAGGGCTGGGGTGTTCGACAGAGCAGAAGGTAGTTCTTGGCTTCATCCACTAAGTCACTTCGTCACTTTTACTCAATGGATCAGACCCCACTGTTCCGACTATAAATTTTGGACTTAACAAGGGCAAACGGACATGTTGTAAAACCTGTGGTAGCTGCGGCCTCCGTTCCTGAATGCTGTACCTTACCCGGGCCATAACCACGTTGAACACCTGCTTTATGCTGCGCACGTTTCCCTCTTAATCATGGCCCCAGTTCCGAAAAATCGATGAAATTTTTTGCAGAATTTGCAGATGATATACAAGTAAATATACAGCAAATACTGTTTGGTAACAATTTTTCGCCTAAAATCGTTTTTATCTTCCTTTTTGTGTGTTTTACGGTCAGTCTGTAAAAATGGCGTACTACGGGCGAAACATCGTTCCCAGCAGCGACGTTGGAGTCCAAGATGCATCCAGACATCCTCCCTATGCTGTCCCTGAACCATTTCTGTGGTGTTTCCATCATTTTCTGACCTTTTTCTATGAACCAGGCACCCTCCCCTCATCAGAGCAGGGGGTGCCTGGTGTAATGCTCGAGTCCTCCCATTGACTGCAATGGGGCTCGGGTGCTCGGCTGAGCACTCGAGCCTCCGGGGGCGCTCGGCCAGAGCACCCGAACACCCGAGCATCGGGGTGCTCGATCATCACTAGTAACTACTAACGACCTATTCTGTAATAAAGAAAACAGTTTATAAAAAAAAGAAAAAAAATGAAAGTAGAGGAAATGGTAGGGGGAGCTGCTCAACAGTCCTGTCTGCCAACACCAGAATCTTTCCTACATTGTTCACATAAGTGACCTGGACAGAAATCTATTTGACATCTGAAGGTAAGTGAACCTGCTTTTTTATTTTCTAGACATCTCAAGATCACTTTAATCTGCTTGATTAAAACGGCAAACACAAAATGAAAAACGTTTTGCAAAATAAGTTTTTTGTGCATCATTTATATAAATCCTGAAGTTACAGAATTGATTTGTACCTCCGAAGACAAAGCTTGGGCAGTAGAACTTTTGTCTCAGTACATGAACTACAGAGGGGCTTTGCCAAAGTTAAACAAGAACTACAGGAACTGTGTATTGTGGTGTTGACTGTGAAGAAATTTCATGCATCTGAGAAGGCATTTCCTGTGGTATCTTCACCAAAAACCTTTCAAGCAGATACTAAAAAGACTTTACTTTCTCCCGTATAAAAGACCGGTTAAGAACTTTGACCTTACTCTTTTACTGTGACAAACACGGACACTTCATTCACTTCTGCCAAATGCAACCTCAACCAACCATTGTTGGGGTTATGGGAGCCTTTAGCAGTCTTCCCAGACCAATGTCTGCTTAGCCAGCCTACTCATATTTTTGTTGCTGTACTGTTACAGCACCCAGTACTCACCCAGTCATTCGAGACAAAGATTTTGTTTCTGTGCCTGCTGCTGTTATTAACAATCTAGTTTCTGGGACCACTGCTTCTAGTTCTGCTGTTGTCAACCAGGGGTCTGTGACCTCACCTTCCAGTTTGTCTTGCTTAGTCACCCAAGAACCTATGACTCCAGCATGTTGCCTGTGTGAGCCTGTTGTTGCCTCAGTTTCTGTACTTCTTGCTGACGTTGACACCCAAGTACCTGGGACCCTGGCACACAGTCTGCCCTTTGTTGTTATTGCATCATCTTTACCTAGCCTCCCAGTTATTTATACGGATCAGTCACCAGTGACTCAAACTGTTAGCCCTCTGCTACAGTTAATGCCCAGGAATCTATGACCCCAGCCTACAGTCTGCCATCTACTGATGCTACCAGCAACACATGTATTTTGTTTCCCACCTGTTGATCTGTTGCCAGAGACTTTTACCTCTAGTCCTCCTGCTACAGTCATTACAAAATGACCTGTGACTCCTGCTTCTTGTACTGGAACTATCACTCAGCTTCCAGTAGCCCACCCAGATTTCTGATGAACAGTTTGATTGTTTACCAGTGTCTTCAGCCTCCTTTCTGTCTGTTACAGTTCCTACACAAGGGACTGTGACTCCTGCTTCCAGTACTGGTACTACCCCTCAGGTGCCAGAGGTGCTTCTCCCAATAAGTTACCTACTGGTTTTCAGACTGCTGCCTCCCTCCCACGTGACCAGCACACCTAGCACCTGACTTTAGATGACCTCTGTCCCATCCCAGTGGGAAAAGATTAAGAACTACACTTTGATTGAGCCTGAGGATGACCCAGCTTTCTCATATTTTTGCCATAGACCCATGCTTATTAAAGCAAACTGAACTTATTCTGGAGTAAACCAACTGCACCATAGAGCAAAATAAAAATTCCTAAATTCCCTGGCACTCGAATAGAGCTTTTTAACTCCTTGAATGCTAGAGAGGTCTCCATTGCTTCTGTTTGTTTCTAGACCTTGGGCTTGTTTCCCCATTTATAACATGTTCTGCCAGCCTCTACCTGGACTAGTCTTGTATCTTGCTTTGGTTGCCAACTCCGTACCTTGCCTGAACCCTCTATCAGTATCTGGTATCCTGTGCCTGCTATTCAGCACCTACCTGCCTGTACCTACTATCCAGAAGCTGTTATACTGTCCCTAATATTTACCACCTACCTGTCTGTACCTGCTATCCAGAACCTAGCATCTTGTACCTGATATTCAACTCCTCCGTGTCTGTAGCTGGAATCCATTACCTGCTATTTAGCACCTACCTGTTTGTGCCTGCTATCTGGTATCTGGTATCCAGCACCTGGTATTCTGTTCCTGACTTCCTACTCCTGCTGCCTGGACCTGCTAGCTGGCACCTGCCTAGCCAGCACCTGCCTACTAGTACCTGCTAGCCTAGACCTGCTAGTCAGCACCTGCCTACTAGTACCTGCTTCCAGCACCTTTTGCTCTGTACCTGTTACCTGCTTACACTTGGAATCCTGTATCTACATTCCGTCCTGGTCTTCTGCATACTATGACTACAAGGGGCTCTGTCTTTACTTTCAGGCCTCTCATTAGAGCAGTTTGTATGGGTGTGCACAACCCTGCCATTGGACACCAGTCTCTGAAGAAGTGAACTGCTTATAGGTAAGTGGTGGTTCCTGAGACCCAGCTACAAACTGGAAATTAGGGGATGTTAGGAGTCATACATGCCAACATTTATGGAGCCCAAGGCTGACACCCCCCCTGACTTGTGAATAGTCCATATGTACTAACTGTGGGATTTCTAGCAGTTGTGGCCCATGACTTCGAACATCCACAGTTCTCCACTGTCTGGAGAGCTGGAGAACCCATGGGCCCTTAGTTCAAATGACCTATTCTTGAGTCAGGGTTTATTCAGCCTTGGACACCACAGTTGTAAAGGCCTACAATTCCCAGCATCATCTACCAAGCACTGCCTAGCTGGGTATCTGGGGAGTCCTGCACCCAAACGGTCAAAGGTTACATAAACTCTGACTCAGGTATCCTTTATATGTACTAAGGGTCCAATACAGTGTAGAGTCAGCTATGGGATGTCCAGCTGTCAGGGCATACAAAACCTAGCCAATGCCTAGCATGTGATGCTGGGGTTCATATGCCCTGAAAGCTGGGGAACCCAAGAGTTAGTTCCCCTTGACTTAGGAAGTGGTCGTATGTATTAAAGGTCCAATACACAGTTTATGCATCAGTGAGATCACCACCTGTCAGGGCACATTACTGCCAACATTTCAGACTAGCCATTTCCTAGGTGATGCTGGGTGTCATGGGCAAAGCACATGGAGAACCCACAATTGACTATATTCTGACTTTGGCACTTATTAGATATGGCCAATTCCTAATTTAAGATGTATTTGTTGAGCCGTGACTATGAACTAGCCATTGGCTAGTTGGGGATGCTAGGAGGCTTGTGCATTAGTTTCAGAACAAAGGCAACATTTAAAAAATAATGCATATGTTGTGCCATTTGTATTTAATTAAGAGCAGAATGACACAGAACATGCAACATCAGAAACACAAACGATACCCTCAACACTTTTGTGCAAATTTCTTTTTTTTTATTCAATCATTCGCATGCAAACTCGCATGCTTACACACATGTTCTTATTTGGAATATAATGCATTGTGGGCAGTGTAGGGAGTGCTAAAATGGGCACAGAGTTTGAGTTCAATATATCTTTTGAATAAAGCACCTTTCAGCAGTTGGAGTACCCTTGTTTTACTCATGGGATTAAACCCTGCAACATATTTTTTTTACATTTTCATTACAAGTATTCCTTTAATATTACTGATGGTGGTGGAACTTTTTATGTGACTGACAAACAGCCTCCTCAGGAGGAGAAGGATCATCATCATTTATTGCAAATGTTGCAGCAACCATGGCGTACCTGCATGGCTCCTACTCCTTTCTCCCTACCCCCACTGCTAGTATGTTTTCTGGATATTATTAAGCTAGTATGTATTTTCACAGGAAAGTAAACACATTTCTCTTTACAAAATAATCTGTCGCTTCTAGAATATGTCTGCTTTTGTCACAGCTCATGTCAGGATTCCTGTCTGTCACCTATCAGTAAAATTATTTTTATTTTTTTATTGTTGTTTTTTAATTAACTGTCCCTAACACTGTCTAGAAAGAGACACTCTCTGTGCAACTGCTTCTTCCCCCTTAGAATGTAGCTTGTGTCTTGAGGATTTCAGCTGCTGCATTCTCTTTCCCAATTTCACTGCACTCTCTTTTTATAATAATAATAACTAGTATTTATATAGCGCCTTTCTTTCAGTGGGACTCAAAGCGCTTTCAGCGCACACTCTCGGAATTAACCAAATCGGCAGCTGAAATAATAGATGTTATTATTACCCAATCAATGGTACTCATTTTATCAACCTCAGGAGGATGAAGGGCTGAGTTGACCCCACTGGGAATCGAACCTGCAGCCTTGCGGTTTGAACAGGCTCCATAGTCAGGGACTTTACCACTGAGCTATCTCACCAGCTTATTTTTAACAGTACAGGTAACAGTAGATCTTACTAAATATGCTGGCTATGTGTCAGTTGAACTTGTCTGTCTATTGAGTGCAAGTCTGCTAAATATTCAGTCATCAGTGATAGAGGCTCAGCCTGGTCAAGAAGGAACTTGAATCCCCTGACTGTCTCTTCTCAGTCACAAAAGTTTTTGGGGTATTTGACATAAATCTCCTTTCTCCCTTAAGATAATCCCATACTACACTAACACAAAGAACAACTAGCAGGAAAGAATTTGGATCACAGCTGCCTGTCTCATCGCAATCATGCAAGATTTTGGGGTATTTGGGTTAAATCTGCTTTATCCCTTAATACACCCCCAGACTACCCTAACACAGCGAACAACCAGCTCAGAAAGGAACTCAGATCATTTGCATTTCTCAGTCAAAATAGATTTGGGGTATTTGGTATAAATCTCACTTCTCCCTTCACACTCCCCCAGTGTCACCTGAACTGTGCTGCAACTTCACTTTATTTGCCTATCTTAACTAGCTCAGAAAATACTGTGCTTTCGTGGTGTTCCTGTCACTAGCGCTTGTTCCAGACTTTTGTGTGAATCCTGTGTATGACCCGGACTGCCTGATCACGTTCCTGCTCTGTGTACCGACCCAGATTGGCTGACGTTCCTGCTCTGTGTACCGACCCAGCCTGTCTGACGTTCCTGTTCTGTGTACCGACCTGGATTGGCTGACGTTCCTGCTCTGTGTACCGACCCGGCCTGGCTGACGTTCCTGATCTGTGTACAGACCTGGATTGGCTGACGTTCCTGCTGTGTGTACCGACCCGGCCTGGCTGACGTTCCTGCTCTATGTGTACCGACCCGGATTGGCTGACATTCCTGCTCTGTGTATCGACCCAGCCTGGTTGACGTTCCTGCTCTGTGTACTGATTTGGCCTGATCTCCTGCTCCTTCCAGTGATCCAGTTGGAGTACGTGCCTCCAGTGCTTGCACTGTCTTCTGACAGTCCTCAGTTGCCTCGTTTAGTCTGCTCCGGCAGTCCTGCTTACTGTGACCCAGTCTTGCATACTCTGCTCCAGCAGTCCTGCTTACTGTGACCCAGCCTTCGGTTATTGTGCCTCGTGGTCCATTCACTCCGGTGGGTGAGATCTATCTGGTTGCACCACGGTACGCTTCATCTGTTCTTTGCTATTACCCAAGGTTGGTTTGTTCCCTGGGTGCCTCAGTTGTCCCCACGGTTGCACGTTTGGGTCAAGGTGTACTGCAGGTTACAATGGCGTTACTCCTTGCTATACAGCATCAGTCACCCTTGACTGTTCTGGCAGCCTGTCATTTCCAGGGCCTTCGTATACCTCAGTGTGGCCTTTGTCATTTGGTGTCACTCTCTGTGAAGAGAGTGTCCTGTGGGCCTCAGTCCTATTAGGGCCTGTCCATACATCCTGGCCTGATAGCACCTGTCTCTCCACTGCCTCTTTGAGGATTCACACGAACTGTAACCTGACCTGTGGCAGTGTTGTACCTTTATGTTTCACTGGACCCATGTGGGTTACTAAGTTTACTTTTAACCTGACCTGTGTCAGTATTATTACTGTCTGTATATACTGGACCCGTGTGGGTTACTCTAAATTCTGTGTTTTCAATAAAACTGTGTTTTTACCCAAACCTTCTGTGTCTGAGTGTCCTAAAAAACTGTTACAGCTATACCCTGAATTGGTACCTTGGTACATATGGCCTGTATCCAAATTCAGTTGTAGAGACAATTCATCATTAATGTAAATCGTCATCTAACCCCTGGAGTAACATTAGTTTCCAATGTAATGAAATGTAATGCTTTGTGGTTAGAAGACACATTGACATCAATGAAATGTACATACGTAAAGTCTTAACTGAACCTTTAAAACTATAAAAAGATATAAAATTATGTACTTTTAAATTTACCTTGAGTTTCAAATTATTGTTATTATCCAAAAAGCATTTAGCCTTGGCATGAATACAACATCTCAATAAACAGTTCTAAAGGGCATTTCTGCTTTAGCATGAGTAAGCAGTTGCAAAGCCAGTTTGATATTGGCATGAACAAAGCATCTCAGAGGACTGTTGCAAGGGACAAGTGTGGAATTGACACAAACACATCATCTTAGTGGACTGTTCTAAGTTGTGGTATTGGCATAAACATAGCATCTCAGTGGACTGTTTCAAGAGGTAAGGTGTGGCATTGGCATGAATGCAAAATCTTACTAGACTATTGCAAAAAGCTAATTTGGCATTTGTATTAACACAACATAATGGGATGTTGAATGCCTCAATTTTAGCATTGTAATGCATTCAACATTCTTGTGAATAAAGATATATGTGGTCAAGGTGAGTTTGCATCTGGCCCCATGATGTCACCCTAGTGTCGGTGGTCAGTTGGGACAGATCTCCCCTAAATGGCCAGCTGAATTCTGAACCTCCACCAGCAAAGACTTATATATCCAACTTCTCACAGTCCCTGGTGCTCAGAAAATGGAGAGTGGAAGATTATTATGTCAATTCTCTTGCTCTGTATTATTCAGCTGTGTGAGGACTGTAAGGGAACTCGATTTATAGATCTGTGCTACATGACTGCACAGCTGGACCACTAGGGACAAGTCCCCCTGCTGTACCAACAAAGGAAGTAAAGAGGGAAGGGGCTCAGGAAAGAAGGAGAAGAATGGGAGTTTGGGGGAGAAGGAGGGAACTTGGGAGAGAGAGGGGGTGGACATTTGGCGGAGGGGGTATTGAAAGACTGGGGGAGAGAGAGGGGGTACAAGACTTGGGGATAGAATGGAGAGAGACTGTGGGAGTGAATGCTGGGAAATACTGTGGAAAAAGGGGGGAACACTGGGGGAGATAAAGGGGCACTTGGAGAAAAGGGAAATCAAAAAGACTACAGGAGAGAGGGGAGACTGGGGAAAGAGAAGAGAGGCTGAAGGAAAGAATGTGAGAGAACGGGATACAAGGACAAGAGGAGGAAAAATGGACTAAAGAGAGGGGAAGACTGGACAAGAGAGGGGAAAAAAAAGACTAGAGGATAGAAATGGAGAAAAAAGACTGGAGGGTAAAAGAGGGTATAAAAGCCTGGGTAGGGAGTATAAAGACTGGATTGTGGGATAATGGTGTCATGTAATGGTGTATTGCCCTGCTGGTCTCATGTAATAGTATATTGCTAAGCTGGTCTCATGTGTTGCCACACTGGACTCATGCAATGGTAATTGCCTGACTAGTCTCCTATAATGTTAATTCCCCTGCTGGTCTCCTATTATGGTAATGGCCCTGCTGGTCTCCTATAATTGTAAATGCAACACTGGTCTCCTTTGAGGATAATTATCCTGCTGGTCTCCTGTAAGATTGTATTGCCTCCTGTAATAGTGTATTTCCATGCTGGTCTTCTGTAATGGTGTATTGTCCAGCTAAACCCATGTAATGGTACTCTCTGCTCAATCTCCTATAATGGTTTCTGAATCTGTGTGTGTATGTGGGTCTATATGTGAAAGAGAGTGCCTATGAGAGTGAGTGTGGGGGGGAGGGGGAAAGAGAGTGACTGTGGGAGAGTATGTGTGTGTGTATATGTGTGTGTGGCTGAGATAGTTTGTGTGAGAGTGTGTGGGAATGGGTGAGTGAGTAAAAGAGATAATGTTTGAGTGCAACATAGTAACATAGCTGATGAGGCTGAAAAAAGAAATGCCTCCATCAAGTCCAGAAGAAGGCAAAAAAACAACTGAAGTCATTCCAGTTAAGCCCCAAGTGGGTACAAAAATTCCTTCCCGACTCCAAATGGCATTCAGATATTTCCCTGGATCAACATCATATCTGATTTGAAGCCAACTGTCATAATTCTGAATACTGTTCTATTCTAGATAGGTATCCTTTACGTTTTTTTTTTTTGCAAGCACAGCATCCTGAGGCAAATAATTCCATAACTTTCTGCCCACACTGTAAAAAAAATCCCTGTCTTTGTTTTACTTAGCTATTGGTATTGACCTTGAATATATTTATAAATGGTAATCATATAACCATATAATATCTATTCTCTAATATAAACAAACACAGTTTGGCTAGTCTCTCTTAGTCCCTTTATCATGTTTGTTGCATATCTCTGTATTTTTTTAAGAACTGGTGCCACAAACTGTACTCCATATTCTAGATGAGGCCTTATCAAGCTTTTGCATAGAGGTAGATTTATATTTGCATCCCATGTATCTATACTTTTTTATGCAGTATAGTTCCGCATTTGCTCTTACAGCAATTGAGTGACACTGCACACTGCTGAGAAGGCTATCGTCTATCAGCACTCCTAAATCATTCTCAAATGAAGAGGAGTCTCCAAGTAGTTTGCCATTTAGTGTATATGTAGTAGGTTTGTTTCTACAGCCCAAATGCATAACCTTAATTTATCTACATTCAATGTAATTTCCACTTTTCTACACATACATTCAGTTTATCTAAATCCTTCTGCAACGGAAAAATATCATTGTATGTATTTCCTTACACAGCTTAGTATAATCAGCAAAGACAAAAGATACTACTTTCAATTCCCTCTAAGAGATCATTGATAAACAAAAAAGGATTGGGCCCAGGACTGAACTCTGTGGCACCTCATTTTAGACCAACTTGAAAAGGTTCCATTTACAACAACTCTCTGCCATCTATCATTTAACCAATTCTCTAACCATGCACGAGATATCACCTCCCAAACTAAAGCCTTTTAATGTATGCAGTAACCTGTTGTGAGGCACAGTATCAAAGGCTTTTGCAAAATCCATGTATACTAGATCAATAGCAATTTCCTTGTTCAAATTACTACTTACTCTTTCATAAAATCCAAGAAAATTAGTCTGACATGATCTATTCTTCAAAAAACATGCTGACTCCTACTGATAATATTGTTGGTCTTCACATAGTTCTGAATACTGTCAGTTATAGTAACCTCTTTTAATATCTCAACCACTATGGAATCATGTGAGAGTGTTTGTTTGTGACTGAGAGTGCAAGTGTGTATGTGAGACAGTGTGTATGTGGGGGTGAAAGAGTGTGTGAGAGAGTATGTGTGTGGTAGGGTAAGAGTGTGTATGGGGGGAGAGAGTCTGTGTGGGAGTGAGTGTGTTTGGGGTAGAGAGAGAGAATGTGTGTAGTGTGTGTGGGAGACTGTAAGTGTGTTTGTGTGTGTGTGTGTGAGAGTATGAGGGACAGTGTGTGTGTGTGTGTGTGAGACAAAGCTGTGAGAGTGTGTGTTTGTGTGAGATGCAATGTCTCGGATACTTCCCTGGCACTCAAAGGGTTAAATGATTTGTACACTGTAAAGAAGATTTTTTAAAGTTTACAAATCACACTGCTACTATGGGGGCTTGAATTTCTAATAAATAAGTGTTTTATTTTTTTGCAGGGGCCAAATAAAAATCATTGATTGAAATGTGACTTTTAACTCCTGAAGTGTTAGAGATGCCTCCTTTACATTGTGCAGGAATATGTTGGAAAACAATCTAGAATTCACAAGGTTAAAAAAGTCTTGTTTAAATTTATAGGAATTTTATTTTGTCCCCTACAATGCAGCTGGTTTACCATAGAATTGCTCCACTTTGTCGTCATACATAAGGCCATATATTTACATTTCTATTTCTCTATTTTTACACAGAATCCGAGATGGTGGATAAGGTAAGGTTAGTGCCTGGATAGATATGCATACACAGATGCAGCAGATCACCACTGACTGAGATTGTTTGCACTAAGGATATTGATTCACTCTTGCTCACCTGGGATATTTCTGGCCATTGAGAGCTGTCTCTGGCTCTACCGAAAAACGAATGGCATCACCCCCACACTCCCTTTAGAATCGTTACTGGTGGTAATCTTGTTTTGAACAGTAATCAATACATTTTTAAATGTTCTAGTTATCCTTTTTTCCTTTTATTGTAGGTAGAATCCCTTTAAACCAGACACCACCCTTCCAAATGTTGACTTTTTTTTTCTTTTAAAAGCTTTATTGAAAAAAGAAAAATGTAAACATACATACTATAAAGCGTTGCAGATGCACAACACCAGACACATATACTTTACGGTCAAAGATTATAGCATAAAGATTCAACAATATAACTGACATAGCTCGCAGTGAATGAGAGATACATTGAGTTACAGTAGATATTAGATAGGATAAAGAGAAGAGTGCTTGAACAGAGCAGCTAGCACAATCCAGGTATATGAAACGAAAGGAAGCACCGATCCGATGCATCCGAAATGTGGTAGAAGAGCTGAAACTGGTGGGTATTCATAAGAAATAGACTGGAGACTGGTTACTAGGTATAGTAATTAGGGGAATTAAAGTATTTCCAACAATAAGCTAGAGGAAAAGAGGAAGAAAGAAAGTGAAATAAAAGCTAAGGAACAGAATAATTTGAGGAGAAAGGCCACGCCAGTGGAGAGGCGAAAAAGAATAGCTTAAGAGTATAGAAAAGAGCCAAAAAGACATAAATGTAACATATGCGTGGACAGAGTAACAGGCAAATACCCTTCACCCTGCCTGGGCACCACGCAGGGACCTCAAGTAGGTCTTGGGGGGGTATAGTAGATCTAATCATCAGGACGGAACAGCAGAAATTTGAGATCTTAGCAAGGCTAATAGAAGAAAAGGAAGCAATCTCAAACAAAAATGGAGAATGTCGCACGGACATAGACATGTGAGCTGCAACAATATAATATGAGATATAGTAGGCTATAGGCAAATAGTAAATAAGCCCTCTCCAGCCTTTCGACTCATACAGCACAGGTCAAATAACTCAGAAGCCCTGGAGGTGCCTCAATTCAGAGTACCAACACACATTGAAAAGAAAATGGCAACCCCAGGAAGTCAGAGACAGACCCGCACCGAATGACCGAGCAGCATAGCAGTTATTAGTAGCATAAAAAATTAATGCATAAAGAACATGCATGCAAATCTGAACCTAACATTACTGCACTGACCATCCCTCCCAGTAGGCAAAGCATTCCAAGTATAGACAGGCATCCCGCTCCCATATAACAATGCTCCCTAGATGGACAAAAACCTAGCAATATAAATAGCATGATCAATATCAGAACCCAGCCGATCCCCCCGGGCCCTAGGGGGACTGCCGCGTTGGCTCAGAACAGGCAGTCCAACAGTCCTGGGGTGCGCCTTACAGCTGCGTAAGTGCTACAGATTCTATCTACATATAAAAGGGACAGCCAGATCATACATAACAGAAGGTAACAACAAACACGTATCATTATCAGTTAGCCACTACCAGTTCCTTAATCCAGGACCAGAAATAGCTCCCAAAGGAAACAGTCACTAAGTTAGGTAAAAGTGACTGACGAAACTCTCCATAGTGCCGGTATCCGCGGATCCCAGGGGAAAACATCCCAGCTAGCTTCCTTTGCCATCCAGATGTGAGGTAGTGTAGATCTCTTAGCCAGCAGGAGCATTCTGTACAAGCAGTACCAGGGACCGCACGTTGAGTCTCTTGACAAGCAGTAGGGAGAAACATCCACAGCGGCCGCTGGAATTATCTGCACAATAGCTGCAGGCACAGCACACAGATCGACCACATCACTCCAATCCTGATTTCCCAGGTCCGTTGCATAGGCAGACAAACTTATACGGGTCAGTCCCGATGAACTCAAAGCCACGTCTGAGTACGCATTGTCTCGAGCCACTACTTCAGCTGCTTGTTCCAAATGTTCAGGGCTCAGGTTTGACAGGTCCGACCCAGACCGAGTGCTCTCTATTGCTTCTCGGATCACGACCTTGAATCCCGCACTAAGGCAGTAAGATCCTCTTTGTCACTACATTTGTGATATCTTCCCTTCTTAGGCAGTTGTCAGCCGCCATTTTCAGCAATAAACAAGCTATTCCACCGGCACGCTGGTAATAAAATAGTAATTTATAGCTCCTTCACTATAAAAAACTTGGGTGCAGACCCCCACAAGCTAGTCAGAAATATTAGCTGAGAGTTGTCATCAAAAAAATAGAATATAAAGTAGTGTTATCTGAAATAAACAGTATCTCAGCCCGGAGCTAAACAAAAGACGTCCATATCCATGAACAGATCGCCCCGCACCCCCCCCCAAATGTTGACTAATTGCACTTTTTCTCTCTTCAAAAATCTATAATCTGCTTCCATTTTAGCATTATTCTGGCATAATTATTTTGTGGTATTACAAAAAATGACAGTGATTTCAAGCTGGGTGGTTGTAGTTGGCCTAACCTTATACCACCCTTTTTTAGTTGTTCAAGAAGTATACAGTGTCCCAGATCCCAGAATGTTCTTTTTTTATATTTACTTTAACTTTCTGGATGCTACAGGCATCCACAACACACAGCTTCGTAGACATTTTACAAAGCATAAAGATTAACCCTTCAGGTGCCAGATCAGTATTCAATACATTGCAGAGCAATGCCAAAGTTGGTCACCCTTCTGTCATTCAGATATTTATTCAAATGTATTGTCTGCTCAAAGCAGCTGTTGTTTCATTCAAACAAATTAAAAAGGAAATAAAAAAACTTCACATGAATTGCTTTCAAACTTCTTAATTTAATCAGAAGAATAATACCAAGATCCAAGGAGAAAGAAAATGGTTCCAACCCATGCCGTGACCATTACATTTTACTATAGAGCATATGCACAAGGAAACCATTTTAACCTTACAGGAAGCAAAAGCTGATGCACTTTGAAAAATTATTTTTATGGCCACCCCCAGAATGTTTTGCCAAATTACACGCGCAACATTAACAGATACTATGAGAACATTTTATTTAGAGTTTGGATCACTTCTTACTTTAAGAAATAGATGTTTCTTTAAGTACAATAAATAGTTATAACATACGGATACATGTGGTTATTTTTTATTGCCCCTTAAAAAAAACATATACTACAGTCATGTTGCGTCTTTCATGATAAAATACGACCCTCTATATAGCTGCCATGTCACTTTCTCCCCAGGTGTTCTTAATGCTGCCTGAGACTGGTACAACTCCTGTTGAATATATATATCTTAAAGGGATAGTAATACTTCATTTTATCTTTATTTTATTTTGTAGGCATTAAAAAAACATGAAAAACAAAATAAGTCTTATCTCTCAAACCTTTATGGTTTGAGAGATATTCACAAGCAAAGTTTCCCCTCCCGCCCCTTTTACCTAGTGTAAGCCATCTCTTCTCAGATGTGGAATCCATTCCATAGACCAGACAGATAACAGCAGGAGACAATCTTCTTCCTATGACAACGATGAAAGCCCTGCCCCCCTTGACAAGCTTTTCAGATTTTTCCCTTATCTTAATTGAAGATTGTCCCTCTCTTCAGTCTACCTGGGCACCTCCCTTCTGCTCTGGCTGAACAGTGTTACATCAGTAAAAGGGGCGGGAGGGGATACTTTGTCATTGAATTACTCTTGAACTACAACTCTGACAGAATTGAAATAACACTCTCCAAAGTCCAAACACTATGGTGATTAATTAGAGCTGTTTTTGTTATGAAACATTACTTTCCCTTTAATATTACAGCTCTTTAAATAAACAAAATCAATGGAATGGAATGTTCACCTAGCTTCTTTGCATACATGGAACAGAATGACTATGTCAATAACATGGGAAGGTTATTCTAGTTAAGGCCATTTGGTGTACTTTCATCAACGAGACAGATTTGGTCACTGAAGGGCAACATTAGCTCATTGAGTAATGGGCCTTATGCACAAAAGAAACAAAATATATAAATTCTGGGACAACCCAACTGCATCATAGGGGTGAAAAAAATGGCTGATTATTTTATATGTGCCTTTTTACCCCTTGCATGCTAGAGTACAAAAGCCTCATTTAAAGTGATCCTCTCACCTAAAAACAGCATTTTTGATTTTAGAAGATATTTCTAATCTGTTTTATTAGCCAGTTGTTAGTTAGAAGACTAGTGTTTCAGTTATTTGGCACTCAAACAGTAAGGCACACAGTGCAGGCACTTATAGCCTTAGCCCTAAATTACTCTTCCCACTCACTGATGTAACGCTTTCAGCACTAGGGGATGTGGGACACAAACCGGAGACTTTTTTTATGGGGAATTTTTTTTTTTTAATTCCTCCCTATAGCACAGTTGGTTCACCCCAGATTCACTCCTATTTTCTCTTGTGTATATCATCCATAGCATTATCAGCTTAGAACAGAGGTAGGCAATTGTTGGATCACCAGCTGGATGACATACCTCACAACATTTCGAATGGCCAAATACAGACAATGCTGTTGGGAGTATGGCTGATATATTTATGGTACTCCATGACTTATTGACAGCTCTTTATGTCATTGAATAAATTATTTAAAGCAAGACCAACGTATTTTATTTACAAAGACTAGTTTATAAACACATAATCTGAAGTTTAAACAAGCATCAATGTGATTTTTTTTTTTTTGCTGCTGAGCAATGTACTACACTTATATACACAAACCACATAGGCTGATCTAAAAAGAGGGACATTGGGGTGGAAAAGAGGGACAGAGGACACTTGGGAGGAATTGTATGGGGGTGAAATGAGCTACAGTCCCAATAGCTGGAGGTGCAATCATTAACTACTCATGGCCTAGTACAAGTTCTGTGTAACATGATGCAGGCTTTTTCAAGAGCTGCCAAGCAGTAAAATGTATTGTCTTTTTCTCAGAAATCCACTCTGCAGTCGTGCAGATTGAGTTGGAGTGGATGTCATATCCAATTAACTTTCTCATTAGAGGTCTCTGAGAGAAATAATTGTATCATACGAATGGTTGGAAGGAAAGAAAAATATGCATCTTTCTTGCCGAGACATTTGTATCAACTTTTTTACCAACTAAGGAGAATCCAAAATAGACATTTAAACAACATGACAAAGCTATAGCAAGTCTGCTACTCAATGCAGCTTGAATATTTAAGTGCCTAGGAGTAATATATCACATTGCATTAACCCACTGAGTGCCAGAGAGGTATCCATCGCTTTACAATGCGATGCGATGGATACCTCTCTGGCACTCAAATGGTTACTACAAGCTAAAGATATACAGTATATATTTTCGGTTGGGTTATTTTGTTATTTTTTGTTCTACTTCAGCAGATTTGCTTATTGATGATCAGAGGATTTGAGCCAAAAGGAATGTTACATTTTTTAGGTAAAATATATTTGACTCTTTGAATGCCAGAGGAGTGCTGAATGCATGAAATTGCAATGTTTTTCCCACGTCTCCATCACTGAAAGGGCTAAATGAGGTGTAACAACTCCAGATATTACCCCCCACACACACACACTTACTTTATTATGGCCAGAAAATCACAATGGCCCTAACAATCAGTCCTTGATGTCATCTCCATGGAGGAAGACATGATGGTTGCCAGCAGAACCACAGGACACAAATTCTCCACATCACCTGGTAATCTTAACCCTTTAAGCATCAGTTTATCACTTTGCTTTGAAATGTGTTGTAAATCCTCTGATCCTTAAAGGGTTAAGTAGGTCATGGACTCTGCCTGATCCAGCTTGAAAAAGCGGCCAGTAAATACCATGTCTGCCTCCATGGACTGAATGAAGATGTTGTCTCTTGAAAGCACACATTTCATAGGGGTTATTAGGATTTTTTATCATAGAAAGGTAAGGAAGTTTATTATTATGAGTTGTTACTTCTCCTTTAACATAACAATGTGTTAAAATACAAAACTGCAACATTCCCTGATATCTATGTGCATTTTAATACACTGAGATAAAGGAGCAGTAAACTTTTTTTGAATAAATATAGATTGTAGTGTTGCCTGTTGAGTAAAATAATTGGTACTCTCACTGCTGAGAGATGCATATTTCCAGAGTTATTACAGTTTAAGCTATTGCTTTTTTATATTACCAGTTCCCTCTAGTGGTCAGATTCCAATTAGTTTTCCTGTTACATTCTAATGGAGAAGAAAGTCAGCGACATAAATTTCTCCATAGCATGTGATAGAAACTTCCAGGACATTTCCTATCAGTTAGAAATATCAGGAAGTAAGAACACAGTAAATTCACTTCCTGATTATTTCAACCATTATGAATTCTGAATAAAACAACTGTCAGCAGTGAGGTGCCCTTGTTTTATCAGCAATAAAAACTCTATAACATATAGGTTTTCATAACATTTAAGTTTACTGCTCCTTTAAGAATGGCAGGCAACCTTTGGCAAAACAGTTGTAGCTCCCATGATTCCTAACCAGCTGCCTGTATAGGGGTGATGGAAGCAGTAGTCTCCAACAGCCAGAGAGCCAAAGACTGTGTATGCTTGGCATAAAAGTCACTTGGTCAAAAGCATATTTCAAGAGGATCAATTTTAGATCAAACCAATAGCACCACAGGGGAAAATAACATTTTATTTTATTAAATGGGTCTTTTATCCTCTTACTTGCTAGAGTGATGTTCAATATACTGGGAAGCAATGTAAATCTTTATTTGTCCCTTATGGTGCTGATTTTCCCCAGAATGGCTACATTTTTACTTTGTGCTTATTACCTACTGAGGATTATCTACAAATAAGAGCTGGGGCAACCAACTGAACCATAGGGGACTAATACAATATATATATATATATATATATATATATATATATATATATATATATAATTCCAGTCCAGGTTTTGGTAAGCACTCCCAAACAAAAGAACACATTTAAAATTGCTGGAGTGCAACCAGTTTTGACCAAAATAGCTAAAAGCAAATACACTATATATATATATATATATATATATATATATATATATATATATATATATATATATATATATGTAGACACACATACACACACACACGGTACGGTGCAAAAATCTTATGCAGGTGTGAAAAAAATGCTGTAAAGTAAGATTGCTTTCAAAAATAGACATGTTAATAATTTATTTTTATCAATTACAAATTGAAAGTGAGTAAACAGAAGAAAAATCCCTTCGCATCAATCCTTCTATGTACACTTGAACAAAGTCAAGGATTTTGTTAACATATAGTCACATGTATGATTAAACAATTATATCAAAGAGGTGCCAGTGATCATCAATTTAATATGCGGTATGAAACACAATCATTAACTGAAACAGAATTGTAGGAGGAATACATCTGGGTGAGGAATAGCCGAACTCAGCTAACAAGGTGAGGTTGCTGAAGACAGTTTAATGTCAAAAGTCACACACCATGGCAAGACTGAGCACAGCAACAAGACACAAATTAGTTATACTGCATCAGCAAGGTCTCTACCAGGCAGAAATTTCAAGGCAGACAGGGGTTTCCAGATGTGCTGTCCAAGCTCTTTTGAAGAGCCACAAAGAAACAAGCAACTTTGACGACTGTAGAAGCAGTGGTCAACCAAGGAAACTTAGTGCAGCAGATGAAAGACACATCATGCTTACTTCCATTCACATGTCATCAGCTCAGAATTGGAAGAAAACAGTAGTATTCTGGTACACCCATCTACTGACCGGAGAACTCTCGTCAGAAGTGGTCTTCATGTAAGATTTATGGCCAAAAAGCCATACCTCTGATGTGGAAACAAGGCCAAGAGACTAAACTATGCATGAAAATACAGGAACTGGGGTGCAGAAAAATGGTAGCAGGTGTTCTGGACTGATGAGTCAAAATGTAAAATATTTGGCTGTAGCAGAAGGCAGTTTGTTCACCGAAGGACTGGAGAGTGGTACAAGAATGAGTGTCTGCAGGCAACAATGAAGCATGGTGGAGGTTCATTGCCAATAAGAACTATCTTCAGAGTAAAGAAGGAGTCCTGATAGTGATGGTATGGCCCCCACAGAGCCCTAATCTCAACATCATTGAGTCTGTCTTTGATTACGTGATGAGAGAGAAGCAATTGAGGCTGCCTAAATCCACAGAAGAACTGTAGTTCGTTCTCCAAGATGTTTGGAACAACCTACCTTCCGAGTTCCTTAAAAAACTATGCAAGTGTACCTAGAAGAATTGATGCCGTTTGGATGTCAAAGGGTGGTTTATTATTGATTTGATTTAGATGTTTCTTCTGTTCACTCGCTATCATTTTGTTAATTGATAAACTATTAACATGTCTATATTTGAAGGCATTCTTATTTACAGCATTTTTTCACACCTGCCTAAGAGTTTTGCACAGTGATAGATAGATAGATAGATAGATAGATAGATAGATAGATAGATAGATAGATAGAGACAGACAGTATGACAGGTAGAGTAAAATAGTTCATGAGCCTGAAAAAAGACAAACGTCTATCAATTCCAGCCCATGCCAAATCATCCCTGTTGATCCAGAGGAAGGTAAATGAAATTTCAAATAATTTCCAATTAAGCCCCAAATGGGCAAAAAAATATTTATTGAATCTAAATGGCAGTCAGATATTTCTCTGGATCAACATCCTATCTGATTTGAAGTCAACTGTCATAATTCTCAATATTGTTCTGTGCTAGATAGGTACCCATTACCTTTTTGAAAGCAGTTACAGTATCTAAAAGCACAGCATCCACAGGCAAAGAAGTCCATATATTTACTACCTTTACTGCAAAAAAAAAATTGCTGCCTTTGTTTTAGTCTAAAGCACCTTTCCTCTATTCTTAATGGGTGACCTGTTGTTCTTAGTTCAGCTCATTGAGTAAATAGTTAAGTGGAGAGTTCTTTGTATTGACCTTGAATATATTTGTAAATTATAATCATATCACCTCTCAGATGTCTCTTTTCTTATATAAACAAACCCAGTTTGGCTAGTCTCTCTTTATAACTCAGATCCTCCAATCCCTTTGTCAGTTTTGATGCATGTCTCTGCACATTTTCCAGTTCAATAATGTATTTTTTTAAGAACTGATGCCCAGAATTGCACCCCATATTCTAGATGAGGCCTTACCAAGGATTTATATGGAGGTAGAATTATATTTGCATATCTCGCATCTATACCCCTTTTTATGCATGATAGTACCCTGTTTGATCTTGCAGCAGCAGCTGAGCAACTCAACACACTGCTGTGAAGTCTATAGTCTCTCAGTACTCAAATGAAGATTCCACAAGTAGTGCCCCATACAGTGTATATGTAGCATGTTTGTTTCTACAACCCAAATACCTAACCTTAAATTTATCTGCATTAACATCTGCCACTTTTCTGCACATTCACTCAGTTTATCTAAATCCATCTGCAGAGAAAAAACATCCAGCTCTGTATGCATTTCCATACACAGCTCAGTGTCATCAGACACTACTTTCAATTCCCACTTCAAGATCAATAATAAACAAATTGAAAACCATTGGGCCCAGAACAAAATCATGTTGCACCCCACTTACAACTTTAGATCAACTTTTAAAGGTTCCATTTACAACAACTCTGCCATCTATCATTTAACCAGTTCTCAATCCATGTATAGGTATCACCTCCCAAACCAAAGCATTTTAATTTATGTAGTAACCTGTTGTGAGGCACTATGTAAAAGTATTTTGCAGAATCCAGAATCAGCAGCAATTTCCTTGTCCAAATTACTACTTACCCTTTCATAAAATGCAAGTAAATTTGTCTGACATGATCTATTCTTCATATAACCATGCTGGTTCCTACAAATAATAGTATTAATAACTATATGAAGACAAATAATGTCTAATATCTCACCCACTATGGAAGTCAAGCTCACAGGTCTATAGTTTACTGATTTGGATCTTGCTCACTACATCAGCTTTCCTCCAATCACAGGGCACTATTCCAAATGAAAGGGAATAAATAAATATTAGCTATAATGATTTTGCTATTACTGAACTAAGTTCCTTAAAGGGATAGTAATACTTCGTTTTAACTTTATTTTATTTTGTAGGCATTAAAAAAATATGAAGAATGATATAAGTCTTATCTCTCAAACCTTTATGGTTTAAGAGATATTCACAAGCAAAGTTTCCCCTCCCGCCCCTTTTTGCTAGTGTAAGCCATCTCTTCTCAGATGGGGAATCTGGTTGTAAGACCAGACAGATAACAGAAGGAGACAGTCTTCTTACAATGAAAACAATGAAAGTCCTGCCCCCCTTGACAAGCTTTTCAGGTTTTTCCCTTATCTTAATTGAAGATTGTCCCTCTCTGCAGTCTACCTGGGCACCTCCCTTCTGCTCTGACTGAAGAGTGTTACATCAGAAAAAGGGGCGGGAGGGGGATACTTTGTCATTGAAATACTCTGGAACTACAACTCTGACAGAATTGAAATAACACTCTCCAAAGTCCAAATACTATGATGATTAGTGATGAGCGAGCACCCCAATGCTCGGGTGTTCGGGTGCTCTGACCGAGCACCCCCGGAGGCTCGAGTGCTCGGCCGAGCACCCGAGCCCCATTGAAGTCAATGGGAGGACTCGAGCATTACACCAGGCACCCCCTTCTCTGATGAGGGGAGGGTGTCTGGTCCATAGGAAAAGGGCAGAAAATTATGGAAACACCACAGAAATGGTTCAGGGACAGTATAGGGAGGATGTCTGGATGCATCTTGGACTCCAACATCGCTGCTGGGAACGATGTTTCGCCCGTAGTACGCCATTTTTACAGACTGACCGTAAAACACACAAAAAGGAAAATAAAAACGACTTTAGGCGAAAAATTGTTACCAAACAATATTTGCTGTATATTTACTTGTATATCATCTGCAAATTCTCCCAAAAATTTCCTCGATTTTCTGAAGTGAGGCCATGATTAAGAGGGAAACGTGCGCAGAGGCAAATTCTCCCAAAAATTTCCTTGATTTTATTGAACTGAGGCCATGATTAAGAGGGAAACGTGCGCAAAGGCAAATTCTCCCAAAAATTTCCTCGATTTTTCTGAACTGGGGCCATGATTAAGAGGGAAACGTGCGCTGAGCCGACCATCTAAAACATTATGGGTGAGGGTCTGCTGCGGAGCTGACCATCCTAAACATTATATGCGAAGGCCCGCTAGTGAGCTGACGCTATAAAACATTATATGAGAGGGCCCGCTAGAGAGCTGACCCAATAAAACATTATATGAGAAGGCCCGCTGGTGAGCTGACCTATATAAAAATTGTCAAACAGGGCCCGCTGGTGAGCTGGCCCTATATAAAAATTATATCACAGGGCCCGCTGGTGAGCTGGCCCTATATAAAAATTATAGCACAGGGCATATGGAAGAGGAGGAGGAGGATGAGAAGATTAAGAGTCAACCATATACCCGTTTTTTGGGTGGAAGGGGTGAATGGGAATACAGAGTATTCCCATCATTGTAAATAACATATATAAAGTGAGTTTATGTTCCCCCGGGGCTTTCCTCCAGTGGAGTGGAGAAGTCAGGGGAAATCCAGGCCTTGTTAATTTTTATAAGTGTCAACCTATCAGCATTGTCGGTGGAAAGGCGGATACGCTTATCTGTTATGATGCCACCAGCAGCACTAAATACCCGCTCAGACAGAACGCTGGCGGCAGGGCAGGCCAGCACCTCCAAGGCGTAGAGTGCCAGTTCATACCACGTGTCCAGCTTGGACACCCAGTAGTTGTAAGGCACAGAGGGATCATTGAGGACGCTGACACGGTCTGCTACGTACTCCTTCACCATCTTCCAAAACTTTTCCCTCCTTGTGACACTAGGCTGCGCATCAGGGTGAGGGTGCTGGCGGGGTGTCATGAAGGTGTCCCACGCCTTGGAGAGTGTTGCCCTGCCTTTGTTGGAACTGCTGTGTGCTCCCCTTTTCTCCCCTTCTCGGTTGGCCAAGGTAGCACGTACTCTGCCGCCAGCGTTGTCAGATGGAAAATTTTGGAGCAATTTTTCGACAAGAACCTTCTGGTATTGCACCATTTTGCTTGTCCTCTCCACCGGAGGAATGAGAGATGAGAAATTCTCTTTGTAGCGGGGGTCCAGAAGGGTGAACACCCAGTAATCCGTGTTGTCTAAAATGCGTACAACGCGTGGGTCACGGGAAAGGCAGCCTAACATAAAGTCAGCCATGTGTGCCAGAGTACCAACAGTCAAGATTTCGCTGTCCTCACCAGGAGGATGACTCTCAATCTCCTCATCCTCTTCCTCCTCTTCTGCCCACCCACGCTGAAGAGATGTAACTAAAGTTCCATGGCTACCCTCTGTAGCGGAGGCAACCGTGTCTTCCTCCTCCTCCTCCTCCTCCTCCGCCTCCTCCAATTGTCGCTGAGAAGACGAAGTGAGGGTGCTCTGGCTATCACCTTGTGTAAGCTCTTCCTCCCGCATTTCCACCTCTTCCACATGCAAAGCGTCAGTTTTAATTGTGAGCAGCGAGCGTTTCAGTAGACACAGAAGTGGGATGGTTACACTGATAATAGCGTTATCGCCGCTCACCATCTGTGTCGATTCCTCAAAATTGCGTAAAACCTCACAGAGGTCTGACATCCATTCCCACTCCTCACTTCTGATTACAGGAAGTTGAACGGAGAGGCGACGACCGTGTAACAGCTGGTACTCCACTACTGCCCTCTGCTGCTCACAAAGCCGGGCCAACATGTGGAAGGTGGAGTTCCAGCGCGTGCTCACGTCACACAGCAGCCGGTGAGCTGGCAATTGTAAGCGCTGCTGCAGCTTCAACAGGCCGGCCGAAGCTGTAGATGACTTACGGAAATGTGCACACACGCGGCGCACCTTGGTCAAGAGATCATGCACATTGGGGTAGGTTTTTAGAAATCTCTGAACCACTAAATTAAATACATGCGCTAGGCATGGTACGTGTGTGAGCTTGCCGAGCTCCAAAGCCGCCACCAAGTTACGCCCATTATCACATACAACCATGCCTGGTTGCAGGTTGAGTGGCGAGAGCCACTGCTCGGTCTGGTGACTAATCCCCTGCAACAGCTCTGAGGCCGTGTGCTGTTTGTCCCCAAGGCAGATCAGCTTCAGCACGGCCTGTTGACGCTTCCCCACTGCAGTGCTACACTGCTTCCAGCTACTGGCTGATGGGGGAGTGGCGCTGCGTGTAGAGAATTCGGAGGTGGAAACGGAGGAGGAGGAGCCAATAACGTAGGTGCTGGCGGAAACCCTGATGGAGTTAGGGCCCGCAATCCTTGGCGTGGGTAGCACCCGTGCCATCCCAGGGTCCGAGTCGCTCCCAGCCTCCACGACATTCACCCAGTGTGCCGTCAGGGAAATGTAGCGTCCCTGGCCACAAGCACTTGTCCATGTGTCAGTCGTTAAGTGGACCTTCCCAGTAACTGCGTTGGTCAGGGCACGGGTGATGTTACGGGACACATGGTGGTGTAATGCGGGGATGGCACACCGGGAAAAGTAGTGGCGGCTGGGGACCGCGTACCGAGGGACAGCTGCTGCCATCAGGCTGCGGAAGGACTCAGTGTCCACAAGCCTAAATGGCAGCATTTCGATGGCCAGTAATTTGGAAAGGTGTGAGGTTAGTGCTATGGCCTGTGGGTGGGTGGCTGGGTATTTTCGCTTGCGCTCAAATGCCTGGGGTAACGACATTTGGACGCTGTGCTGGGACAGGGAAGTGGATGTGGTCGCTGATGGTGCTTCAGATGGTACAGGTGCAGGGCGGGAGGTATGCGGGCCTGCGCCTTCGACAGGCGATTGGCCGGCACCGAAAACAGGGGAAGAGGAGGCAGTGGTGTGGCCTGCAGACACAGATGGGCGATCCAGGCGTTCCTCCCACTTATTACGGTGCTTGGATGCCATGTGTCGGATCATGCTGGTGGTGGTGAGGTTTCTAGTGTTCATGCCTCGGCTCATTCTGGTGTGGCACAGGTTGCAAACTACAATTCTTTTGTCGTCCGCACTTTCCTTAAAAAAACGCCATACCGCGGAACACCTACCCCTTGGCAAGGTAGATTTACGCAAGGGGGTGCTCCGTGGAACATTTGCGGGCCGGTTTGGTGCGGTCCGCCTTCTTTCTGTAGCCACACCACTGCCTCTTCCAGCCTGTTGCGGTGCTGCAGATGGCTCACCCTCAGGACTGCTGTCATCGCTCGGCTCTACACCTTCCCAGGTGGGGTCAGTCACCTCATCGTCCACCAAGTCCTCCTCCACTTCCTCACTCTGATCATCCTCCTCATGTCTTGATCCCACCACATACTCAGTCATTGACAACTGTATAACTATCACGGTGCCCGTGATTTGCTGCAGTTACTTGTCTGTCACCAGTAGGGGGCTTCTATTGGCTGTCTGCAGATAGCCCGCCTCTTATTGACTATTTAAACCTGGATTGGGCACCCTTTGAGTGCCCTTTCGTGTTGTTTCTGACCTTCTTGCTATCACTATGCTAGTGATAGCTGGGCCTCTGTTCCAGTGTTCCTGAGTTCCTGATCTCATGTGTTCCTGAGTTCCTGATCTCTACTGTTCCAGTGTTTCCTGCATGCTGAAGTACTTCCAGTCCTGGTTCCGGCCTAGTCTCTGGTGTTGCAGTTCCTGCTGAACTTCTCTGCTGTTTTCTGACCTGACTGATCGTTGCTGGTTCCTGTCATCTCATCACCTGTCTTCAGTATCCTGGCGACCTTCTGCCTGGTCGCGTTGGTGACATTGCTACAATTCCGTGTTGGTCCCAGCGTGCGGACGCTGGTTTGCTCCCAAGCCTTGCGGCTGTACTAACTCGCTTGTTACACCAGTGTGCGGTCACTGGTTTGCTCCAAAGCCTATCAGCTATACAAATCTGTGTTGGTCCCAGCGTGCGGACGCTGGTTTGCTCCTAAGCCTTGCGGCTATACAAACTCACTTGTTACACCAGTGTGCGGTCACTGGTTTGCTCCAAAGCCTTTCAGCTATACAAATCTGTGTTGGTCCCAGCGTGCGGACGCTGGTTTGCTCCTAAGCCTTGCGGCTATACAAACTCACTTGTTACACCAGTGTGCGGTCACTGGTTTGCTCCAAAGCCTTTCAGCTATACAAATCTGTGTTGGTCCTAGCGTGCGGACGCTGGTTTGCTCCTAAGCCTTGCGGCTATACAAACTCGCTTGTTACACCAGTGTGCGGTCACTGGTTTGCTCCAAAGCCTATCAGCTATACAAATCTGTGTTGGTCCCAGCGTGCGGACGCTGGTTTGCTCCTAAGCCTTGCGGCTATACAAACTCGCTTGTTACACCAGTGTGCGGTCACTGGTTTGCTCCAAAGCCTATCAGCTATACAATTCTGTGTTGGTCCCAGCGTGCGGACGCTGGTTTGCTCCTAAGCCTTGCGGCTATACAAACTCACTTGTTACACCAGTGTGCGGTCACTGGTTTGCTCCAAAGCCTTTCAGCTATACAAATCTGTGTTGGTCCCAGCGTGCGGACGCTGGTTTGCTCCTAAGCCTTGCGGCTATACAAACTCGCTTGTTACGCCAGTGTGCGGTCACTGGTTTGCTCCAAAGCCTATCAGCTATACTAATCTGTGTTGGTCCCAGCGTGCGGACGCTGGTTTGCTCCTAAGCCTTGCGGCTATACTACTCGCTTGTTACTCCAGTGTGCGGTCACTGGTTTGCTCGCTAAGCCTAACGGCTATACTATTCAGTGTTGTTTCCAGCGTGCGGACGCTGGTTTGCTCCAAAGCCTTGCTGCTTAACGATTCTGCTAATTTGCCAGTTCCATCTGACTGCTGCTATTATCTCTGGGCTGCCCTGCCCGGTATTGGTAAGGCCGGTAGAACCTTTTACCACATTCCATCTGAGGTTGCCTTACCCGGTATTGGCAGGGCCGGTAGAGCCGACATTGTGTATCTATTGAGGCTGCCTTGCCCGGTAATTTGGTAAGGCCGGTAAAACCGTTATGCTATTCCATCTGCAGGTTGCCTTACCCGGTATTGGCAAGGCCGGTAGAGCCTAAAGACTGTCCTGTCCGGTATATTGTCAGGACCGGTAGAGTCTGCCTTCTGTCTGTGCTATATTCTGTATATATATATATGTATGTTATTGCCATCCTAAGTTATCATTTATTATTTCAATAAAATTGATTTTTTTTACCTAAAACTTGTGTCTGAGAGTCATAATAAACCGTGACAGTACGAAAGGGCCATGACCTCAGACAGCAAGGGTCAAGGTAACGCACAGAATATCCATTGGAGGATGGATGTGCTCGAGCAACGTTTGGATCAGTTGGCAGTTGCAATTCAAACGATCCTTGAACGCACGGTACCTGCTGACCAATCTAGCTCTAGCCCGGTGGTCTCGCCAAGTCAGACACCGGAAAGTGATACCAGACCCCTAGGGGGTACTGCTAAAGGGTTAACGGCTTCTGCACCCTTGCCGCTAAGATATGATGGTGACCCTAGTCTCTGCAGAGGGTTCATCAATCAACTCGAAATCTTTATGGAATTGACGGCACACGCATTTCCCAATGATCGTAGTAAAGTGGGGTTCACGATATCACTGCTCACTGGCAGAGCATTGGCCTGGGCTAACCCCTTGTGGGAGAATGCTAAACCTTGTACTAAGAACTTTAGTGAATTTGTGCGTTCCTTTCGAAGAGTGTTTGAGCCTCCTGGTAGAACCACCTCTGCTGCCAAACGCCTTATGGAGATACAACAGGGCAGGCGTACAGTGGGCGACTATGCCATCGAATTCCGCACATTGGCAGCAGAGGTAGGTTGGAATAACGAGGCATTATTGGCAGCCTTCTCTCAAGGCCTGAATGACCACATTAAAGACGAAATCGCTGCTAAAGATCTACCTATTGATCTAGATGATTACATTGAGTATGTTATGATAATTGACTCCAGAATACGTGAGAGATCAATTGCCAGAGATCGTAAGTTACGGTCAAAAAATAATGAGCCTAGTAGCATGTTTTGCCCACCCATCCCTCCCTTGGCATTGAAGTCTAGTGAACCAGTACGGGAAACAAGTGAACCTATGGAAATAGGCTACACTAGACTATCCAAGGCAGAGAGACTATATCGCAAAAAACGAGGGTTATGTTTGTACTGCGGTAAAAAAGGGCACTTGCTAAATTCCTGTCCGGTACGTCCGGGAAACGCACACACCTAGGGTATCTTGGGGGACAGGCCCTAGGTGGTGTACAATCGTCCCCAGTGTCGGGCATAATGAAACCCACCATACAGGTGGTATTGTCTTGGGCACAACGCTCTGTGGAGGTTTTGGCCTTGGTTGACTCCGGTGCAGCAGGGTATTTTATGGATAATACCTTTGCTGAATTGCACGGAGTTCCACGCATTGAAAGAGAAAACCCCTTGACTATTGAAGCGATTGATGGTAGACCCTTAGAACCGCCTCAGGTTATATTTGAAACTATGCCATTGTCTATGACTATTGGGGCACTTCACAGAGAAGAGCAGCAGTTTCAACTGATTAATTCCCCGCACCATGCGGTGATATTGGGATTTCCGTGGTTACAGTTACATAACCCACAATTCGATTGGAAAAAGTGTGAAATTGCTGCTTGGTCCCAGTTTTGTATGGACAAGTGCGTCATCCAGCCTATTAAGGTCATGTGCACCTCCTCTGCTATGCCGGATGTGTACCAACAGTTTGGCGATGTTTTTAGCAAAGGAGAGGCTAGTATGCTACCCCAGCATAGACCTTATGATTGTTGCATTGAATTGCAGCCTGGTGCAGTACCTCCGAAAGGACGCACTTATCCATTATCTTGTGATGAAAATAAGGCTATGGAGGATTACATTTCTGATGCCCTTGCTAGAGGGATCATACGTAAATCTACCTCTCCAGCTGGGGCTGGGTTCTTTTTTGTAAAAAAGAAAAATGGCGAATTAAGACCATGCATTGACTACCGGGGCTTGAATAAACTAATGGCTAAAAATGCATACCCAATACCACTCATCACCGAGCTTTTTGACAGGCTTAAGGGCGCTTCGATATTTACCAAGTTGGACCTACGGGCCGCTTACAATCTGGTTCCCATTCGAGCAGGTGATGAGTGGAAAACTGCCTTTAATACTCGAGCTGGGCACTACGAGTATCTAGTAATGCCTTTTGGGCTGTGTAATGCACCCGCAGTTTTCCAGGAACTGATAAATGATGTTCTGAGAGATATGTTACAGACATGTGTTGTGGTGTACCTCGACGATATACTGATTTACTCCCAAAACATGGCACAGCACATCAAAGATGTATCCGCAGTATTGCTACGACTCCGTGAGAACAAATTATTTTGTAAAATGGAAAAATGTGAGTTTCATAGAACCAGTGTGCCATTCTTGGGGTTCATAATTGGCAATGATGGCATTGCCATGGACAAAGAAAAGTTGTCAGCTGTCCTACAATGGCCAAAACCCAAGGGTCTTAAAGCCATACAGCGTTTCCTGGGTTTCGCTAATTATTATAGGAGGTTTATTAAGAACTTTTCTTCCATTGTCAAACCTCTGTCCGATCTTACGCACAAGGGTGCTACTCCTTCTTGTTGGCCAGTATCTGCTGAGAAAGCCTTTGAGAATTTGAAGCTGGCATTTGCTGCGGCTCCTGTGTTATCCCACCCCAATCCTTTACTTCCATTTACGTTAGAGGTTGATGCCTCAGATATTGGGGTCGGGGCAGTACTTTCGCAGCGACACGAGAAAGGTGGAACTCTCAGACCTTGTGGGTTTTTCTCTAAAAAGTTGACTGTCACTCAAAGCCACTATGAGATAGGTGACAGAGAATTATTGGCCATTATCCTTGCTCTTAAGGAATGGCGTCATTTGCTTGAAGGTACTAAGAATCCTGTCTTAATCCTAACAGATCATAAGAATCTGACCTATCTCTCAGAGGCCAAGAGATTGTCCTCTCGTCAGGCCAGGTGGGCACTGTTCCTGTCTCGATTTAATTTCATTGTATCATATTTGCCAGGGTCAAAAAATATCAGGGCTGATGCACTGTCAAGACAATTTGAGGCCGACAGTGACAGAGTGGAAGCACCAGCTCCTATCATCCAACCTGATAGAATACTGGCTACTATACGCACGAGTATCACTTCTCCTCTAGGGGAGGAGATCCTGGCCTCTCAGGGGTCCGCTCCCCATGAAACCCCAGTGGGCAAATGTTTTGTCGCTGAATCATTTCGTACTAGGCTGCTCGAAACCTACCATTCCTCTAAGGCTGCGGGACATATTGGTAGAGACCAATTGTTATGGTCCCTTTCTCAGTTATTTTGGTGGCCTTCCATGAGAAACGATTGTGCCGAATTTACGAATGCCTGTGCCACCTGCGCCCGCGCTAAGACCCCGAGACATCTCCCTGTGGGCTTGCTTCAACCGGTGCCTAATGGCGAACGCCCCTGGTCTCATGTTTCCATTGATTTTATGGGAGAGTTGCCTATGTCGAAGGGGTACTCCTTTATATTCATGGTGGTGGACAGGTTTTCTAAAATGGCTCATTTCGTGCCCCTCCGTGGTCTTCCTTCAGCGAAGGAATTGGCAATGGTGTTCGCCAGAGAAGTATTCCGGTTGCATGGAGTGCCTAGGGTACTGGTGTCTGACAGGGGGAGCCAGTTTGTGTCTAGATTTTGGAGGGCATTTTGCCAACAGATGGGCATACAGCTGTCCTTCTCCTCTGCCTACCATCCCCAGACCAATGGAGCCGCTGAACGAGCTAATCAGGGCTTGGAACAATTTCTCCGTTGTTTCGTTACTGACCATCATGATAATTGGTCCGACTTGTTGCCTTGGGCAGAGTTCGCCAGGAACTGTGCGGTCAATTCTTCATCTGGGAGCTCTCCGTTTCTGATTAATTATGGGTTCCAGCCCTGTTTCTTCCAGACTCATTTCAGACGCAACAGATTCCAGCTCTGGATGAGCATATCGAGCAACTCCGTTCCACATGGGCACAAGTTCAGAGGGCACTTGGTCAGTCATTTCAGCGTCATCAGCGCCATGCTAATCGCAGAAGGCTTCCAGCGGTTTCCTTTCAGGTTGGGGATAGAGTATGGCTTTCCTCCAGAAATCTCAAGCTGCAGGTTCCGTCTAATAAGTTGGCTCCTCGGTTTATTGGTCCATACAGAGTTATTCGCAAAATTAACCCTGTCTCCTATGCACTAGACCTACCTGCATCCATGCGTATCCATAATGTGTTCCATGTGTCCCTTCTTAAGCCTCTGGTTTGCAATCGCTATACTACCACACCTGTGGTGCCAGGACCTGTTGAGGTCGAGGGCCAGGAGGAGTACGAGGTTCAGAGCATTATTGATTCCCGTAGGCTTAGAGGAAGGGTACAGTACCTGGTACATTGGAAAGGGTATGGTCCTGAGGATCAGTCATGGGTGGATAGTACGGACCTTCATGCACCTAGGTTAACTAGGGCCTTTCATGCCAATTACCCGCAGAAACCTAAACCCTATTCTAGGAGAGGGGGTCTTTGAAAGGGGGGTACTATCACGGTGCCCGTGATTTGCTGCAGTTACTTGTCTGTCACCAGTAGGGGGCTTCTATTGGCTGTCTGCAGATAGCCCGCCTCTTATTGACTATTTAAACCTGGATTGGGCACCCTTTGAGTGCCCTTTCGTGTTGTTTCTGACCTTCTTGCTATCACTATGCTAGTGATAGCTGGGCCTCTGTTCCAGTGTTCCTGAGTTCCTGATCTCATGTGTTCCTGAGTTCCTGATCTCTACTGTTCCAGTGTTTCCTGCATGCTGAAGTACTTCCAGTCCTGGTTCCGGCCTAGTCTCTGGTGTTGCAGTTCCTGCTGAACTTCTCTGCTGTTTTCTGACCTGACTGATCGTTGCTGGTTCCTGTCATCTCATCACCTGTCTTCAGTATCCTGGCGACCTTCTGCCTGGTCGCGTTGGTGACATTGCTACAATTCCGTGTTGGTCCCAGCGTGCGGACGCTGGTTTGCTCCCAAGCCTTGCGGCTATACTAACTCGCTTGTTACACCAGTGTGCGGTCACTGGTTTGCTCCAAAGCCTATCAGCTATACAAATCTGTGTTGGTCCCAGCGTGCGGACGCTGGTTTGCTCCTAAGCCTTGCGGCTATACAAACTCACTTGTTACACCAGTGTGCGGTCACTGGTTTGCTCCAAAGCCTTTCAGCTATACAAATCTGTGTTGGTCCCAGCGTGCGGACGCTGGTTTGCTCCTAAGCCTTGCGGCTATACAAACTCACTTGTTACACCAGTGTGCGGTCACTGGTTTGCTCCAAAGCCTTTCAGCTATACAAATCTGTGTTGGTCCCAGCGTGCGGACGCTGGTTTGCTCCTAAGCCTTGCGGCTATACAAACTCGCTTGTTACACCAGTGTGCGGTCACTGGTTTGCTCCAAAGCCTATCAGCTATACAAATCTGTGTTGGTCCCAGCGTGCGGACACTGGTTTGCTCCTAAGCCTTGCGGCTATACAAACTCGCTTGTTACACCAGTGTGCGGTCACTGGTTTGCTCCAAAGCCTATCAGCTATACAATTCTGTGTTGGTCCCAGCGTGCGGACGCTGGTTTGCTCCTAAGCCTTGCGGCTATACAAACTCACTTGTTACACCAGTGTGCGGTCACTGGTTTGCTCCAAAGCCTTTCAGCTATACAAATCTGTGTTGGTCCCAGCGTGCGGACGCTGGTTTGCTCCTAAGCCTTGCGGCTATACAAACTCGCTTGTTACGCCAGTGTGCGGTCACTGGTTTGCTCCAAAGCCTATCAGCTATACTAATCTGTGTTGGTCCCAGTGTGCGGACGCTGGTTTGCTCCTAAGCCTTGCGGCTATACTACTCGCTTGTTACTCCAGTGTGCGGTCACTGGTTTGCTCGCTAAGCCTAACGGCTATACTATTCAGTGTTGTTTCCAGCGTGCGGACGCTGGTTTGCTCCAAAGCCTTGCTGCTTAACGATTCTGCTAATTTGCCAGTTCCATCTGACTGCTGCTATTATCTCTGGGCTGCCCTGCCCGGTATTGGTAAGGCCGGTAGAACCTTTTACCACATTCCATCTGAGGTTGCCTTACCCGGTATTGGCAGGGCCGGTAGAGCCGACATTGTGTATCTATTGAGGCTGCCTTGCCCGGTAATTTGGTAAGGCCGGTAAAACCGTTATGCTATTCCATCTGCAGGTTGCCTTACCCGGTATTGGCAAGGCCGGTAGAGCCTAAAGACTGTCCTGTCCGGTATATTGTCAGGACCGGTAGAGTCTGCCTTCTGTCTGTGCTATATTCTGTATATATATATATGTATGTTATTGCCATCCTAAGTTATCATTTATTATTTCAATAAAATTGATTTTTTTTACCTAAAACTTGTGTCTGAGAGTCATAATAAACCGTGACAATAACATCCTCCTCAACAAGGTCTTGAGACAGTAATAGTGGTTGATTTAATGGCAACTGTGTCTCATCATCATCATCATCATCCACTACTTCCTTTGACCTTAAATGCCGTTCACATCTGTCATCTTCTTGTGATTGGGTACCCTCTAGAGGTTGTGAATCAGGGCACAAGACGTCATGTTCCTCTGCAAGCGTGCTTGGAGAGAGGGTCAAATGAAGGATTGGTGATGAGACGAGCTCCTCACTATATCCCAGTCTGGAATCACTTCTTTGACCAGACCGTGTATGGTGGGAGGAAGGATGATCAGAGTGAGGATTATGTTGACCAGACTCTTGGCTACTGAGAGTGGACTTGGTGGAAGACAGGGTGGTGCTTAACCGACTGGAAGCAGTATCAGCTGACATCCAACCGACCACCTGTTCGCAGTGGTCGGACCTCGAGAGTGATGTCCTGCGACGCCCTGTAAAATGAGACATGAAGCTAGGTATGGTGGATGTCTTTCTTTCTTGTGCTCTGGCACCAGGCACAGTTTCTCCGCGTCCTGACCCGCGCCCTGAACTATCAGGATCACGTCCACTTCCCCGTCCCTTTTTACCCGCCTTCTTCATCTTACACGGAATATGTGACTTTGATATTTTAGTTTGAAAACTTAACAGTATTTCTTCCTATTCTGCAACTGTGCAGAGTACACAGAATAGGCTGCTAAACTGCGGTGACGCACACTGAATGGAATATGTGACTTTGATATTTTAGTTTGAAGACTTAACAGTATTTCTTCCTATTCTGCAACTGTGCAGAGTACACAGAATAGGCTGCTAAACTGCGGTGACGCACACTGAATGGAATATGTGACTTTGATATTTGAGTTTGAAAACTTAACAGTATTTCTGCAACTGTGCAGAGTACACAGAATAGGCTACTAAACTGCGGTGACGCACACTGAATGGAATATGTGACTTTGATATTTTAGTTTGAAGACTTAACAGTATTTCTTCCTATTCTGCAACTCTGCACAGTACACAGAATGTGCTGCTAAACTTTGCACACTAAACAGAATGTGCTCTAATCTGCAACTTTGCACACTAAACAGAATGTGCTCTAATCTGCAACTTTGCACACTAAACAGAATATATGAAATTTTTTTTTGTTTGTTTTTTTCCCCCCACACAAAATAACCTGCTGCCCCCACACACAGTAGTCCTAAAAAGGACTTTTGGTTCTTTTTTTTTCACAAATTTGCTTTTTTTCTCCCTACACTGACTTTCCCTTCCTATCCTCATCTCTCCCTGGCTAAGACTGAGCCGAACTCGCTGGTCAGGTGCTATACAGCACCCGACCACGGGTTCTGGCCAGCCAATCAGTGTAATGCCAGCAGCCAACATGGCTGCTGGCATTACACTGATGTCAGAGCCTCCCTGCACGTTTATTGGCTGCGCAGCAGCCGCAAAACGTGCGGGGAGGAGACCCGAACATGGCGGGCGAGCACATGCGGTACTCGTACGAGTACCGCCATGTGCCGAGCAGAGCGATGCTCGAGCCGATCCGAGCATCGGCCGAGCATGCTCGCTCAACACTAATGATGATTAATTAGAGCTGCTTTTATTATGAAACATTACTATCCCTTTAAGTACCCTCGGGTCTATACCATCAGGTCCAGGTGCTTCATTCACTATAACATTTTCCAGTCTCTTTTGGACTTTGTCTTCAGTAAATCATATGCATCATGGAGGAAATTCTGTGATTTTGCACATATCCTATCATTGTTGCTTCCTTTGTATATACAGATGAAAATAATGTGTTTAAGGTGTCAGCCATAACCTTATCCTCACTAAATCAATTCACCTATCTCAGCCTTAAGAGGGCCAATATCAGTCTTAATCTTTTGTTATTAATAGAATTGTTTAGGATTTTGCTTGCTCTCTTTTGTAGTCTTTCTCTCATTATTAATTTTAGCTAGCCTTGTTGCTTGTTTGCAGATTTTATTACATTCTTTATATATTTTTTTAAATTATGATTATGACCCATCTAGTGGGGTACCTCAGGGATCTGTACTTGGGCCCATTATTTTTAATATTTTTATTAGTGATATTGCAAAAGGTCTTCAAGGTAAGGTATGCCTTTTTGCAGATAATACAAAGATCTGCAATAGGGTGGACATTCCAGGGGGAATAAGCCAAATGACAAATGATTTAGGTAAATTAGAAGAATGGACAAGACTGTGGCAGATGCAGTTTAATGTTGATAAATGTAAAATAATGCACTTGGGACATAAAAATCCAAAAGGAAAAATATACTATTAAGGGTACTGTCTTGTCAGAGACAACAGAGGAAAGGGATTTTGAGAGTAATTATTTCTTATGACTTAAAGGTAGGCAGGGGAATGCAAACAGGGTGGTGGGTTGTATAGCCAGGGGCATTAGTAGCAGAAAAAGGGAAGTGGTCATGCCACTCTACAGATCTCTAGTTAGACCTCACCTAGAGTATTGTGTACAGTACTGGAAACCCCCTTCTCCAGAAGGATATAGATAGAGAAAATTAAGAAAAGGGCTACTAAAATGGTGACTGATTTATAGGAAAATAAATATCAGGATAGACTAAAGGATCTGTACATGTATAGCTTGGAGGAGAGAAGAGAGAGAGGGGATATGATAGAAACATTCAAATAAATGAAGGGATTCAACAAAGTGCAGGATGGAAGTACATTTCAAAGGAGTAAAAAGGTTAGGACAAGAGGTCATAGTTTAAAACTAGAGGAACACAGGTTTAGTTTTACTTCACTGAGAGGGTAGTGGTTAAGTGGAACAGCCTACCAGCAGAAGTGGTAGAAGTTAATACAGTGATAGAATTTACACATGCATGGTATAGGCATAAAGCTGTCCTTAACATAAGAAAAGACCAAGGACCAAAAAAAAGGTTTGAGGTTTGTACAGTAGGAAAAATGGGCACACTAGATGGGCCAAATGGTTCTTATCTGCCATCAAATTCTATGTTTGTATGTTTAAGACTATTTTGTTAGTGGAATTTGACCCTTTGGGTCCACAGAGGTACCCATTGCATTGTGCTACAGTTTGGTGGGTAGAAATGGGCAAAAGTTTTTGCCTCAAACTGAAATTGGCAAAAAATGGCACTTTCCACTTGGCGAATAATTTCCCACAACGATTTTCTGCTTTTTCCAGCTGTTTTCGCCTAGCTCATTCCAGTGAAGTCAATGGGAACTTTGAATTTACACACAACACTTAACAAATATTGTTTTATTTCCCAAAGGCATAGTATAAAAGGGGAATGAGGGTGCCTGTGTTGGTGGGGTTATCACTGTGCCCGTGATTCCAGCAACATTTTGACATGTTTACTTCCTAGTGCCTTTTTATTGGCTGCGCTGTATAGCTCCTCCTTTATATACCTTGGGCTGTCACTTATGGGTTGCCCTTTCGTGGTGTATCCGTTGCCTAGCGCTTGTTCTGTTTTCTATCGATTACAGTGTATGACCCGGACTGATTAACTACTCTGCCTGTTACTGTTCCTGCTCTGTGTACCGACCCGGATTGGCTGACGTTCCTGCTTCCTGTTCTGACCTGGCCTGGATGACGTTCCTGCTCCGTGTACCGACTCGGCTTGTCTGGTGTTCCTGCTCCGTGTACCGACCCGGCGTGATTGGCGATCCTGCCCCGTGTACCGAATCGGCTTGGCTGATGCTCCTGCTCTGTGTACCGAACCGGCTGGGTGAAGTTCCTGTGCTGTTCCTGCTTGCCGATCCATCTACGCCTGCAGAGCTCCGGTACTCCGGTACCGCTTGGTAGTCCAGTCTGTGATCCGCTCACTCATAGTGACTGTGTTATCCTCCGATCATTCCTATAAGCACCACGATCGCTCGGTCTGCCATTCTAGTGTTTGGTTCAGTTGGGCGCCTCAGGTTGTGTTCCACCTATAGGCCATAGGGTTCGTTAACCCATTCAGGGGCGGTGCTGGGCATACGTTTGAAGTTGTAGTCCCGTTGGGCATGCATTTCCTACGGCACTAAGCACTGACTCTCGTTGTTGGTAGTCTCCAGTGGGCGTCCACTTAAGCAGCCTTCCTCCCTGGTTGCCTTGCCAGACATCCGCTGGCATATCAGTTGCATACTGTCAGTCGCTGTTGTTACTCTCTGCGTAGAGAGTCACATTGGGCCTTCCATACATCAGGGCTGACTCAGTCATTGGCTCCACTTGTATCTCTTGTCATATTTACACTGTTTCAATTGTGATTTACCTGACCTGTGTCAGTATTGTATTCTGTACAACATGCTGGACCCGTGTGGGTTAATCATTCCTATGTAACCTGTCCTGTGTCAGTTACCATTTCTCTGTATGCTGGACCCGAGAGGGTTACTGTTATTCATTGTGTGCAAATAAAATTGTGTTTTTACCAACACCTTCCATTTCTGAGTGTACTGAACCGTAACAGGGGTGTGGGAAAATAATCAGTTGAACAGGGAATTTTTTTTTTTTTTTGGGGGGGGGGTGATTACTGGGATTGGGGCAGTTAATAAAAAAAATAAATCCTAAACACAGTAGACATGGTATAAAAGGAGTATAATGAGGGTGGCTGTGTTGGTGGGTGGAGTCTGGGGAATGAATCGGTTGAACAAGGAATTTGTTTTTTTGGGGGGGTTCTTGACTGGTATTGGGGGAACACTTAATAAAAAAAATAAATCATTAAAATAAAATAAGAAGTTTGTATTTAAAGTGATAGAGACAGGAACCCCTTGACATAAGCTGCCACTGGGGTAGACTGATGCTTGACTTAATAGAGTATTTTGTAGAAGATGATTTGATAGATTTGTTGTTAGAGGCCCAAGCCCTGAGCAAACATTGATTTGTAGTTCTTAGACTTATTAGAGGAACAAGCCCTGAAGAAGTATTGATTTGTAGGACTTTAGCTTGTTGGCACAAACCCTAAGCAAACATTGCTTTGTATGATTTTTTTTTCTTGAAAGCATAAGCCCTGAGAAAAAAATTCCAGCAGGTGATGTCCTGTTGGACAGTGGCCACTGGCTATTGTCAAATGCCCTTATGTAGATGTGGAATTTGCATCTGTTATTCTTGCTGCTGCTGTTGTTTAAGCAGCAGGATGATTAAGCAGCTGAAAGGGGATGGGATCAACAGCAGCAGTCACATGGGTGATGGATGATGAAGGTTCCACTTGCCACATCTAGCTCCAGTAATGTGCCTGAGGAAGTAGCAGCACCATAACTAGCCCCACCATGTCTGGCATACGTGTTGCTCCTGGCAAGTGGAACATTTCCTAGTCCTAGATAACTTGTTGATCTCATTCCCACTGTGTCCACGGTGGTCTGTGGCACACTAGCCTGCTCCTCATAATCATGTTGCCCTTGCAACTCAGCATCAGCTGGAATTAGAGCAGTTGCAAATTCCAAAAGGTCACTGCTGGTTGGAGGAGGTGATGAGCAATGTAACAGAGGGTTCCTAATGTCACACTTGCCATTTCTTGGTGACCTGAAGAAGGCAGACTGGCAGTAGCAGCAGGCACAGGCAGCTGATCTGTGCTCCTATGTTACGGTTAAGTACACTCAGACACGTAAGGTTAGGTAAAAACACAGCTTTATTGAAGCACACAATGAACAATGTAACCCTCACGGGTAACAACAGTAAAGTGAACAACACAATACTGACACAGGTCAGGTCAATGGGATTGATACAGTGTATGAATGTCCAATGTAACCAGTGCAATGCTGGTAGTAACAAATAAAGACTCAATGTCGCCTGTATGATGTGGAAGGCAACAAGGACAGGACTGCAACCACAGGCCCTGGACGCCTGTAAGAGGAATCAATGGTGGATGCCCACCAATGACAAACAGACTGGTCAGCGGTCGTGCTTAAACGGAGGCCCTACCGGAGCAACCCAGCACCGTGTGCACGTACTACCTGAAAGGGTTAATGGGCAAAGGTATAAATGGATGGCAACCGGAAGCACACAACGGATCAAACTGGTGGCTAATAGCCCAAGTATCGTAGCCCAACAGAACCCAAGATGGTAGCGGTATAACAAGGCCCTTCCCCCGGAGGGGTTAATAGCGCTGTGGTCTGGATAACGGTAACCACCGGAGGCGCCCAACTGAACAAACACAGACCAAGCGAGTGCGACACAGGTGGAAGCAGCGAGACTCTGATCACTGGTCCTGTAATCGAGCAACCGGAACCACAGAAACTAGGGCCAGCAAGTAGTAGCGGTGCCCTTGAGGTGAGCAGACAGGAGCAGTCGGAGGAGCCAACTGGTACAGCAGAAACAGGAACCACCGCCAAGAAGAGTCGGTAAACAGTGCAGGAACATCAGCCAGGCCGGGTCGGTACACAGAGCAGGATCCTCAGACGCGCCGGGTCGGTACACAGAGCTGGGTCGTCAATCTCGCTGGGTCGGTACATGGAGCAGGAACGTCAGCCAGGCTGGGTCAGAACAGGAAACAGGAACGTCAGCCAATCCGAGTCAGTACACAGTATCAGGAACGAGACAATAGCGTGGTCAGGCAGTCCGGGGTCATACACTGGATCAGAACAACAACAACAACTAGCGCTAGGCATCAGGTACACCACGAAAGGGCATTAGCCAAGTGACAGCCCAGGGTATAAAAAGGCTGTCATTAGGAGGAGCAATACAGTGCAGCCAATAGGAGAGCAGCAACATAGAGATGGACAGAATGTCGCTTAGATCACGGGCGCCGTGATATCCTGGTGGTGGTGGTATTATTGGGGTGGTGACAATTCTGCCTTTTTCAGGATCATGTTCCACATGGACAATGCCATGGGGGAAAGGAGCCTCCCAGTGTCAGGGGAATGGTGCCTTGACCGCTAGTCTGGATGCTCTCAATTGCTTCCCCTACCACTCTCCTACCACTAGTCCCACCTGCTGCTTCACCATCACTTTTAATACTACTATTACTAACACCAACCACGTAAATTTCAGCCCCTGAGTCTTCCTCCTCACAGTCACTGTTAATAGGAGGATTTTGATTACCCCCTCCTTCACTCCTAACACTAACAAGCTGCTGGACCTTAGTAGCAGTAGTACTAGCACTTGGGGATGGCAAGTGTGGCTTAGGGTCCCCTGCTGTCACACTTGGCATCATCTTCTCCTTCCCCCCTCCTGAGTATTACAAGACACACTAACAGCAGCTTCAGCACTGGTGGCAACAGGTTCAGCACTGGCAGCAGGCACAGCACTGGTGGAAGCAAAGGCAATACTGGCAGCAGGCACAGCACTGGTGGAAGCAAAGGCAATACTGGCAGCAGGCACAGCACTTGTGGAATCAAGGGCAGTACTGCAGGCAGGCACAGCACTAGTGGTGGCACTGGCAGCAGGTCTGACAGCAGGCACAGCACGTCTGACAGCAGGCGCAGCACATCTGGCAGCAGGCGCAGGCAGATGACCTGTCCTGCTCTCACTATTATTACTACCATTTTGTTTTTCCCTTGACAATAATTTCCCCAAAAACTCTAGGGGTGATTTAGGGGGAGTGGCCTACATTGCTTCTGTAGTACTCACTTTCTCCTCAGATTCAGACTCCGTGGACACATAATAGTCTTTCAAGTTCCTTTTATTATTTTTACTCCTACTCATAGAGATAGTAGTCACTATGAGCTTCTCCTGCCTCAATTTTGCCTCAAAATCACAGCAGAACAGCACAACGTCTACCTCTCTCTTTAGCTGCTTCTATTGTTTTCGATTTCTGCAAATACGTTACGTTTTTCTATGTGCATGTGTTTAAAAAGTATGTATTGTGCATGCAGCCTTCATTCTTATTATGCCTGAATGAGAGACCTAGTTTGCTTAAAAGCTTGCATCCAAAGCCACTCAGCCAATAAAGGCATCATTTTTACTCTACTAGTCTCCTTTACTTACACTAACACTCATTTCTACATCAACAAGAACATGAGGGGAAAGCATATAATGAGGATTGGTGATGATTCATGCCTTCAGCAGCTGATGTAGTTGATGTGGATTCTGAAGCTTCCAGGTATATATTCATTCTGTATTGTACTGTTAGAGAGAAATTGAAAGCTAGTAATGAAGTGTTGACACTAGCTGCCTGTAGAGGCAGACAGACAGGCAAAAGGAAGGGAGCTGGAATTGCTCATGGTTTCAGGGACAGAGGAAGTGTAAAAAATAAAAAAACACCTTTTAACAAAATCGATAACAGAGACAGGCAGGAGATCCTTGACCTGAGCTTGACGGAGACTGATATCATTATTTTCAGATGGAAAAAAACATAACTGTGCAAGCTAACAGCTTTGTCTTGTACTTTACAGTAAATATCAACAATATTTTCCTTATTTACATCAAATGTGGTAAGGGCAGCTGTAAGGAGAAAGTAGGAAGAGTACATGTATGTGTTGGTTGTGGCTGTGGCCATGGATGCTGAAGCTTGTGCATTAAATGATGTAGAAGAGGAGACTCGTACAAGTGACATGAAAAAATCCACCAGCACCAGCAGTAGTACTAAACCTTATAGCACCACTAAAAATGATAAGGAGAAGCATTATAGTGAGTTGCCTTAGTACAGGAGGATTTAGCAATGAGTCCAACTACTGCATCAGAGAGTGACAGTAACACAACACTTCAAACTAGTAGTCAATGTAATATAAAGCCCCCAATATGAAAGCAGAGAAAGCTGCTGATGCCCTAATTATTGGTGATGATGTTGAGCTGGATTATATCCTCCACCATCTTCCCCTTATTCTGATGCAGATAAAAGAGTGATGATAATATGGCCAAAAAGAAGCTGAAAGGAAAAGGTCCAATTTTCCATCACTGCAAAAGAGCACTATGCCTGTTTATGAATACTTACAGAGATCAACCGGAAAGTCTGACTCCACTCAGTCACACACATTACTGTTGACAAAGCAGCAGCAGCAAAGATAATCTACAGCCACAACCCTAGATATGAGTACTACTGCTAGACCCTGTAATAATAAAAGTAGTAGTAGTCCTTCATGAATGCCTCAGTTTATGCAATATCCTGTATTGAGATACTTCACTTATGATCCAAAAGCTAAACCTACTGTTATCTGTTGTCTCTGTACACATTATGTGAGCAGGGGGAGTAATATCCCATCTAGAGACCTCCTCATTGAGTTTCCAACTGAAACATGACCACAGGTCAGATTGGGAGACAATCCAGCAGCATGACAGACATGCAACAACTATCAGCAATATAATAAATGGTGGACCCTGCCAGTTGGACTTCTAAATTGTACATACATTTGTATGAGCAGAACAATACCACTAGCAATACAATTATATAATTCTAGTCCAGGTTTTGGTAAGCACGCCCAAAACACATATAAATTGCTGCACTGCAACCGATTTTGGCTAAAATAGCAAAAAGCAAATACACAAGGTATTGGTGTACATCCATATTTTCATCATTATTAACCCTTTACTCTGCAGCATATTGCCTGCATTTCACCACTGTACAAAAGATGAGGTTTTAGCCCCATAATATGGCCATAGTATGCTAAGCTTGCCACCACTCAAAGGCCCCCCCTTTATAGACAAGTCCTAAGATTAATATGCTTTGTCTTATGAGCTGAATCTCTCCTAATTTAGTCATTTACAGAACTTAATTTACTTTATCCTGAGAGCTGGATCTTTATTGACTGATGGAGAGAGACTCTGACAGGCATTATATAGTGTCCTAAAGGCAATGAACATTACACCTGGTGGTGGAATAGATACTTAAACCAATACAAGCTGGTCAAAACGTCCAAAAATACAATTCCAGTCCAGGTTAGTAAATGTCTAAAGCAGGAGAGATTCAGCTCATAGGACAAAGCATATTAAGGTTAGGGCTTGTGGATGCAAGCTTATTATTTATTTATATAGCACCATCTTATTCCACAGCACTGTACAGTAGGGGAATAGACATTGCACTACAAATGGAACACCTAAAACAAAAAGGATAAGAGGGTTCCTGCTCATGAGAGATTACTGTCTAGAGGAAGCTTAGCATACTATGACCATATTATTAGGGATGGGCAAAAGTTTTCACCTCAAAAGAGAAACAGGAGAAAAATGGCATTCCCGCCTACCTGGAAATTTCCTGTGAACAGTGCCACTTTCATGTTTTTTTTTTTTTACTAGATCATTGCATTGAAATCAATGAGAAGGCTGAATTTCTATCGAGCACATAGCAAGCTTCTTTTATTTTCCTGTAGGTGTACTATAAAAGGAGGTGGCACGTTCCCACAGCATGCCATTCTGTGTTTGTGAGATGAAGAAAGAACAGCTCATTTTTGAGCTAGAGAAGACAGGTTAATAAAGTGGAGTTTTATCTTAGCTTAGGGAGACATGTAGGCATGACATTTGTTCTTTGTACTGGGGAGTCAGGGGGACAGGAAGGGAGCAAAGGAGATTGACCTCCAAATACCACAACATTCTGTCTGACTGATTTTATTTGAAAGACACAGGCAGCTAGAGTTCAAGTTCTTTGCTGATATTGCTGTTATTATCTCTGTGCTGGGGAAGTGTGGGGGAAGAATTTGGCGATTTTTGTTATTTTTAGTTATAATTTAATTTTTTCTACCCTGGATGACAACAACAATAACAAAATTAGGTGAAAGATAGCTGACTAGGACCCTGACTTGAGCTGTGTGACTGAGGCAGACTTGATAGATAGTAGATGAGACTGAGTATTTTGTTGCGGGCCAAGGTATATACTAGACTTGTGTGATTCAGTTCGGCTAATTTTGGAATTCGGACGAATAAGACATATTCTGCATCATTCGGACCTTCCGAAAGCCAAGGTCCGCACATAAAAAAAAAAAAAAAATCAGAATCCGAAATGGACCTAGTCCGAAATTTCTGTATACATTTTTGAAATTCAGATGGCTCTCTCCCGCCTGAAACTATTACAATGTCGCTACATGCTGTTAAAAATAAATCTGGTAAAACAGGCGCTTTACAGTTCATGCAAAGTGCAGATATTAACCACAGAAGGACACAAGCAATTTTGGCATTTTTGCTGTGTGTGTGTGTTCAACCATAATTCCTATCTTTCTCATTTACTGAACAAACTAATATTATATACCATTTTTTAAAGGGCAGGAAGGGCTTTAATTTGATGTGACATATACATATGTAAGTGTGTAGGGGTTTATAAAATACCCCTTCCTGTCTCATTAGAGATTTAATATTATTATTAATTTAGTTTAATGTATTTTTTATTTTTATTTGTTGAATTTTAATTTTTATTGAATATTTTACATTTTTTTAAAAATTCAGCTGAATAATTCAAACAGGTCCGGTCCGAAATTCGGATCATCCGAATGGGAAAAAAAAAATTTGTCTGAAATCGGACAAAGGCACTCTGCCTGTTAATAGTTTTTTCAAGACATATGTTGCTGTAGGACTCACAACTTTGAATTTCAGCTATTTATTTCTCCACTTCACCCCTCTGAAGATGAAATATTGTGGTGGTAAATATTGTAGTCATAGAAAACATGGTGAAATATGACAAAGTTCTGGCAGGAAATTTATTCGCGAAAAAAAGTGGTAAATAATTGTTTTTTCATGAAGTTGGGAGAGAAATTTTTATGATTTTTCATCCTGTCACCGCTTGCCTGGCATCCGCTTCCCGGCCGCGTCTTGCTGCGGCGGTGCTTCTGGGTTTCGGCTTGGTCTGGCTGCGCATGCGCGGTTCCCTGCTGCCTTCTCTTTGGCAGCCGCGCATGCGCCCGGTCCGGTGCGCTATTTGTCCTATCATATTCGGCTCCCAATCGAGCCTCTCTCTCTCTGCCCAGGCTATTGGCTGCCTTTATTATTTAAAAGAGCTACCCCAGACATAGGGTGCCCGTTCCACGAGCTCCTTAGTGTTGGTTCTCTCTAGTCACTGCTCTCTGGCTTGACCTTTGGCTTAGAGTTAGACCTCCAGCTTGCTCCCAATCCCTGGCTTGACTCCTGGCTCTGAACTTGACCTCAGGCTTGTCCCCAGTCCCTGGCTTGACCCTTGGCTCTGAACTTGACCTCCGGCTTGTCTCCAGTCCCTGGCTTGACCCTTGGCTCCGAACTTGACCTCCGGCTTGTCTCCAGTCCCTGGCTTGATCTTTGGCTCCAAACTTGACCTCCCGCTTGTCTCCAGTCCCTGGCTTGACTCTTGGCTCCGAACTTGACCTCCGGCTTGTCTCCAGTCCCTGGCTTGATCCTTGGCTCCGAACTTGACCTCCGACTTGTCTCCAGTCCCTGGCTTGACCTTTGGCTCCGAACTTGACCTCCGGCTTGTCTCCAGTCCCTGGCTTGATCTTTGGCTCCAAACTTGACCTCCCGCTTGTCTCCAGTCCCTGGCTTGACCCTTGGCTCTGAACTTGACCTCTGGCTTGTCTCCAGTCCCTGGCTTGATCCTTGGCTCCGAACTTGACCTCCGACTTGTCTCCAGTCCCTGGCTTGACCCTTGGCTCTGAACTCGACCTCCGACTTGTCTCCAGTCCCTGGTTTGACCCTTGGGTCTGATCCTGACCCTCGGCTTGTTCTCAGTCTCTGGATTCCGGCTTGTTTCGTCGGTCTGGTTCTTAACGGTACTCAGGGCACTCCCATACTGGTTGCACCCCGGCTCAACTGGGGTGGAACAATCTGGTTTAGTGCCCAGCACCTTTACTCAGCTTCGGCTGCAGCAAGGGAGTACCTGGTACGCCTTCTCCGATCTCAAGCATCGAGCCCCAGCATCCAGCATCTCTCTCCAGCTACTGAACCAGTGCCGGCACCACTCGGGTCCCTACCCCCCCGCGTGGTGACACATCCATCCCTACATATTATGTGACTAAACTCTCATCTTTAATATAGTGGTGATCCGCAGGCTGCAGAGTAAAGTGTTAACCCTTTGAGTGCTAGAGGGTTAATATTGAAGAAATATGTATGTGTACCGATACTTTGTGTATTTAAATGTGTTTTTTCCTTGATTGTGCTTTCTAAATCCTGGACAGAAATTGCATTTTTGGAAGTTTTGACCAGCTTCTATTAGTTTAAGCACATCCCCCAAGCCCAGGTGCAATGTTCAATGCCTTTAAGACACTATAATGCCTGTCAGAGAGTCTCATCCATCAGTGAGTAAAGCTGGCTCTCAGGATGAAGTAACTTAAGGTTGGTAAATGACTAAAGCAGGAGAGATTCTTCTTATAGGACAAAGCATGTTAAGCTTAGGACTTGCCTATAATGGGGTACCTTGGTGTTGTGACAAACGTAGATGTAATAAAGAGGTGATAAAGTGGAGATGACTTCTCTAGTGAAATCACCTCTCCAATTCCTATGTTATTCTGTGTAGCCAACGCACTAAGAAATCCAGCTTTGGAGATCCTAGTGCTTTGGCTCCATAGACACGGGGACTGATTTATCACCTCTTTATTACTCCTTAGTGCATCTCCCCCAGTGTGTCTCAGGGGAGACAGTCTAACATATGTTGTGGTTGTGTCACCGCCGTGCCGACTCCCGGCGGTGCTTCTCTCGCTCGGTGGCTTCCGCTTCCGGGTTCGGACGCGCGCATGCGCAGTCCTCTTCATGAAGCCGGTTTGGCTTCTCTACTTAAGGCGCCCTCTCCCTGCAACGGACGCGTTGTCTGAGCGTCCAGTCGGGTGGACGGTGCTAGTAAAGCCTCGTTCACCTCCCTTCTAGTCCAGCTTCTTTGTGTCCTGCTCCTGTTCCCAGTACCCAGTCCGGCTGTCAGTGTTCCTGTTGCCTGCAGTCTGTGTCCAGTCTCCAGTCCTGCTGTGGTCAGTGCTAGCTCTCCTGAATCCTGCTCTGGTCAGTCTGCACTCCTGTATCCTGCCTTGGTCAGTCCTGTGTCCAGTATCCTGCTCTGGTCAGTCTGCACTCCTGTATCCTGCTCTGGTCAGTCTTATGTCCTGTATCCTGCTCTGGTCAGTCTTGTGTCCTGTATCCTGCTCTGGTCAGTCCTGTGTCCTGTATCCAGCTCTGGTCAGTCCTGTGTGTCCTGCCTTGTTCTGTCCTGTATCCTGTATCCTGCTCTAGTCAGTCCTGTGCGTCTAGCCTAGTTCAGTCCTGTGTCCAGTATCCAGTGTCCTGCTGTGGTCAGTCCCGTGTCCTGCTCCGGTCTGTTCTGTGTCCAGTATCCTGTGATAAGTCCTAGTGTCCTACTATACCATCGTTTTTGGAGGCAGTTTCTCCCTGAGGTGATTGGGGTATAGTCCAACCGTAGTGGGGTATCCTGAGCCCCCGGAGGCTCAACCGAAGGGGGCTATCTAGCCTTGCGGCTAGCACCTTTAGACGGCTTAGGCCGCAGCACACCCCCCTACGGTTGGCCTACGTACTCCAGCGTCGCCCTCTAGCGACGTTCTCAAGCCTCTAGCCCCAATCACCTTTGTTGGAGGAGTATCTTTTTCCTTCTTCTAGCTTCTGTGTTGGGCTAGTCGTGACATTACAGACAACGCCACACTCCCAGCATGTCCACGGACCCAGCGGACCTCACCCAAGCTGTTGTGCAACAGGGTGCGGTCTTGGAGCAGCACGCCACCCAGATTCAGCATTTGGACCAGAAGTTAGACTCTATCACTGGTCTTCTGCAACGGATGCAGCAGCGTCTAGAGGCACCTTGGCCTCCGACGCCGCATTCTGCGGTGTCCTCAGTTCCTTCTGGCAGCTCTGCTGCTTCCCTAGCTCTCTGTATGCCCCTGCCGGATCGTTTCGACGGTACTTCGTCTGATGTTCGGGGGTTTCTTAACCAATGCCTCCTTCATTTTCGTTGTCAGCCCGATGTATATTCCTCCCATCAGGCGAAGACCACTTTCATCATTTCCTTGCTTCGTGGTCCTGCCTTGGCCTGGGTGTCTCCTCTTATCGATCGTCAGTCTCCATTGCTGGATGATTTGGACTCCTTTTTAGCGGCGTTCCGGTCGGTTTTCGATGCGCATGGCCGGCAGTCTCATGCTGAATCCGGTCTGTTGGAGATCCAACAAGGGTCGCGTTCGGTTTCGCACTACGCTGTTGAGTTCCGTACCCTGGCATACGATACGGACTGGGGTGAGAGTGCCTTAAAGGCCGCTTTAGACGGGGCCTCTCGGACCGCCTCAAAGACGAGCTAACGACTCGTACCATTCCATCATCCTTGGAGGGACTCATAGCTCTTTGTTCCTCTCTAGAGCATAGCATCCTGGAGAGACGTGTTGAGAAGGATCGGGACCGCTCTCACCGTCCCCAGCCACGTCCGGTTTCACGCCTGGCTCCTCGGTTTCAGACACCCGTCACAACAACATCTGTACCTGAGCCGATGGAGATCGGTCGGGTGTACCACCTTACCGAGGAGGAGAAGACGCGCAGACGCTCCTTGGGTCTGTGTCTTTATTGTGGTCAGGCGGGCCATGTGGCTCGCACCTGCCCCTTAAAATCGGGAAAATCCCGGACTTAGGGAGTAGGGGGTCCTCTCTAAGTCAGGCTGTGTTTTGTTCCCCCGGTAGGGATCAACGCTTGACCCTATCACTTTCCCTCTCCTGGTCTGGAGGGTTCACATCCCTTCAGGCTTTTGTGGATTCCGGAGCAGCGGGGATCTTCATGGATTCGTCCTTTGCCCGCTCTCGCGGTGTTCCGTTGAGGCGACGTGATCCGCCTGTGCCCATCGTTGCTGTTGACGGTTCTCCCTTGGGCACAGGTTTTATCACATGGGTTACTCAACCCTTGTCCTGTGAAGTACTGGGGGGTCCTAAGGAGACTCTTTCCTTTGAGATTATTGACATCCCTGGGACTCCCGTCATCCTGGGCTACCCCTGGTTGCGGGCTACCAACCCTTCCATTGACTGGCGTCTCGGCATCATCTCCTTTCCTTCCTCCGTGGCAATTTCCTCTATCAATCCTCCTCTTCCTTTTGTTGTTATCAACCCAGAGGTGCCGGGTCCTTATCAGGACTTTTCCGACGTGTTTTGCAAGCGTGCGGGGATCCTTCCGCCTCATAGGCCTTATGATATTGCTATTGATCTCCTTCCTGGGGCTGTACCACCCAGGGGTCGCACTTACCCCCTTTCGGTGCCAGAAACCCGTGCCCTGGAAGACTATATTGCGGATAGCCTTGCGCGTGGTTTCATTCGGCCTTCCACTTCTCCGGCTGGGGCAGGCTTCTTTTTCGTTTCCAAGAAGGACGGTTCTCTTCGGCCTTGCATTGATTACAGGGGCTTGAATGCCATCACACGTCGGAACTGCTACCCCTTGCCATTAATTCCTGAGCTGTTGGATCGTCTTCGTGGCGCTACTGTTTTTTCCAAACTCGACCTCCGGGGGGCGTATAACCTGGTCCGTGTTCGCGCTGGCGACGAGTGGAAGACGGCCTTCAATACCAGATTCGGGCACTATGAATACCAGGTCATGCCCTTCGGCCTTCGGAATGCTCCAGCAGTGTTTCAGGCATTAGTCAATGATGTCTTCCGGGATCTACTTATGTCCTCCGTGGTCGTCTATTTGGACGACATTCTGATTTTTTCCAAATCTCTTATGGAACACCGTGGCCATGTCCGCCAAGTCCTGGAGCGGCTTCGAACACACAACTTGTATGCCAAACTCGAGAAGTGCCAGTTCGAACAAACCAGCTTGCCCTTTCTTGGGTATATTGTGTCCTCTTCAGGTCTAGCTATGGATCCTGAGAAACTCTCCGCTGTCCAGAACTGGCCCTTGCCACAGGGTCTTAAGGCTACCCAACGGTTTATTGGCTTTTCAAACTATTACCGGAGGTTTATCCGGAATTTCTCGGATGTTATCCGTCCTATTGTAGCTCTCACCCGTAAGGGAGCTGATTCGAAGCTGTGGCCATCTGATGCCTTGGAGGCGTTCAACAAGCTTAAAGCTGCCTTCACTTCTGCCCCAGTTCTGGTTTATCCTGATCCTCTGCGGGCTTTCTTCTTGGAAGTCGACGCCTCTGAGACCGCTGCGGGCGCTGTTCTGTCTCAGCTCTCTTCTAGTACAGGGCTCATGCATCCCTGTTCTTTTTTTTCCCGTAAATTTACAGACTCGGAACGGAATTATGATACGGGTAATAGGGAATTGCTAGCCATTAAGCTAGCTCTTGAGGAGTGGCGGTACCTCTTGGAAGGGTCTCCTCATGTAGTGACCATTTACACCGTCCACCCGACTGGGGATCTGTTGTCTGTTCCTCAATGTCACCGCAACGAGGTTCTTCATTGGGCCCATTATTCTTCTGTTTCAGGTCACCCGGGGGCTTCGCGTACCTTCGAGCTTCTGTCCAGATACTTCTGGTGGCCGAACTGTCGTACTGATGTCGCAGACTTTGTTGCTTCTTGTTCTGCGTGCGCACGTATGAAAACACCCCGCCTGAAACCCGCCGGGTTGTTGCAGCCTCTCCCTGTACCGACCTTGCCTTGGACGCAGTTGTCCATGGATTTCATCGTGGAGCTCCCCAGGTCCGCTGGTATGACTACTATTTGGGTGGTGGTGGACCGGTTCACCAAACAAGCCCATTTCCGAGCCTTCCCTGCGGTTCCCACTGCCTCTCTACTGGCCGATTCTTTCATTACTGACATCGTGCGGCTTCATGGTGTGCCCCTGAATATCACGTCTGACCGCGGATCACAGTTCGTTTCCAGGTTCTGGAGGGCATTTTGTGTCCGTCTGGGCATCCGTCTGCACTTCTCCTCCGGTTACCATCCGCAGACCAACGGCCAGACCGAACGGGTCAGCCAGTCCTTGGAACAGTATCTCAGGACGTACTGTAACAGGCACCATAACGATTGGGTTTGCCTGCTTCCCTTGGCAGAATTTTCCTACAATTCCCTGCATCACTCTTCCCTTGGCTGTTCACCTTTCTTTGCAGCCTTGGGTTTCAACCCCCGAGTCCTGCTTCTGCGTCCGGGCTCAGCCTTGGTGCCCTCGGCCGAGGTTCGGGTTCGTTCGTTGGTTGAGCATTGGCAGTCGCTCAGAACTTCCTTGCTCGCCTTCCAAATACGCCACAAGAGCGCAGCTGACCAGCGTCGTTCCTTGGCTCCTCTCTATTCTCCTGGTGACAAGGTCTGGTTATCTGCCAAGAACATCAACCTTCGGCAGCCTTCTCGTAAGCTTGGTCCTCGCTACTTGGGTCCTTACAGAGTTCTTCAGCGTTTGTCTCCTGTAGTATATCGGTTGGCCTTGCCAGCCTCCCTCCGTATACACCCTGTCTTTCATGTCTCGTTGCTGAAGCCATGGATATCCTCTCGGTTTTCTCATCCTGCTCCGGTTGTTCCGGCACCTGTTACTGTGGCTGGGCAAGAGGAATTTGTGGTGAGTGCCGTACTTGACTCCAGGCGAGTGCGCGGCAGGTTGCAGTATCTCGTGGATTGGCAGGGATACGGTCCTGAGGACAGGTCCTGGGTTCCCGCCATGGATGTCCATGCTCCTGTGTTGGTGCGCCGCTTCCACCGCCTGTTTCCCACCAAGCCCTCCTGACGTCCTCCGTAGAGGTAGGGGAGTGTGACCGCCGTGCCGACTCCCGGCGGTGCTTCTCTCGCTCGGTGGCTTCCGCTTCCGGGTTCGGACGCGCGCATGCGCAGTCCTCTTCATGAAGCCGGTTTGGCTTCTCTACTTAAGGCGCCCTCTCCCTGCAACGGACGCGTTGTCTGAGCGTCCAGTCGGGTGGACGGTGCTAGTAAAGCCTCGTTCACCTCCCTTCTAGTCCAGCTTCTTTGTGTCCTGCTCCTGTTCCCAGTACCCAGTCCGGCTGTCAGTGTTCCTGTTGCCTGCAGTCTGTGTCCAGTCTCCAGTCCTGCTGTGGTCAGTGCTAGCTCTCCTGAATCCTGCTCTGGTCAGTCTGCACTCCTGTATCCTGCCTTGGTCAGTCCTGTGTCCAGTATCCTGCTCTGGTCAGTCTGCACTCCTGTATCCTGCTCTGGTCAGTCTTATGTCCTGTATCCTGCTCTGGTCAGTCTTGTGTCCTGTATCCTGCTCTGGTCAGTCCTGTGTCCTGTATCCAGCTCTGGTCAGTCCTGTGTGTCCTGCCTTGTTCTGTCCTTTATCCTGTATCCTGCTCTAGTCAGTCCTGTGCGTCTAGCCTAGTTCAGTCCTGTGTCCAGTATCCAGTGTCCTGCTGTGGTCAGTCCCGTGTCCTGCTCCGGTCTGTTCTGTGTCCAGTATCCTGTGATAAGTCCTAGTGTCCTACTATACCATCGTTTTTGGAGGCAGTTTCTCCCTGAGGTGATTGGGGTATAGTCCAACCGTAGTGGGGTATCCTGAGCCCCCGGAGGCTCAACCGAAGGGGGCTATCTAGCCTTGCGGCTAGCACCTTTAGACGGCTTAGGCCGCAGCACACCCCCCTACGGTTGGCCTATGTACTCCAGCGTCGCCCTCTAGCGACGTTCTCAAGCCTCTAGCCCCAATCACCTTTGTTGGAGGAGTATCTTTTTCCTTCTTCTAGCTTCTGTGTTGGGCTAGTCGTGACAGGTTGTGGCACTGGCACATCTCTATGGGACTTACAGCATTTGACTTGGTTACTGATACACATGAACACATCTATATCCAAAGCTTGGACTTACTGCATATAGGATGAGTACACCATACTTGCAGGATAACGGTTCTTGGCTGAAACATTGACCCACTTGATTACTGGCTAACAACACAATATGCATGGAAAACATGGATTCACATACTACTGTGGAAACCATTAGTTGGTCACCTGCATGCACTGAGTGCATATTCAGAGCAGCTGAATATTTTGTTAGTTGCTGCAGGATATGTCTACCCAGCAACAATGTGGACTTAAATATTTAATTAACCAGTGTTTAATACCATATCTCATGCAGTAGAACTGGAAAAATCAAACAAGACAGGCAAGCATACAGCATACAGTAATAACAGCAGCACTGAGGAGGAGCAGGAGGAATGTGCATAGTTGGGGCCAGTGCTATGAACACAAATGAATGATAGACAAACCATAATGCAAGGTTATATTGGAACTATGCATCATACTGCATATAATTTGTCTAGCATTTCTTTCTAATTGCTGTTGTCATCATGACATTCACCACCACCATCCATATCCAACATGTTAATTTCAACATTTTATTTATCTTAGTATTTTAAAAAAAATATATTAACAGGCTTATAGTAAGACAACTCTTGACAATATATAATTGTTTGCAGGTTTGTAGCAAGGCAAGCTTTGAAAAAAATGGTTTGCTGGTATACTAACAGCAGTGTCGGGGGGGTAAGCTACCACCAGGAACATAATTTATATGCCAACCACCCACACACCAGTGAGCACCAGATGTCTCAGAATTAGGCTGCTGTATCCACCATGCCCATAAATTTTAGTGATGGTGATGGAAGTGGGACAGGAATCATCATCCCCACAGAGGGGTGGAGCCAGTGCCAGCAGTGGCATGGGACAGATGCGGTGATGACTTCTACAAGCCCTAGTGCTGGGACAGCAGCAACAGCACAAACACCACAACAAGCCATCAGGAGTTCAGGTACATCTGGGAAGAAGTTGTCCAGTCACCATAATCTCTCCTCTTTCACCTCCTCTATAATCATGGATGTTGGAATATTTTTCCTTGGGAGCAGGGAAGGACGGGGAATTATCAACAACTGTTGGCAGTAGCACACTCTATGACACATAAGTAAAATCACTACTTTTCTTATCTGCCCTAGAGCCTTGGGAAATTTTTGGAGTGCTTCTGCTGCTGCTGGTTGTGGCACCTCTGACCTGATGATAGTGTGTCTCCCAGTCAGACCTGTGGTTGCGCTGCAGGTGGGATCGCATTGAGGAGGTGCCTAGGTGTAAGCCTGCTTTTCCCTTGTTCACTTCCTTTTTGCACAGACAACAGATAGCAACATTCATAGCTTTAGGGTCCTTAGTGAAGTATTTCCATATTGTGGACTTCTTGCACTGAAGGATTCCTGAGGTGTTGCTACTACTACTACTACTGGGGCTAGATGTTGATGGAATTCTACTGCTACTACTACTACTAGGTGTCAGAGGTGCAGCACTTCCTGCAGCAGAAGAGGCACTTGCCATATTGGAGTGGAACTTTGACTTTGAAGAGGCAATGATGCTGATGATGACTGATAGGATGACTGTGTACTTTTTGCCATCCTTGTTTGTCCAGGTTCAGACTTTCCACTGGTTTTCTCAAACAGTTTATAGACAGGAACAGTGCACCTTTTCAGTAGTGGAAGATTGAGCCTTTGCTTTTCTGCTAACTTTATGACCATGTCATCATCTCTCTCATTCTCAGCTTCAGCTCGGAGGAATATATTCTAGATCTGCATCATCATCAGTCATCATTAGGTCATTCTCAGCATCAGCATCACCTATCACTTCTTGCCACTACCCTTATAGTCCTCTAATCTTTTAGAGGTCTCAAACAATTTATTTTTACTTTCACAAAATTCACTACTACTTTGAGGACAGGTGTTTTGGTGCTTGTCTCTGATGCAGCAGATGGTTGAGTTGCTACACCTTCCTCCATTATGCTATTATCATCATCAACACTAGAATACGACTAGTTGTCAGCTTCAGTGTTCTTATAGGGTTCTTTTTTTTGTACTGGCACTGGAAGTCCTCCCTTGGAGGAGAGGGATTATCATCATTCATTGCACATGCTGCAGCAACCATTGCTACAGTCAGTTTTTGAACGACTACTTTTCTCTCACGTCCCTGCACTGCTCCACAGTACACAACACAACTGAAGGAGTATAATGTCTTGCCTTAGCCCACAACTAAATCCTCAGTGTCCTCTGCTGTCTATTAATTCTGCCTTAGTCACACAGCTCACGTCAGGCTCCCAGTCAGCTGTCTGCCACCTAATATATTTAGTTGTTTATTTCTTTATTATTGTTATTATTTTTTTTTTTAAGTTGACCACCCTATCTTTACCCAGATTTCCCCAGCACAGAATCAATAACAGCAAGATCAGCAAGGAAATTGGTCCCCAGATGCCTGCGTCTTGTAAGTCACACTGAATTCTGGGGTATTTGGTTCAATTCTTTTTTCTCCCTTCTTCTCCCGCAGAGTGGCCCCAGACTCCCCTAATACCAAGAATAAAAAATGTCCTACCTAAAAGACTCCCTAAACTAGTCTTAAATTCCCCTTCACTTGCCTATCTTCTCTAGCTCAAAAACATGCTGCTTTCTCCTCTCACAAACACAGAATGGCTGCTGTGAGAGCCTGACACCCTTTTATATGGCTATAGAAAAGTAGAGAAAACTTTCATGTGGTGAGGAAAATTTTACTTTCCATTGATTTCAATGTAATTAGCTAGGCGAAATAAAGAGGGAAAATGGCACTTTTCACTGGAAATTTTTCGCTAAGCAGGAGAAAGTTTTCGCCTATCCCTAGTGGTGATACCCATGCCCATTTCCATATCTGTCTCACACTTTTCATTGGTTTGAACACTCTTCAACACTCTCAGAGTCATCACCACCTTCTATCTTGGTTGTGACAAGTGTGACATAGGGAGCCCTAGTGTAATACTCATCATCTTCACAGAGCAGCAGCAAGTTCAGGCAAAGGTAGCTGCATTCTGCTACTGATGCATATAGCCACATCTAACATTCTCCTTTTTTTATATTTCTCTATGTCCCTGGGGTGTTGGGGGATTGAAAACACTATCTGCTAAGCTGAGTGAACTCTCACTACTGCTGCTGCTTGTGGATTTCTCAACATCAGCAGTTTCCTTTCATCTTCTCATGCTCAGTCTACTGCAAAAAGTTGCAGCTAGTGATGATCGAGCACCCCGATGCTCGGGTGTTCGGGTGCTGTGGCCGAGCGCCCCCGGAGGCTCGAGTGCTCGGCTGAGCACCCGAGCCCCATTGAAGTCAATGGGAGGACTCGAGCATTACACCAGGCACCCCCTGCTCTGATGAGGGGAGGGTGCCTGGTTCATAGGAAAAGGTCAGAAAATTATGGAAACACCACAGAAATGGTTCAGGGACAGCATATGGAGGATGTCTGGATGCATCTTGGACTCCAACGTCGCTGCTGGGAACGATGTTTCGCCCGTAGTACGCCATTTTTACAGACTGACCGTAAAACACACAAAAAGGAAGATAAAAACGACTTTAGGCGAAAAATTGTTACCAAACAGTATTTGCTGTATATTTACTTGTATATCATCTGCAAATTCTGCAAAAAATGTCATCGATTTTTCGGAACTGGGGCCATGATTAAGAGGGAAACGTGCGCAGCGTAAAGCAGGTGTTCAACGTGGTTATGGCCCGGGTAAGGTACAGCATTCAGGAACGGAGGCCGCAGCTACCACAGGTTTTACAACATGTCCGTTTGCCCTTGTTAAGTCCAAAATTTATAGTCGGAACAGTGGGGTCTGATCCATTGAGTAAAAGTGACGAAGTGACTTAGTGGATGAAGCCAAGAACTACCTTCTGCTCTGTCGAACACCCCAGCCCTATTTAATTCAATGGGAGGACCTGAGGCACTCCGATACAACCTGTATATCACAAAATGGAGGGCCTCATTCACATTGTGGTACAATAGTTCAGGTAGTGGTCCAACACTCATAAAGCCTATGCATTAAGTGAAAGGGCTGCCAAAAATTAGACTGAAATGTCACTCCAATACACCCTTTATTACACATAAAGGAGGGCATCATACACACCTTTGAAAAATTAGGATTAATGGCCTGCTGGTGACCCTCTAAAACATTAGGGGCGAGGGCATGCCGCTAAGCTGACCATCTAAAACATTAGGAATGAGGGTCTGCTGCTGAGCCGACCATCTAAAACATTATGGGTGAGGGTCTGCTGCGGAGCTGACCATCATAAACATTATATGCGAAGGCCCGCTAGTGAGCTGACGCTATAAAACATTATATGAGAGGGCCCGCTAGAGAGCTGACCCAATAAAACATTATATGAGAAGGCCCGCTGGTGAGCTGACCTATACAAAAATTGTCAAACAGGGCCCGCTGGTGAGCTGGCCCTATATAAAAATTATATCACAGGGTATATGGAAGAGGAGGAGGAGGATTAGAAGATTAAGAGTCAACCATATACCCGTTTTTTGGGTGGAAGGGGTGAATGGGAATACAGAGTATTCCCATAATTGTAAATAACATATCTAAAGTGACTTTATGTTCACCCGGGGCTTTCCTCCAGTGGAGTGGAGAAGTCAGGGGAAATCCAGGCCTTGTTCATTTTTATAAGTGTCAACCTATCAGCATTTTCGGTGGAAAGGCGGATATGCTTATCTGTTATGATGCCACCAGCAGCACTAAATACCCGCTCAGACAGAACGCTGGCGGCAGGGCAGGCCAGCACCTCCAAGGCGTAGAGTGCCAGTTCATACCACGTGTCCAGCTTGGACACCCAGTAGTTGTAAGTTGTAAGTTGTAAGTTGCACAGAGGGATCATTGAGGACGCTGACACGGTCTGCTACGTACTCCTTCACCATCTTCCAAAACTTTTCCCTCCTTGTGACACTAGGCTGCGCATCAGGGTGAGGGTGCTGGCGGGGTGTCATGAAGGTGTCCCACACCTTGGAGAGTGTTGCCCTGCCTTTGTCAAAACTGCTGTGTGCTCCCCTTTTCTCCCCTTCTCGGTTGGCCAAGGTAGCACGTACTCTGCCGCCAGCGTTGTCAGATGGAAAATTTTGGAGCAATTTTTCGACAAGAACCTTCTGGTATTGCACCATTTTGCTTGTCCTCTCCACCGGAGGAATGAGAGATGAGAAATTCTCTTTGTAGCGGGGGTCCAGAAGGGTGAACACCCAGTAATCCGTGTTGTCTAAAATGCGTATAACGCGTGGGTCACGGGAAAGGCAGCCTAACATAAAGTCAGCCATGTGTGCCAGAGTACCAACAGGCAAGATTTCGCTGTCCTCACCAGGAGGATGACTCTCAATCTCCTCATCCTCTTCCTCCTCTTCTGCCCACCCACGCTGAAGAGATGGCAACCGTGTCTTCCTCCTCCTCCTCCTCCTCCTCCGCCTCCTCCAATTGTCGCTGAGACGACGAAGTGAGGGTGCTCTGGCTATCACCTTGTGTAAGCTCTTCCTCCCCCATTTCCACCTCTTCCACATGCAAAGCGTCGGTTTTAATTGTGAGCAGCGAGCGTTTCAGTAGACACAGAAGTGGGATGGTTACACTGATAATAGCGTTATCGCCGCTCACCATCTGTGTCGATTCCTCAAAATTGCGTAAAACCTCACAGAGGTCTGACATCCATTCCCACTCCTCACTTCTGATTAGAGGAAGTTGAACGGAGAGGCGACGACCGTGTAACAGCTGGTACTCCACTACTGCCCTCTGCTGCTCACAAAGCCGGGCCAACATGTGGAAGGTGGAGTTCCAGCGCGTGCTCACATCACACAGCAGCCGGTGAGCTGGCAATTGTAAGCGCTGCTGCAGCTTCAACATGCCGGCTGAAGCTGTAGATGACTTACGGAAATGTGCACACACGCGGCGCACCTTGGTCAAGAGATCATGCAAATTGGGGTAGGTTTTTAGAAATCGCTGAACCACTAAATTAAATACATGCGCTAGGCATGGTACGTGTGTGAGCTTGCCGAGCTCCAAAGCCGCCACCAAGTTACGCCCATTATCACACACAACCATGCCTGGTTGCAGGTTGAGTGGCGAGAGCCACTGCTCGGTCTGGTGACTAATCCCCTGCAACAGCTCTGAGGCCGTGTGCTGTTTGTCCCCAAGGCAGATCAGCTTCAGCACGGCCTGTTGACGCTTCCCCACTGCAGTGCTACACTGCTTCCAGCTACCGGCTGATGGGTGAGTGGCGCTGCGCGCAGAGAATTCGGAGGTGGAAACAGAGGAGGAGGAGGAGGAGCCAATAACGTAGGTGCTGGCGGAAACCCTGATGGAGGTAGGGCCCGCAATCCTCGGCGTGGGTAGCACCTGTGCCATCCCAGGGTCCGAGTCGCTCCCAGCCTCCACGACATTCACCCAGTGTGCCGTCAGGGAAATGTAGCGTCCCTGGCCACAAGCACTTGTCCATGTGTCAGTCGTTAAGTGGACCTTCCCAGTAACTGCGTTGGTCAGGGCACGGGTGATGTTAAGGGACACATGGTGGTGTAAGGCGGGGACGGCACACCGGGAAAAGTAGTGGCGGCTGGGGACTGCGTACCGAGGGACAGCTGCTGCCATCAGGCTGCGGAAAGACTCAGTGTCCACAAGCCTAAATGGCAGCATTTCGATGGCCAGTAATTTGGAAAGGTGTGAGGTTAGTGCTATGGCCTGTGGGTGGGTGGCTGGGTATTTTCGCTTGCGCTCAAATGCCTGGGGTAACGACATTTGGACGCTGCGCTGGGACAGGGAAGTGGATGTGGTCGCTGATGGTGCTTCAGATGGTACAGGTGCAGGGCGGGAGGTATGCGGGCCTGCGCCTTCGACAGGCGATTGGCCGGCACCGAAAACAGGGAAAGAGGAGGCAGTGGTGTGGCCTGCAGACACAGATTGGCGATCCGGGCGTTCCTCCCACTTATTACGGTGCTTGGATGCCATGTGTCGGATCATGCTGGTGGTGGTGAGGTTTCTAGTGTTCATGCCTCGGCTCATTCTGGTGTGGCACAGGTTGCAAACTACAATTTTTTTGTCGTCCGCACTTTCCTTAAAAAAACGCCATACCGCGGAACACCTAGCCCTTGGCAAGGGAGATTTACGCAAGGGGGTGCTCCGTGGAACATTTGCGGGCCGGTTTGGTGCGGTCCGCCTTCTTTCTTTAGCCACACCACTGCCTCTTCCAGCCTGTTGCGGTGCTGCAGATGGCTCACCCTCAGGACTGCTGTCATCGCTCGGCTCTCCACCTTCCCAGGTGGGGTCAGTGACCTCATCGTCCACCAAGTCCTCCTCCACTTCCTCACTCTGATCATGCTCCTCATTTCTTGATCCCACCACATCCTCAGTCATTGACAACTGTGTATCATCCTCCTCATCAAGGTCTTGAGACAGTAATTGTGGTTGATTTGATGGCAACTGTGTCTCATCATCATCATCCACTTCCTTTGACCTTAAATGCCGTTCCCCTCTGTCATCTTCTTGTGATTGGGTACCCTCTAGAGGTTGTGAATCAGGGCACAAGATCTCATGTTCCTCTGCAAGCGTGCTTGGAGAGAGGTTCAAATCAAGGATTGGTGATGAGACGAGCTCCTCACTATATCCCAGTGTGGGATCACTTCTTTGGCCAGACCCTCTATGGTGGGAGGAAGGATGATCAGGGTGAGGATTATGTTGACCAGACTCTTGGCTAGTGAGAGTGGACTTGGTGGAAGACAGGGTGGTGCTTAACCGACTGGAAGCAGTATCAGCTGAAATCCAACCGACCACCTGTTCGCAGTGGTCTGACCTCGAGAGTGATGTCCTGCGACGCCCTGTAAACTGAGACATGAAGCTAGGTATGGTGGATGTCTTTCTGTCTTGTGCTCTGGCACCAGGCACAGTTTCTACGCGTCCTGACCCGCGCCCTGAACTATCAGGATCACGTCCACTTCCCCGTCCCTTTTTACCCGCCTTCTTCATATTAAACGGAATATATGCCGGTAATCTGCGGCTAGGCACACGAAACAGAATGTGACGCTAATCTGCGGCTAGGCACAGTGAACGGAATATGTGACGTTAATTTGTGAATTTGCACACTAAACAATATGTGACGCTAATCTGCGGCTAGGCACACTAAACAATATGTGACGCTAATCTGCGGCTAGGCACACTAAACAATATGTGATGCTAATCTGCGGCTAGGCACACGAAACAGAATGTGACGCTAATCTGCGGCTAGGCACAGTGAACGGAATATGTGACGTTAATTTGTGAATTTGCACACTAAACAATATGTGACGTTAATTTGTGAATTTGCACACTAAACAATATGTGACGCTAATCTGAGGCTAGGCACACTAAACAATATGTGACGCTAATCTGCGGCTAGGCACACTAAACAATATGTGACGCTAATCTGCGGCTAGGCACACGAAACAGAATGTGACGCTAATCTGCGGCTAGGCACACGAAACAGAATGTGACGCTAATCTGCGGCTAGGCACAGTGAACGGAATATGTGACGTTAATTTGTGAATTTGCACACTAAACAATATGTGACGTTAATTTGTGAATTTGCACACTAAACAATATGTGACGCTAATCTGCGGCTAGGCACACGAAACAGAATGTGACGCTAATCTGCGGCTAGGCACAGTGAACGGAATATGTGACGTTAATTTGTGAATTTGCACACTAAACAGAATGTGACAATAATCTATGGCTAGGCACACGTTTAAAATGGCCCTTTTTGTCGCTGCGTTGTACAATATTTGTCCCTGTGCACCTAGTACAATGTCACCTTACTAATATCCCCCCCACAAAAAAAAAGGAAATTGTGCCCCCCCAAACAAAATATAAATGCTGCCCCCACACACAACAGTCCTAAAAAGGACTTTTGGGTCTTGAAAGAGTACCAACACTTTTATTCTCGCTACACTGACTTTCCCTGCCTGATCGCATCTCTCCCTGGCTGAGAATGAGCAGAACTCGCGAGTCGGGTGCTATACAGAACCCGATCACGGGTTCTGGCCAGCCAATCAGTGTAATGCCAGCAGCCAACATGGCTGCTGGCATTACACTGATGTCAGAACCTCCCCGCACGTTTATTGGCTGCGCAGCAGCCGCGAAACGTGCGGGGAGGAGACCCGAACATGGCGGGCGAGCACATGCGGTACAAGTACGAGTACCGCCATGTGCCGAGCAGAGCGATGCTCGAGCCGAACCGAGCTTCGGCCGAGCATGCTCGCTCATCACTAGTTGCAGCAGTACACAAACTTTTTTCTCCCTCTCTGTCTCTCAATCACCTCTGCCTGTGTCTACTATTATGCTACAACTGCACAGTACAGCATGATGTTCTGAGATTGTATATTATGGCAGAAAGAATCCTCATAGCCATATAAATCATAGGCAGTAAAGGGTGAAGTTCATGCAAGAAAATAATTGGTGTTACCAAAAAAGTGTATTTTCTATGAGGGGGAATTCACATAGAAAACAGCTTAACATTTTTAATTATCCTTGGAAATTACAGGAAAAAACCTCAAAGCAAGCAAAAAAAACTTTTCTAGTGAGAAGGAATTAGAGAACAGCTCAAGGTACAACAGAAACATAGTGACTTGAACCGGTCAGTAACCTGTACAAGTGACAGGGAGATCACTGGTATGGACTGATGCTTTTTGTGTGCGTTATCGATGTCTGAGTTCCTGTGGAATTGGGGGGGGCAGATAATCTGCCAACCCACTCAGCTATGTTATGTTGTTTTTGTGCCAGACCATTATTAACTCTTTGTGTTTCTTCCTTGACTTTCAGTAAGAGCTGTGTCTAGGGACATGGCAATAAATTCTTATTTGAAATACCCTCCCAGAGCTGCCAGAACTCACTGGGGCATTACAGTGGGTGCTTCAACATTACTGAATCTCTTAAGGCTCTTCTGTAGGCAGAGAATAAAAAAACATTAACCCTATGAGTGCCACAGGGGTACGCAATGCTTTGCAAAGCAATGCATTGCATGCCTGTCTGGTACTCAGAGGGTTAATAGTGAACCTTCAGAAAAAAACTATATGTTTAAGAACCTACGGTCAATGTTTTATTGATAAGCATTGTACATGGTCTAAATTTTGATTTTGAGGAGGGGCAGATGGGCTGTCAGGTAATAAAGAGTGATATGCACGTGCACTGCATATAATTAGTGCAAGATCGAAGGAGAGGTGATAGCAATGCATTGCTTACACCTCTAGCTTTCAAAGGGTCAAAGCTGTTTTTCTGTGACAAAGGAGGATATTAGCACTGCACAGCACAGCATCTCCACACTTTTCTCAGTTAATTTCATGAAGACCATGCAATGTATTGAAAAGCAATGTGTTTCACATTTCCCTGGTCCAGTTGGGATGAAATGATCCTGCTGTGTCTGTCTCCTACATTTCCATTCCTCTCCATTGGCTAATTCCAAAAGTTCAGATCCAAATCAATGCCACATGCAGGGAAGGCAGAGTGAGGAGAGTGTTTAGGGACATTACTGCTGGACTTTAATCACATCTTATCTGCCTCAATTACATATAAGCATGCCACATGTGTGGACTTTGTTCCAGGCCTGGACAGCCCAGCACTCTCCAGCTACACAGTAACATGGGGCTGCGGAGGTAGCAGATCCAAGCTAGGCCCCATCATAGATGTGCCCTCCCAAAGTTACTCCACTGGTCCTGCAGAAGCAACTGTAGGGCCATACATTGCAACCACCCCTGCTCTATTCTCAGTATCTGTTACACCCTGTCAGTGTGGAAGATGTTCCCTAAAGAGGGACCGTGCCAAATGGTACTGTCCCACAGCATAAGGCCCCCAGCATAAGCCAGGTATGCCCACATTAAAAATGCCCTGCCTTCACAAAAAGTAAACGAAATCCAAAAATACATCAGCATGACTTGCACCGACTTCCACAGGAGCAAATCTATAGGGAGCAGAATGCAAGTTTTCTGGGAACAGTGCCAAACGATGACAGGATGGGTGCTTTGAATCATATGCAATACAAAATAGAATCTAGTACTAGCAGAAAAAAATGCAAATCCTCCCTCGTCAGTTTTAAGAGTCCAGCATAAGAGCTACAAAAGCCAGAGCATTCAAAGAGTTCAAAGACTCCCTCACAAGAATGGGAGTACTGTACATTAGTGTTGAGCGAGCATGCTCGGCCGATGCTCGGATCGGCTCGAGCATCGCTCTGCTCGGCACATGGCGGTACTCGTACGAGTACCGCATGTGCTCGCCCGCCATGTTCGGGTCTCCTCCCCGCACGTTTTGCGGCTGCTGCGCAGCCAATAAACGTGCAGGGAGGCTCTGACATCGGTGTAATGCCAGCAGCCATGTTGGCTGCTGGCATTACACTGATTGGCTGGCCAGAACCCGTGGTCGGGTGCTGTATAGCACCTGACCATCGAGTTCGGCTCAGTCTGAGCCAGGGAGAGCTGAGGATAGGAAGGGAAAGGCAGTGTAGGGAGGAAAAAAACAAAAATTGTGAAAAAAAAGAACCAAAAGTCCTTTTTAGGACTACTGTGTGTGGGGGCAGCAGGTTATTTTGTGTGGGGGGAAAAAAACAAAAAAAAAAAAAAATAAAAATATTCTGTTTAGTGTGAAAAGTTGCAGATTAGAGCACATTCTGTTTAGTGTGCACAGTTGCAGATTAGAGCACATTCTGTTTAGTGTGCAAAGTTGCAGATTAGAGCACATTCTGTTTAGTGTGCAAAGTTGCAGATTAGAGCACATTCTGTTTAGTGTGCAAAGTTGCAGATTAGAGCACATTCTGTTAAGTCTTCAAACTAAAATATCAAAGTCACATATTCCATTCAGTGTGCGTCGCCGCAGTTTAGCAGCACATTCTGTGTACTGTGCAGAGTTGCAGAATAGGAAGAAATACTGTTAAGTCTTCAAACTAAAATATCAGAGTCACATATTCCATTCAGTGTGCTTCGCCGCAGTTTAGCAGCACATTCTGTGTACTGTGCAGAGTTGCAGAATAGGAAGAAATACTGTTAAGTCTTCAAACTAAAATATCAAAGTCACATATTCCATTCAGTGTGCTTCGCCGCAGTTTAGCAGCACATTCTGTGTACTGTGCAGAGTTGCAGAATAGGAAGAAATACTGTTAAGTCTTCAAACTAAAATATCAAAGTCACATATTCCATTCAGTGTGCTTCGCCGCAGTTTAGCAGCACATTCTGTGTAGTGTGCAGAGTTGCAGAATAGTAAGAAATACTGTTAAGTTTTCAAACTCAAATATTAAAGTCACATATTCCATTCAGTGTGTGTCACCGCCGTTTAGCAGCCTATTCTGTGTACTCTGCAGAGTTGCAGAATAGTAAGAAATACTGTTAAGTTTTCAAACTCAAATATTAAAGTCACATATTCCATTCAGTGTGTTTCACCGCCGTTTAGCAGCCTATTCTGTGTACTCTGCACAGTTGCAGAATAGTAAGAAATACTGTTAAGTTTTCAAACTCAAATATTAAAGTCACATATTCCATTCAGTGTGTGTCACCGCCGTTTAGCAGCCTATTCTGTGTACTCTGCAGAGTTGCAGAATAGTAAGAAATACTGTTAAGTTTTCAAACTCAAATATTAAAGTCACATATTCCATTCAGTGTGTTTCACAGCCGTTTAGCAGCCTATTCTGTGTACTCTGCACAGTTGCAGAATAGTAAGAAATACTGTTAAGTTTTCAAACTCAAATATTAAAGTCACATATTCCATTCAGTGTGTGTCACCGCCGTTTAGCAGCCTATTCTGTGTACTCTGCACAGTTGCAGAATAGTAAGAAATACTGTTAAGTTTTCAAACTCAAATATTAAAGTCACATATTCCATTCAGTGTGTTTCACCGCCGTTTAGCAGCCTATTCTGTGTACTCTGCACAGTTGCAGAATAGTAAGAAATACTGTTAAGTTTTCAAACTCAAATATTAAAGTCACATATTCCATTCAGTGTGTGTCACCGCCGTTTAGCAGCCTATTCTGTGTACTCTGCAGAGTTGCAGAATAGTAAGAAATACTGTTAAGTTTTCAAACTCAAATATTAAAGTCACATATTCCATTCAGTGTGTTTCACCGCCGTTTAGCAGCCTATTCTGTGTACTCTGCACAGTTGCAGAATAGTAAGAAATACTGTTAAGTTTTCAAACTCAAATATTAAAGTCACATATTCCATTCAGTGTGTGTCACCGCCGTTTAGCAGCCTATTCTGTGTACTCTGCAGAGTTGCAGAATAGTAAGAAATACTGTTAAGTTTTCAAACTCAAATATTAAAGTCACATATTCTGTGTAAGATGAAGAAGGCGGGTAAAAAGGGACGGGGAAGTGGACGTGATCCTGAAAGTTCAGGGCGCGGGTCAGGACGCGGAGAAACTGTGCCTGGTGCCAGAGCACAAGAAAGAAAGACATCCACCATACCTAGCTTCATGTGTAATTTTACAGGGCGTCGCAGGACATCACTCTCGAGGTCCGACCACTGCGAACAGGTGGTCGGTTGGATGACAGCTGATACTGCTTCCAGTCGGTTAAGCACCACCCTGTCTTCCACCAAGTCCACTCTCAGTAGCCAAGAGTCTGGTCAACATAATCCTCACTCTGATCATCCTTCCTCCCACCATACACGGTCTGGTCAAAGAAGTGATCCCACACTGGGATATAGTGAGGAGCTCGTCTCATCACCAATCCTTCATTTGACCCTCTCTCCAAGCACGCTTGCAGAGGAACATGACATCTTGTGCCCTGATTCACAACCTCTAGAGGGTACCCAATCACAAGAAGATGACAGATGTGAACGGCATTTAAGGTCAAAGGAAGTAGTGGATGATGATGATGATGATGATGAGACACAGTTGCCATTAAATCAACCACTATTTCCGTCTCAAGACCTTGTTGAGGAGAATGTTATACAGTTGTCAATGACTGAGTATGTGGTGGGATCAAGACTTGAGGAGGATGATCAGAGTGAGGAAGTGGAGGAGGACTTGGTGGACGATGAGGTGACTGACCCCACCTGGGAAGGTGTAGAGCCGAGCGATGACAGCAGTCCTGAGGGTGAGCCATCTGCAGCACCGCAACAGGCTGGAAGAGGCAGTGGTGTGGCTACAGAAAGAAGGCGGACCGCACCAAACCGGCCCGCAAATGTTCCACGGAGCACCCCCTTGCGTAAATCTACCTTGTTAAAGGGTAGGTGTTCCGCGGTATGGCGTTTTTTTAAGGAAAGTGCGGACGACAAAAGAATTGTAGTTTGCAACCTGTGCCACACCAGAATGAGCCGAGGCATGAACACTAGAAACCTCACCACCACCAGCATGATCCGACACATGGCATCCAAGCACCGTAGTAAGTGGGAGGAACGCCTGGATCGCCCATCTGTGTCTGCAGGCCACACCACTGCCTCCTCTTCCCCTGTTTTCGGTGCCGGCCAATCGCCTGTCGAAGGCGCAGGCCCGCATAACTCCCGCCCTGCACCTGTACCATCTGAAGCACCATCAGCGACCACATCCACTTCCCTGTCCCAGCACAGCGTCCAAATGTCGTTACCCCAGGCATTTGAGCGCAAGAGAAAGTACCCAGCCACCCACCCACAGGCCATAGCACTAACCTCACACCTTTCCAAATTACTGGCCATCGAAATGCTGCCATTTAGGCTTGTGGACACTGAGTCCTTCCGCAGCCTGATGGCAGCAGCTGTCCCTCGGTACGCGGTCCCCAGCCGCCACTACTTTTCCCGGTGTGCCATCCCCGCATTACACCACCATGTGTCCCGTAACATCACCCGTGCCCTGACCAACGCAGTTACTGGGAAGGTCCACTTAACGACTGACACATGGACAAGTGCTTGTGGCCAGGGACGCTACATTTCCCTGACGGCACACTGGGTGAATGTCGTGGAGGCTGGGAGCGACTCGGACCCTGGGATGGCACGGGTGCTACCCACGCCGAGGATTGCGGGCCCTACCTCCATCAGGGTTTCCACCAGCACCTACGTTATTGGCTCCTCCTCCTCCGTTTCCACCTCCGAATTCTCTACATGCAGCGCCACTCCCCCATCAGCCAGTAGCTGGAAGCAGTGTAGCACTGCAGTGGGGAAGCGTCAACAGGCCGTGCTGAAGCTGATCTGCCTTGGGGACAAACAGCACACGGCCTCAGAGCTGTTGCAGGGGATTAGTCACCAGACCGAGCAGTGGCTCTCGCCACTCAACCTGCAACCAGGCATGGTTGTGTGTGATAATGGGCGTAACTTGGTGGCGGCTTTGGAGCTCGGCAAGCTCACACACGTACCATGCCTAGCGCATGTATTTAATTTATTGGTGCAGCGATTTCTAAAAACCTACCCCAATGTGCATGATCTCTTGACCAAGGTGCGCCGCGTGTGTGCACATTTCCGTAAGTCATCTACAGCTTCGGCCGGCCTGTTGAAGCTGCAGCAGCGCTTACAATTGCCAGCTCACCGGCTGCTGTGTGACGTGAGCACGCGCTGGAACTCCACCTTCCACATGTTGGCCCGGCTTTGTGAGCAGCAGAGGGCAGTAGTGGAGTACCAGCTGTTACACGGTCGTCGCCTCTCCGTTCAACTTCCTGTAATCAGAAGTGAGGAGTGGGAATGGATGTCAGACCTCTGCGAGGTTTTACGCAATTTTGAGGAATCGACACAGATGGTGAGCGGCGATAACGCTATTATCAGTGTAACCATCCCACTTCTGTGTCTACTGAAACGCTCGCTGCTCACAATTAAAACCGACGCTTTGCATGTGGAAGAGGTGGAAATGGGGGAGGAAGAGCTTACACAAGGTGATAGCCAGAGCACCCTCACTTCGTCTTCTCAGCGACAATTGGAGGAGGCGGAGGAGGAGGAGGAGGAGGAGGAGGAAGACACGGTTGCCTCCGCTACAGAGGGTAGCCATGGAACTTTAGTTCCATCTCTTCAGCGTGGGTGGGCAGAAGAGGAGGAAGAGGATGAGGAGATTGAGAGTCATCCTCCTGGTGAGGACAGCGAAATCTTGACTGTTGGTACTCTGGCACACATGGCTGACTTTATGTTAGGCTGCCTTTCCCGTGACCCACGCGTTATACGCATTTTAAACAACACGGATTACTGGGTGTTCACCCTTCTGGACCCCCGCTACAAAGAGAATTTCTCATCTCTCATTCCTCCGGTGGAGAGGACAAGCAAAATGGTGCAATACCAGAAGGTTCTTGTCGAAAAATTGCTCCAAAATTTTCCATCTGACAACGCTGGCGGCAGAGTACGTGCTACCTTGGCCAACTGAGAAGGGGAGAAAAGGGGAGCACACAGCAGTTCCGAGAAAGGCAGGGCAACACTCTCCAAGGCGTGGGACACCTTCATGACACCCCGCCAGCACCCTCACCCTGATGCGCAGCCTAGTGTCACAAGGAGGGAAAAGTTTTGGAAGATGGTGAAGGAGTACGTAGCAGACCGTGTCAGCGTCCTCAATGATCCCTCTGTGCCTTACAACTACTGGGTGTCCAAGCTGAACACGTGGTATGAACTGGCACTCTACGCCTTGGAGGTGCTGGCCTGCCCTGCCGCCAGCGTTCTGTCTGAGCGGGTATTTAGTGCTGCCGGTGGCATCATAACAGATAAGCGTATCCGCCTTTCCACCGACAATGCTGATAGGTTGACACTTATAAAAATGAACAAGGCCTGGATTTCCCCTGACTTCTCCACTCCACTGGAGGAAAGCCCCGGGGGAACATAAACTCACTTTATATATGTTATTTACAATGATGGGAATACTCTGTATTCCCATTCACCCCTTCCACCCAAAAAACGGGTATATGGTTGACTCTTAATCTTCTCATCCTCCTCCTCCTCTTCCATATGCCCTGTGATATAATTTTTATATAGGGCCAGCTCACCAGCGGGCCCTGTGCTATAATTTTTATATAGGGCCAGCTCACCAGCGGGCCCTGTGATATAATTTTTATATAGGGCCAGCTCACCAGCGGGCCCTGTTTGACAATTTTTATATAGGTCAGCTCACCAGCGGGCCTTCTCATATAATGTTTTATTGGGTCAGCTCTCTAGCGGGCCCTCTCATATAATGTTTTATAGCGTCAGCTCACTAGCGGGCCTTCGCATATAATGTTTAGGATGGTCAGCTCTGCAGCAGACCCTCACCCATAATGTTTTAGATGGTCAGCTCAGCGCACGTTTCCCTCTTAATCATGGCCTCAGTTCTGAAAATCAAGGAAATTTTTGGGAGAATTTGCCTCTGTGCAAGTTTCCCTCTTAATCATGGCCTCAGTTCTGAAAATCAAGGAAATTTTTGGGAGAATTTGCCTCTGCGCACGTTTCCCTCTTAATCATGGCCTCAGTTCTGAAAATCAAGGAAATTTTGGGAGAATTTGCCTCTGCGCACGTTTCCCTCTTAATCATGGCCTCAGTTCTGAAAATCAAGGAAATTTTTGGGAGAATTTGCCTCTGCGCACGTTTCCCTCTTAATCATGGCCTCAGTTCTGAAAATCAAGGAAATTTTTGGGAGAATTTGCAGATGATATACAAGTAAATATACAGCAAATATTGTTTGGTAACAATTTTTCGCCTAAAGTCGTTTTTATTTTCCTTTTTGTGTGTTTTATGGTCAGTCTGTAAAAATGGCGTACTACGGGCGAAAGATCGTTCCCAGCAGCGATGTTGGAGTCCAAGATGCATCCAGACATCCTCCCTATGCTGTCCCTGAACCATTTCTGTGGTGTTTCCATCCTTTTCTTCCCTTTTCCTATGGACCAGGCACCCTCCCCTCATCAGAGCAGGGGGTGCCTGGTGTAATGCTCGAGTCCTCCCATTGACTTCAATGGGGCTCGGGTGCTCGGCCGAGCACTCGAGCCTCAGGGGGTGCTCGGTCAGAGCACCCGAACACCCGAGCATTGGGGTGCTCGCTCATCACTACTGTACATAGTAACATAGTTGATGAGACTGAAAAAAAATGTCCACCAAGTAAATCCTTTGCTAAACTACTCTTGTTGATACTGAGGAATGCAAAAAACACTCTGTTGAAGCTATTTCCAATTAACCCCTAAGTGGGTTAAAAAAAATCCTTCCTGACTAAAAAGACAGTTGAATATCTGTCTTGATCAACATTCTTTTTTCACTGAGGCCAACTATCCTCCTCCATCTGTCTCTGTAAGTTATGATTTCTAATTAGATTGTAAGCTCATTGTGACATGGTCCCTTTCCCAAGATATGATTCCTTTTGCTGCACATATACCCCTTCTAATAATGTAATGATCACACTTTAGCCTGATGCTCTTAACCCAGTTCTGTAAAGCGCTGTATAAATATATATGGCTCTATATAAATAAAGATACATATGTACATTTGGTTGTGAACTAGATCTACAGCATCCAAATCTATTTAGTTGTGGGTAGTATGATCAGAAAGACACAGATGTGAGGATCACATTAATTGTTTTTATTGATAACAGCTGTTGGCTATCAAAAAATATGGATTTACTTATTTATCGATTCAATGACAATATTCGTATTTAACACAACTATTCTTACACTGTTACTAGAAGTCAGTTAGGTCTTACTGACCCACTATAGTTCAGAAGGGCCATACTCTGGGTTTAGGTAGGCCTTATTTGGCATATGATCTACAGTTTCTGCAGAGAGCTTCCACATCCTAAATACCCAAACTGTAAAAATGTCCCTGCATTTGCTTTAGGTGAAGGAACCTTTTCTCTAGTTTTATTGCATGACATTTTGTTTTTTAAATAGCTCTTTGAGTGAAAACTTCCCAGGAGAATATTATCTTTGAATATATTTAAAAAATGGGGATCATATCTCTCATTAGACTAGACTAATATAAGCAAACCCATTTTGGCTAGTCTCGCTTTGTAACTAAAATCTTTGAATACCTTTCTTCAGTTTTATTGCACATGTCTGTACTTTGTGCAATTCAGTAACACATTTTTATAATAACTGGAGTCCAGAGGTTTTGTTGTAATCTATTCATGGTACCAAAAACGTTTGGCAGTTGTTGACTGGTTCTTGATCTGAAAGCACTCGAAAAATGTGTTTGCACTCCCAGGTTCAAGATGGAATCCATTCATTCCATCAAATTAGCAATCATTTTGTAAGAACAATAGGGATTGCTGAGCTGTCATATGCCATAAAAAGCCAGACCCCTTCTTGGCATCATCCTTTTATGCTATGTTTCTTTCACTATTGAGTCTCTGATTCAGGTGTATGATTAAATGGTTAATCCACTGCTGTCTTCCAAGATTCTATAAGAGAATATCTTGATTGGCTGTTTTGGTAATCCATGAGACAGAATTGCTGGGTGTAAATTGCAATATATTAACACCACACATTATTACTTATTCTCATCACAAATTCTATTTGTACCTGCTTCACAAGCCTGCTTTTAATGTGTGCCGATTTTTCTTACTTTGCCATTGTATGGCAAATTACCTAAGATAGTTAAGAAATTAAAAAGCACAAGTTAAACACAATGAGGGGTATTTTATGCAGAGTGGTATCCTCTTAAATGAACAATACATAGTTACAAGTATGTTTAATATGTTGTAACTGTTTATTGGCACTTTAAAGGAACAGAAAATCCTTGGTATAAAAACAAAACCAAGTAATTTCCTGTTGACTACATAGCAACATAGTTGATGAGGCTGAATAAAGTTCAAGTTCAGCCCATGCCAAATCACTCCTGTTCATACAAAGAAAGGCAAAAAAATAAAGAAATAAAAATTTGGGGAAAAAAGGGCATTCTCACTTTCGTTGATGATTAATTTAACAGTTTTTTCTGTTCATGAATATTTTTCTCTTTTAGCCCACTGAGTGCTACAGGGGTGCTCAACACACTCCTCTGGTATTCAAATCAGTATTTGATTATGAAAATAAGTCACCAGTTTAAATTGTTTATTTTGTTGTCCTTTGGGGGCTTTTCATCTATGTTAAAAAATCATAACAGCAGCCTCACCTGGTTGTTACTTTTTATAAAATTGCATTTTAATTTTATATAAGCCCTGAGAATCCAGGGCTTGTACTTGTGTGGTTCTACTTCTGTGTCCTGTACCAGTAGTGTGTTAATTGTTCCTGTTGTGACTATGGCTTCATGTGATTTTCCTTGTCTTCTGGTATCCTGACCTTGGCCTTTTTCTTCATTCTTGAACCTATGTTGCCAGCCAAAACCAGATCTGTCTTGTGACCCTGTCTTTGCCTGTCGACTTTGCACCTCACCCGTTTCCAGTACCTGCTATCTAGTGCTTGCTATCCAGTACCCATAATCCAGTGTACACTATTCAGTACCTGCAATCCTTTCTACTTAGTACAATCACAGCTTAGGGTTCCAAGCTCCTGCACACTGAGTGTAACATTACACAAGGGAACCAAAAGAAATTGCCCAGATGATGCATACTTGTGATGCTCACATTGAGAACTTGGACTGGAGAACTGATCATTTTGCCCACACCGTACATGCTCTCTTAGCATGCACTAAGCCTCCTGCACTGGGTCACCAGGTTTTGGCGCAACAACCTATTGCTGTGGAACCAGCGGCTGCCTCATATCTTTTCCTATCTTCTCTGCCTTGTTATGATAGTGACCCATTGGCTTGTAAAGGTTTCTTGAACCAGTGCTCCATACAATTTGAACTGATGCCCACCTTTTTCCCTTTTGATCAAGTTTTTGTTGGCATGGCCTGTCTCTCCCCATTGATAAAGCCTTGGCATGTGCTTCTCCTCTCAGAGAATAGATCACCCTTGTGGTGAATAATTAGTCTGTCTATCTCAGGAATCTGTAGTGTATTTTATGTACCAGGATGTTCTATTACAGCTGCATCTTCTTTACTAACCACTCAACAGGTTAACAGATCTCTCTAAGACTATGCTTTTGGGTTCCACACTTTGTTTGCACAAATGAATTTGAATAATGATGTACTTGATGCTATTTTTACTACTGGTCTCTCAAATCTACAGCTTGTGACCTTCCTACCAACTAATAAGATTTAATTTTCTTTGTTGGCCATAATGATCTACATCTCAAGAAGAGACAAACCCAAAGAGAGACACAGTAAAATCACCATCTGATTGGCAACTAGATTTTCCAACCCAGAACTCCTACCACTATCCTTTGAGGAACCGATGCAAGTGGGGTCTACAGGTCTTACAAAGGAGGAGAAGCTATGAAGGCAGAGAGAGGGTCTCTGTCTTTATTGAGGCCAAAATGGGCATATTTCATGATTTTTTCCTAAAAAGCCAGGAAATGTTTGCAACTAGAGGGAATCTGGGGACTAGGGAAGGGCGAAAATTTTTCACCTCAAACCAATATAGGTGAAAAATGACACTTCCCACCTGGTGGAAAATTTCCAGTGATAAGTGCTATTTTCACATTTTTTTACCTATCTCATTGCATTGAAATCAATGGGAATACTGAATTTCTCCCCACCAGTTGGCAGTTTGATCTTCTTTTCCAGCATTTCATTCTGTGTTTGTGAAAGGAGAAATCTGCACACGTCTGAGCTAGAGAAGATAGGCAAGTAAAATGAAGTTGAAGCTTAGTTTAGGGACTCTTTTGGGTAGGACATTTGTTCTCTGTATTAGGGGAGTCTGGGGTACTCTGGAGAAGAATGGATAAAGGAGGTTGACCCTAAATACCTCAAAATTATTTGTGTCTGATTGTCAAGACAAAAGGAGCAGTGATCCAAGTTCCTTCCTGATCTGGTTGTTATTACCTCTGTGCTGGGGGAGTCTGAGGTGAGAGAAGGGAGCAAAGGAGGTTGACCCCAAATACCCCAACATTCTGTCTGACTGACTTGATTTGAAAGACACAGGCAGCCGAGATCCAAACAATTTCCTTGATGATCTTGCTGTTATTATCTTTGTGTTGGATGGGTCTGGAGGCATGAGAAGGGAGCAAAGGATGTTGACCCCAATACCTCCATATTCTGTCTGACTAATTTTATTTTGAAAGACACAGACAGCTGTGGTCCAAGCAATTTCTTTCTGATTTTGCTGTTATCATCTCTGTACTGGGGAAGTCTGGGGAAAGAAGTTGTCGATTTTTTTTTTTTTGGATAGTATTAAGATAGGGTGGACAATTGTAAAAAAAAAAAAAAATCTATAATAGATAGATAGATAGATAGATAGATAGATAGATAGATATTAGCTGACAGACAGCTGAATGGAAACCTAACAAGCGTTTTGTGACTGAGGCAGACTTGATAGATGCAAGATGAGATTGAGAATTTTGTTGAGGGCCAAAGCAAGACATCACACTCCATCAACTTTATAGTAGAAACATACACAGTAGTTGAGTAATGTCCAGCAAACTCACAAGGAGCAGGGGAAGGGGAAAGGAGGAGTAGTGTGGAGACATGGGAGTAAAGTGGTAGTTCAAAAATTGATTGCTATGAGGAAGGACAGTGCTATCTGGCCGATGCATTGACCATTACAATAAAAACTATTTTGCTTTAACCTGTTTTTAAGTCCTGTGAGTTCTTGATCCCACTTGCATGCAGCCTATATATTAGTCATGTCATAGCACCCAGGATTTTAGATATAGATATATATATATATATATGAACAACACTGAAGACGACAGCGAGTCTAGAATTCTAGTATTGATGATGGCATACTGGAGGAACTGCTGCATCTGACAGTGAGACAAACAAGCACCAAAATACCTGTCCTCAATGTAATAGCGAACTTTGTGAGAGTAAAACTAAAAAGAGATTGTTTGACACTTCTAAAAGCTTACAGCAATATAACGGTAGTGGGCAAGAAACAGCAGGTGATGCTGAGGATGACCTAATGATGACTGATAATGATGATAATGATGTAGATTTAGAATATATTCCCCCAGCATCCTTCTTTTGTTCGGATACCTATGAAGTTGTGAGTGAAAGAGATGATGACATGGCCAGAAAGTTAGCTGAAAGGCAAAGGCTCAATCTTCCACCACTGAAAAGGAACACTGTGCCTGTCTATAAACTGTTTGAGAAAACAATTGGAAAGTCTGACACTGGACAGGCAAAGATCAGCATAGTAACCACTTCCAAACTCCACTCAGCCACGCACACTTATGTTGAGTAACCAGCAGCAACCTCACAGGTTATTAACCCCTTAAGGACCGGCCGCGCATGTATGCGGCAATCATTTAAGGACCACGGAGCATTTCTTTTTTTATTGATTCTGATTCCAGACTCCCCGAATGGCATGCAGCCACACGGGGAGCCCGAAATTCCATAACAGTCCTGGTACGTCATCGGTCCATAAAGCAAATCCAGCCATGACGTACCAGGACCATCAAGGGTCCTTAAGGGGTTAACATCCACAACCTTAGCTAAGATGAGTGATTCTGCTGCTGCTGGAAGTGCTGCACCTTTGACACCTAGTAGTAGTAGCAGTAGAATTGCATCAACTTCTATCCCCAGCAGTAGAAGCAGCCCCTCAGGAACCCTTCAGTCCATGAAGTCCACAGATATTTCACTCAGCTATCTGTGTTCTGTGTGCAAAAAAACACACAAGCAGGGAGAAAACAGAATCACACCTATGCACCTCCTCAGTGAGATCCCACCTGAAGCCCAACTACGGGTCTAACTGGGAGACACAACATGAACATGTCACAGGTGCCAAACCTAGTGGCAGCAGAAGCACTCCATAGGGTTCTCAGGACTCTTTGGCAGATAAGAGAAGTAGTGATGTTTTTGATTTGTCGGAGAGTGTGCACTGCCAACAGTTAGTTCATTCCAAATAACACCTATGGCTCCTGCAGCAGTGGAGTATGATGACTATGGGTTTGCTGTAAGATTTATCAAGAGTAATACATAGAGTGCCTCTACCTACACAGACCGCAACCTCCCCTGCCATCTACACAAGTAATGGATTTATATCAATAAAGTTACAAAGTTCTTCTATGTACTACCATCCCACACTTACTAAGTTCTTAGAAAGAAGTCAAAACCTGCAAAAGCATAATGGAAAAGTATGCTTATGGAAGTGTTGCACCCTGCTGGAATATCCCAAGCCGCAATTATTTTTCAAGGATGGTTGTGCCAATGTTACATAAGCAGGAAGTTAGTGTTGTGGGCAAAGGACAACATGTTATGGTTTGTTTTGTCTCTCAGACACAGAGTTAAGATAAAAACACAACTTTATTGAAAGTTTAAAGAGAACCCTAGCTGGTTTGGCATACACATATAACAACACGTAATTTGAACAACGCAATAGTGAATAGTGGTATAGTGAATAATAGAAAGGCTCTACTGGCCTTGCCAATACCGGGTAAGGCAACCTTAAGACTGGCACAATAAGGAAATAGGTTCTACCGGCCTTACCAATATACTGGGCAAGGCAGCCTGGAGGCTTGCATAATGAAAGAGGAGGCTCTACTGACCCTGCCAATATACCGGGCAAGGCAGTCTAGACTGGCACAGTGAGAGAGGAGGCTCTACTGGCCCTGCCAATATACCGGGCAAGGCTGCCTTTAGACTGGCAAAATGAGAGAGGAGACTCTATCGGCCTTGCCAATATACCGGGCAAGGCAGCCTCGCTAGACCCAGAGAACTGCAAGTACTGGTGCATAAGCCACAGAAGCCTTGGAATGGTAAGGAAGCAGTCAGGTAAAGTATTTTACTCACTTTTTTAACCATTACAGTGCTGGAAATTGTAATCTAAACAATCTACTTTAGCTACAAAAAGGTCAACATATAAAGGCATCTTTGTTTTAATGGCAGTGGTATGGTTTGTTTGGGACCAAAGGATTTTAAAGGCAGAGACATATTTCAGAGTCAGCCTCACATAGGACCAAAGTTTAATAGCAGTGACATGTTTAAGGGTCAGTATCACCTAGGACCAGCTATAGGGGCCAAAAAAGTGCTTGAACCTGGCCTCACTTATTAGTTACACCACTTCTAAAATAAATAGTTTTTGATAAATTACCTTTATATTTTGTGGCACAGTGGCAATTTAATCTGATTTCCTGCCAATTATCCTGATGAGTTATGTATGAGACTAGTAACCAATCACTGTTAAGATGCACACATATCCCTTTAAATTAGGAACACATAAATAATTCACACTCCAGGGTTGTGCATACCTGCAGAAAGACATTTTCCTAAGCATCCCCAGATTAAAATAGGATTTTAGTCTTACCTGTTAAATCCTTTTCACTTAGTCCATACAGGTCACTGGTACTCTGGGAGGCGTAAGTCCCCTTTAATAGGCAGGAACAACTATGCAAATGATTTGCAAGGGGCGGAGCCTCCCCTCTTACTTAAGCCACCTTCTGGCCAGAGCCAATTTAGATTGATTTGAGACCCTAAAACTGACCTCAGGTAAGCAAAAAGAAAGACTCCTGTGAGCATGCCCGAACGGTCTCCCACTGGATGCCACAGGAGAGCCAAGACTGGTCCCTTGACAGGGTGGGAGACCAGTGACCTGTATGGACTAAGTGAAAAGGATTTAACAGGTAAGACTAAAATCCTATTTTCACTGTCGTCCAATACAGGTCACTGGTACTCTGGGATGTACAAACATTGAGCTGATCCAGAGGCGGGAAGTAAGGCAAGGACCAGGCGCAAGGCCCAAGTCACTAGAACTGCTATGACCAGTTAATAACATAGCCCAAACTGTAAGTGTCAACGGACACCAACCAAGGGAACAATCCCTGAACTAACACAGCACACGGAACTAGAGCCAACCGGGCTCAACAGTAAGGAAGCACTAAGGATCACAGAGCGGAAGACCTACACAGGCAAGACTGCCTCCAGGACCTTCCTTCCAAAACTGGCATCAGCCGACGCCAGTACATCAACTCGGTAGTGCTTTGAAAAAGTGTGCACAGAGGACCAAGTGGCCGCTCTGCACAGTTGATCAGCAGAAGCTTGATTCTTGTAGGCCCAAGAGGCCCCAATAGATCTGGTGGAATGGGCAGTAACCCGGAAGGGAACATGCTTATTCCTCAACTTATAGGCTTCACGGATGGTAGCCTTAATCCAAGAGGCAATGGTAACTTTGGAAGCCGGTCTCCCTGCCCTAGGCCCCTCAGGAATGACGAATAGAGCGTCAGACTTCCTGATAGACTCGGTGCGATGAACATAAAACTTGAGGCAACGCACCACATCCAACAGATGGAGATCTCTTTCCTTGTCAGATGAAGGATTAGGGCAGAAAGAGGGAACCACAATCTCCTGATTGATGTGAAACTCGGACACAACCTTGGGTAAGAATTCCTTGGTAGTGCGAAGCACAGCCTTATCCTTGTGGAACACCAGGTAAGGAGGTTTACAAGACAAGGCCTGTAACTCTGCCACCCGGCGCACTGACACAATAGCCAAAAGGAAGGCCATCTTCCAAGTCACAAGACGTAATGGAATGGAAGCCAAGGATTCAAACGGTGGTCGCTGTAGAACTCCCAGCACCAAATTGAGATCCCACTGGGGAGCAGGACTCTTGAAGGCAGGTCGAACATGAGTCACACCTTGGAAGAAGACTTTCACATCAGGAAGGATAGCAATCCTTCCTGGAAAAACACAGACAAGGCAGAAGTCTGAACTTTGAGGGAACTCAGACTGAGCCCCTTATCCACACCGTCCTGCAAGAAGGCCAGGACAGTGGGAAGATGGAAGTCAAGGGATAACTTCTTGTCAGAACACCATGTCACGAAAGTTGACCATATGCGATGATAGATCTTGGAAGACACAGGCTTACGAGCACTGAGCATAGTCGATACCACAGAAGGAGAAAATCCTTTCTTTGCTAGAATCGAGGATTCAACCGCCATGCCATCAAATGGAGAGAGTGAACATCCTCCTTCCACAGATACCCCTGAAGAAGTAGGTCCGGACGGGCGGGAAGTGGGATCGGATCCTTCACTGACATGGCCATCAACTCCGGAAACCAGGACTGGCGAGGCCAGTTTGGAGCAATCAGGATGACAGGACAACGTTCTCTCTTCAACTTCTGGATAACTCTGACCAATAGAGGAAGAGGAGGGAAGATGTAAGCCAGGGGGAAGTCCCAAGGGATCGACAAGGCATCCACTGCTAGAGCAAGGGAGTCCCTCAACCGGGAGCAAAACACCGGAACCTTCCTGTTGTGTCTGGTAGCCATCAGATCCACCACAGGCATCCCCCACCGTTGAGTGAGCATGTGAAACACCTCTGGGTGAAGAGCCCATTCTCCGCTGTCGACGGTGTGACGACTGAGGAAGTCTGCCATGACGTTGTCCACGCCTGGAATATGAACTGCAGAGATGACAGGCACGTGATCTTCTGCCCAAGACAAAATATCCTTGACCTCCCACCAGGCGGAACCGCTTCTTGTGCCGCCTTGCCTGTTGATGTAAGCCACCGCCGTGGCGTTGTCGGACTCCACTCTGATCGGAAGACCGGTCAATTGAGACTCCCAGTGCCTCAGGGCCAGCCGGACAGCTCGAAGTTCCAGAACATTGATGGAGAGCATGGATTCCTCCAGACCCCATTTCCCCTGAGCACTGAAGCGACCCCAGACTGCACCCCAGCCCCGAAGGCTGGCATCCGTAGTGACTGTGGTCCAATGAGGAACTAGAAAGGATCTCCCTTTCAGGAGATGAGAGAGATCTAACCACCAGTGCAGACTCGACTCGACATGAGGAGGAAGAGAAACAGACAGATGTTGATGATCTGGATGATTCTTGCACGTCTGGATCACAAATCTCTGAAGATCCCTGGAGTGGGCCATGGCAAATGGTACTGCTTCGATTGTGGAAATGAACTTCCCCACTAAGGACGACAACTTCGGTACTGGAATTTCGTCCATGTCCAGAATCCCAGCCACTCTGACGGCTATCTGGTGAGCCACGTCCTCTGGAAGAAACACCATGCATTGGCGAGTGTCGAACAGGAGACCCAGGAACAGAAGCCTCTGAGATGGAATCAAGTCCGACTTGTCCAGATTCAGGATCCAGCCATGACGGTTCAGGGTGTGCATGCACATCTGTAATTGCTGATGGAGAAGCTCCGCTGAGGAGGCCTTCAGTAGGAGATCGTCCATGTAGGGGGTCGCTCTGATCCCATCCTGATGGAGCACCGCTATCAAGGAGCCCAACACCCTCTGGAAGACCTGAGGGGCTGAAGTCAGCCCAAAGGGGAGCGCTGCAAACTGAAAGTGTCCCCTGTGGCAGGCAATCCTGAGATACCGCCTGCTCTCTGGATGAATAGGGATGTGAAGATAAGCATCCTGAAGGTCCAGGGAGGCAAGAAACTCCCCTGGAGACATTGCTGCAATCACAGAGCGCAGGGACTCCTGGCGGAAGTGGGAAGTCACCACATAGGCATTGAGATCTTTGAGATCCAAAATGGGACGAGCTCCTCCGTCCTTTTTGGCTACCACAAACAGGTTGGAATAAAATCCTGAACCTGTGTCCCCTTGAGGAACCGCCTCCAGGACCTCTTTGTCCAAGAGATCCTGAATAGCATCGTCGAACAGACGCCTTTTTGTGGGTTCCTGAGAAGGACGAGTAAAATGGAACCGAAAAGGAGGAAGGGAAGAGAAAGGGATCCTGTATCCCTCTGACACCACCTGAAGAACCCATGGGTCCGCCACTGACTCCTCCCAAGTCCGGCGAAAGATGCGGAGACGACCGCCTACAGCCGGATGCGGACCCGGGTTCGGCGAGTCATGCCGAAGCAGTCTTGGAGGTCTTGGCCTTGGAGGCAACTTTGGGCTTCCAGGACTGTTTGGGCTTGGAGGAGGAGCGCGTAGTGGGAGGACCCGTTTGGGCCGAGGAGCGTGTCTCAGTCTGAAAGGAACGAAAGGACCGATTGCGTTTGGCTGGAAACTTTTTCTTAAAGACTGAGGGTAGAAGAGTACTTTTACCGCCAGTAGCCTCACTGATCATTTCTTTGAGTTCAGACCCAAAAAGCAAATTCCCCTGAAAGGGCAAGGAAAGCAAGGCTTTCTTAGAGGCTGTATCAGCAGACCAAATTTTCAGCCAAAGAGCGCGTCTAGCCACCACAGAAGAAGTGGAGGCCCTCGCCATCATGCGCACAGCATCAAAAGCAGCGTCAGCAACATAGTTCTGAGCTTCAGTGATATTAGCAAGTAGCTGCAACTGTTCAGATACCGGCGCATCCTGGCGAACTGCTTCAGTCAGTCGTTCAGTCCAGGCCGCAATAGCTCTATTAACCCATGCCACAGCAAAGGTTGGGCGCATGGCCGTGCCAATGGAGGCAAAAATAGACTTAAGAGAGAGCTCTAGCTTCTTATCCGTCCAGTCCTGCAGGGCAGAGGCATCTGAGACAGCCAAAGCGGTAGATTTGGATAGTCTAGACACAGGAGCATCCACCTTGGGAGGATGAACCCATTTTGCCAGCTCCGCCTCAGGAAAAGGGTAAAGTTTAGCAAACTTTTTGGAGACAGAGGAAGATCTATCAGGATTCTTCCATGCCTCAGAGACCAGACGGGCAAGAGTAGGGTTAGTTGGAAAACAAACAACTGGCTTAGATGGCTTTTTCTGAAAAACATCAGTAGGATCATAAGTGGATTCCTGAGTCAGAGGAAGGTTGAGCGTATTCAGAACCGCTCTGATCAGACCCTCAGCCGAGACTTCAGGGTCACACTCATAGGGGTCCCCAATGGACCTGTTAGATTCAATAACAGTACGTTCCTCAGCATCAGAATCCTGTAAGAGTTCTTCTTCAGAAGAATCAGTGATATCAGGAGCTCCCTGTGGCTTAGGCAGGGAGGTCCTGATAGTAGAGGGGGTCTGCCAGACCTGGAGAGCCCCCTGTATCTGAGAGGGAAAGAGTTGAAGCGTGGATCTGAGATCCCTAGTGGCAGCTTTAAACTCCCTCACCCAAGATGGCTCAATAGCGTGGCTGGGAAGCCCAGGGTTGCTATCTTGACTAGTACAATTAGGGCATAGATCCCCCACATTATCGCCATCCAGCCCAATGTGGCAAGAGGAGCAAAACGCCATGGGGGTAGCAGACCCCCCATCCTCCTTAGACTTGGGTCTAGCCCCTAGCTCCAGTGAAGTAGACATGCTCACAGCGTCAATATACCCCACTAATAACACTATCACCCAGAAAAAGTGTAAAAGATTAAAGTTTCACCCCAGAAATGTTCTAAAAACAGACTTATCTGGCCAGCGAAGGGTTAATCTGTTGAGGAGAGAGAAGGCTCGGTCCCTGCGTAGTGTACTCGCCTAGGAAAAGTACCACAAAATGGCGGCCGTCATGACAGCCAATCAGAAACGAGCGCGAACCAAGCGCTCATGGGAAATGTAGTTTTCCCTTACAAGTACCCCAAACAGTGCCCGAAGCCCCCCTGAACACCCCACATAAATAAAACACATTCCGGATGATAGAGCAGGAGCCTAGCATTAAAATGAGCCCTCTCTGAAGTTGCTGTGACAAGCGGTTCCAGAGATATGTCCCACACTGTGAATTCTCATAGAGAGTAAAGGAGCCCTTGCGTCTGAGCGGGAAAAAGCCGCGCTTAAAGGCGCGGAACACCATTTTTAATAAAGTTTAGTAAAACATTAAAAAGTGCCCAAACAAGCATGAAACACATGAGAAACATAAATAAATGAATACCCAAAGCTCCAAAACCCAGAGAATACCACAGAAATTGCATAAAACAGTAATAATGCAATAGAAACACCCTATGAGTGCTGGAGTGTATTAAAACTCCCAAATACAAGCCCATCAAAGGGACACTGTGGGGACAAGTGGACCTTCAGCACTCAATGGGTGACTCACCTTCCTTGCAGGACTTCTGTCTTCAGGTGACCATGATAAGGAGGGAAAGCACCAGAGGTAAATTCCCCAGTAGGGGAGCTGCTTAACACAAGCTGTCCCCTCTTCAGGGCATAAGGTCCACAGAAAATCCCTGGAAGCTGCACCAGCCACTTTAAAGAGGGCAATTCACAGCCATGGTCACCCTCCTAATGGTGGTATTCCATATTTGAATAAAAAAATAATAAAATACTAAGATGCATAGATGTTCTCTACCTGGTGTGCAAGCACACCAGGAACAAATCAATCTAAAGTGGCTCTGGCCAGAAGGTGGCTTAAGTAAGAGGGGAGGCTCCGCCCCTTGCAAATCATTTGCATAGTTGTTCCTGCCTATTAAAGGGGACTTACGCCTCCCAGAGTACCAGTGACCTGTATTGGACGACAGTGAAAAGGACATGTCGTTACCATACTCATTGTGCTATTAGAAATTACCCCTTTGTGTGGGCTTTATCCAGATTAATTCATAGTACAGTAAGTACTAATATCAGACTAGCGCAGAAAGTAATTGGCATAAAGTGTCACACTGTGCCACCAGCAAAAAAAGAGGTTAATTTCTCATAAACCATTTATATTACAAACAAATTAAAGGCATAGTAATGTTTCATAATAAAATCAGCTCTAATTAATCATCATAGTATTTGGACTTTGGAGAGTGTTATTTCAATTCTGTCAGAGTTGTAGTTACAGAGTAATTCAATGAAAAAGTATTCCCCTCCCGCCCCTTTTACTGATGTAACACTGCTCAGCCAGAGCAGAAGGGAGGTGCCCAGGTAGATTGCAGAGAGGGACAATCTTCAATTAAGATAAGGGAAAAACCTGAAAAACTTGTCAAGGGGGCCAGGGCTTTCATTGTTATCATAGGAAGAAAACTGTCCCCTGCTGTTATCTGTCTGGTCTATGGACTGCATTCCACATCTGAGAAGAGATGGCTTACACTAAGTAAAAGGGGAGGGAGGGGAAACTTTTCTTGTGAATATCTCTCAAACCATAAAGGTTTGAGAGATAAGACTTATATCGTTCTTCATGTTTTTTTTTAATACCTACAAAATAAAATAAAGATAAAACGAAGTATTACTATTCATTTAAACTTATCATTTAGTCATGGGCTCACATTAAAATAGATTATCCCTATGAATACAATTGCACAAGAATGTTTAACTTTTTGGAAATGAGCCTTTTTACAGGATGAATTCAAAACATCATACCGTCCTATACAAGAATGCATGAGATCTTTAATTAAGCCAAGTGATGGTAGTAATCCCTGGGTATGGTTTTCTTATATTAAATGTTGATGACAGTTATCTACTTCCTTGTACTAATGGCACAATACGATTGATTAATGTTAATTATTTTGCCTTTGGAGAATTGCATGGGTCATTCTGATGCTAGTCTATGTGCTGACAAGCCAGAAAACCTGTGGTAGGGCCAATTATTGTTTTCTAGCATTTTTGTTACCATGTCAGTTGCATTATTTATGACTTCTAAGCTTCTGACCTATTTTCGAGTCTCAGAGAAGCTGGATTGTGCAATAAAGTAGTTGAAAACCCAAAGCTGTTGATTTTGATTGCTTTTTTTCCCCTGACCTAAATGGATGTAATAAATATCCGATGAATCTGTCATGAATTTGGACTCCGTTTTGTAAAATGATTTATACCCCGTGGTTTTAAGATGGGAACCCTGCACACGCTAGATCTCTCTGCCTAGCTGAGCCATTTCTTCTTTCTCTCTCTTCATTGTGCTTTCACTTCTGTTCATTAGTACAATTTTAAGCATCTGCATTTAGGTGGCTGAGCAATCAAATATGAGAGTCAAGAAACTTGGATAGATTGTGGACAACATTTGAAGCACTGAAAAGTTGACATGATGTCTACCTAAGTTTGTTTTAACCCAATGAGCGCCGGTTTGGAAAAAGTGTATGTGTTCCCTATGGTTCAGTTGATTTACCCCATAATTATTCCAATTTATCTTAGCGCATAAGCCTCTTGAGGAAGGTGTGTATTTTAACCCTCTGAATGTGTTGTATATCTCTCTGGCACCCAAAGGGTTTTAATGGTATAGTAAAGTTTTATTAAGGAAATATATGTTATAGTGTTTTCCTAATGAAAAAAAGAAGTACACTCCCACTGCTATTCATTCAAATGTTATAACAGCTCCAACTTGTTGGATTTATTGTCTTTTATATAAAAGTGACCACTAGTTGGTGCTGTTTCATTAATTACTGCTTCTGTCATAGACTGTAAAGATTTCCAATCACTGAAATAGAGATGCATGGTATCGAGCTTTAATTACTGTGTAAGCAATCAATACTGGTGACAGGATTGGAAGACAACCAATACTGGGGTAGGGGGCATAAGGAGGGGTCTGAGAGTAAATAAATTAATAGATAATAATATGTGTGTTACACAGGGGTGTCCACCACACTGAGTTGCAATGTTCTAGACACCTTTAGGACATGCCCACTGCCTGCTTCCCCAGCCTGGTTCATAGCAACATAGTTGATGAGTGTCACAGAGTGACTTAGGAATAATGACACTGACAAGTACAGATACAGTAAAATCAATATCTTTATTAAAATTAGAACAGAAAAGATACAAAAAGCCCTTGACCAGCCCTCACAGGACCAGGTGTGGAGACGGTGCACAGGCTCTTCCCCAACCCTCGCTAGCCAGGTATGGAGACAGCATGGAGTACACTGACAGAAGGGAGACTGAACCCAATCTGACTACAGAGTGTAATAGCAAGGATAGCAGGAGCTACTAGTATAGGTGAAGTTGAAACGCCCAAGAAAAATGACAATACCCCCCCTAGAACGCTAGGGTAAACCCACAGGCAATGGTGACTAGAGATGCCCAGGAATGCTAGTGTAGCGATGACAATGGGGACTTAAATCCCCAGAACGCTAGGGAATACCAAAAGGCACTAACCGTTGGTAACAAGCAAAATAGGATAGCCAGAGCCAGTGTCTGGTGCAGTGGTGGATACTGAGTACAGCTTCTACCAGCTAGAGCACGGTCTAGCGAGAGAGTGGATGCAGTCATGCCTAGGGTCGGAAACACATGGATAGTCAGCCGGAGCTGGAGTCAACATAGAGTAGTTAGTCCGCCAAGCCAAGGTCAGTACTGTATCTGATAGTCAGCTGGAGCCGGGGTCAGCACAGAGTAATAAGTCAGCAAAGCCAAGGTCAGTACCGTATCGGATAGTCAGCCAGTGTCAGGGTCAGCACAGAGTGGGTAGTCAAACCGAGCCAAGGGTCAGAACGCAACAAGTCAGGGATCAAACGTAGCCGGAGTTAAATGTAGCCAGTGGTCATCCACGGATCAGAGCATAAGAAAATCACAAGAGCTAGTGCACAGGTACACCACGAAAGGGCAAATGAGTACTGGAAGACTGAGGCCTATAAGGCCTAGCAAGTAGGCAAAGACTCACTCTGGCAATTACCATAGGCCTATAAGAGTAGCAAATGCCCATAAGCGCGACATTCAGGAAGTGATAGACAATGTCGCCTGCACACCGCAGCAGTGCCATCAGAGGGCAATCACAGGCACCATGATAATGAGGCTGAAACAAGACACACTTCCATCAAGTCCAGTTCATGCCAAATCATCCCCTTTGATCCAGAGGAAGGCGAAGGCAAAAAACACATTGAAGCTGTTTCCAATTAAGCCCCATGAATCCATTTCAACATTGTATCTACATTGAAGACAACGGTCATAATTCTCAATATTATAGCACACAATGATGACAACACAGCTAAAACTTGTCTCCAGAAGTACAAAGGTGAACAAACAAAACACACGTGCACTCCTAACGCGTTTCAGACCCGTAAGTCCTTACTCATAGTTACCAGTACAGGTATCACCTCCCAAACCAAAGCCCTTTAATTTATGCAGTAACCTGTTGTGAGGCACTGTATAAAAGGATTTTGAAAAATCCAGGTACACTACATCAGCAGCAATCTCCTTGTCCAAATTACTACTTACCCTTTCGTAAAATGCAAGTAAATTAGTCTGACATGATCTATTCTTCATAAAACCATGCTGGTTAATACAAATAATATTTGTTTTCATATAGTTCTTAATACTGTCTAATACCTTACCCACTATGGAAGTCAAGCTCGCAGGTCTATAGTTTCCTGATTTGGATCTTGCTCACTATATCAACTTTCCTCCAATCACAGGGCACTATGCCTGATGAAAGGGAATCAATAAATATTAGGTATAATGATCTTGCTATTACTAAACTAAGCTCCTTAAGTACCCTTGGGTCTATACCATCAGGTCTAGGTGCTATATTCACTATAACATTTTCCAGTCTCTTTTGGACTTTGTCTTCAGTAAGTCATATGCATGATGGAGGAAATTCTGTGATTTTGTCTGTTTGCCTATAGCCTATCATTGTTGCTTCCTTTGTACTGTATATGCAGATGAAAAGAATGTGTTTAAGGTGTCAGCCATAGTCTTATCCTCACTAATCAATTCACCTGCCCCAGCCTTAAGAGGACCAATATCTTGCCCTCCTCATATTTGAAAAATGATAGATTCTAGTTGGTGTAGTTTTGTGCATTTAGCACCCCATATTGTATGTAAACTCATATTAGTGAGGTGCTATTTTCCTTAGAAGAGTAGCTAACAATTACAATAGGAAATTCCATGTTTGTCAAATATATAAGTATCTTTGGAGGGGTAGAGTATTTTTCCTATAGTGCCACATTCTGGAAACATTTGTGCTTACTAGTCTAGGGTTAAAAAGGCAAGTGACCCCTCATTTGCTTATCTTTTCTTATCTGAAATGGCTATGACGATTTTAGTACAGGCAGGTAATTTCAAGAAAGAAAAGTGGCAGTTGTAGTTTAGTGCTCCTGGCACCCCATACAAATAGTGTACCATTTTACTTGGGCTGGTAGCAGGTACTGAATGCAGTAGGAAATTCAATGTCTTTCATTTTTTTTGTATCTTTGACATGGAGGAATGTAAAAAACATTTGTTTCCTATAGCACCACATTATGAAAATATGTGTGCACACAAGCCAAGGGATAAAAAGGCAAACAATCCCTCATGGCCAGACCAGTCTCAGAGTCCCTGTACAAGTTTTATACTGTTAATTATTTAACCCACTGGATATCTGAAATAAATTGTTGATCTCTCTAGCAACCAAGGGGTTAAAGCTTTTTTGTTCTTGCTTCTTGGTAAACGGTATTTTCTGTGCCAGTGGATGGTACTAGGGAGGGGTCCTGTGATGAGTGGAGGGTTGCTCATGGTCTTGATTAAGGACACCTAGAGGAAGAAGCACTAAAGTTCAATGCTGAGGCAATATGATTTTGTTGATTTGTTCAAAGCAGATTGACATTTAAATGTAGACACACATCTCCACATGCACTAAAATTAAGAAATGCAAGTGGAAGGGTGAAGAAGATCCCCATTAGCATACAGGGTTGTCATACTTCTGTCAGTGATGAAGGGATGCCCTCCCTTGCGCATCACCAGCAGTACGACAATCCTGAAGTCTGAGCTCATTCTCTCTGCTGCCCCACTTGCTCAGTATGGGAGTGGAGAGGATCATGAACCACGAACAGCATCACTCCCTTAACCCTTTAAGTGCCATAGGGATGTGCATTGTGCACCCCTGAGGCACTCAGAGGATTAGAAAAAAGTACATGAAGAAGTACATAATTATCCCCTCAGCTCTGTATCATATTTTATACATGTTGTGCACGGCCAAGGGAACAAGGCTTGGGGTCAGACAGCATTCATGGGGATTTTTGGCTATTAGCTGCCCTCCAACCTTGGTTCCTTGCTCACTGGTAGCCACAGATCCCCATGTACACTGTCTTTCTGCTACATACTTGTTCCCTTGTCTACTGGTTGCCAAAAATCCCCATGGGAACCGCCTGGGCATGGGAACAAGGCTGGAGGTGGGAGTCAGGCAATGTTTCTGGGGCTAACACACAAAGGTGATATTCCTCATACAATTGGTTCTTGCAAGTGGGTCTTGAGGATCCTCCTAGTCAAGCCAGTCATTCATAGAATGACAGCTTGAGTAAAAGCTACTATTGGAAAGCAGTGATCACCTTCCTGGTCACTGCATTGTTCACCTATCCTATTGGATAGATGATCAATGCCAGGGGGGGCATCAGGAGGGGTCCTAATGCCCCTCCACAAGGTCTGATGGATTTTAGAGATCCTGCACTATGTATTTTTTTCTTAGCCAACATATACTGAATATTAACCCATTGAGTGCCAAAGGGGTAAGCAATGCATTGCTGTGTGCATTTCAGAGAAATGCATTGTGTACCTCTTTGGCACTCAAAGGGTAAACTGTGTGGGGACAGCATGAATTGAATTTAGGGGGTATTATATGTCGAATTTTACTGGGTGGGGGGCATGTCAAAGTTTACAGTGAGGACCAGTCTCTGTTCAAAATGACTCACAGCTATTGGCAGGGATGTGTGCTTACATGCCTCCCAGCAATCAGCTTCAAGCAGGTCCTGTCAGTCCCCCACTAGAAGCTGATTGGCTGGGAGGTGCATAATTTTTGGAGGAGGGGCAGGAGGAAAAGCATTATTGGCCAACTTATTTTCTCTACATATACCTGAAGCAGTGTAAGCTAGTGGTGGTGCTGCCACTGCTACTTCCTCATGTACATCACTGGAGCTCATAGTGGCAAGTGAAACCACGATCATCATTACCCATATCACTGCTATTGTTTATCCCATTCCCTTGGAGCTGCCTAATCATCCTGCGTAAACAACTCAGCAGCAGCAGCAAGAACAGCAGTCGCAAATGCCACAATGACACCATTTGCCAATGGCCATAACATGACCTGCTGGCACTAGGCTAGTAGGAATTTTCTTTTCTCAGGGCTTGTACTTCCTATAAACCAGAGGCCTACAAAAAACTATTTTGGGGGCTCTTTCTAACAAGCCTAAGTCCTACAAATCACTGATTGCTCTGGGCTTGTGACGCTAACAAGCCTCACTCCAAAAAATCATTACTGATTCCTCAGGTCTTGGGCCTAAGTCTAAGTCTAAGTCCTACAAATCAATGTTTCCTCTGGGCTTGGGCTTATCACAAGTGTAAGTCCTACAACAAATCAATATTTCCTTAGGGGTTTTGCCAAACAAGTATAAATTCTACAAATCATTGTTTCCCTGGGCCTTGGGCCTAACAAGCCTAAGCCCTACAAATCAACTTTTCCACAGGGCTTTGGCCAAACAAGTATAAGTCCTACAAATCAATATTTCCTCAGGACTTGGTCCTCTAACAACAAGTCTAAGTCCTACAATTCATCATCTACAAAAAATACTCATTAAGTATCACTCTACCCCAGTCACAGCTTACTTCAGGGGGTCCATGTCTCTGTCACATTACATACCAATTTTTTATTTCATTTTATTTATTTATTTTATTAACTGTCCCCCAATCCCAGTCAACAACCCTCCCTCCAAAAAACATCCCTGTTCAACTGATTCTTTCCCCAGACACCACCAGCACAGGCACCTTCAGACCCCTTTTAGGAAATAATATAAAATTTGCTATGTGTTATGTGTAAATTCAGTCTTCCCATTGATTTCAATGCAATGAGCTAGGTGAAAAAAGAGGAAAAATGGCACTTTTTGAGGGAAATTTTCTGCCAGACGAGAAGTGCCATTTCACAGATTTTGATTGGAAAGAGAAGCTGATGTGAAGCAAATCAACTGCACTGTAGGGGACAAGGAAAAGTCCCCACTGATTGAAATACACATGAACAACACAAGGTGCCTCTGAGCAATGGGTTAATCCCCTGCTACTCATTAGTGATGAGCGAGCACCCCAATGCTCGGGTGTTCGGGTGCTCTGACCGAGCACCCCCTGAGGCTCGAGTGCTCGGCCGAGCACCCGAGCCCCATTGAAGTCAATGGGAGGACTCGAGCATTACACCAGGCACCCCCTGCTCTGATGAGGGGAGGGTGCCTGGTCCATAGGAAAAGGGAAGAAAAGGATGGAAACACCACAGAAATGGTTCAGGGACAGCATAGGGAGGATGTCTGGATGCATCTTGGACTCCAACATCGCTGCTGGGAACGATCTTTCGCCCGTAGTACGCCATTTTTACAGACTGACCGTAAAACACACAAAAAGGAAAATAAAAACGACTTTAGGCGAAAAATTGTTACCAAACAATATTTGCTGTATATTTACTTGTATATCATCTGCAAATTCTCCCAAAAATTTCCTTGATTTTCTGAAGTGAGGCCATGATTAAGAGGGAAACGTGCGCAGAGGCAAATTATCCCAAAAATTTCCTTGATTTTCAGAACTGAGGCCATGATTAAGATGGAAACGTGCGCAGAGGCAAATTCTCCCAAAAATTTCCTTGATTTTCAGAACTGAGGCCATGATTAAGAGGGAAACGTGCGCAGAGGCAAATTCTCCCAAAAATTTCCTTGATTTTCAGAACTGAGGCCATGATTAAGAGGGAAACGTGCGCAGAGGCAAATTCTCCCAAAAATTTCCTTGATTTTCAGAACTGAGGCCATGATTAAGAGGGAAACGTGCGCTGAGCTGACCATCTAAAACATTATGGGTGAGGGTCTGCTGCAGAGCTGACCATCCTAAACATTATATGCGAAGGCCCGCTAGTGAGCTGACGCTATAAAACATTATATGAGAGGGCCCGCTAGAGAGCTGACCCAATAAAACATTATATGAGAAGGCCCGCTGGTGAGCTGACCTATATAAAAATTGTCAAACAGGGCCCGCTGGTGAGCTGGCCCTATATAAAAATTATATCACAGGGCCCGCTGGTGAGCTGGCCCTATATAAAAATTATATCCCAGGGCATATGGAAGAGGAGGAGGAGGATGAGAAGATTAAGAGTCAACCATATACCCGTTTTTTGGGTGGAAGGGGTGAATGGGAATACAGAGTATTCCCATCATTGTAAATAACATATATAAAGTGAGTTTATGTTCCCCCGGGGCTTTCCTCCAGTGGAGTGGAGAAGTCAGGGGAAATCCAGGCCTTGTTCATTTTTATAAGTGTCAACCTATCAGCATTGTCGGTGGAAAGGCGGATACGCTTATCTGTTATGATGCCACCAGCAGCACTAAATACCCGCTCAGACAGAACGCTGGCGGCAGGGCAGGCCAGCACCTCCAAGGCGTAGAGTGCCAGTTCATACCACGTGTCCAGCTTGGACACCCAGTAGTTGTAAGGCACAGAGGGATCATTGAGGACGCTGACACGGTCTGCTACGTACTCCTTCACCATCTTCCAAAACTTTTCCCTCCTTGTGACACTAGGCTGCGCATCAGGGTGAGGGTGCTGGCGGGGTGTCATGAAGGTGTCCCACGCCTTGGAGAGTGTTGCCCTGCCTTTCTCGGAACTGCTGTGTGCTCCCCTTTTCTCCCCTTCTCGGTTGGCCAAGGTAGCACGTACTCTGCCGCCAGCGTTGTCAGATGGAAAATTTTGGAGCAATTTTTCAACAAGAACCTTCTGGTATTGCACCATTTTGCTTGTCCTCTCCACCGGAGGAATGAGAGATGAGAAATTCTCTTTGTAGCGGGGGTCCAGAAGGGTGAACACTAGTGTTGAGCGAGCGTGCTCGGCCGATGCTCGGATCGGCTCGAGCATCGCTCTGCTCGGCACATGGCGGTACTCGTACGAGTACCGCCATGTGCTCGCCCGACAAGCTCGGGTGAAGAGGATCTGTGCCGGAAGAGGCACAGATCCGAAGAAGCTCCGCTGGACCACCAGGGAATGGAGGTACGGGGGCATTGCGGAGATGAAGGGGGCATTGCGGACATGAAGGGGGACATTGTGGAAGAGGGGCATAGACTCTATGCCCCTCTTCCACAATGTCCCCCTTCATCTCCGCTATGCCCGTCTTACACAATGTCCCCCTTCATGTCCGCTATGCCCCTCTTCCACAATGTCCCCCTTCATCTCCTCTATGCCATAGAGGAGATGAAGGGGGACATTGTGGAAGAGGGGCATAGCGGAGATGAAGGGGGACATTGTGGAAGAGGGGCATAGAGTCTATGCCCCTCTTCCACAATGTCCCCCTTCATCTCCGCTATGCCCCTCTTCCACAATGTCCCCCTTCATCTCCTCTATGGCATAGAGGAGATGAAGGGGGACATTGTGGAAGAGGGGCATAGCGGACATGAAGGGGGACATTGACCAGGCACCCTCCGCTCATCAGAGCAGGGGGTGCCTGGTTTGATGCTCGAGTGCTCCCATTGTATTCAATGGGGCTCGGGTGCTCGGCCGAGCACTCGAGCAGCAGGGGGTGCTCGGTCAGAGCACCCGAGCACCCGAGCATCACGGTGCTCGCTCATCACTAGTGAACACCCAGTAATCCGTGTTGTTTAAAATGCGTATAACGCGTGGGTCACGGGAAAGGCAGCCTAACATAAAGTCAGCCATGTGTGCCAGAGTACCAACAGTCAAGATTTCGCTGTCCTCACCAGGAGGATGACTCTCAATATCCTCATCCTCTTCCTCCTCTTCTGCCCACCCACGCTGAAGAGATGGAACTAAAGTTCCATGGCTACCCTCTGTAGCGGAGGCAACCGTGTCTTCCTCCTCCTCCTCCTCCTCCTCCTCCTCCGCCTCCTCCAATTGTCGCTGAGAAGACGAAGTGAGGGTGCTCTGGCTATCACCTTGTGTAAGCTCTTCCTCCCCCATTTCCACCTCTTCCACATGCAAAGCGTCGGTTTTAATTGTGAGCAGCGAGCGTTTCAGTAGACACAGAAGTGGGATGGTTACACTGATAATAGCGTTATCGCCGCTCACCATCTGTGTCGATTCCTCAAAATTGCGTAAAACCTCGCAGAGGTCTGACATCCATTCCCACTCCTCACTTCTGATTACAGGAAGTTGAACGGAGAGGCGACGACCGTGTAACAGCTGGTACTCCACTACTGCCCTCTGCTGCTCACAAAGCCGGGCCAACATGTGGAAGGTGGAGTTCCAGCGCGTGCTCACGTCACACAGCAGCCGGTGAGCTGGCAATTGTAAGCGCTGCTGCAGCTTCAACAGGCCGGCCGAAGCTGTAGATGACTTACGGAAATGTGCACACATGCGGCGCACCTTGGTCAAGAGATCATGCACATTGGGGTAGGTTTTTAGAAATCGCTGAACCACTAAATTAAATACATGCGCTAGGCATGGTACGTGTGTGAGCTTGCCGAGCTCCAAAGCCACCACCAAGTTACGCCCATTATCACACACAACCATGCCTGGTTGCAGGTCGAGTGGCGAGAGCCATTGCTCGGTCTGGTGACTAATCCCCTGCAACAGCTCTGAGGCCGTGTGCTGTTTGTCCCCAAGGCAGATCAGCTTCAGCACGGCCTGTTGACGCTTCCCCACTGCAGTGCTACACTGCTTCCAGCTACTGGCTGATGGGGGAGTGGCGCTGCGTGTGGAGAATTCGGAGGTGGAAACGGAGGAGGAGGAGCCAATAACGTAGGTGCTGGCGGAAACCCTGATGGAGGTAGGGCCCGCAATCCTCGGCGTGGGTAGCACCCGTGCCATCCCAGGGTCCGAGTCGCTCCCAGCCTCCACGACATTCACCCAGTGTGCCGTCAGGGAAATGTAGCGTCCCTGGCCACAAGCACTTGTCCATGTGTCAGTCGTTAAGTGGACCTTCCCAGTAACTGCGTTGGTCAGGGCACGGGTGATGTTACGGGACACATGGTGGTGTAATGCGGGACTGGCACACCGGGAAAAGTAGTGGCGGCTGGGGACCGCGTACCGAGGGACAGCTGCTGCCATCAGGCTGCGGAAGGACTCAGTGTCCACAAGCCTAAATGGCAGCATTTCGATGGCCAGTAATTTTGAAAGGTGTGAGGTTAGTGCTATGGCCTGTGGGTGGGTGGCTGGGTACTTTCTCTTGCGCTCAAATGCCTGGGGTAACGACATTTGGACGCTGTGCTGGGACAGGGAAGTGGATGTGGTCGCTGATGGTGCTTCAGATGGTACAGGTGCAGGGCGGGAGGTATGTGGGCCTGCGCCTTCGACAGGCGATTGGCCGGCACCGAAAACAGGGGAAGAGGAGGCAGTGGTGTGGCCTGCAGACACAGATGGGCGATCCAGGAGTTCCTCCCACTTACTACGGTGCTTGGATGCCATGTGTCGGATCATGCTGGTGGTGGTGAGGTTTCTAGTGTTCATGCCTCGGCTCATTCTGGTGTGGCACAGGTTGCAAACTACAATTCTTTTGTCGTCCGCACTTTCCTTAAAAAAACGCCATACCGCGGAACACCTACCCTTTGGCAAGGGAGATTTACGCAAGGGGGTGCTCCGTGGAACATTTGCGGGCCGGTTTGGTGCGGTCCGCCTTCTTTCTGTAGCCACACCACTGCCTCTTCCAGCCTGTTGCGGTGCTGCAGATGGCTCACCCTCAGGACTGCTGTCATCGCTCGGCTCTACACCTTCCCAGGTGGGGTCAGTCACCTCATCGTCCACCAAGTCCTCCTCCACTTCCTCACTCTGATCATCCTCCTCAAGACTTGATCCCACCACATACTCAGTCATTGACAACTGTATAACATTCTCCTCAACAAGGTCTTGAGACGGAAATAGTGGTTGATTTAATGGCAACTGTGTCTCATCATCATCATCATCATCCACTACTTCCTTTGACCTTAAATGCCGTTCACATCTGTCATCTTCTTGTGATTGGGTAGCCTCTAGAGGTTGTGAATCAGGGCACAAGATGTCATGTTCCTCTGCAAGCGTGCTTGGAGAGAGGGTCAAATGAAGGATTGGTGATGAGACGAGCTCCTCACTATATCCCAGTGTGGGATCACTTCTTTGACCAGACCGTGTATGGTGGGAGGAAGGATGATCAGAGTGAGGATTATTTTGACCAGACTCTTGGCTACTGAGAGTGGACTTGGTGGAAGACAGGGTGGTGCTTAACCGACTGGAAGCAGTATCAGCTGTCATCCAACCGACCACCTGTTCGCAGTGGTCGGACCTCGAGAGTGATGTCCTGCGACGCCCTGTAAAATTACACATGAAGCTAGGTATGGTGGATGTCTTTCTTTCTTGTGCTCTGGCACCAGGCACAGTTTCTCCGCGTCCTGACCCGCGCCCTGAACTTTCAGGATCACGTCCACTTCCCCGTCCCTTTTTACCCGCCTTCTTCATCTTACACAGAATATGTGACTTTAATATTTGAGTTTGAAAACTTAACAGTATTTCTTCCTATTCTGCAACTGTGCAGAGTACACAGAATAGGCTGCTAAACGGCGGTGACACACACTGAATGGAATATGTGACTTTAATATTTGAGTTTGAAAACTTAACAGTATTTCTTCCTATTCTGCAACTGTGCAGAGTACACAGAATAGGCTGCTAAACGGCGGTGACACACACTGAATGGAATATGTGACTTTAATATTTGAGTTTGAAAACTTAACAGTATTTCTTACTATTCTGCAACTCTGCAGAGTACACAGAATAGGCTGCTAAACGGCGGTGACACACACTGAATGGAATATGTGACTTTAATATTTGTGTTTGAAAACTTAACAGTATTTCTTACTATTCTGCAACTCTGCAGAGTACACAGAATAGGCTGCTAAACGGCGGTGATACACACTGAATGGAATATGTGACTTTAATATTTGAGTTTGAAAACTTAACAGTATTTCTTACTATTCTGCAACTCTGCAGAGTACACAGAATAGGCTGCTAAACGGCGGTGACACACACTGAATGGAATATGTGACTTTAATATTTGAGTTTGAAAACTTAACAGTATTTCTTACTATTCTGCAACTCTGCAGAGTACACAGAATAGGCTGCTAAACGGCGGTGAAACACACTGAATGGAATATGTGACTTTAATATTTGAGTTTGAAAACTTAACAGTATTTCTTACTATTCTGCAACTCTGCAGAGTACACAGAATAGGCTGCTAAACGGCGGTGAAACACACTGAATGGAATATGTGACTTTAATATTTGAGTTTGAAAACTTAACAGTATTTCTTACTATTCTGCAACTGTGCAGAGTACACAGAATAGGCTGCTAAACGGCGGTGAAACACACTGAATGGAATATGTGACTTTAATATTTGAGTTTGAAAACTTAACAGTATTTCTTACTATTCTGCAACTCTGCAGAGTACACAGAATAGGCTGCTAAACGGCGGTGACACACACAGAATGGAATATGTGACTTTAATATTTGAGTTTGAAAACTTAACAGTATTTCTTACTATTCTGCAACTCTGCAGAGTACACAGAATAGGCTGCTAAACGGCGGTGACACACACAGAATGGAATATGTGACTTTAATATTTGAGTTTGAAAACTTAACAGTATTTCTTACTATTCTGCAACTCTGCAGAGTACACAGAATAGGCTGCTAAACGGCGGTGACACACACTGAATGGAATATGTGACTTTAATATTTGAGTTTGAAAACTTAACAGTATTTCTTACTATTCTGCAACTGTGCAGAGTACACAGAATAGGCTGCTAAACGGCGGTGAAACACACTGAATGGAATATGTGACTTTAATATTTGAGTTTGAAAACTTAACAGTATTTCTTACTATTCTGCAACTGTGCAGAGTACACAGAATAGGCTGCTAAACGGCGGTGAAACACACTGAATGGAATATGTGACTTTAATATTTGAGTTTGAAAACTTAACAGTATTTCTTACTATTCTGCAACTGTGCAGAGTACACAGAATAGGCTGCTAAACGGCGGTGACACACACTGAATGGAATATGTGACTTTAATATTTGAGTTTGAAAACTTAACACTATTTCTTACTATTCTGCAACTGTGCAGAGTACACAGAATAGGCTGCTAAACGGCGGTGATACACACTGAATGGAATATGTGACTTTAATATTTGAGTTTGAAAACTTAACAGTATTTCTTACTATTCTGCAACTCTGCAGAGTACACAGAATAGGCTGCTAAACGGCGGTGACACACACTGAATGGAATATGTGACTTTAATATTTGAGTTTGAAAACTTAACAGTATTTCTTACTATTCTGCAACTGTGCAGAGTACACAGAATAGGCTGCTAAACGGCGGTGAAACACACTGAATGGAATATGTGACTTTAATATTTGAGTTTGAAAACTTAACAGTATTTCTTACTATTCTGCAACTCTGCACAGTACACAGAATGTGCTGCTAAACTGCGGCGAAGCACACTGAATGGAATATGTGACTTTGATATTTGAGTTTGAAGACTTAACAGTATTTCTTCCTATTCTGCAACTCTGCACAGTACACAGAATGTGCTGCTAAACTGCGGCGAAGCACACTGAATGGAATATGTGACTTTGATATTTTAGTTTGAAGACTTAACAGTATTTCTTCCTATTCTGCAACTCTGCACAGTACACAGAATGTGCTGCTAAACTGCGGCGACGCACACTGAATGAAATATGCGACTTTGATATTTTAGTTTGAAGACTTAACAGAATGTGCTCTAATCTGCAACTTTGAACACTAAACAGAATGTGCTCTAATCTGCAACTTTGCACACTAAACAGAATGTGCTCTAATCTGCAACTTTGCACACTAAACAGAATGTGCTCTAATCTGCAACTTTGCACACTAAACAGAATGTGCTCTAATCTGCAACTGTGCACACTAAACAGAATGTGCTCTAATCTGCAACTTTGCACACTAAACAGAATATTTTTTTTTTTTTTTTTTTTCCCCCCCCCCACACAAAATAACCTGCTGCCCCCACACACAGTAGTCCTAAAAAGGACTTTTGGTTCTTTTTTTTCACAAGTTTGGTTTTTTTCCTCCCTACACTGCCTTTCCCTTCCTATCCTCAGCTCTCCCTGGCTAAGACTGAGCCGAACTCGATGGTCAGGTGCTATACAACACCTGACCACGGGTTCTGGCCAGCCAATCAGTGTAATGCCAGCAGCCAACATGGCTGCTGGCATTACACCGATGTCAGAGCCTCCCTGCACGTTTATTGGCTGCGCAGCAGCCGCAAAACGTGCGGGGAGGAGACCCGAACATGGCGGGCGAGCACATGCGGTACTCGTACGAGTACCGCCATGTGCCGAGCAGAGCGATGCTCGAGCCGATCCGAGCATCGGCCGAGCATGCTCGCTCAACACTACTACTCATCAGTCCAATTTGTACAGGAATGCTTATCTTCTAGTAGCTCAAGTAAGTGAGGTCTATTAAAGGGTTAGTAATAGTGTTGAGCGAGCACCCCGATGCTCGGGTGCTCGGGTGCTCTGACCGAGCACCCCCTGAGGTTCGAGTGCTCGGCCGAGCACCCGAGCCCCATTGAACTGCATGGGGCGACACGAGCATTACACCAGGCACCCCCTGCTCTGATGAGGGGAGGGTGCCTGGTCAATGCCCCCCTTCATCTCCGCTATGCCCCCTTCATCTCCAAATGCCCCCTTCATCTCCGCAATGTCCCCCTTCATCTCCGCTATGCCCCCTTCATCTCCGCTATGCCCGTCTTCCACAATGTCCCCCTTCATCTCCGCTATGCCCCTCTTCCACAATGTGCCCCTTCATCTCCGCTATGCCCCTCTTCCACAATGTCCCCCTTCATCTCCTCTATGGCATAGAGGAGATGAAGGGGGACATTGTGGAAGAGGGGCATAGCGGAGATGAAGGGGCACATTGTGGAAGAGGGGCATAGCGGAGATGAAGGGGGACATTGTGGAAGACGGGCATAGCGGAGATGAAGGGGGACATTGTGGAAGAGGGGCATAGAGTCTATGCCCCTCTTCCACAATGTCCCCCTTCATCTCCGCAAAGCCCCCGTACCTCCAGTCCCTGGTGGTCCAGCGGAGCGTCTTCGGATCTGTGCCTCTTCCGGCACAGATCCCCGCCACCCGAACATGGCGGGCGAGCACATGGCGGTACTCGACGAGTACCGCCATGTGCCGAGCAGAGCGATGCTCGAGCCGATCCGAGCATCGGCCGAGCACGCTCGCTCAACACTAGTTAGTAAATAAAGTTTATTGTATATGGTAGATTTGACAAAATCTACCTTTGTGGTTTGAGAGATATCCCCCGCTAAATTCCCCTTCTCCTGATGTCAGCTGTAAAGCTGACAGAAGGAGATCCGTGTCGGCCGACATGAGGCGGCTCTTTAGCAGAGCCGTAATAGTAATATTGGAAAATAATTATTTATTTGGAACAGTCTACAATGTATGCTTGCAAACCAGGCACACTTTGCAGACCTTTCCAATGAAGTAATTATTTTCCAATAACTCTATTTCAGTTATTTATTTCTACTCCCCGGCCTGGGATCTTCTGCTATCAGCAGAGCGCTGACTTCAGGAGAAGGGGAGGGTAACTTTAGCGGAGGATATTTCTCAAACCATAAAGTTTTGAGAGATAGGACTTTCTCCAAATGCTTTATTTTAGTAAAATCTACCATATAGAATAAATTTTATTTTGGGCATTACTAACCCTTTAACTTTGTTTTCATTATAAGGTTGAATTTTTAGCACCCCCGTCTTATCCTATAATGTAAAAGGCCAGATGTATGTTTGTCCAAAGAAGTCATGTACAGTAGAGAGTGTTGATGCAGTCATGCTCAGTAGAGACTGAGCAAACGCACAGAATGCTGGCCCATGAACACGGGCTTTTACACTAGTTTGAGATTGATTTAATTGGTACTTTAAATGTAATTCACAATACTTTGGAGACATCTCTAGCTTTCAATGTGTTGGGTACCTCTCTGGCACGCAAAAGGCTACAGCCCCCCCCCCCCATTTCGGTAAATGGAATTTAATGTTTTCCCCATGCTTCATTTGGTTTACCCTAGAATTACTTCAGTTTGATTTTATACAGAAGGCACATGATATTTTGAGTATGTTGCCTTAAGGCTTAATATGATGTGTTGAATTTAGATCACTGACTGCACTATTTCTCTACATCTGCTGGCTTGTACATCTCTCACTCTGCTTGGCCTAAACTGTAGGATACTAGAGAAAATAATTTGTTAGTTTGCTTAGGTGAATGTAACCATTTCATGCTGTAACTTTGATTAATCGAAAGGTATAGTCTACTCTCCAGTAGCATAGCCATTAATAATATTTTGACGGCACCTGATGTTTAGAGTGATGGACATTAAGCATTAAAAGGTTTTAATTATTAAAGCACACACCTTTAATAATTCAATAAAATGGGTGGATGAGTTTGCATGGAAACTGTGACTATTAAGATCCACATATAGCTACACAATTTCTACTTTCTGCCATATGACATCAAGTACTGCTCCTCTTCAAAGGCTCAGAGGCTTTAAACTAACTTTAACACTGCCTTCCCCAGCTATTTTCAATTTGGGACTAAAAGACATTCATCGCGATCACTGGGGGGAAGGCAGGACTGCCAGATGAAGAAGAGACACCAGTCAGGGTACTGAAACTGTATCCTCACTGATGTTATGAGAAGGCTCTGCTTCCCTTTTCCAGGAAGCACTGATAAAAGACTGAAAATAAATTCAGAATTAGTCACCATCAGCTTGTCAGACAGGCATAAATTCAGAATTAGTCACCATCAGCTTGTCAGACAGGCATAGTTTTAAAGAACTCAGTGTTGACTCTTGCTGACATAACTCTCTCCTGCCCACACACCTCACACACGAACATATCCAGCACTGGCGCTAGACAAAGCTGCTCTATTAGTTGTCTCTGATATCATGTGATCACCTTTCCTGAAATCATATTAGATAAAAAATATGCGGATTGTTTACAAAACTGTTGGTTCATGAAATATGATTCAAGATTTACAGTGAATTTAAATCTGAAAAGTGACCAAAACAATTCATAAATCTCTAACAGTAAGGACTAAATAAATGCACCCTGCACTGCAGTTTCTCTCAACCTCATTAAGTGATAAAACATTAAGAGGCTATTTCTTATCATTTGCAGTTTCTGATTATTGTATATTTTCCCTTTATGATTTAGACAAATTTTAAAATATTAGTTTGGAGACTGACTGAGCTTCTCTCTTATAAGAAATTATTAGCCTACAGCTCAAATAGCTTAAAAGCTATAAAATGTCATATTCTAGGTGACTGAAGAAAAGATGTGTTTCAGTGGTGTGACATGCATACCAACAGCGATACAGGATTAAATTCCATAGACTAATAGAAAAAAGAATAACAAGGAAGAACAAAAGTTAGATCAGCAACTCTCACGATGTAACTTCGAGCTGAAGCCCATGTACAGAAGGTAGAAAGTATTCGTTGAAGATCATTAACATGCACAGCAGATTATCTCTCCCTCAAAGCCTCTTCTCTCATTATTCGTAATTCGGCAGCTTGCTAATGGACTAACTTGTACCATTTTAAAGTGTCTCTGTTCAGGAGCTAATTATGCAAATGTATTATTTTTTAAGAACCCTAATCTTGCAAAATAGACTTCAGTTCTGGGATGGTTGTTAATAATCTGTGTCGACTTGCCTTTTCCATTAAAGCAGTAGTATGAGATGCCAGTCTTCTCCTTGCTCTTGGGAAGGATTTGTGTGAAAAGGTATTATGCAGCATTGTGTAAATTGGACATAGAAATGATGTACAATGGGTACTTAACCCTGTGCTAGAGGCCCTCTCTAGCATCCAAGAGGTTAATGATTAGTTAACTTTAAGACAGATGTGATCAATAAAAATATTCAAACTACTTCCGTATGTTCTGTATTTGTACAAATTTTGCTACTTACATAAATCTTAAAATATTTTGTGAAATGCGAGATTTGTGAGTGCTCTGTACATTGTTTTAATCAATAGTATGACAGGAAAGTGATCCCATTATATCAGAAACAATAGAGCAGGTCAGTACAGCATCAATGTCTGCTGGAATGGGTCTCAGATAGGAGTGGACTTACTGGGTAGGTGGCAGATTTGGAAGTTTGGAACTTTTCTCTCTCACATGCACACATACACACTCACAGACTGGTTTGCCAAAGTCAATATCCCCTTTAAAGAATCCATCTGGTTTACATAATATTTTAAACTCGCAAAAACAATAAAACTTAGGTGACTGTCAGTCTTTATAAACAGTTAATCTGTCCCTGATTTTGAGGAAAAAAGCAAACTGAGGTCTTTCTATTCTGCTAACTCCTACTGACAACAACAGGAAGTTGGAAGTAATAGGAGAAGGCGAGGAATGCAATGTCTGATACGACTGTTTGCACTGTTGAACATTTGGAAGTTAGTGGTACTCTATAAGTAGGTAAGAAATCTAGTGGCTGATATTAGGGTATCTGTAATGCTGAATAATGGGAGGTTAGCAGTAGGGATGGGTGAAAGTTTTTGCCTCAAATGAGAAACAAGAGAAAAATGGCACCTTTTTCAAGCGGGAAGTGGAGTTGAAGCTTAGTTCAGGGAGTCATATTGGCAGGAAATCTGTTTTCTGTATTGGAAGAATCTGGGGCACTCTGGGGGACAGGAAGGAAGAAAGGAGTTTGACCCAAAACCCCCAAAATGCAGTGTAATTGATTGGGAAGACAAAGGAAGCAATGTTCCAAGTTTCTTCCTGATCTGGCTGTTATCTCTCTGTTATGGGAGTCAAGAGGTATGTGAAGAGAGCGAAGGTTCCTTTTTGATCTGGCTGTTATGTCTTCAGGGAAGTCTAGAGTGTGAGAAGGGAGGAAAGAAGAATTAACCCCAAATACCCCAAAATTCAGTGTGACTGACTGGGAAGACACAGGCAACCGTGATCAAAGTTTCTTCCTGAACTGGCTGTTAGCTCTGTCTTAGGGGAGTCTGGGGAAAAAAGCAGTTGAAGAAGAAGTGTTGTTTATTTTTTTTCTAAAGTACTTGAGAAATGTCCAGCAAACACACAAAGGGTATGGGGAGGATAAAAGGATTAGGAGCAGTGCAGAGATATGTGAGTTACATGGTAGTCCAATAACTGACTGCATCCATGGTTGCTGTCCCAAAATTATTTATTTTGTATTCTAAATTAAATAAAAATTAATTATTTGCAGCAAACCCCATCTCTCAAACCTCCACCATTTCAGAGATATTTGCAAATGCAAATATATCTCAAACAATAGAGGTTTGAGAGATGGGGTTTGCTGCAAATAATTTATTTTTATTTAATCTACAATACAAAATAAAATTATTTTGGGACATTACTATCACTTTAAAAAATGTGTAGGAGTCCAGTGGTTAATAACTGTTCACTATTGAAATGTCGCCACCTATTGGGTGACCATAAAAATGATGCATTAAAAAATGTTTCCGGGATCAAAAGGGCAACATCAGAATGTTGCTAGACTCAAAAGAGCGACATTCTGATGTTGTACGATTACAGGTTGCCAAATAGAGTGTGACCTTTCTTGACACAGTCTATCCTGAGTCCGGGTCTGTTCCTGCCCCTGCCCTCCTCTACCATCTTCCTGCTCTGTAATACAATTCTAACCCACAGGGCCAGATTACCCCCTCTCTGCAGCAGATACCTCCACCCCCTCCACTCCCCTCCTCCAGCTGGCTACATTAGGCTACACAGGCTCTTCAACATGTTTGCTCTGCAATATACCAATCTCGGTTTCTCTGATATAATACCTTCCAACAATGGATCCCTACAAAGAATCTTCCAATGTGTATACAAGATTTCATATATGTCTGGATGCTTGATTATATTTCATGATACACATTGGAGTTTCTACAAAATCCTTACCAGTCTTCCTCTTTTCAACAACCTGATCTTTATTCCAGTCCCTAGCTCATTTATAGGAGTCCTCCACCAAAGCCTTCTGATAGGATTTATCTAGGAATCTTTGCTGCAAGATCTTAGATTGTTCATCATACACATTAATGCCAGAAAAATTTAGTCATATCCGACAAAATTGTCCATAAGGGGCATTTCGCTGCCACTGCAGCTATGAAATCCAAAAAGCTCTTCCTATCCACTGTTTTAAAATGTGTATGTGAACTAATACTAACACCTGGGACGCCTGTTAATTCTAAATCCAAAAATTGTGTTGTAGAGGAATCCACAGTATATGTAAATGAGATCCCCCCATGGATTATCTCCTAAACACTGGATAAACTCTGTTAGTTTAATATCAGTGTTCCTCCAAATAATAATATCATCTATAAATCTTTGATATAGCACCAAGTTCGCGCCAAATACATTTGACCCAAAGATCTTCTACTCTACAAAATAACCCATAGTTAGGTTTGTATAACTCAGAGCAAATTTGTGCCCATCTTTGTTCCCTTCTGCTGTAAATAACATTTTTCATTAAAAGTTAAAAAGTTATGTGTAAATATAATGTAGATAGCTCTTAACAGAAAATTGGATTGTCTCAATGGCATTAAAAGTTCCTAAAGTAGAAAGAACTCAACTCCCTCCATTCCTCCGTCATGTGATATTTTGGAATAAAGGGAGTTTACGCCCATAGTCATACATCTATACTATTTATTCCATACAATTCCATCCAGAACAGTCAATAAATGTGAGGAGTCCCGTAAATACGATGGTAATCTGACCATCAATCGTTGGAGATGGAAGTCTATAAAAGATGAAAGCTTTGATGTAAGGGAATTTATTCCCAATATGATGGGCCTCCCCAGAGGAGCAGAGAGAGATATGTACTTTAGGTAGATGATACTTTAGCCAGAAGGTAATAAATAGCCACTCTTGGTTTATGTACATAAAAGTAGTCTCTCTCCGCTTGTCCGAGGAGACCCTCACCATATGTTTCTTCTGTAAGAACACTAATCTCCCTCATGTATTGGATAGTGGGATCACCTACCAAACATTGATAGTACTCCTCATTGCCCAATATACTTTGTGCCTCAGCTATATACTCTTCCACTTCCTGGACAAGCACAGCTCCCACTTTTCTGTCTGTTTTATGATTATAGAATGATTCCTACCCAAGCTTTCACTTACCCAGGATTCATCCACAGTTAAATTAAACAATCCAGACTAAGTTCTATAAAGTCCTCCATAACCATAGTAGTAAATGTATCAACACAACTACCTCTAAAAGCTTGTTCCATTTTGATTTGTTTCGTAAATTACTAGGTACACAGCCATTGATAATATAATCTGTGGCTTTATCTACATATATCTGTGTTTCTGAGCTGGCCTCATCAAGCGTCAGTGGGTCAGTAATGATAGGAACTGCCCCAAAATTCCCTTTTAGAGACTAGTTCTCAAAATATCTTTTCAGGGATAACTTCCTTGAAAATTCATGTACTTCCACAAATAATTGATGCAATTCTGGATTAGTAGACAAAATGACAAAATGACAATGACAAAATGACAGTCCCTTTGATACAATCTTCTTTTCTTGATAAATTGATGATATTCTCACTCCTAACTTCTCTACTAACTATTATCGTTATATTGGCGCTGCTGAAGAACTGCCGTCTAATAGAGGAACCAGAATCTGCTTCTGACAGCTTTACAGCTTGTCAAGCAGAAAGAGGAGAACTTTATTTTCCTATATCTCTCAAACCATAAAGGTTTGAGAGATACGAATAAGTGCAAGTACTCTCTTTTAATTGTATCTACAATATAGTTAATACTTTTTTTGACATTACTATCCCTTTAATATTAGAATTAGCATTGTTAGCATTGATCACCTCAACCTCAATATTACTATGTGTTTTTCCAATCAAATTATTACTCAAATTAGCTCTTATAGAGGCCCAGTATTTACAAAACTGCATATTTCATGAAGAGAGAGGAAAGAAAAGAGAGAAAATAAATAAATTATATATATATATATATATATATATATATATATATATATATATATATAGAAGTAAGCTGTGCACTCTCGTATTTATATAACAATAACCAATTTAATGGTGAAATAAAGTGACATTTCGGTCAACAACTTGCGACCGAAATGTTGCTTTATTTCACCAGTAAATTGGTTATTGTTATATAAATCCGAGAGTGCACAGCTTACTTCAATATATTGCATTCTTCTGTGGCACCCGGTCTTTTTATTGAGGTTTAGCGTGAGTGCTTGTCCTTTCAATATATATATATATATATATATATATATATATATATATATATATATATAAAACAGTGGTTCTCTACCATTTTTTGCTTAGGACACCCCTAACACACAATCTGGAACTTTCAGGGGCACTCCTAACATGTTTAATGTAATTTGTCAAAGGCATAATAAAGAGTACAATTCATAAATATACAGATATTATTAGGTCTCACAATCATAGTAATAAAAATAAACATATTGTACATAACAATTTCCATATGTCTACATTTAAATGGAGAATATTCACATTTTATAGAAAATACAGGGCACCCTAATTTTATGTCGGCGGCACATCAAAGTGCCATGGCACGCTAATTGAGAACCACTGATATATGAAAACATAACAGACAACTTAAAGAATCAAATTCACAAAACTCCGCACAATTCTTTGGGTCTACTCCTTCACGCGATAAAATCAGCAACAACTACAAGACAAGAAAAGGAGAAAAAAAGGTGGGCGATCCTTGTGCGAAATCTTCAATATCACTTTGCCACCACCATAACACTTGAAAGATATATACTCACAACAGTATTAGCTGAGGAATTATATATATAACCCACAGCAATCAAAACTTATTGGGGATTATTCACATATTTAAGTTGATTAATTTATCTGGTGTGAACACTGGGTGAGGGTTTGTATGTGTGTGTATATACATATACATTCATATTATTGTGAATTGGTCTCATATATAAGAGGAAATTCACATGTAAGTATATAAAGAAAAAAAAATATTTCTCATCACTTAATGAGGGGTGTTTTCAAGAGGAGAACATATTTTGTTATAGCACTGTATCAGTATGTGTGTATATGTACACATATGCATCCTCACTATGTATATGATTTAGTGAATTTATCACACATACACATTGTGTGTATATATATATATATATATATATATATTCCCCCCCATTAATATCACTAAATGAGGGGATTATCAAATGATATGATTTAGTATTGATAGTGTGTTGTATTTGTAATCATGAACGATACATACTTTATGTTCCGGCACATTTATTTCTTAATATACATATTTAGGGAGAAGGTATACTTTTTTTAGAGTATTGAATTTTTTAAGATCTATGCAATGTTATCACCTGCCCATTCAATTATGCTTTCCATGGTTGGAACGCATGGGCTTGTGAGATATGAGAGCTGGTTTGTTTATACTGGCAACATGCTCTCGTCATATTATGCAGTGATTAGTTATACTAGCTTTTCCACTGGTTGAATTAGGCGGTAGATGTCACTTTCTTTAGATACATCCGGTATGCATTCCAGAGATGAAACGCAGGGCTTGTCGAACACCAACTGTAACAGATATAATATATTCTTATTTATAATATTTCTGCATGTGGCCTGAATATCCAGTTGAGTGTACAACAAGGTGGGAGTTTGATGGGTAGTTCACCTTTGTATTTAGATGTATTTATTTTTTGTATATATTTTATATTGTGTCAGTTGTCGCCATGTGACAACGTCTCATCCAATTGGTAGGGAGCAAGTCATTTAAAAAGATCTGTTCTTCCAACTGGTCTGTTTGTTTGTTGAAGAGGCGGTATAGCCGCAAAGTGAGTTAGGGGGCCATATAAACAATTTCCTATATATTTATGTATTTTAAATACATTTATTAAAAATGTTTGTTATTGGAGCAGTTGTATTTGTTGTGGAGACCTGGTTACCTGAGTGGAGACAGTTTGGTGTTCTCCACAGGTGAACTCAGGTTGGGGGTAAGACTCTGAACAAAGGGAATTGTGAGTATATTTACTAGTAATACAACTTGGAGTGATTGTTGGATATACTACACTAGTGGGTGCCCTTCTTTCTTATTTGTTTTTCTATTGAAATGTCACCCTCTGTTTGGCAACCTTTAAACTCTTTTGATTGGGGGCAGCATTCTGATGTCGCCTGAATCATTCAGGTAACATTTTAATGTGCTGTCTTTATGGTTGCCTAACAGATGGTGACATTTCAGTAGGTCACTGTTAATAACAGGTTGTCTATATTGCTAAGTAACGGGAGGTGGGCAGTACTAGTAACAAATGAGGAGTGCAGGAGCTGAGAAAAGGTTGTCTGCAATGCTGACCAGTGAGCGGTGAGCAGATCCACAAGAAAGTGGCTGAACAGATTTTCTGTAATGCTGTACACTAGAAGAGGGTAATGATTCCTGTGGTGATACCAAGTTGTCCATATTGCTTAACTCCAGGAAGTTACTAAACAAACCATATCAAAGTATTTGCTTGTAATAAATATTATTAGATTTTGAAAATGAACCTTTATTTGTTGGTGGCATGGTGTGGCACTTTATGCTAATTAGTTTCAGAGCTGGGAAAATATTACCACACACTACGCTATGAATAAATCTAGGCAGAGCCTACACAGTGGAGGAATTGCTAATAAAAGAACAATCTTTATGTTTGACCTTGAGCACAACTAATTAGCCTACTAATCCGGGCATTAGAAATGCCACACTATGTCATCAAAACTAGTTATGTAATTTGTCAAAAACTAGTTATTTAACAGAAATATTGATTAGTACAATATATACACATATTTTAAAGGGATAGTGACACTTAATATATATTAACATTACATTGCAAGGTTTATCCTCCTAAGTACAACAAGGGTACTCCCACTGCTGAGAGGTGTTTTATTCAAACGTTATTGCAGCTCAAACTTGAATTTTTTTAGGTGCAATATGTCAAAGAGACACAATTTACAGTGGCTCTTTTGCTTCACCATTCTATGGAAGTTTATGGCCAATTGACAAGAACTTTCCATAGCATGATATAGCAAAAGTGCTGCTGTAAAAAATGTCAGGCAAGTGAAATACTGCATCTTAAATATTCAAGTTTGAGCTGCAATAACTTCTGAATAAAACACCTCTCAGCAGAGGGAGTGCCATTGTTTTATTTAGGAAGATAATCCCAAAAATATATTGTTTTACATATTAAATGTTACTATCCCTTTCATTCTCTGTAAATAAATAAACAAATAAACAATTCTTAGAATAACTGGTTCATGAAATGATCAGGAAAACAACTCCAAATATGACTAAAAAAATCTGGTATTAGTGTCTACAAATCATTGTGATATTGTTTTCTATTTACCATCATTAGCTTTATGTTTTTCCCTGTAAGACACATCCTGATTTGGACACTTTCTGTTTTCTTGATTGTGATGACTAGGTATACCATAGAAACTGATGTAATCTGAGTGTCATATTCAGTGTTCAATTCATTAGTCATCTCTTCACAAGCCTTGCAATAGATCCAGTTTACCTTAATCTGATTCAGTTTGCTAATTTTATCTCTTCCTGTTATTTCATCATTTGCACACTTTTCCATGTTTTATATGGTACTGTTATGTGCTGGTTAATATGTTAAAGGAAGGTGGGTTTAATAAAAGGAACATGGACAACTAAAATGATTGTAGGTTATGTAATTGTAAAAAATAATAATTGTTATTATATGATAGATGCCTACAATCTTATCCTAAACTTACAAAACAGAAAGCAAACCTGCGCTCCTCCATACCAATGTGTAAATGTGTACCCTACCTTAGGCATATATAATAACTCTGCTGATAAATATGAGTATCTAGTCCATAATTTGGGCGAAGAATGTTAAGGTACCTCAAAAATATGTCAAATTGATGTTATAAGGAAATGCGTAATTGGTGGTTGATGACTTAAATAAACAATGCTTGTGTGACACAGATAGGGAAATTCACTAAGTGTCGCAAAATTGCGTCATTTTTGCACCCATATTGCGATACGTTAACGCACGAGCGACGCAAAATGTAGAATGTGCGTCACTTTATGACGCAAAACTTTAAATGCGACACTTCAAATGACGTGGCAAAACACATGCGTCATTTTATGACACAGAACTTTACATGCAACACTTCAATAGTAAACCAAGTGCACATGCAAAACATAAAAGCAAATCTGCTCTCCTCCATACCAGTGTATAAATGTGGGCCCTTCATTAGGCATATATAATATCTCTGTTGATAAATATGAGGATTTAGTTCATAATTTGGCCAAAGAATGTTAAGCTTGCAAACCATGTCAAAGTACCTCAAAAATATGGCAAGTACCTACTCTAATGCACTTTTAAATCACTATCTAAAATAAAAATAAAAAATAAAAATATAAAGCTTGAGAAGATGTTATAAGGAAATGCGTAGGTGGTGGTTGATGACTTAAATAAAAAACATGTGTGACACAGTGTGTGCAATTAAAAACAAGAGGACAAAAGGGTGTAGTAGAGGACTTGCCTGATATCAATCTTCTTAGGCCTACACAAAGTGGACACTGGCACAAGAGGATTGTGGGTCCTTCAATTCTACTTATAAGCCAGAGTTTACCACCCCCACAGGCCACATATGGAATAACAATTACAAACAGACAAGGTGTGTGTGTCTGTGTATGTGTGCAAAAACAGGTCAAAAATCATGCCTTTAAAGACCTTTAAGATGAACATCTATAACATCTTCTCAAAGCCTTATATTTTTAATTTTTATTTTTAATTTAGATAGGGATTTAAAGGTGCACTAGAGTAGGTACTTGCCATATTTCTGAGTTACCTTGATGGGGTTGGCATGCTTAACATTCTTTGTCTAGATTATGGACTAAATCCTCATATTTATCAACAGAGTTATTATATATGCCTAAGGTAGTGCACACATTTACACATTGTTACGGAGGAGTGCAGTTTGCTTTTTGTTTTTTATGTGCACTTTGGGTTTCGGCCTAATATTTGGGGGTACTGGAGAACCCTCTCATTCTTTGCTGCTTCAACTAGGGAAAAAATTATTTGATCCCCTGCTGATTTTGTACGTTTGCCCACTGACAAAGAAATGATCAGTCTATAATTTTAATGGCAGGTTTATTTGAACAGTGAGAGACAGAATAACAAGAACAAAAATCCAGAAAAACTTATTTAAAAAAAGTTATAAATTGATTTGCATTTTACTGAGTGAAATAAGTATTTGACCCCTTTGCAAAACATGACTTAGTACTTGGTGACAAAACCCTTGTTGGCAATCACAGAGGTCAGACATTTCTTGTAGTTGGCCACCAGGTTTGCACACATCTCAGGGGGATTTGTCCCACTCCTCTTTGCAGATCCTGTCCAAGTCATTAAGGTTTCGAGGCTGACGTTTGGCAACTTGAACCTTCAGCTCCCTCCACAGATTTTCTAAGGGATTAAGATCTAGAGAATGGCTAGGCCACTCCATGACCTTAATGTGCTTCTTCTTGAGCCACTTCTTTGTTGCCTTGGCCGGGTGTTTTGGGTCATTGTCATGCTGAAATACCCATCCACGACCCATTTTCAATGCCCTGGCTGGGGGAAGGAGGTTCTCACCCAAGATTTGACGGTACATGGCCCCGTCCATCGTCCCTTTGATGCGGTGAAGTTGTCCTGTCACTTTAGCAGAAAAACACCCCCAAAGCATAATGTTTCCATCTCCATGTTTGACGGCTGGGATGGTGTTCTTGGGGTCATAGGCAGCATTCCTCCTCCTCCAAACACGGCGAGTTGAGTTGATGACAAAGAGCTGAATTTTGGTCTCATCTGACCACAACTCTTTCACCCATTTCTCCTCTGAATCATTCAGATGTTCACTGGCAAACTTCAGACAGGCCTGTACATGTGCTTTCTTGAGCAGGGGGACCTTTGCGGTCGCTGCAGGATTTCAGCCCTTCATGGCGTAGTGTGTTACCAATTGTTTTCTTGGGGACTATGTTCCCAGCTGCCTTGAGCTCATTGACAAGATCTTCCCGTGTAGTTATGGGCTGATTCCTCACCATTCTCATGATCATTGAAATTCCATGAGGTGAGATCTTGCATGGAGCCCCAGACCGAGGGAGATTGACAGTTATTTTGTGTTTCTTCCATTTGTGAATAATCGCACCAATTGTTGTCACCTTCTTGCCAAGCTGCTTGGCGATGGTCTTGTAGCCCATTCCAGCCTTGTGTAGGTCTACAGTCTTGTCCCTGACATTCTTGGACAGCGTTTGGTCTTGGCTATGGTGGAGAGTTTGGAATCTGATTGATTGATTGATTGATTGATTGCTTCTATGGAGAGGTGTCTTTTATACAGGTAACAAGCTGAGATTAGAAGCACTCCCTTTAAGAGAGTGCTCCTAATCTCAGCTTGTTACCTGTATAAAAGACACCTGGAAGCCAGAAATCTTGCTGATTGATAGGGGGTCAAATACTTATTTCACTCAGTAAAATGCAAATCAATTTATAACTTTTTTGAAATGTGTTTTTCTGGATTTTTTTGTTTTATTCTGTCTCTCACTGTTCAAATAAACCTACCATTAATATTATAGACTGATCATTTCTTTGTCGGTGGGCAAATGTACAAAATCAGCAGGGGCTCAAATAATTTTTCCCTCACTGTATCTACATGCCAGTTATTTGATATCTTTCTTATATTCTTATACATGTATATACTATGGGGAGCAAGCGCTGTGAGCTTTTTTATGTCTTTGCTTTTGGTTTTATCCTAAACTTGTAATTATAATGCACGCGTAAACTGTTATATATAGTCATAACTTGATTATGCTTGTGCATGTAACTTCTAGAAGACCTTGCTCATCCATACTAGACTGCAGTATCCTGCACGATTTGAAGTAAGCAATTTTTCCCATGATCAAGGAGCCGTAAGTAACTTTCTGAAAAGTGGGGGTTAGTAAGACACCACACAATACTAAATGTATATATGATTTGTTTTAACATTGTGTATATTTGTTTTCTTTTTCTCATTGTACTATGCTATGAGACTTCTTAATATGTCCTGTAAGGCTTTGAACATGGTATTGCTATGCTCTTTTATGGTTTTAATACATGTTTTACACTGCATTTTATATCTGCATTTGTTTAATTATATTCAATGTTTTGTCCCTCTAAGGCATTGAGTACTTGTTCCTATGATGATGCTGTTTACAATGCATATACAACTGCTTATTCATCTCAGAAATCTTGTTTAAAGCAATGACAACAAAATTGTTGAGGGTATCTTGATGTTCCGTCACTCATTTGAGCCCCCATGTTCAGATAGGAGGAATACGTTTTCCGTTGGTGATCTATAGGAGTAGTCTCATTATGAGACTACCCCTGATTCTTGGCAACTCAATAACAATGGTGTCTCTGCTCCTCATAAGAGCATTGTGATGTTCTGGCAACATGTTCTGATGGCAAAACCAGTCATATCATTCACATCTCTCTCAGATAGGTTTGTTTATTGCATGTATATGATTAATACATTTAATGTTCTTTGTCAACTGTTTGAGCTATGGTAGGAAGGAATGATCTGCTCCCTTCACCTACAGTCCCTGTTCTCTGAATTGGGCCTATCACAGGGTACCCTTTAAAACCCCTTAAAAACACTTAAAAACACAAACAAAAAACCTTCTGCTCAAGTTTGTTTGACATGCAGTTAGTCTTTATGTCTCCCTCTTGCTATTCCTTGTGATCAGTTTTAAGGAGTTACCATGTCAGAATCCAGGGAGGAAGATCCTAAGCAGCTCCAACCCTGTTTATATCACACATTAATCCTATTGAAGGGACAAACATGCAATGGACTTTAATCTAGATGCTTGTGCTGCACTTCCAGGTATACTTACACCTGCCTCCACAGTACAACCTCTACCCTCTACCTCCAAAAGAGAACCTGATGCTCTGATGCTTCCCTTCCGAGATAGAAAGCAGCCTGTTCAAGTCCATAAAAGTACATATCAATTTCCATGGAAAACTGTTTTTCTAAAGAAAATAGTGAAATTTCTGCAGAAATCCAGTGGATCGAGTCTGATTCGGATCAGTTAGAAGGACAGGATGCTCATACAAAGGAATCCCTTCTCAGAGATATTCTTGAGACCCTTCATGTGACTGAATAGTAGCAAATAATATATCCAAATAAAAGCTTATTTAAGAGAAGCCTCCTTTTTTGTTACAGTACATCAACAACTGGAACACATTATTTTGTATGAATGGAAGAATCCAATATGTAAATTGATCATTCCTAAGACATTATCCTATCTGTATGCCTTTCCATAAGATTGTGTGGATAAATGGACTGCTGCATCTTTAGTGGTTGCTCCAGTTTCTAGATGTTATGCAGTACAGCTTCACCTTTGATGGATGCAGCACTAAATATTATTTTTTTATGGAGCAGGGTCAATTCTTAAACCTTTATTTGTATCAGCCTGGATTGGCAGAAACATAGAATCTAGGCATGTCAACTGGGCAAGCCATAGAAGAAGATGCTCCAAAATATGAAATTATATAAAAATGGCAGATCCAATACAAGAAGCTAATGTCATCAATACTGAAGCAGTGCTAGAGGTAGCCAGGATGGCAGCCAGATACTTGTCTCCATTAGTTGCAGCTTGCAGGTAATTATGGCTGAATAACTGAAGAGACAATTTTCTTCTAAAAAATCCCTCTTGACCATTCAGGAAAGTTTTTTGACACTAAACTAGAGAAAATCATCAACCAAGCAACAGGAGGGGAGATAACTCTCCTACCCTAGCCTAAGCCTCAAGTGTTTGATACTTGTACAAACGGATGTAATTCTCATCTCCTTAGAGACTTCAAAAATGCCATTTCCAGACAGATGACTTCACAAACAACTGCCAACAGGTATAATAATTAGACCAAGTCCATCTGACAATGTAGGAAGCAGACCATCAAGCCTTCCAACAAGTCTTCATTGTCATGATGGTGGTGCAGTGAGCTTAATCCTTTTTCATGGAGGAAGGATCATATATTTGACCAACAGTGACAAGAGACCTTTTCAGACTCTTGGATTCTTCAAGGTATAACCAGGGGTGCTAACTAAAAGGGGATAAATATCACTCAATCAAGACCTCTTGATCAAAGGCAGGTCAGCTAATCTACGACAGCAGAATGTTAAAATCAAAATCTCTACTTTGACAAGCAATGGATGGATTCTTAGTCTAGGTAAATTGAACCTAGAACTGAGACAATGCATGACTTTCGTAGGTTTGGAAATGAGTTTCTATTCACAGAAAATAGATTAATATGAAATCCAGGGTTCTTTCTCGCTCCTCTTCAAGAAGAGAAATGTAGTGCCAAGAACTGCATAAAGATTGTGGGAACAGTCACTAGAAGGGTGGCTGGATGATCAGAATCTCAGATGAAATACCGTCTCCTACCTACATAGACAATTTTTATGATGGAAGGCAGCCTCAATATGTGTGGATTAGTCTGTAATCATCTCTTCATTTAGGGCCTATGGTCAAAAAATTAAACCTCTATCAGACATTTTCATCCCAGGAATAGAAAACTGGGAAGCAGACTATCTCAGAAGGACAACTATCGAACAAAGTGAATGGGCAAGCAATAAATCTTTATTACAAAGGTAGTCAGATGGAGCCTGCCAGATATAGATCTAAGGGTAAAGAAAAAAGTAAAACTTCCTGTGTTTTGGAAGCAACAGTTAGAGTCTCCAGATTCCAGTTTGCACTTATTCTTGGATTTTCTTCAAGAAGGATTAAAAAAAGGACTAAACTCTGTTTATTGAAAGTTCAAGTCTCATCCTTATCAGTGTTCTTTCAAAGAAAAATATCAGATATTGTAGAAGTTAAAACATTCCTAGAACTTCTGATCCACATGGTTCCTTCTAATAATGTTACCTCCCCTTTAGGATTGGAATGTGGTAAACATGGTTTTACAAGAAGAAGTTTGTCATGCAGATCACCATATCTAATCTTCCATCAAGATAATGTGGTTGTACAAACTATACATAAATTTCAACCTAAAGTAGTTTCTAAATTTCATGTGATCCAGGAATCGATCTTACCTTCCTTGCATAGTAAGTAATGCTGCTAACAAGAAGGGTAAAAACTACATTCTTTGGATGTATTTAGATGCCTAAGACATTGTGTTCAAGCTATGGAAGTCTTCAGACAAAGATCTCTCTTTATCATCCCAGTCTTCATAGAAAAGAAAAACCTGTCTCAAAATCCACCATATCCAAAATGGATTTAAATAGATTATAAAACAAACCTACATCCATAAATCCTAGTCCAATACTTTTATGAATCACACAAGGAGCCAAAGCACCTTGTTTGCTCCCAGACTTCATGCTTCAATAGATCAGATCTGTAAAGAAAAAACACTTGGTCTTCTTTACACACATTCACAACTTCTGCTAGGTCATTGCCCTTTCCTCAGAACATACCAGCTTCAGGCACAAGGTTCAAGAAGCTGTGGCTCCAAAGGACATCTCTTCTTAAGCCCTGTGTATTTGGGACTGTGCTGTGTCTCCAATTGGATGCAAGAGAATGTTTGTAATTACTGTTGAATCATTTTCTCTTAGTCCACTGGGAGCACAAAAGCATCCCACCCTTCAAAATATATTATTTGGGTTAATGTGCCCTCTCATTTCTTGCTTATTTTATTCTGGTGACTTACTACTTGTGTCCTTTCTATATGTAAACTGACCTCTAAGGCAGGAAGTAGAGTTAAGTAGGACATCAGAAAGTAAGGAGTTTATTCTAGTTTAGAAGTTTTATTAATACAATTATATGCAAATGTTTGGACAAATTACATGTTTTGCTGATTTTCTATGTGAAAAGAAGTTAACCTCTGCAGTGAACAAACTTAAATCTGACATATAATCCTTCAAATGTTAATGAACAGTTTCTATGAATTTGCTGAATTTAACAGATTGATAAGTTAAACAGAAAATGTGGCATGTGCAAAAGTGTGGGCACCCTGGCAGTATATGGCTTCAAAGCAAATAGGATATTGAGCCGGGGAACTATTTGACACACACACACACACACCTACACTGGAAATTGCTCCAGAGGGCTTTTTTGTTGCCTTCCTCTGGATCAACAGGAGTGTTATTGGCATGGGCTGGACTTGATGGACGCATGTCTTTTTTCAGCCTTATCTACTATGTTACTATGTTACTATGTGGTAACACCCCCTTTGGCAGAAATCACAGCCTTCAAATCTTTCTTGCAGCCAGTTAACAGTATTTCTATTCTTCCTTGCTGAATGCTTCTACACCAGAAATATTCTTAGGTTGTCTTGCATGCACTCACTAACACCGCACCACACTATATTTTATCTCTCATCTCCAAATACACTCCCTCTCGCCATCTTCACTCTGTGCACGACCTTCTTCTCTCCACAGCTCTGATCACATCCTCCCACTCCCACCTACAGGACTTCTCCCGTGCTGCACCTCAGCTCTAGAATTCCCTCCCCACCCAATCAGACTCTCCCCTAGCCTTCAGATCTTCAGACGCTCCCCGAAAACTCACCTCTTCACGCAAGCCTATAAACTGCCTCCATAAACATTATCACTAAGAATCACCCCTTGCCTGGACTACTGCACTCAACAGCACTTCTCACTCCCACCCACTGACCAGTAGTTCATGTGGCAGGAGGCACTTACACACAATAGCACTTACTCCTCTGTGTCAAACCTACCTTCCTCTAGACTGTACACTCTCACGAGCAGGGTCCTCTGATCTTTCTGTTCTCCACATTTGATTGTACTATTTAATACCTCTGCATGTCTACTCCCTACTGTAAAGCGCTGCGGAATTTGTTGGCGCTATATAGATAAAGATTATTAATAATAATAAAAAGATTAATAATGCACTTTATGTGGGAAATCTACTCACAAAGTTTCAATAATTGTTAAGTCAGAGGATGATGAATCTTAAGCTTTTGTTTCTTGAAGTGCTTATTGGTTGATTTTGAGGTATATTTTGGAACAGTAATGTAATATCCAACCTTTTGCAGCTCAGTTTCTTCACTGACTCAGGGACATTAGCTTCCAGGATTTGTTGAAACCTAGAAGAATCTAATCTTACCTCTATTCACACAGTATTGCCTGTGCTACTGGCTGCTACACAACCCACATAACTCCAAAAAATAATAGATCCACTCCCATGCTTAACAGTTGGCAAGGTGTTCTTTTCTTCAAAGTGTCTGCTTTTTTTCTCCAAAAGGACCTTTGGTGACTCTAGCCAAAGTGTTCAATTTCAGCTTCATCAGATCACAGCACTTGGTTCCCAAACACCTTTGGTTTATCTAAGTGTTGTCTTGCGAACTTCAGATGTTGACTTTTGTAATGAGATCACAGGTAAGGTTTCCTTCTGTTGGCACGTCCATGAAGATCATATGCGTGCCAGCTAAACCTTCCTGAAGGTCTTTTGCAATGATATGAGGGTTTTGCTTTCCATTTCTGACCAGTCTACAATCAGTTCTGTTTGAGATTTTTCTTGAATTCTAGATCTTGTCTTGACTTTAACAGTTTCCCTTAACTTCCATTCCTTAATGACATTTAGTAAAGGGCAAATTGCAAGTGGTAAGTGTTTTTTTTATATATATTTTTGTAGTCTTGCCCTGCTTTGTAAGAGTCAATTATCTTTATTTTCTGATCCTCAGTCATCTGCTTAGAGCAGGGCTGTCCAATTTCAGTCTTCAAGTGCCACCCACAGGCCAGGATTTAAGAATGTTGCTGATACAGGAGAGTTAGTTCAGATGGATGAGCCTGTAATTAACTCACCTGGGAAATCATTAAATCCTGGCCTGTTGGTAGCCCTTGAGGACTGATCTTGGACAGCCCTGGCTTAGAGGATCCCAGGGTTGTTGAATATAAGCACAACCCCTCAAAGAGTCAGGGGAATTTATTAAGTTCTGACTTGTCATCAACTGAGTTAGATTAAGGTAGTGATTCTCAATGTTAGTCCTCGGGGCACACCAACAGTGCAGGTTTTCAGGTTGTTCCTGCTTAATCACAGGTGAGTAATTAGTGGCTCATTCATTTTCATTGATTCACCTGTGAATAATTAGGGATATCTTGAAAACATGACCTATTGGTGTGCCCCAAGGACTGGAGCTGAGAAACACTGGATTAAGGACTAACAAGCCAGTTAAATATTTAGACCTCACAAAAAAATAACATTATTAGTTCAACTGAAAGGCTGCCCAAACTTTTGCACATAACACATTTTCTATTTTTTTCAGTCTGTTAAATTTAGCAAATGTGCATAAACATTTGCAGTAAAATGTCAAGTTTGTTTGCTGCAATGGATGTGTAGATTTAAAGGCAGGCGTTAGGCCAAAAAAACACCACTGGGTGTTTTAACGTGTAGTAAGCCATTCAAAGAGTTATGTAATGAACTGCTAATGGCAGTTCATCTAGTATTACGGCCGCTACACTAACGTGTGTTTAGGCCCATGTAAAAAAAGAAAGAAAAAAAAGCTCCAATTTGCCATTTAAAGGACTGTGTTAACTGAAAACCATCCGATAAGGGACCCACTTACCGACCTAAAACTTAAGACCCAGTTTGTTTGGCCATAAAGTCCCTTATCGGATATTTTGCCAGCTAACGCAGCTATTAACTGGCAGTGGATGTATTGATATGGGGTCCTAAGCCCCACATAAATACATCCAAAGTGCCTAAAATGTGTCAAAAGTTAGTAGGATTAACCCTATGAGTGCCAATGGGGTATAATTACCCCGCCAGCATTCATAGGGTTAACCCGACTAAGTAAAGCAACATCGCATTAACACTTACCAGTAATCCTGATGTCCAGCAGAGTCCTCAGCTTCCTGGTCATCTTCTGTCTTCTGTCTTTAAGTTAAAAGCATAAATACATTAACCCCTTGAGTGCCACAGGGGTATGCAACGCATTGCAAAGCAATGCGTTCCATACCTCTCTGGGGCCCAAAGGGTTAAAGTATGTATTAGTGTGCCAGTTGTTAAAATCCAAATGCCCCAATAATAATAATAATAATAATATTTTTAATATATAGAATGCCAATGGTATTGCCAAAAGTAAAACAAAATTATACTTAGCATTGCTTCGTTGCTGTCTTCGCCGATGTGTGAGGCTAGTGAGGTGGCAGCAACTGTGCAACACCCCCGCCCCTCTTCTTATTCACGGGCCGATTTCCGCTGTGGTCTGAGGGAATTAGAATTGAGGCTGCCCTTATATATGGGCAGCCTTATGTCTAATTCTCTCACAGCCATTGGCTGGGATATCCTTATGCACATCCCAGACAATCAGCGTTGAGCAGCTTTGCTTTAAACTGATTGGTTATGAGAGAATAATTAGAAGTAAGGCTGCCACAATTCTAATTCCCTCAGACCAGAGCGGGCATCGGCCAGTGGAGGAGAAGAAGGGGGGGGGGTGTTGCGCAGTATTCTGTCTCCGCTGCCACCTCAGTGGCCTCACACAGCGGCGGAGACAGCAATGAAGCAATGTTAAGTATTATTTTGTTTTACTTTTGGCAATACCATTGGCATTCTATATATTAAAAATATTATTATTATTATGGGGGCATTTGGATTTTAACAACTGGCACACTACTACATGCTTTAACCCTTTGGGCCTCAGAGAGGTATACTATACTGATGTAACACCGTTCAGCCAGATCAGAAGGGAGGTGCCCAGGTAGACGAGAAGAGAGGGACAATCTTTAATTAAGATAAGGGAAAAACTTGAAAAACTTGTCAAGGGGGGAAGTTCCTTCATTATTCCCATAGGAAGAAGATTGTCCCCTTCTGTTATCTGTCTGGTCTTACAACCAGATTCCACATCTGAGAAGAGATGGCTTACACTGGGTAAAAGGGGCGGGAGGGGAAACTTTGCTTGTCAATATCTCTCAAACCATAAAGGTTTGAGAGATAAGACTTATATCCTTCTTCATGATTTTTAATGCCTACAAAATAAAATAAAACAAAATGAAGTATTACTATCCCTTTAAAACAAGGCTTCAATACTTACTCCTTAGGTAAAATGTTTTATTATGTACATAAGCGAGTAACTACATCTTACACAAATAATGGAAATCAACAAAAAGGTGAAATGGCTAAGTGAAAATTACTATATTACCCAGGGGGGCAATCAAAAGGGGACTTGTTCAGTGCTTTAATATATGATACAAAAAAGCTGATAAAAACTCACATTTTATAAAAAAAAAATAAAAAAAAATAAACAAAAGCTTATAAATCACATTCAGTACTGTATTGTCCCCATGGGTGATATAGTCATTTTCACTGAGCCATTTCACCTAAACTTGGGGTTCCCAACACTTCTGTTCTATCCCCTTTTCTTCTTGTTTGTTGATATTCACAACTGGGACTTGCGGTACATATTTTCTAGACAACCACATATACATATTTATGGTTACAAAAAATGAAAATCAGAAATTGAATGGTTGAATAGATGTATAAATGCATGTTTATAAACTTGTTAAACTGCAAATTTATGTATATTGAGACACAAGAAAATGAGAAATAGTACGGATGAGCGAAACGTTCCACCTCAAACTGAAATCGTCGAAAAATGGCACTTTCCGCTTGGCGAAAAATTTCCTGAGAAAAGTGCTGATCTTCCGCTTTTTTCCACTTTCTTCGCCCATTGAAATCAATGGGAAGATAGAAGTTACACACAACACATTACAAATAATATTTTATTTCCCAAAGGCACAGTATATAAGGGGCATGAGAGTGCCTGTGTTGGAGGGGTGTGGGGAAAGAATCAGTTGAACAGGGAATGTTTTTTGGGGGTTGTTTACTGGGATTGGGGGGCACTTAATAAAAAAGAAATCCTAAATAAAATAAAATAAAGTAAAAACCTAAGACATGGTATAAAGGGGTCTGAGGAGGGTGCCTGTGTTGGTGAATGAATTAATCATTTGAACAGGGAATTTGTTCTGGGGGGGGGGTTCTTGACTGGTATTGGGGGAACAGTTAATAAAAAAATAAATCAGTAAAATAAAATAAGACATTTGTATTTAAAGTGACAGAGACAGGAACTTCCTGACATAAGCTGCCACTGGGGTGGACTGATACTTGATAGAGTATTTTGTAGAGGATGATTTATTTGATTTGTTGTTAGAGGCCTTTGTAGGGCTTAGACTTTGAAACATTGATATGTAGGACTTAAGCTTGTTCGGCAAAAGCCCTAAGGAAACATTGATTTGTAGGACTTAGGCTTGTTAGAAACAAACCTCCCTCAAATTGTTTACTTTTTGTAGGACTAGTTTTTATTTATTTATTTATTTATTTATTTTTAAAACACAAGCCCTGAGAATAAAATTAAAATGCCCTATTGGCCTAATGCCAGCAGGTCATGTTGGCCAGTGGCCACTGTCAAATGTCCTCCTGAGTTGCAACTGCTGTTCCTACTGCTGCTTCTGAGTTGTTTAAGCAGAAGTATGATTAGGCAGCTGAAAGGGAATGGGATCAGCAATAGCAGTAACATGGATGATGAAGGTTCCGTTTGCCACGGCTGACTCCAGTGATGTGCCTGAGGCAGTAGCAGCAGAATAATTAGCCCCCAGTATTTGTGGAGAAAAGAACAAGTTGGCCATTAAATCTTCTCCACCTGCCCATCCTCCAAAATCATCATGGGTGTGTTGTTATTAGAATATATTTTTTCCCTTGAGAGCAGGATCAGTGGGTCTCCTCAGCAACTGCAATGTGCACAGTATGTGTGTGGTAAATAACATCTAGGGGCACGACTGTATCCAAACACCATGACACCCAAAACCAAGTACTGCCACTGTCACTGTACCCCTTGTCCAGACCCCGCTAAGGACACATGACAACTTGCTGATAGTTTAATAGTAATGATGAACCCTCCCTGCCTCCATCTTAGCTTATCCTGCAGGATGGAATCTCCTCAGATGCCGCTTGATGGCCTGATATCGATTCTCCTCCACCACACTGGCATGTGTGGTCAGTGCACCACACAGTGTGCAATGGGTAGAGACGAACTGCCATATCCTAACATCTAAAGAGTGGCTATCATTTGGCAGGGGAGGTAACGATGAACGAGGTGTATTGGCAGGAGATGTACTTGTTGATCTAGAGGAAGAAGGTGATGATGGCGAGCTAATTGTTTCGCTCATCATGGAACTTCCAGTGTCTTTCTGGGTTTCTTTATTCTTCCTCCTCTTTGATCTCCACCTTTCTGGAGAGTCAGGTGGTACAGTAAATGAGGGTCCCCTGCTGTCACACATGGCATAATGTTCTCCTTCCCCCACTGAGTACTACAAGAAACACTAGCAGCAGGCAAAGCATTGGTGGCAGCAGGTTCAGCACTGGCAGCAGGTTCAGTACTAGCAGCAGGCTCAGCACTGGCAGCAGGTTCAGTACTAGCAGCAGGCTCAGCACTGGCAGCAGGTTCAGTATTAGCAACACTAGTGGCTGCAGGATCAGAAATCGTGTCACTGGCAGCAGGGGTAACACGTCTTGCAGCAGGCACAGGCAGCTGACCTGTCCTGCTCTCACTAGAACTACCCTTTTCTCCCTCCCTTCCCATTCCCTTTTCTCCCTCCCTTCCCATTAAATTGATTTAGGGAGACTGGACAGCATTGGTTCAGTACTGCTAGTCACGTCTTCCTCCTCCTCAGACTCAGTGGAAACATAATAAGGGTCTTTCCAGATCCTCTTTTTGCTGCTCATAGTGATAGGAGTCACTATGAGTCTCTCCTGCCTCACCTTTTGCAAAATATCACAATACAATAGCATACCACGTCCATCTCACTCTGTAGCTGCTTCTATTGTACCTGCCTTCAGCGAAAAAGTCACGTTTTTATAGCAGAAGTGTGAAAACAATGTAAATCAATGGGCAGAAACTCTCTAGCCATTGAAAAAATGGCGAAAATTTTTGGTCAATGGGAGAAAGATGTGAAAATTTTAACCTCTAGTTTTAAAGCAGATTTTCCCGCGAAAAAGCAGATAACAAAGTGGTTTTCGTGAAATTTCCCACGAGAACACAGCCACAAGTTTCGCCTACCCCTAAGAAATAAGTACAGATTACCTTCAAAGAGTTACAAATAATAGTCAGGTATCTACATGTATGAATTATGATGGTTACCTAAGCTACCCAATAAAAACAAAAAAAAAAACACAATTATGTGTAAATTAACCAAAATCATTTGCAACAGTCAGATAATGGAGAGGTTTCTAGTAACTGAGGCGTTAAAGGGATAGTAATACTTAAAATGTAAAAAAAAACTATGTTGTAGGGTTTATCCCCCTGAGTAAAACAAGAGTACTCCCACTGCTGAAAGGTGTTTCATTCAAAAGTTATTAATTTTCAAATTTGAAATTTTTAGGTGCAATATCACAGTGGCCTGCAATTGTACAGTGGCGCTGTTGCTACACCATCCTATGGAGATTTATGGTCCCGGGACCAGAGCTGTCAATAGGATCGTGTAGCAACAGCGCCACTGTACAATTTCAGGCCACTGTGATATTGCACCTAAAAAATTCAACTTTGAAAATTAATAACTTTTGAATGAAACACCTTTCAGCAGTGGGAGTACTCTTGTTTTATTCAGGGGGATAAACCCTACAACATTTTTTTTTACATTTTTAAGTATTACTATCCCTTTAAGTAGGCTATATTGTGAAGCAACTACAAGTCAGGTATTCTGATTGTAGAACAACATGAAATAAAACAAACTGAAACTGATAGCAATAAAAGTATGTACAAATATTATAAGAATTAATTATTAACTTGTAGAAAGATAATATCAACTAGATATCACAATAAACACATTCCTTCATGTTAAAGAAATCCTTACTATTTAGTCAATAAAATATCTTATAAAATGTCTATGATAAAAAAAAATAATAATACATTTAATTCAAGGAAAATTTAGCCATTTCAGTTCCAGTGAGGTAAGCAATGCATTACTTTGCAATGACTTGAGTACCCATATGGCACAGAAAGGGTTACAATCTCAAAGTCAACAACAAAAGAATGCTGTGGTGAGGTAAGAACAACAAAATGGTAGGTACTTAGAAATATATTTTACAACAACATTTTAAATAAAACTATAAATCCAAAAGAAATTAGACTTGTGTGATTCGGTTCGGCTAATTTCGGAATTTGGATTAATAAGGCTTTTTCGGCATCATTCAGACCTTCTGAAAGCTAAGGTCCACCCACAAAAAAAACAGAATCCAAAACAGACCTAGTCCGAAATTTCGGTGTAAATTTCAGAAATTCGGACGGCACTTTCCCGCCTGAAACTATTACAATGTTGCTACATGCTGCTAAAAATAGATCTGGTAAAACAGGAGCTTTACAGTTCATGAAAAGTGCAGATATTAACCACATGTCACAGCTTACCTTGGTTACAGCTGCCATTCTAGCCGCACGGATGATGCAGGAAGATGACAGAGGTTGAACACATCAGAGCAAGATGCGTCATCTGCAGGTGTGAGGCTTCAGAGTGTAGCAGGCCTCTGTTTTATGCCATGCTTCCTGTAGTCTCCTCCCACCTACTTCCTTCCTCTGAGCCTGCTTCTCCTACCTACTTCCTGAGGAGGGGTTTAAAGGGCAGTCTGAGTCCTGACTCAGTTGCCCTTGCGTTGTTGTACTAAGCAGTTCTGTGTCCTTGGGCTCTGTGTATGACCTGGCTTGTCTGACCATTCAATCTGGGGCTGACCTGTGACTCTGTCTGACTGGTCTCATGCCTTATCCTTATAGTGGACACCCAATCTGGTGCAGACTTGTGGCTCTGGCTGACTACCTGAACTGTGTATGACCTGGCTTGTCTGACTACCCTCTCTGGTGCTGACCTGTGGCTCTGTCTGACTATTCTCTTGTTTGTTCCCTCCTACCTAGTAGACACCCAATCTGGTGCGGACCTGGGGCTCTGGTAGACTAGCTTATACTGACTGCAGGTGTGAGTCAAGCTTCCGTTTTCTCCATTCTGACTGCAGACGTGAGTCAGGTATCCTCTGCTACAGACTGACTGTGCATGAGTCAGGTATCCTCTGCTGCATACTGCAGACGTGAGTCAAGTAGCATCCTTTCTGAGTCGGATCAGATCCTGTGTTCCTGTTTCAGTTCCTGCTCCTGTTACGTTCCAGTTCCTGTGCCTGGTTCCAGCAGAGACTACCAGTGGCTCAGGCCTATTCTCCAACAGTGTGGTCCATCTTGGCAGACTACTATTTCTGATAGCAGTGATTGCTGGCCTGTGACCCTCTGCGTGTTCCTGTTTATTCTGTTTATGCTATTGTGTACTACCTTACTTATATTTTAATAAATTGCATTTAACTGTACCGTACTGACTCCTGAACATCACCGGGGAACCATGACACCACGTAAGGACACAAGCAATTTTGGCATTTTTGCTATGTGTGTGTTCAACCATAATTCCTATCTTTCTCATTTATTGCACAAGCATATATTATATACCATCTTTTAAAGGGCAGAAAGGGCTTTAATTTGATGTGAAATATACATATATAAGTATGCAGGTGTTTATAAAATAATCCTTCCTGTCTCATTAGAGATTTAATAGTATTATTAATTTAGTTTAAAGTATTTTTTATTTTTATTTGTTTCATTTTTTATTGAATATTTACATTTTTTTTCAAAATTCGGCAGAATAATTTGGACTGTTGACGAATTTCCTAGGAGTCAAACAGGTCCGGTCTTAAATTCAGATCTTCCAAATGGAAAAAAAAACTGTCCGAAATTGAATTTTACCGAAAATTTTTGCCTTGTACAAGTCTAGAAAATATACATTTTCTCTACATTAAAATAGAAGGACACAGAATCTCATAGTCCGACACCACTGAAGCACCTTGGGTAGAAACAAACCTCTCAAAAGCTCTAAAAAAAACAAAACAAAAAAACAACCCTCTAGTTTTTTCATGGAGCAAAAAGACCTAGAGGATATACCCAATGAACTGAAAAAAATCATGTTAGTGTAAAGTAAGCTATGATGAAAATATAATCATTTCATTTTCTTTTGCTGTATATGGGGAACTTATTCTCAAACTGAATCTCACCATAGACGTCAGTATCAACAACACAATCTAGTATCCACATTACAGGATTACAGGTTTGATCTATAATATGTTATGAACCAAGCATGTCCCATGGGGTACTCTTGTTTTACTCTGCATGTAAAGCAGTAAAATATATATTTTATCATAATAAAATATTACTGCTCACATTATAACACAGAATATTTTAGCTCCAAAATATAAAAAAGAATAAGAAAATCTGGAATATGTCTGGGAATTTTGCAAAATAAGTTATACAAATAAATATGCTTTAATTTAAAATTATCAATCTTTTGTGTTTTGCTTTTTTATTAATCTATTATTAGGAACAAGCATTTATATTTAAAAAATACATAAGTCTGAGGCTATTTGTGGGAGAGGGTGGAGCCCTATTTGGACTATCCATTCACATCTTCTACGAATACAAGTCTGCTGTTAAGTAACCGATCAGACCTAACTTGTGCATTCTGTATGTTGTTCAGCATGTTGCATCTCCCTTTCCAATTGGTGGTAACTATGCCCCCCCTCTTAAGGCACCCCTTTTTGTTGCCAATTCATGTATTTTTTTTCCTTTCACCTCATTTCCTATCTTCTTCCCTATTCGTCCTCCACCCATGTGAATACTGAATGATGTTGCTATGCTTCCTTCCCTCCCCCTACTCCAAGTCTGTATCAACCATGTTATCTCCATTTTAGCCACTAGAGGGATCCATCGTACTACCATCCACTTAGTCTATTCCCTTAGCCTTCATTATTACATTTTCTTCTGTGTGAGAATGTGTGTATCTCTATCTATCTATCTATCTATCTCTCTCTCTATATATATATATATATATATATATATATATACAGTTCATGGAGAAAGATCGCACTCACAGGACTTCAATGCGGTATAAGATGCTGTTACATTTTATTGGGATCGACGTTTCGGCTATCAACGTAGCCTTTACGTTGATAAGGGCTACGTTGATAGCCGAAACGTCGATCCCAATAAAATGTAACAGCATCTTATACCGCATTGAAGTCCTGTGAGTGCGATCTTTCTCCATGAACTGTATGTATCATCTTTATTTTCTGATGTGCACCCAGGCAATTGCATTTGAACTACAGCGTGTGCAGTCCACTCCGTGACTACTATATAAATATAAATATATATATATATATATATATATATATATATATATATATATATATATCATATTACTATAAGATTAGTGTGTCCAATAAATGGTTATTTGCAAACACAGAAGGTTGATGCTTGAGGTCATCCTGCGATTGCTGAGTTCAAATGTGGCACAGACTAGCTATGAGATGTGGGGACACCCACTTAGGAGTGTAAAAGAAGTGAACGTTAAAACTTGAAAATGAATTGAATCCTAAAACAATCAATATACAGTTAGGTAATTATAAGGGTTATATATTGTACGTATTAATTCATTATTACAATATTGTGATGCTGTGGGATATGAGATAGACCTGCTTTGATGTGCACATAGAGTCTTCATGTAGGATCTCTAGAGTTTTGACTAAATGAATGGGGTAAAGCCTATGTAGTGATTAGCCTACATGTAGTCACAGAAAGTAGCAACTAATCCACTAGTCAGGATACAATGTTCCAGCCTCTCACAACTAATCAGGATACAATGTTACCATCTCCCACAATCTAGCTACGGGATATTGAATAGAAAACCGATTGAATAGAAAACTGACCAATGAATTGACTAACACTGATGATGGGACCAAACCTTGCCACAAATGGCGATTTGAATTATGTCAACACATTTGTGTGAACAACACCGTACAACACAAAACAAGACATACTACATTAAAGGATCATATTCTTGTACGTCAGCTAATGTTGTATATATGATACAGTGCATTCAATGTGAATTTGGATGCTACATTGTTTAAACAGGCCAAACACTCAACCTAAGGATGAATACACACAGACAATCCATTGAGAAATACCACAAAACTAAGAACCATACCCAGACAGCTATCAATTTCTCCATCCATAACCTTAAAGGGGAACTCTCACCTCTAGTGCCCTTCTAGTGAAGCTGTTATCCGGTTTTATTTTTCATTATAAATATTTATTGGCCAGAGATATTGACTTTTAATGTTAAGCTGGTGACATTAGTTCTGTACAGGCTGCAGGTACAGCTCTTGCTCGCAGAATGTCCTCCCCGAGTATTTCCTCCTTCCCACCTCCTTCGATGACAGACGAATGTGGCATTATGACTTGGCTCGCTCTCTTGCAAATGAGCGTCCAGGTCATCGTTCAGGCACAGACTGAGCGCGTTCATGCACTCAGTCCTTTATAAAAGTGGAAGTCTGAACTAAAAATAGCAACAGAGGCAAGTGCATTGCCACTTTTTGTAAAGGACCGAGAGCATGAACGCACTCAGTCTGTGCCTGTACAATGACCTGGATGTGCATTTGTATTTTATCTTTCCTCTCAAATCAACAGGATAACTGCAACCTTGAGGGAGGTAACTGGGATTTAGAAGTTCTGAGGCACACTGGGCATATCTGTCCCTACCCATGCTCCCGCTATTACTTCTATTCCCAAATTAGCCCTGGCATGGGAGATCACAGAGAGAAGCGGCTTTCAGCCATGACACATACCTGCTTTCTTGGTTTGGGTTGCACGGACTTTATTCCCTATATTGTTTTTCCTGTTTCCTACTTATGACAGTTGGTTCTGTTGGGTTGGCTACTGCTGTATTCTCCTTGTGGTTCTCTCTGGATGGTGAGGGTACCCAGTATAATACAAGTATTCTTAGTTGCTCCTTAACATTCTGCTTATGTTAAACACGTTGAATGGCAGTACTTCTCCTTCTTTGCACTAACTCTCTGGCTTCCCTGGCAAATTGTTTGGCATGCCTGTGTGCGACCTGCTCAGTGGCAGGGAGTTATAACATTATGGAGCTATCTTTAAATGTAATGTTACTAGTGCTGAGCATATTGGGAGCAGGTTCCTTGGTGCCACTTCAAACTGTATAGCTTCCTGCTAGTGTTTGATATGTTTTTGATTATTGCATATGCTGGGGAGCTTGACACTTATGTGATTTGTACCTCTCGATATGGCTCTTTGGTTCTGGGGTGTCCTGGATGGGCTTCCTGGACAGCAAAGATCTTACATTATGTTGCTGAGTACGTGATAGCCATTCATGTTGACCATGCTGTGTATTATCATTACTTCTACCCTACTGGCTATCTCTCTAGACTCCATGAGTGCCCTTGGGGGCATCCCTGGACAGCAGATATCCCTAGTATTATTTGATATGTCCCATCTTGTTCCCTGCACTGGGCATTCTAGTGCCTGTCTGTTACCCCCTGGGCCAGTCTTCTGGTCACTGGGGGTACTCAAGTTTGGCTTCATGGATGGGGGGGGTCCTCTACATCTTCTCTGTGATCTCCTTTGCATACACATGCAGCTCCTGGATGCTTCCTTCTATTGAGTAACATTTCTGACCACCATGGGTCCTGGTGGGAACTACAACATGCAGGATCCTGCAACATGCATAGAAAAGCTATTCCCACAGTATATGATACTCCTTTTCCCCTCTGCAATGGTGTATATTTTCTAGACTGCTTTTCTGGTCTCCTGTGTGTCCTTAATGGGCTACCCTGGACAGCAAAATCCCTAACTTTATTTATATGATTGAATCAGATGATGGTATTTTTCACTGCTGCTTTGGTCCTTAAGGGGTAGGTGGTGTGCTTGAGGGTGCCCTTCCTTGCTACTTCCTCACATTAGATGAGGGTGTAAGTTCCCCTGGACAGCAGCCTTGCTCACTTTGTTGCCTTTCCTCATCTGGGTGATATGCTCACAATGCAGACCATCTGGTTTCCTATCATTTCCATATTTAGACATTTAATAATATAATACTAGAAGTGGACACTAAAGGACTGAATATTACCTCATCTTGGTTATCCTATGGAAATAGCAGAGCTTCTCCTCCTATCCCCACCCACCACCACAGTGCCTTTTTGCCACTTCCATGTTAACGTGGCCCTTTTTTATTAATATTTTTTAGTATTTTGTTTTTTTTATGCCACATGCATGATGCTAAGATGTTTAGTCTGATTACCCCTTGGACCTTGCTTGGATTATGTGTTTTTACTTTGATCTATTTTTTTCTCTACTATCCATGTTCTCTACTTTCTATATATTACAACTCTTTCTCTGTCACTGAGAGAATTCCACAGATATGGGGCCAATAAACTAATTTCTCTTCACTTTTTCCCTGCTAAATTCCATAATTCTTTTTCCCCACTATCTTTTCACGTGTTTGCTTCAGTTAAAGGAATAGTAAACAGAAGGAGACTGGCTACATGTCACACATCTGTTAGACATGTGACTTAATCTCAGTTTTGGAAATCTGTTATCAATGAATTATGGAAAATTACAGGCTGTTCAGTACCTTACGACCTGATGTTCTGCTTATTTAGCCTTATTCAGTTTTGCTCTTTTCCACCCTCCTTGGAACTGTTACCACACTATATGTTACAGGCAGCCCGTTCTGTCATTCTATTGCTATAGTAGTCCCATTCTCCTTAGATTACTTTTATAGAATTGGCTGCCTTGTAAACATCCCAGGGCCCCTCGAGTTGGCTGTTTGCTATTTGTTTATAGATGTGTTTAAACTTTTGGTTTCCGAATTGGTGCTACTGATCCAAAATGGTTTTGTGGGATTTGCACTGGGGTGTCTAGCTCTGCTCGCCTGTCTAACTCCCTGTTTCTTTCTCTTCCACTCTTCATTTTTTACCTACTTAATCTCTTTACCTTAACTTCCCTCTTTTCTTCCATTTCTCCTCAGTATATGTTCATTTTCAGACATATCAGACATTTTCCTAATCACCTATTGAGATATATGTTGTATAGTTGCATACATTGTGTTTTGAAGCTTGGTGTGTTTCCTCACTATGTGGCACAGCTCTTAATTTGTATGTCTGAGTGAGAGTATGGTGGTGTTTCCATGCAGAATCAAATGTATTACCATTTCCTAAACTATGCACTGATTGTATTTGGGTAGCGTGATACACATGCAGTTTTGAATCATGACTACAGACATGCAAACTTTATTCAAGCCTCATTAAAATGGACCTGTCATCAACCAGCTTTTAGTCTCATTAGAGCTTTCTATTTAATTGCCTATCCGTTGTTCTTTTTTTCAAACATTTCAATAATTTTAGAGAACTCTGGTTTAGATGTTGGAGAACCTAATTTCATCAGAACATTGTTCTCTGACCTGTCTGATAAAGCCAATATAATTAATTATTTACAAACCAATTACATAGCCCGTATACATGGGCTGATCCAGAGTGGGGAGCTCTGGATGGCTCAGGGCCTGTCTGTGCTCCCGGCTCCGTGGCAGCAGCAGAGCCACTGGGTGACAGTTTGTCACCCAGCCACCTCCACTGCTGCCCCGGAGCTGGGATCACAGACAGGCTGTCAGCCTTCTGGAGCTCCCTGCTCCGGATCAGCCTGTTCTGCGAGTCCCCACTGTGCATGTGCGGTTATACACACAGTGAGCAACTCATTCTAGGACTTTATGTTATAAGGATACAGAAAATCAGTTGTCTCCACTTTCATAGGCTGCTAGAACATATTAGTTTCCACTGGGGGTGGTATAGATTAATTTGAGCAACTAATCTTGCATATTCTATCATAATGGGGACTCCCTCTGAGGGGAGGATTTGGAAAGGTGACAATTCCTCTTCAAAGAAACGCTAACACCTAAAAATGAACTAGGGCTATACAAACTTAATTATCTTATACTTCATGTCAACATCCATAAAAAGTCTCTGTATTCTGAGACCCAAAATCTGTTCTTCCACATATTGTATGAGGGAGAAGACATTCCTGTATTTACCAGGGCTCCCACTTGTTTGGACAGGGCTGAAATTAGATACCACAGCCTTAAAACTAGAGCAGGGGACAATAATCACAATCAATTAACTGGCTTTACCTTTTAGCTCTCAAAACACAGCACAAACAGCATTCAATAAATGGTCTCTGAACATGACAATTAGCACATGTTTTAAAAAGCAGGTTTAGGATTATATTTTAGGATGTACCATATTAATACTTAATGTTATCTGTTAAGTACGTGACATATAAAAGTTATATCAACCTGTGTCATTTTTTGGTGTTAGTGTTCCTTTAAGTGCAACAAACATGTCACATGCGCTAGGAATTCTCTGCTGTTTACCGAAATACTTAATATGCAACCAATTGCAAAATCAGTGTTATGCATTTTCCACCGGTCCTCAAAGTGTTAAAGCGGATGTATCAAAAAGGTGTTACCATCTGCTGTGTGAATAAAAGTTATTATTTGAAAACCAAGTTTAAAAAAAAAATGTAAAGATATTCCAAATTCTGTGCTGTGCACTTCCGTATTATGTGCACAGCACAGATCTTCAGCCTGTCCTATTTCTCCTCCCACCTCCCTCCTAGCTGCCCCAGGGAGCGTGTTCACACTTCCCTTCGGTGTGTCGTGAACGGCTCCTAGTGTTACAGCAAGTTACGATTAGCATTATACTGAGGTTGCAATCTCAGTATAATGTTTACCTGAGCTTGCTGTAATACTAGAAGCCGTTCACAGCATACTGAAGGAAAGTGTGAATGCGCTTCCTTGAGCAGCTGGGAGGGAGGTTGCTGGAGAAATAGGAGGTGCAGTAGAGCTTTGCCAGTCAGCATAATGGGAAACGCGATGCTGATTGGCAAAATCTCTTCTGCACTTTTAAATGGAATATCTTTAAAAGTGTTTTGATTTTTTTTTTTTAAACTCACCTTTCATATTATAACTTTTATTCACAAGGTGATACATCCTCTTTAAGGATATCCCACATAAGGAAAAAATAGGTGAAACAAGAGCTCAGCCAATTTCACAGCTATACCTTAGCTTAGGTAGAGCAACTTCTGCTCATTTGTGTTACAACTGCTGACTGGTTGAGTACCTCTGATGCATCTAAGCAATACAGCTAGTGAGACCAGAACCCAGTCACCCTGCCTAATTCATTTGAACAAGATCTCATGTAAAAGTGAAAGACTCCTCTATAAGAGACACATTCTATTCTGTTTATTTTATTGAATTGTCTTGGAAATTGTGTACTAAACAATGCCCAGTTTAAGCACAGATAGGGTTGAAAATACAGGATTAAGCCAATGGGGATGTTTATGCTCCTTGACAGCAACTTGTTTCTGTATAGAACTGAAAGCCAGCATGAAGGTCAACTGTGAAATTGTGGGAAGCTGCTCTTGTGATCCAACTTATACATGATAATGAGAGTACATCTGGCAAGCCAAGAAAGTAACAGCTGATTGGGTGTGTGACCCTAGACCTTGTAGATACTGTGTGGTCTTTCTGTTTGTTATCTGTCATCAGAGGACTCATGTAAGTTTCTTTAATGTTTGTCTCTGTATTGCCAGTAACAGGGAGATCATAATGTTAACAACACAATGTGTCTTATTGCTCCTGAATGAAAATGAGAGTTAGAATGCTATACCACCAGTAAAAAAGAAAGAATTATGAAAAGTGCATATTGCTCCTTATTTTGTCCTGTAAGAATAATGGCTATTATTATTATTAAAAATGTAATTGTATTTTAACCAGTGTTGCCCTTCAGTATGTATTATGTATAATATAGTGACATAAAGGATAAGGCTGAAAAAAGAAATGCTTCCATCAAGTTTAGTCCATTCCATATCTGCCTTCTACAGGTCAACAAGAAATGGAAAGTGTGACATTAGGGCACTGGTGGTGGTTTTGATGATGGTGGAGAAGCTGGGGTAGAAGAAACATTGATGATATTTTAGCCCAAACTGAGAAGGAATGGGAGACAGGGATGAGGACGAGCAGTAAGCTTTTGGAATTTGTGGAGTTTGCAGCTGCTCTAATTCCTGCTGCTGCTGAGCTGCAAGGGCAGCAGGATGCAGAGGAGCAAGCTAGTGTGCCATAGACCACCATGGACACAGTGGGAATGGGGTCAACAAGTGATGCAGGACTAGGACAGGTTCCACTTGCCATCTCCAGCAATACTCCTGGTCCTAGTTGCAGTGCGGATTCTGAGGCAGTAGCAGCAACAGCAGCAACATCATCTTCTGCCCCAGACAGTGTAGGAGAATGTGGAGGACAAGAAGAAAGTGGTCATTCTTCTTCACCTTTTACCTCCCCCCTGAAGTCATGGGTGTGGGACTATTCTTCTCTTGGGGCAGGTACAGTGCAGTCATCCCCAACGACACTGTGCACAATTGTGACAAGTCCATGAGAAGGGGAAAGGAGGGAACACACATGAATCACAGACACCATGTGAAACATGTTAAAGTGAAACACCCACCTCAGAAATCGAGCACTGCTGTACCTCCTTGACTCTCCAGAAAAGCAACAAGAGGTGAGGTGGAGATCAAAGAGAAGGAAGAATAGCACAACCCTGACAGATCCTGGAAGTTCAATGACGAGATGACAACTAGCTCACCATCACCTTGGTAACTACATCTTCTGTCACTCCAACTCATTCATCAATACCTCCCCTGGCAAGTGATAGCCACTCTGTAGATATTAGCATTGTGTGATGCACTGACCACACATGGCAGTGTGGTGGAGGAGCATTGCAAGCAGGGAATCAGGCGGCATCTGAGGAGGTTCCATCACACAGAATATGCTAGGCTGGTGGCAGGGAGGGTTCATCATTACTATTAAACTGTCAGCAAGTTGTCATGTGTCCTTAGCGGAGTGTGGACAAGAGGCATAGTAACAGCAGCAGTACTTGGTTTCTGGTGTAGAGACTTCACAGTGGAAACCCTAAGTATCATTGTGTTTGGATAGAGTTATGCCAGATGTTTCATGTATGTGCAGATGTACCCAATTTTCCACTTCCAGTCCTTCTCTTATTTACATTGTGTACATTGTAGTTGATGTTAAGAGAGGCACAGTTTCTGCTCTGAATGGAAAAATATCTATTCTCAAAGCACCCATGATTTTGTAGAAGGTGGAGAAGCATTGGCAAACTTCTTCTTTTCTCCACATATACCTGAAGTGGTGGGGGTTAGTTATGGTGCTTATCCTGCTTCAGGTGCATCACTGGAGGTAGTTGTGGCAGGTGAAACTTTCATCATCCATCACCCACGTTACTACTAGTGTTGAGCGAGCACCCCGATGCTCGGGTGCTCGGGTGCTCTGACCGAGCACCGCCGGAGGCTCGAGTGCTCGGCCGAGCACCCGAGCCCCATTGAATTCAATGGGGCGACACGAGCATTACACCAGGCACCCCCTGCTCTGATGAGGGGAGGGTGCCTGGTCAATGCCCCCCTTCATCTCCACAATGCCCCTCTTCCACAATGTCCCCCTTCCACAATGTCCCCCTTCCACAATGTCCCCCTTCATCTCCGCAATGCCCCCTTCATCTCCGCAATGTCCCCCTTCCACAATGTCCCCCTTCCACAATGTCCCCCTTCATCTCCGCAATGCCCCCTTCATCTCCGCAATGTCCCCCTTCCACAATGTCCCCCTTCATCTCCGCAATGCCCCCTTCATCTCCGCAATGCCCCCCTTCCACAATGTCCCCCTTCCACAATGTCCCCCTTCATCTCCGCAATGCCCCCTTCATCTCCGCAATGCCCCCCTTCCACAATGTCCCCCTTCCACAATGTCCCCCTTCATCTCCAAAATGTCCCCCTTCATCTCCGCAATGCCCCCTTCATCTCCGCAATGCCCCCTACCTCCAGTCCCTGGTGGTCCAGCGGAGCGTCTGTAAGATCTGTGCCTCCTTCGGCACAGATCCCTGCCACCCGAACATGGCGGGCGAGCACATGGCGGTACTCGTACGAGTACCGCCATGTGCCGAGCAGAGCGATGCTCGAGCCGATCCGAGCATCGGCCGAGCATGCTCGCTCAACACTAGTTACTACTGTTGAACCTAATCATCCTCTACTTAACCAATTTGGCAGCAGCAGCAAGAACAGCAGTCGTAAATTCTGCATCTACATCAGGGCATTTATCAATGGCCACTAGCCAACATGACATGAACTTCTGGCACTAGGCCAGTAGGGCATTTTGTTTCTCAGGGCTCGTGCTTTAAAAAAAAAAAAAAACATATGCCTACAAACAAATAAACACATTTAGAAGCTTGTTTCTAACAAGCCTAAGTCCTACAAATCAATTTTTCCTTATGGCTTCTGCCAAACCAGTCTAAGTCTTACAAATCAATGTTTCCTCAGGGCTTGGGCCTCTAACAACAAATCTTACAAATTATCCTCTACAAAATACTCTGTCACCTCAAGTATCAGTCAAGCCCAGTGGCAGATTACATCAGGGTGTCTCAGTCTCTATCATGTTACGTACAAATTTCCAATACCAGTCAACAAACCTCCCAAAACAAATTTCCTGTTCAACTGATTCTTTCCGCAGACTCCACCCACCAACACAGGCACCCTCCTCAGCCCCCTTTTATACCATCTTATGGGATTTTTTTTATTTGTATTTAGGATTTATTTTTTTATTAACTACCCCCAATCCCAGTAAACAACCCCCCCAAAAAATTCCGTGTTCAACTGATTCTTTCTCCACACCCCACCAACACAGTCACCATTATACTATGGGTGAAAAATAAAATAACACTCGCGTTGTGCTGTGTGTAAATTCAATGTTCCCATTGATTTCATTAGAATGAGCTAGGTGGAAAAAAACTGAAAAACTGCACTTTTCGGAGGAAATTACTTGCCAAGCAGGAAGTGCCATTATTCACCAATTTTGGTTTGAAGCAAAAATTTTCATCTATCCCTATCAGTACTCTCAAATCTTTCCCTAACAAGGATTGCCCATGTAATGTCCCATTTAGTGTGTATGTTGCATGCTTATTTCTTCAACCCAAATGCATAACCTTACATTTGTCTATCTAAACCCTTAGAATGTCATTGCACATAAAGGTACTATCAAGAAGAATGGCACACACCCGAAAGAACAAGCAGGCTTCAAAAGATGTGTCAGTACAGTAGACCATATCCATTCATTTGTAATCTCTTGTATAAAATGTTTTAGCAAAATCCAAGCTACACCCTCATCCAAGTTATACTTACCCTAAAATGCAAATAAATTAGTGTGACATGAGCATAATTCATAAAACCATGCTGACTCTTCTGATAATATTGTTGGGCATCACAAAATACAGAGCATTTTCCTTTAATAACCTTTCTGGTATTTTACCCAAAATGCATGTTAAGCTTACAGGCCTATAATATCCAGGCTTAGATCCTGCCCCTTTTCAAAATAAACTTCTTATTAACCCCCTTAAGGATTGGCCGCACACGCACATGGCAGGCACTTAAGTACCACAGACCATTTCTTTTTTTCCATGCGGTCTGAATCAAGGCTCCCCGAATGACATGCAGCCAAGTGGTGAGCCCTGAAATCCATGACGGTCCTGTCACATCATGGGTCCATATTGCATGTTGGACCCATGATGTGTCTGGACTGTCATGGGTCCTGAAGGGTTAAACAAACATATGGTGTTTACTTCTTTAAAAAAGCAAGGGTACTCTCTCTGATGGAGGATGCATCTTAACAGAATTATTAAAGTTTAAAGGTTAGTCACTGACAAACAGTTATCCATACAATATGATAGAAACTGCTTAGTTACATCATGATAGTTTGAACTTAAAGGATTTAATGAATTTTTTACTCACTTTCAGACAGTTTGGAACATGATAACAGTTGAATAAAATAACTGACAACTTCTTTAAATAATGGAACAATATCTACTTCCCTTCATTCACAGGGCATTATGCCTGATCAGAGTAAATCAATACATATTAAGTAAAATGGCCAAGGTCCCTAAGTACTCTGGGGTGTATTCCATCAGGTCCGGGTGCATTTATCATTAAACCTTTTCAAGTCTGTTCAGGATTTTGTCCTCAATTAGTCATGGTAGATGAAATTATTTAGATTTTTCTTATTTAAAGTATTTCCTGGAGAGAATTTACAGTACAGTTACATATTTACACAAATAGAGAAACAAAATAAATATATATAAATAAAAATAACATTTTATATATCTAGTTACATGTTGTTTTTAACTACTTAACGACCCATGACGGTCCAGGACCATCATGGGTAGAAACCAGTTAAGGACCCATGACGGTCCTGGACCGTCATGGTTTAAATGATAGCAGCGTGCCTCCGTGCACACTGCTATCATTCATTCCAGGCTGAGACTGAGCGCTCCGGTACCGAAGCGGTCAGTCTCATCCCTTCTCAGTTGTGCTGGGTCATGTGATCGCTGAAGCAGCGATCACATGTACCGGCATTTGGAATGAATGAGACAGTGTGATTTATACACTGTCTCTGTGTGTCTCCTCAGCCTGTCTGTCCATTACGATCAAAGTAAGGGACAGAGAAGCAGAGAGGAGACACCTAGTGTTAAAAGAAAATGCAGCAGCTGGGGGTATGAACCCCTTCACTGATGTGCTCTAGGCTGGCTGGATGCAGGTCAATTTTTGACCTGCTAAAATCAACTTTTTTTTTAATAACAATTTTTTTTGCAAAAAAATTTTTTATTAAAAAAAACATGTCAATTACGAATATTGGACGTACAATTGTTGTGTAATACACTTATACACACTGCCACAGTTAATCAATAAAAAAGTGGGAAAATACGTTGGGAAAAAGGGACATGAGGATTTTCACCCAGGGGGACAGTGCCCACTTAAAACTGCCCATTTTGTAGGTATGACTGACCAGTCATACCTTTCATGCAGTCTCCATAAATATTTAACCCATTGTGCCCAAATGATCCCAAGAGAAAAAAAAAGGCGATTTTTTATATTTTTTTACCGTTTTCTTTAATTTTATTAAAATAGGTGGGCTATCCATATAAATGTGGTATCAAAAGAAAGCCTTATTTGTGCGTAAACAAATGGTATATAATTTTCTTGGATAAAATAAAGTACTTGAACAAAGACATAGTCAAAAAGGTCAGAATTTCTCCTGTCCTTAAGTGAAATCCACCTCAGATTTTCCAGGTTCTTAAGGGGTTAAAGGCAGGGGGTTAGACTTCGATTTTTTTGGGTAAAATAATCCAGGCTTTTGGAGATCTGAAGGAGAAGGAGAGATTAACCTTCTTCTTTATAGTGTGAAATTCTCAGTAGGGGGTATGCACTAAGGTGTGATAAAGAGATGATAAAGCGGAGATGACTTCTTCAGTGATGTTACTTCTCCAGTTCCTATGTTATTCTACATAGCCTATTCACTCTGATTTTTCATGTGGGAGAAATCTTAGTGCATGGGTTAGGTAAGATAACAAAGGAACTGGAGAAGTAATATCACTGGAGAAGACATCTCCACTTTATCACCTCTTTACCAAACCTTAGTGTATAAGTCCCTGTGAGTTGTAGCAGTGGAGCTCAGGTTATAATTAATATGGAGAGCTGTGTTGAGCATACTGGTCAGGTAGTCTGTTGATGCCAGGGTTGCTGTTATATGAGACTGTTCAACACTTTTCATTTACTGTATAGCAGGGATAGTAGCCAGAGGCCCCCTGCTGTTCACAGCTACAAGTCACCTCATCCCCAGTTAGCCAGTGGTTGGCTGGGGATGATGAGAATTGTAGTCTTATACAGGTAGAGGTCCCCTGCTATACAGTAAATGAAAAGTGTTGAACAATGACAGGCCGCCCCCCAATGCTTTATGGTGTCTATCACAGACATCCCTCTATCTCCATAACTGTGTCCCTATCCCCCCTTAATTTTATAGCACATAAGAGGATGTGCTAGGGATGTATGCACTCCTCTCCTTGGCTGAAAGGCATGCTTGTGGGTGATGGATGTGGCTGACGTAAATGTGAAGCATGACCCTGTGCTTACAGCATGGAGCATGACCTCACACTGACTAGCCACATCCATCCATCAAACATTTTTGAATATGAATTCCAGCAAGGCAGAGGACTGGAATTATCCCCAGCACAGCCTCTTTTGCTTTTTGATGGAGATACAGCTACATATTGGAAATCATGTGAAGCCAAACAGTCAGGCAGATTATTCATATTCATAGGAGTGTCCAAATGATGCAATTTGCACCATAATGTGGGCCGGGTCTAATTAGGGCTGTTTGGCTTGGAAGGTTGAGAGTCACGATTAGTCCTAAAGTAGGTTGGGAAGTGGGAGGAATGGTGAATCAGTGGGCAGAACAGACAGGTAAGGTGGGTGGGTTCTCACTGAACTCACCGAACCAGAGAATGAGCCTCTGTCTCTGAAAATCTGATAATTAAATCTGAAAACTGGAGTCTCCAGGGCAGACCTGAAGAGTTCCCAGGCATGAGAGAGAGAGAGATAAGAATTAAAGTCAGTTAATTGATTGTAATTAGTGCCCACTGTTCTTGTATTTAGAAAGCTTATCTCATCCCTCATTGGGAGACATGGAGCACCATAAAAGGCACAAATGTATACTCATGTAAGATTAGATATTCGGCCTCAGAACATTTTTACGAAAGTTACTATAGCATGAAATACATGACATTTAAGTGTATAAAACCATTATATTTTAGTTGTGTTTATTTTAGTCACCTTGGTCTTAACTTGTTAACTTGTACTTATTACACACAACAGTATATTCTGATGAATATAATTATACTAAAACGTTTTTAACAAATTCCATCTTTCTCCTGTATTTTTGTCATTTAAAATAACATCCTATTGAATGATCTATAACATAACTATTCTCATTGTAAACTTAGCTTTTTTAGAATCTACTATTTTAGTTGTGCCCTATTAACAGGTTTAGTAGGGTTGGGCGAGAGGTCCCATCCTGTTCCAGTGAAAAAATCCTTGAAAGCCACTTGGTTGTCTGCCTTTCCTCTGGAAAATCAGCTTTAGATAAATCTATTACAATATTCTCAGTTCTTGCAAAAAAAAAAAAAAAAAGTGTTTCAATGGATACAAACTTTTCATCACTTTACTTACAGGTTTTTCGTGTTTTCGTTATAAAAATGTGACATTTTCCAGGAAGTGAAACACAATACGAGCAGCTAGAGAGAGAGAGAGAGAAGGTGCTAGGCTGTTGTGCTGTGACTTATTTAGCAAAATTGAGGCAGGAGAGGCTCATAGTGATTGCTATCACTATGAGCACCTAGAATACAAGTAAAAGGAGGATCTGGAAGGACCATTATCCATCCACTGAGTCTTAGGAGGAGGAAGTGACCACTACCAATATTATAGGGTCCGGATGCCCTGATTTCCAAGACCCAATGATTGCCAGTCCTCCTATATCACCTCTAAGGATCTTGGGGAAATTTGTGTCACTGGCAGAGGAAGAAGGGGGAAGTAGCATGAGCAGGACTGGTCAGTTCCCTGTGCCCACTGTCGGTGCTGCACTTGACATGGTGTCTTTTGATTCTCAGGAGGGGGGGAGAGGAGATGATACCAAGAGAGACAGCAGGGGGCCCTAAGTCACACTTGCCATCCTCAAGCAGTCCCGCCACTACTACTAGTACTAAAAATGTCCAGCTGCTACAGATTCAGAGTGTTAGGAGGGAGGGAGTTATACTAGTAGTGAGGAAGACTCAAAGACTGAAATTAACATGGTTGGTGTTCATAATAGTAATGGTGAAGCAGCTGGTGGCATTAGCATAAAAGCAGTAGATCCTCCTGCTGATGCTCAGGTGGTAGGGGAAGTAATGCAGCGTGGCCAGACTAGTGTCCAAGGGAGCCCACAACATTCCCCTGACCCCGGGAGTCCCCATACCCACACTGCATTGTTCCTATGGAATATGAGCCTGAAGAAGGCAGAACTGGTGGCTCGCAGCAATAATACTAGCAACTCCATGAGTACAGATCAGCTGCTTGCACCTGCAGGCTCCAGTCTGTCTTCTTCAGCTCAACAAGTTGGCAAGTGTGACTGTAGGAGACCCTCTGCCACATTACTCCAACTGATGAGAAGTCTATAATAGAGCAGCAAGGAGGGACTGGTGATAGTGATGATGATGGTGGAGAAGCTGGGTGGAAGAGACATTAATTGCCTTTTTAGCCCAAACCAAGAAGGAATGGGAGACAGATATGGGGATGGGCATCACCACTACCAACAGTAGTGAGAATGGCAAATTTTTGGAGTTTACTGCTGCTGTAATTCCTTCTGCTGCTGAGTTGCAAGGGTAGTAGGCTGATAAGGAGGAGCAAGCTAGTGTACCATAGACCACTGTAGACACAGTGGAAATGGGCTTCAGTGCTGTGGGACTAGGACAGATTCCACTTGTCATTAGCAATACTCCTGGTCCTAGTTGTAGTGCTGACTCTGAGGCAATAAGAGCAACTGCAGCAACAGCAACATCATCCTCTCCTCTAGACAGTGAAGGGGAATGTGGAGGAGAAGAAGAAAGAGGCTATTCTTCTTCACCTTCCTTCTCCCACAGAAGTCCTGGGTGTGGGACTATTTTTCTCTTGGAGCAGGCACAGTGCAATCATCAGAGATGGCACTGTGCATAATTTGCGGAAAGTCTGTGAAAAGGGGAAAGGAGGGAACACACCTTGGCACAACTGCCCTGATAACACACATGAAACACAGTCACCTTGACATTTATATGAAGCATGTTAAAACAAAACCCCACCAAAGAAACTGGGTACTGCTGTTGTTGTACCCCCTGACTCTCTCTGAAGGCAACAAGAGGTGAGGTATAAATGAAATAGGAGGAAGAAAAGAGTAATCCAGCCAGAACCTGAAACTTTGATGGCGAGTAAAACACGTGGCTCGCCATCACCTTATTTCTCTAGGGTCCGGCAGCAGGAAGATGCAACTACATCTTCTGGCGATCCACCTCGTTCATCTTTACCTCCCTCACCAGCTGATAGCCATTCAGTAGATGTCAGTATGTGACAGTTCGTGTCTACCCATTGTACACTGTGGGGTGCACTGACCAAACATGACAGTGTGGTGGAGGATAATCGCAACCAGGGCATCAAGTGGCATCTGAGTAGATTCTATCCCACAGACTATGCTACGCTGGTGGTGGGGAGGGTTCATCATTATTATTAAAGTTGTAACATGTCCTTAATGGGGAGTCGAGAAGGGGCATAGTGACAGCAGAAGTATTTGATTTCTGGTGGGATGATTTCACATTGGAGACCCCAAGCATCATTGTGTATGGTTAGCATTGTGCCAGGTGTTTGATGTGAGTGCAGATATGCCCATTGTTACCAGTCCTTCCCTTATTTACTACACACTGTGCACATTGCAGTTGCTGATGAGAGGCACAGTTCCTTACAGCTTTAAAGGGAAAAATGTATATTCCAACAACACACTCTTTATTTTGGAGGTGGGTGAATTGGTGGGGGTTAGTTTTGGTGCTGCTACTGCCTCTACAGGAGATAGTAGTGACAAGGCACGTGGAACCTTAATCATCATCACCCACATAACTGTTTTTGTTGTTGATCCCATTCCATTGGGGTTGCCTATTCATTCTTCTGCCTAAACAACTCAGCAGCAGCAGCAGAAAGAACAGCAGCTGCAAACTCTGCAATGACATTGGGGCATTTTACAATGGCCATTGGCTACTAGCCACCACAACATGTCCTGATGACACTAGGCCAGTAGGACATATATATTTGTTCCATCAGGGCTTGTCCTTTCGTAAAAAACAGATGTCTACGAAAAAAAACAAAACAAAAAAAAAAAACTTTTTTTTCTAACAAGCTTAAGTCCTACAAGTCAATTTTTCCTCAGGGCTTGTACCAAACAAGTCTAAGTTTTACAAAACAAATCAATGTTTCTTCGGGGCTTTGGCTTAAAAAAAGTCTAAGTACTACAAATCAATGTTTCCTTAGGGCTTGTGCTAAACAAATCTAAGTCCTACAAATCAATGTTTCCTCAGGGCTTGGGCCTAACACAAGTCTAAGTCCTCAGGGACTATGCCTCTAATAAGTCTAAGTCCTACAAATCAATGTTTCCTCAGGGTTTGGAACGCTAACAACAAGATTAAGTCCTTCAAATCATCCTCTGCAAAATACTCTATCCAGTCAAGTATCAGTCTGCCCCAGTTACAGCTTACATCAGGGAAGCCCTGTATCTGTCATGTTATATACCAATTTCTTATTTTGTTTTTAATTGTATTTATTTATTTTTTATTGGCTGTCCCCCCAATACTAGTCAACAAACCCCCACCAAAAAAATTCCCTGTTCAACTGATTTCCCCAGACTCCACCCAACAACACAGGCACCCTCCTCAGACCTCTTTTATACCATGTCTTATTTTTTTATTTATTTTATTATTAAGTGTCCTCTCAATCCCAGTCAAAACCACCCCCAAAAAGAGAATTCCCTGTTCAACTAATTGTTTTCCCAGACTCCACCAACACAGGCACCCTCATACCCCTTTTATACTCTGCGTTTGGGAAATAATATAACATTTACTATGTGTTGTGTGTAAATTCAGTGTTCTCATTGATTTCAGTGCAATGAACTAGGTGAAAAATGAGGAAAAATGTCACTTTTCGCCAAACGGGAAGTGCCATTTTTCCCCCTATTTTGGTTTGATGCAAACATTTTTGCCTCTCCCTAATAGAACAGATAATATATTCTGTTCCCTGCTACCCAGATGCTCCATCACCTTTAAAGTGTATTCCATTTCAGAACTCTTTGAGATAACTAGGTCCAGCAAGTTGTAATTTCTAGTTAGATCCTGTACTGGTTGGGACAAGGAGTTATAAGTATCATTTCTCTATTCAGTTCCAGGATAGGTGAAATCTCCCACTTCTACTAAATTTCCAAACACAAAGCCTTTTCCACTTACAGTAGCAGTTGGACATCTTCAGAATTCCTAGTATTAGATGTTCGAACCATATCCTTTTGAGTGTCAGAGCAGTATGAAACTCATTGCTTTGCAATGCAGTGGATACCCCTCTGACATTTAAAGGGAAATACCTAGCATATTTTTACTATGGTTACCTCTCTTTCTGTATTTAAATCCACAGGGCATCTGCATTCTCACTGATAACATCATGAATATCTTCACTTATACTATCTGTTAACCTTTTGAGTGCCAGAGGGGTACGCAACGCATTGTGATGCAATGAAATGCATACCCCTTTGGCACTCAAAGGGTTAAATGTTGTTTTATAGAAAGGCAGAACTCTCCTCCTTTTTTATTTACCCTATCCCTCCTAAAAAAAATGCATATCTCACTATAAGGACTACTTAATCATGATCAGTATTGAATACCATATCACTGAAGCAGACTATTCTTCATTGTAGCATTAATGGATTCCAAACTCCTCCCAATGACAGATTCCTAGGAAGACTTCAGTGGGAAGTGTCTGGTATCCTGCAGCCCTGTCAAAAATAATATGTGCCTCAGTGGACATGATATTCAGTACTAAAACACATTTGGGTAATCAATATAGAGGGATATGCAATGCTATTTAAAGATTCATTTGGGGAACCAATCAATAAAGCATTAATTCTTAGGGGCCATTAATATTTTCTTTCCACATTAAAGGACTGACCATGTGAGTACCAGAGAGGTATCCAACTAATTGTTTTACAATGCCATTGGATACCTCTCTGTCACCATAAGGGTTAAAGTGATAGTCATCTTCCATTTTGACTTTACATATTCTTGAAGTCCATAATATATGATGACATATTAACAATACTTTATTTCTTTTTTTTTTCCCATTTCAACTTTTTTCTTTCTTATTTCACTTATGCAACTGTCAGAGATCTGACTGAATTTGTGTCCTGAGAGCTTTCTATATGGATTGTGAAAGCATTGAGAGTGCAACAATGTAAAAAAATAATGCACTGTAAAAGGATGGCAAAACAATGTAGAGTATGCAAATAGTTATACCTGACAGCTGTATGAAAGATTCCTACCTAGGTCAGATCTGTTAAACCTTTGCATTTCCAGAGGTTAAACAAAATGGGGAGGGAGGGGATAAATACACCAGTGCATTGTGTTTAGTCTTCAATTGCATTGGCTGCTCATCAGTGTATGCACTATGGTGTATGATCACTACAGAGCATATGGGCACGCACATATAGGCATATGGGCATGTACACTTTAATGCCAGCAAGCCCCTAAGGCCTGCAGATAGAACTCTCATTAAAATGGTGTAAAATCACATAAACAAGGTGTAGAGGAATGTATTGTATCAAAATGCTCATAGACTGCATATTTGCAAATTTACGCCATTAACCCTTTCGTTGCCAGGGAAGTATCCATCACATTGCAACGTTATGCATTGATACCTTGCTGGTACTCAAAGGGTTAAAAGACAAGCAGTACTATAGATATTGTTCCCCGATAGTCCAAACTAGCATACCAAAAAACATTTCATATTTATATAATGTTAGCCCCTTGAATGTCAGAAAAGTCTCCAATGCATTGTTTCACAATGCATTGACCTCCACAGAATTCAAGAGGTTAAACATTATTAGGGTTCCACTTAGAGTTCATGTAAACTCAAAGGGCTCTACCAGTGCAGTAAATGTAAGAGTCACTTCTGTTATCATCAGTTTCAGTTCTGTTAAAAGAATTCCACATAACAGGTGATACTTTTAGTTCCTTAATAACGTTGTATAGCATAGAATTGAGAATAAAAGTCTTTAGAGGCATTTTTGTGTCGACAAAGAAGATAATTATATACATTAGGAACTATGGTACTGGGGGAAATGAAGTGTGAAGGACAATGGACCCCATATGGAAAACTCTTTCTTTATGGCTGAAACATCACTAAGCTCAGTTAACACGACGTTAACCTCAGTTAACATCACATTAATGGTAATTCAGATAAAGAAAATAATGTACCATTAACATAGGTTAAAACAGAGCAATATAAATAATAGTCATTACTGATAATGAGATGCAAATCCCACGAAAATGAGTCATAATCACACATTAGCCAGATCGGGACCATGAAGTAGCATTGTTGGTAAAAAATGTTTTGTTGGTTTTATTTATTTTTTAGTAACTGTTTGTGAAAAATGTTCCTTTTCTTTTATCATTGTCTATTAGTCTAAAAATATATTATGTACATTTTTTTATTTTATATTTTTTTTCTAAAATATATATTTAGAAGCTTCCTCGTCTCCAGTCCATTTTTGATACATTGTTTGAGAGGTCTAATCCTGAGGGGATGATTTTGGTTTTCTTGTTTTTGGGGAGAGGGGGATGACATGCATCCATTAACCTCTCTTCTATTTTGTTTTCTACTTACCTAACATTGGGAGAGCACCAGGGTCAGCTGACAGGAAGGTGCAGCAGCCCTGAAGTATTTACTCATTGGGAAAACCCTGTGTGGAGGCAGATAAGTCATCCATAAGCTTACTATCAAATAACACAGTGGGGGAATTTAAAGGGATAGTAATGTTTCATAATAAAAGCAGCTCTAATTAATCATTATAGTATTTGGACTTTGGAGAGTGTTATTTTAATTCTGTCAGAGTTGTAGTTCAAGAGTAATTCAATGACAAAGTATCCCCCTCCCTCCCCTTTTACTGATGTAACACTGCTCGGCCAGAGCAGAAGGGAGGTGCCCAGGTAGAATGCAGAGAGGGACAATCTTCAATTAAGAAAAGGGAAAACCTGAAAAACTTGTCAAGGGGGGCAGGGCTTTCATTGCTCTCATAGGAAGAAGATTGTCCCCTTCTGTTATCAGTCTGGTCTATGGGCTGGATTCCACATCTGAGATGGCTTACACTAGGTAAAAGGGGCGGGAGGGGAAACTTTGCTTGTGAATATCTCACAAACCATAAAGGTTTGAGAGATAAGACTTATATTGTTCTTCATGTTTTTTTAATGCCTACAAAATAAAATAAAGATAAAATGAAGTATTACTATCCCTTTAAAACGCAAACACAGAAATGGTCTCTTGTTTGCACTGGATGATATGCATAAAAATGTTGGTACACATTTTTTTCCTGTATTCTAAGTGCAATAAAATATCTCAGTTGTAACTTCTTTTGTGAAACTTGTGTGCTTTTTTTCCAGCATTGTGACCTCTCTTTAGTGACAGTTTGAAGATTATGGAGAGGAGACTGTGCAAAAAGTGATATTAAAACCATCACTAAATGCATACATTTGTATACATAGACAGCAACAAAATTCTACTGAATTTATTGCACTTGGTACAGAGAAGAGTTTCTTATATGCCAGCACCTTTATACATATATTATGAGAAAATAGCAATAGATTTAAGTTTGCAGCAGTTTAATAAGTGCCCAAGCAGTGTTTTTGTGAGTGCGTAAGATGTATCTTATGTGTTTGAGAATCTTTTAACCACTGATTCACTACTCTTGTTTCTTTATGGAATCAAAATAGATAGATAGGTAGATATCTTTAAATGAAAGAAGCAGGCAATCTCAATGGATTGAGAAGAAAGTCTTTTTTATTTAGCAACACACACTGGCCAACATCTCAGCTCTCACAGTAGCCTTCATCAATACTCATGGCTCCTGTAAGGGCTGGAAGTTGACCAGAGTGCATTTCTATGTAATAAAAAAAAGCTTTCTTCACCAACTGTGAGTACCCACTTCTATCATTTTTATTATTGCTTCAATAATTTGTTGCTATGTATGTCATCAGCATCTCCAGCCATTATCGATCCATTGCAGGATGAAAGCTTGTGTCTTTTGTTGCCACTAATAACAAATTGGGTAATTTCATCTACCAATCTTGTCTTTGGTCTTCTTGGGCATTTAATATCAAGTGGAATCTATTTCAAAATTTGTTTGGTCCATCTACGATCAGGTCTTCTTGCTATAATGCCTGCCCATTTCCATTTCAGGTAACTTACTCTTTCAATGATGTCATAGACGTTTGTCAGCATCTTCTAGTACTTGTCCATGTACTGTGATTTTCCTTGGAATGGTAAATTTGTTAAACATGACTTGCATATTTTGATATCTTCATCTTCAGACCAAAATTTGCTTTACTGTTGTAGCTCTTATGTTCCTGCAGTTCTTTATGACTACTGGCAAATAGCATGATATTGTCTGCAAATTGCAAGTGATGTAGGTAGTCGCCATTGATTTCAAGTCCTTTTTTGGTCCCAATTTCTTCTAAACAAGCAGAAAGTAGTTTTGGGGAGATTGTGTCTTCTTGTCGGATGCCTTTTTCTAGATCTGGACTTTATCATGGTTGACCTGTACTGATGCAGTTACATTTTAATGTATTGATTGGGGGATATTGATGTAAATGCTATTTATTCCCTGGTTGATCAGGGAATCAAATTTGCTCTCTTTTTCATTGAGTCAAAGGCCTTTTCATAGTCACTGAAGGCTATGCATAATGCAAGGTTGTATTCACTGTGTCACTCTATAACTTGTTGAACTGTATTAATATGGTCCATTGTACTAAAATGGCTCCTGAAGCATTTTTGTTCTTTAGGTTGTGATACATTAAGTATTGTGTCCATTTTTTGATAGTACCTTTGTGAAAACCTTGCAGACCACTGGCAATAGGCTTTTTAGTCAGTCATTTTTTAGATCTGCCTTATCACCTTTTTTTTGGAGTAGGATGACTTCTGCATTTTTCCATATTTCAGGCACTATGGCAAGTGGTAGGCATTTTGAAAATACTTTAGCTAGGGTTTTGAATAAGGATTGACCTCTGGCTCTCAACATTTCAATAGTAACTTTATCAGGTCCAGCTACTTTCCCATTTTTCATTGATTGTATTTCAGTTTCTACTTCGACCAAAACATCTGATACAGCTTTAGCTTCTGGCACTACAACCAGTTGTCCTTCATCCTTATAAAGATTTGAATACAATTCTTACACTCGTTTTACTATTTGTTGTTGAGTTTTTCCTGTTGTACCATCTTCAAGCTTTAATGCAAACATTTGGCTGTGTGGACATCTTTCGTTTTGCTTTCTTTAGCCCTTGATTTTCTTCCAGTGTCCTTTTGATGACCTCAACATTGAACTTTCTTCTTTTATGCTCTTCCTTATGGTCTTGCACATTTCTACATATTCTACCCTGTTTCTATTATTACCATTATGCTTAATTTATCATCACTTTTTCATCATGGCAACAGTTTATTTTGATATTCGGGTTGGTTTTTCTTGTTTCACAGTAGGTGCAAGGGCACGGAGAGTGTCTACGATAGTCTCAATAACTTTTTAATTGTGTGTTGATATATTTGTCTCTGGAAGGTCTTGCAGCACACTGAAGTGATTAGACAGTGCTAAGTCAAAATTCTTATGAATTTTAAATAGCTGGCTAGTGTCAATCTTCAAGTTTGTTGGCGATCATTTTCTTACTTTCTTGCTTGCAGCCAATTTTGATCTTTGCTCTCACTAGATAATGGTCACTTCCAACATTAAAATTATTTAAGACTGAGCATTTAGTGAATATTTTTCTATTATTTGCAAGTATGAAGACAATTTTACTTGTATTACCGTTAGAGCTTTTTAATGTCCATTTTCTCTGTGCCCTTTTCCTGTAGAATTAATTCATGATGTGCTAATTCGATTAGTTGGTTGCCTTTATCGTCACTTTTACCATCTCTATGTGGTCCAATCAATTTTTCACCATTTTTGGTCTTACCAATTCTTGCATTGAAATCTCCCATTCTAAATTTGTAGTGGTAATTGTCCTGTTCATAGAGACATAATAAATCATAATAAAGTTTTTCAACTTCATCATCACTGTGGCTATTTGTAGATGCATAAACTGTTGCAATCTGGAGTTTTTGATAATGTCCTTTAATATTTTTTGGATATGTGGATGACCTTTATGGGACTGCCATTATTTTTTTAACTATGATAATTCCTGAGGTTTTCCTATTTATTAAAAGGTATAATTACCAAGTATATCTCTCACTGTACCTTTAATGAACTGTATTGGACTGAACAAGTTAATCTAACTGAGTGATCTCATTAGCTTTAAAGAAGAAGTGGTATGCTTCAAATAGACACCTTACCTGCAAACAAGCTATCCCTGAAGAATTATCATATAGATACAAAATGCGTAGGAGCTTTCCAGGAATTTGTTTTATTTTTTATTCCATTTGAGCAATATATGGACATATTTGAGCGTTATCTGGTCCTTTGTGCATACTTTGTTACTTCATTGGTCCCAATGACCAATAGATAGTAATGTCAGAAAAAAGTAATAACTATATGGTATATACAATTCGTTTACACTTATTCGTATATCTCAAACCGTTATGGTTTGTGAGATATAGGAAAATAAGGTTCTCTGGTCCCTCCCCTTTCTGCTTGACGAGCTGTAAAGCTGTCAGAAGCAGATTCTGGTCACTTGACCAGATGTGGCTCTTCAGCAGTGCCGATATAATGATATCTAAAGATAAATACTTAATTTGGAACTGTCTACAAAGTTTGCCTGGTTTGCAAGTGCACTTTGTAGACTGTTCCAATTAAGTATTTATTTCGAAATAGTGTGATTTCAGCTCTGCTAAAGAGCCTCTGTCTGATCAAATGACTGGAATCTGCAGCTGTCAGCTAGATGGCAGACTTGAGTAAAACAGCCAGGAAAATGTAACTTTAGCAAGTTATATCTCTCATAAAGGTTTGAGAGATAAGACTTACATTCATATTAATCTTTTTTTAATGTCTACAATATTAAATCAACTTAAAATTAACCATTACTATCCCTTTAAAGAAGGGAGGGACTCCCATCCAACATTGGTATACTTATCTCCATATGACTGATTGAGCCTATAGCCAGAGAGTATATACCTGGATGGGGGAGACCGTTAGACATAGATGATGATCTCTGCTCACTACAGTACAGCTACATTGAGCTGTTTATTGCTGTCTACAGAAGATCATTAAGGAAGACCCTGCTTGATACCTTCCCCCTCATAGTAGTGCTACATTTTTGAGCATAAATTCATTACTGTTTGTATATTATACTCATTTATATATTTCAATTTTTCATTTTTATATCAATCAGATTTTTTTCAGTGATATCACGCTATATTTCTATGGTACCTTCTATATATAGGATCCTTTTACAATTTTTTTTCCATATTGTATGTATGTAAGGTAATCATTTTTATTTACATAATTTGTCATAATTAAATTACTTATAGAGGGATTAGAAGCACTTTCCTATATTTTTTACTTTGGGATTTGTTGGTTTTGGTCCAGCAAACTACTGGACCATTTGGATAGAAGCAGCCCCCTGTCCCTGTATATGTGTTTGCCACCCTTGTACTCTTAGGGCGAGATGTTCAAGAAGTCGCCATAATGAAAAACTTGTCGGATCATGAGTTGGTGGTAAAATAAGGACAATATTTTCAGAAGTAAATCCATCACGTTTGAAAATTCATCTAAAGAATTAAAGTGACGGTAAGAAGATCTCATTGAACATTGCCGTTAAAAATTCTGATTTTAAAAATTGTCTTTCATTTTGTCTTTGAAACAAAAATTTTCAAAGAAACAAAGACTTTTTTTTGTCTTTGAAACAAATTTTTCTTCTCCAAGTTTAAATCATTTTTATTATACGAGGAAAAAATGACATTAATCAGACAAAAAATGACATTCAAACAAATATTTTTTTCTGAAAATACCTTACATTTTGACGGAAGATTAAACCACACCCACTTTTAAGATGGCTTTTTCCCTTTGATGGAGTTGGCGGAATTGGATGCAAAAAATAACAGAAACATGTCTGAGAATTGACGGATCGTGGTGTAAGAACATTTTTATTCTGATTACAGACAATTTCAGTTACCACCACTTTCTGAACATCTCTCCCTTAGCTGCAGCTGTTTCTTTCACCTTTCTTTACCCCTCTCTCTATATATATCTGTGTTTGTGTCTGTGTATAAAATTATTCTTGAGTCTAACGCTCAAAATGTCAAAACTTTGCATATGTTGCATAACGATTTCCATATAAATATGTTTGAAACTCAACATATCAAAGTCTTCACAAAAAAAAAAATAATGTGGTATCTTAACCCTTTGAGTGCCAGAGGGGTACGCAATGCATTGCAGAGCAATGCGTTGCGTACCCCTTTGGCACTCAAAGGGTTAAATTGGGCATTTAACTCTCGAATGCTAGAGAGGTCAATGTAATGTGTTGGAGAACTCGCTACTACGGTTAACCCTGTGAGTGCCAGAGGGTATTCCGTAACCCTCTGGCACTCAGTGGGTTAAGCTGGTGCCCATGGCCCACCAAAGTGCCTGAGTAACCCTGAGAGAGAACCATTGCTCTGTAGCAGTGGAGGAGAACATGAGAAGATTTAATTTTCATTGGTCTAAAATTCCCAATTTCATCAGCTTGCAATAATAATTCAACAAATACTGGGCAACCACAGGAATTCAAGGAGTGTGTCAGTCTGCACAATATTAATATTACATTTAAAGGGAAGTGTCAGCCTTCACAATACTAAATTTACATTTAAAGGGATAGAATGTTTCACAAAAACAGCAGCTCCAATTAATCTTTATTGTATTTTAGCCATAGAGAGTGTTATTTCAATACTGTCAGAGTTGTAGTTCAAGAGTAATTGAATGATAAAGTTTCCCCCTCCCGCCCCTTTTACCTAGTGTACCATTGCTAACCTCAGATGTGGAATCTGGTCCACAGACCAGAAAGCTCACAGTAAGGAACAGTCTTCTTACTGTGAGAACAATGAAAACCCTGCCCCATTGACAGTATTGAAATAACACTCTCCATGGCCCAAATACTATGAAGATTAATTGGAGCTGCTTTTATTATGAAACATTACTATCCCTTTAAAGTGGAGCCCCAGCCTGCACAATATTAAAATTACATTTATCAGTCATTGGCCCTAATATCAAAACATTTATTGTGTCATTGGAATTGCTGGCTTTCATTTGTATGTTGTTGCTTCTAATTTGTTCCAGAGAAAAAATAACTATTATTTACACATTTTTATGTGCATACATGTTTGCACCCCTCCCCTTTATTTGCTTTAAGAGAGTGTCTCATACAGCCCTGTTTAGGTTCTCTTGTGAACTTTTGCTGATTTAATGAGACATTCAGTTGATTTTATATTCCTTGGCTGTTTTTGTGTGACTTGCACTTGATTTAATATGAGTTTAGGATGTTTGGGCCTATCTAGATAAATTAAATACAATCAGGCACAGACAGTTTTGTCTGATGTAAGATGACCCTTAGCTGTTATAACTTACCCTGTTAATTTACAGTGATAGAATCAGACATGGCTGGCTAGGCTAGTCTAAAATAGCTCCGAGACCAGTAAGCAGAAAGCAAAAAAATTCAATTTGATATAACGCTTTGAGCTCCAGAGAGGTATCCAACACATTGGGGGGAGATTCACTAAGGGTTGATAAAGAGGTGATAAAGTGGAGATAACTTCTCCAATTTATCATTTCTCCAGTTTGTATGTTATTCTATAGAGCCTATGCACTAAGATCTCCAAAGATGAAGAAGCGCATAGGCTCCATAGTATAGCATAGGAATTGGAGAAGTGATATCACTGGAGAAGTCATCTCCACTTTATCACCTATTTATCACCTCTTAGTGAATAACCCCCATTGTGTTGCAATGTGTTGGATACCTCTCTAGCACTCAAAGGGTTAATCACTACCCATCAATCAATGGATTACACTTTTTAAGTGCCTTCCATACAGTGTATATAGTGTGGCTTTTGCATTTGGGAGGCTAATAATAATTACATTATTAATGGAGTTTGTACTGTACCACTACAACCTGCTGCTTTGAGTACAGGTTTTATAGAAGCTAATCCTGCCCAAGCCGTCATTATTCTCCGCCCATTGTGTTACTCCTATGGGCCACATTTTTTTTATGCATATGGTGGTAGTTTTCTAGAGGCTTAGTGTATATATTATTATTATTCTTTATTTATATATCGCCAACTAATTCTGCAGAGCTGTACAATAGGGAATAGACATACAGAGATATTAAATAGTACATATCAAATATGGAGAACAGAAGGATCAAAGTGATCGACTCATGAAAGCTTATAGACACATGGGCTATACCATTCAACCAATGCAGATTAAATTAGCTATAAGGCAAAATTACAAGCCAGCAAAAAGGAGCCTGACACAAGGCAGAGTGAGAGTTTGCATGGGTTTCCAGACAGACGTGATTGTATATGAACATGTGTGGCCAACACAAATGTGACATTACAATGAGCAATGCAATTATTCAGTCTCTACTCTCTAGCTTATGCAGACTCTTAATGCAGTCTCCCTGACTGTTTGCTGGAAGGTTGAACAATTTTGCTTCTCCACTAAGCTAAAACAAAAAAAAAGAGTACCTCCTTGTACATTACTCTTATTAATAAAGCATGCCTCAAATGCCATTATAATAACAAATAACATGACACAGGAATCAACTTTAGAGTCTCTCTGCAACACAGTTGTCATCCCAGTCAGCTGTTCAGATGTACATGTGTAACTGCTTCAGTATCTGATGGCTCAGAACAAAGGATTGGTTATTTCCTGTGCATGTCCTCTTCCTCAGGAGCCAAACACCTCAGCTAATGCTTTGTTTGGCCTTTTAAACTTCAAAGTCTGCCCTGATAGGTGCTGAACTAGATCAACTCAATTAAACATAAAAAGATTGATACTGACAAATATTCAGTATTACATAATTCTCAGAATAAACTTATGTCTATCCCTGGCATTTTTTAATTTTCTTACAGTATTTGTTCCAACCACCTCTGCTGGGAGGCTGTTTCATGAGTCTATCGCCCTTACTGTAAAGTAATATTTAATGTAAATCACTTCTGAATATTCCTCCCTCTGACATTAGATCATGACCTCTTGTTCTAGTATTCCTCTTTTTTTAAATACTTCCATCCTGAACTATATTAAATTCCTGAATTTGAGCCTTTTCTTGTACCCTGTTTCTTGAAGAATCTGCAATATTTGGTGGTATTTCTTTGAACTGCCTCCAGTTAATTAATGTGTGGTCTTCAGAACTGATCTGTACTCTAGGTGAGGTGTTACCAGAGATCTATAGGGTGGCATTAGTACCTCTTCCTGCTAATGCCTCTTCCTATACAGTCACAAGCCTGGTTGGCTTTTCCCACTGCTTTACTGCAATGCTTGCTTACCTTCATGTCATCTGAGATTAAAATGAAGGTACAGTTGATCACACGAAATAATAAATAACTACTGGGATAAATCTCCCAATGATAATAATACAAATACAAATATACTGTCCAATAGAATGAGTGCACAGTATATATTTTACCAGATAATAAGAGAATGCAAGAAAAACCTACATATATAAACAAATGCACACATCAAAGGTCACTTTCTGGTCATTGGACCACCAGGGTCAAAATGGGAAGATAAAAGTGATTATGTAAATGTTTTATAATAAATATCAATATAGTTATAATACATATTGATATATGTGCATATATAAATACATTATGTTGTAAAAATACACTAGTGAATGTATGAGGCCATCCGAGCCAGGCCAGGACCGAAAACTCCTGTCACCCACTTCTAGTCAAATGCCAGTTTGGGATGATGGTAGGAAAGACAACCTCTGAAACACTACAAGGGCCCAGATTTAAAGGGATAGTAATACTTCATTTTAACTTTATTTTATTTTGTAGGCATTAAAAAAACATGAAGAATGATATAAGTCTTATCTCTGAAACCTTTATGGTTTAAGAGATATTCACAAACAAAGTTTCCCCCCCCTGTTCAACCAGATAAGAAGGGAGATGCCCAGATAGACTGCAGAGAGGGACAATCTTCAATTAAGATAATGGAAAAAGCTGAAAACCTTGTCAAGGGGGGAAGGGCTTTCATTGTTTTCATACAAAGAAAATTGTCCCCTTCTGTTATCTGTACTGTCATACAACCAGACTCACATCTGAGAAGAGATGGCTTACACTAGGTAAAAGGGGCGGGGAGGGGAACTTTGCTTGTGAATATCTCATAAACCATAAAGGTTTGAGAGATAAGACTTATATCATTCTTCATGTTTTTTTAATGCCTACAAAATAAAATAAAGTTAAAACGAAGTGTTACTATCCCTTTAAAGATGCAAAAGGGATTAAATGGGTGCATGCATGCAAAAATCTAAACAAATTAAAAAAAACTAAAATGACACCTGAAAAGAAGCAAAAGTGGGGAAGGAACTCAGAGAAGAGAACGGAAAGGAATACCTGAATGCAGATTAAAATTTATACTTAGCCCATCAGGTCTCAATGTCTTCATCTTATAGGTCCAAAAATGTAGTAAATATTTGGAATCACTGGCAGGAGTGAGATCAAGATTCAATACCAATGACCCTCAAAGCCCTTTGATTACTCTCATGTGCATTCTACAAATGGCTCTTGACAATATGATTCTTAATTTTTTTCTTGATGTTACACATATGTTTGGATATTTTAATTTGTAATGTTCTCTTTGTACGACCAATATATTGCAGACCACAATCACATCTCAAAAAAGTAGATTATGGAATGGGAACCACAGCTGATTTAAAAGAGTTGCATGCTTCCTTGGAAATGATATAGACCACATAGATTATAGTTCTTATGGTAGTGGGTATAAGCTCTTTAACTGAGTGATACATAACACTGGGTTTTACTTTTGTCTTCCAGTCCTTTATTCATAGTTGGATTTATATTCCAGATTCCCCCAAGTAAGGCATTCTAGGTGCCCTTAGTTCCAGCCATGGTCACGCCCATACTCCTCACATGACCCCACCCCAGTCCAATCATCATTTCCTTACAAAAAAAATATTTCTGAACTATAATAAGCAAGAATGAAAAAAAAGCTTCAACCAGCTTGGTTGCTGCTAGATCGATTTGTTGAAAATCTCTCTAACATCCAAGGTGTTAAATATTAGCCTGTAACGTGGTATAAAATTGGGGCAGGGACACAGAAATTGCTCTGGCCACACCCACAATTCAGAATGTGAGTGTTGTCAGTACAGCTGATGTACCTGCTAAAATGTCATGCTCTGGGCAGTTGCGTAGCCTGCCAATTGGGGAACCAGTTCCTGCCTTTCTTAATTTACTAGGAGATGGTCCTTTCCTTAGTTTTCTGGGAGATGGTCCTTTGCTTTTTGAAATACAATATCAGGTCTTTCTCCAAGTGCCAATCCCAAGAGTTTTTTGGAGGGGGGGATATAAAAGGGAGCTCTGTCCATTTTTCAACATCTCTCCTTCATAGTCATCTAAAGTTATTCAGTGGGCCAATAAAGGTATCACATTTACTCTACCAGTCTCCTACATAATCTCCAGTTCATCAATATTATAGAATTTTCCACAAGTCTTTCTATGAGGATCTTGGCTTTTCTGTTCATCAATATTATAGAATTTTCCACAAGTCTTTCTATCTATTTCTCCTTATTCTTTGGTATGTTACTGATCTAGCTATTGAGGTTTTCCTGATGATGCAGTGGGTTTGTCTCAAAATTGCTCCAGTTCTACTTCATACATCAGCATCTGATAGTTATGGCTGATTTACTGTTATTTCTTGCTGATGATGCATGATTTTTGGTCTGTTCTGGTGCTCGTTTCTGTTAGGGTCGTTAGTTAAATAAAGTTAACGGTGGTAGTTTTAATAAACAGTTTGATATTCTACCAGTTAGAAATGCACAAGAGGTGAAACACAGCACAGCACATCCATGTCCCATTCTATTAGATACAGTAGCTATTAACACGTACGCAACGCGTTGCAAAACGAAGCCTTGTGTACTCCTTTGGTACTCAAAGGGTTAAGCAGAAGTTTATTATCAGGAGTTTTTAATGTTCCATTAAAGAGACAATACAAATTTGCAGGATTTAAAGCCCCATTTAAATCAGGAGTTTTCATTTTCTCTTTCTGTGTTGTTTGTTTTCCCCAGGCTTGATCCTCTTTTAATTTGCACATTTGGCCCACTGGCCTTTATTCTCTATTTAAATTCAGTTTTTCAGCCACTAGGAAGCAGACAAAAGCAGTAGGTTTACTTTAACCTTACAGATATTGGAAAATGTCTCCCACAAAAGCTCCCTCAGCCAGTATTATGCACATTCATTTCCTACTTTTATTTACTTTTTAGAGAGAGGTTGATAACTCTTTCAATGGCAGTAGTATCCAATGCACTAAAATGGTTAATAGCATATGAAAGACAACACTACTTTTCTGGGAGAAAATATGTCTGTCTGAGAAATAGTACTGCTGAATTCCTCCTCCCTTCCTTCTACCAGCTGATAAACAGGGCAAGGTCTCTGTAGTTGCTAAACCAACGTATTCCATTAATGTGCATTAAAAGTATATTGCTTTTCAAATAAGTTGTTGTCTACTTCTTCACTTTTATCTCTTTGGGGGTGAGGGTGTCTGATAGCATTAGTTATTACCCTTTGATTATGGAAGTAATGCTATGATCTCCTTATGGAAGTAATGATTGGTGTTCACACTCAGCACTGGCCTTTCTAGAAATTAAAATCGTGTTGGATCATTTCTGTTTTCAGTAAATGCGGGGTCTCAGGTTTGCAATAACTGGAATGAAATAGCTCAGCAATGTGCAAATTGTTGTTCATTTCCTTTAGCTTCAATGTAATCTTCATTCTCATAATTACTCATTACAGGGAGGTGAATCTGAATACTTGACAGAGATCAACACCAGCATCTGAATCAAAAAAATAGAGACGTCTCATTGCTTTGTCACTAAATATGAAGACACACTGTGATCATCCGTGTGCTGTTGAACTACAACTCCCATTACTTCCCTGATGAGGATAGTAGACTATTATAGTCCAAAAACAGTTGTATATCAACAAGTTGCTTATTCCTAAACAGTTAAATGTTGTAAAGAGTTCACTGAAATGGATCAATATCAATGGTACTAAATAAACAGGCACCAAATTCCTATTAGGTAGAGTAGGACACCACATAGAGAGTTTTAAGTGCAAGGTTGCCCCAATTGTGCTGGCAGCATCTACCACATTTTCATACATATTGCTAGGTCTATTTCCTATTCTGCTGTATATGTGTGCAGTTTTGTTTTGCTAGTTTACATTGTTTACAGTATATGATGTCCAGTTTTGTTTGGCTAGTTTACACTATTTATGTGATGGTCTAATGTCCAATTTATTCAGCCAATTTGGCAATCGGTTGGATGCAACACATATCTCTAGCTCTTTGCTTCATGGTGCATTGGCAACCTCTCTGTTATCTAAGGTGGTAAATAGATTATTTTATGCTTGTATACTGTAGAATAAATGTATTTTCTTTGTTGTATTACTAACCTTTTATCTGCCTTTTGGGCCCATGCACACCAAACCTCTTCTGATTTTGAATGTTTAGGGTGGTAAGTGATAAGTGAGGTGTAGCCAGGGTTGAGGTAAAGGTAGCTTAGTGTGAATTGTAAATACAATACTCCAAACACTATACACAATATGCCAAAGGCTATACGCAATACACCAAAGGCTATACACAAAGAGCTATACTCCAAATACAATACACTAGTGTTGAGCGAGCATGCTCGGCCGATGCTCGGATCGGCTCGAGCATCGCTCTGCTCGGCACATGGCGGTACTCGTACGAGTACCGCCATGTGCTCGCCCGCCATGTTCGGGTGGCAGGGATCTGTGCCGAAGGAGGCACAGATCTTACAGACGCTCCGCTGGACCACCAGGGACTGGAGGTAGGGGACATGTGGAGATGGAAGGGGGCATTGCGGAGATGAAGGGGGCATTGCGGAGATGAAGGGGGACATTGTGGAAGGGGGACATTGTGGAAGGGGGGCATTGCGGAGATGAAGGGGGCATTGCGGAGATGAAGGGGGACATTGTGGAAGGGGGGCATTGCGGAGATGAAGGGGGCATTGCGGAGATGAAGGGGGACATTGTGGAAGGGGGACATTGTGGAAGGGGGGCATTGCGGAGATGAAGGGGGCATTGCGGAGATGAAGGGGGACATTGTGGAAGGGGGACATTGTGGAAGAGGGGCATTATGGAGATGAAGGGGGGCATTGACCAGGCACCCTCCCCTCATCAGAGCAGGGGGTGCCTGGTGTAATGCTCGAGTCCTCCCATTCAATTCAATGGGGCTCGGGTGCTCGGCCGAGCACTCGAGCCTCCGGGGGTGCTCAGTCAGAGCACCCGAACCCCCGAGCATCGGGGTGCTCGCTCAACACTACAATACACCTAACGCTATACTCTATACACAAAGAGCTATACTCCAAAAGCTAAGCACCATATGGCAAAACCTATAGACCATATGATATAAACAATATGAAAAATGCTATACGCCAAACTCTGTATGTCAGATGCTATACTCAATACTCCAAGTGCTATAGCTATAAGCAACACTCCAAACACCATATGCAAAACTCTATACACACAGTGCTGGTAGGCAATAAGCTATACACAATGCACTATACACAAAACACATAAGCTCACACATGCGCTCTCTTTAACACGCTGTCGCTCAAACATGCTCTCACACATGTTGCTCAACACACACATGCTCATACACATGCTCACACAATCACACAATCAAGCACACTCACACACACACATGCAAACACACATATACACATTCACTGATGGAGAGTTATTTAATGCAGTGCTTTGCAATGCGTTGCACACTGTTTTGGACATAAAAGAGCTAAGCAATGATAATTCAACAAGCCAGTCAAAAAAGCAATTATTGTTTTATTAACCACATGGGCAATGCTGTGACAATATTGCTCTGAGATACAATAATATTTATACCATCAGGGTGAATACTCACATGGAGATAATCACCATCCAGTAATGAGCATTGCTGGTAATAGGCATGCACAGTATTTACATCCGCCCTGCTCAGGGATACACCTTCTGATTATAGAGGGGCAAAAAACACTGGATCCACTTGTATGTTTACACGGAAAAATTTTAATAAAAAAATACAAAAATAAGAACAATGATGTACACATAACCAAATTCTGTGCGTGTTTCTAAGCATGCAGCTTTTTCTTCAGGAGCATGAAAGGTCTACATTTGCTCAAATACACCACAAAATGCAAATTCTGCTAATATTATTTTTTCTCTTCCAATTAATAATTCATTTCCTGCTACATTATAACTTTTAATGTGCACAGATATGTAAATCTGTAGAGTATTTAGTTAAAACAGATTAGGGTATTGCTCGTTGTATTAGTACAAGAACTTTCTGCCTGGTAAATTAAAACGGTTGAGGTAATGAAACATGCCCATACATTAAAGTGATGTGTATCAGCGGGTATACAATGCATTGATTTACAATGTGCCAAACATCTCAGTGGTATTCAAAGACTCAACCTCTTAATGACCAGCCGCACACGCTTGCGGCCAGCACTTAAGGTTCACGGAGCTTTTTTTTAAATAAATAAATTATAAATACCTTATGCCTTTGAATACCAGAGAGGTAGCATGCATTGGCTATCTCTCTGGCACTCAAGGGAGTATTTTTACTTTTTCCTAAAAAGTTTCATAGTACTAGCACAAGGGCGGTGATTTTAACAGGCGTATACCCCTGGCCACTCATGTTAAAATCTCTGCTGTGAGATTCACAGAGACAGCTATTTTGACAGCAGTGGCCAGGGGTTCACCATTCTGTTTCAGTGGTTCCCTGAAGTACATCGAGCACCGAATCCCACGGTCAGTCCTGTGCAGCATTCATTAGTATTTCTTAACCCTGGTAGGCTCTTCATATACCAGTATAAAAGGAATTATGGGTATGTTTGTTTGTCTCCACTGGTGTAACTGGTTTGCTCCAGAATTGTGTATTTTTAAGTTTCAGAACTCCACCTTGTGTACTGAGAGAATTTGATGTAACAGTGCCAAGTACATTGCTCTGTTTACCAAGGCTGATATTCTAAGAAAAACAGGCAATGTTCTAGAGTGTAGACCAGACCAACTGCAACACAGAGAACAGATACAAATGGGCAAACTCTGCACTACTCTAAATGGGGTTTTTAACTTCTTGAATGCTCTCCAGCATCCCAGGGATTAACCGTTTGAGTGCCAGAGGGCTACAGAATGCATTACAAAGCAATGCATTCCGGACCCCTGTGGCACTCACAGGGTTAAATAACGGAAGTGAAGGGTTATGTATTTTGACAGCAGCGGCCAGGGGTTCACCATTCTGTTTCAGTGGTTCCCTGAAGTACATCGAACACCAAATCCCACGGTCAGTCCTGTGCAGCATTCATTAGTATTTCTTAACCCTGGTAGGCTCTTCATATACCAGTCTGAAACTCTGTGTGTTTGTGCGTGTGTGTGTGTGTGTGTGTGTGTATGAGTGATTGTGAGAAAGTTTGTCTGTGCACTAGTTTGTCTGTATCTGAATATATACTTCAGATTGTCCTTGTAACAGTCTATATTAAATAACTTCTAAATACAAAATGCACATGAGTAGGAACTGCCTGATGCTTAAACTTCCCCTAAGCCCCATGATTGTGGTCCTCATAGCAGGCTGTATATAAAGGCTGCATCTCATTGCTTTACTCCACTGATAGGCAGTGTGACGTTCATGGCACTCTAGTCAGAAAGTATCCTCTCTGCTCCCCCACTTGTTTTCTCTAACACATTGCCAGCATTACTCCAATCCTACATGCTATTGATTAAAGTGTCTCCCCCTCCCCTTGCAATATGTCAAATTCTCCACACTTCGCCATTACCTCGACCCTTAGTGCATCTCCACTTGGTACCTTTTAGTACAAACAGCCTTAGTGAGCTCAAAAAGCAGTTAGGGTGTTTCTTAGAAGCTCTTATTGCGCATACTAAGCCACAGCTTAATGTTTTGATAGCAGCGTGAACAAAATATGCACCATAGAGCATTCAACTGACATCAAACTATAAATATAATTTTTATTCCACTTCTTATTCTCTTCTGCCTTAAAGGATGTTTATCAGTGGATATTTCCTGCACAGAAGAACACAGAATGTCTTTTTATTTGAGAGGAGCAAAGCTAATAAATTCACTTTCAGCTTTAAAGTGCAAGAATCAGCAATAAATTACTACTGTATTTTCCTATTCCCACATCAAAACATGACTTTGGTCATTAGGGACGAAAATACTTTGCCTTTGTAATTTAACCAATTGCTGCTACTTTTGTATAAATGAAAAATGTGTATGACAGCAATGCTGTGGAACTTGCACTGTCTAATAGAACTGTGGATGTTTATGAAATGAGGTGTTCGCAAATCTGACTTGCCTGGGGATAGTCTTTTCTCCTGATATCACTGTCAGCCCAGGTGGATTTAAACACCTGAAGCCAAATGGGTAAATGAAGAATTTACACCTCCTTTCTTTTCTGGGACAAAAAAAGAAAGTCAGATGGATCCTGGGGGCCAAGAAATGAGACATGAGCTAATACTATGCCTCAAGAGCAATGGAAATAGACACCTGAGTTTGGTTTCTAACTATAATCTCAAGTAAACTCTTTGTCACAGACAGGGAGAAAGGTGAGATTTAAGCTTGAACATCTTACCTAATATGAGGCTTTGTTAGCTAACATATGAATCACCAGGATACACTTTCCCCCACTTTGCCGTAGGGGTACATTGTAAATAACAAAAAAACAGACATTATGACATTATGGAATTTTGACCTAGTACAAAATATAAATCCCTGCTTAAGTGGATCTGAGTTACATTCTAGAAGCAATAATAAGAGTCTATTATTGATACAATGCAAATTGAAAATCTTTATACACATTGTTATTATCAAGGGGACCAGGGAGATAATTTGTCAGGAAAAAACAGATATGGCTTCTGTAACCTGTTAGAACAATACAAGGGGGTTATGCACTAAGGTGTGATGACGTGGAGATGACTTTAATCTATTTTATGGAGTCAACTTTAGACATCTTAGTGCATAGCCTCCATAGAATAACATAGGAACTGGAGAAGTGATATCACTGGAGAAGTCATCTCCACTTTATCACCACTTTATCACTCTTAGACTAGTGCATAACCCCCCCTGTGAAAGATGCCTAAATTAGGAATCCATAGATGTAATTCTGGAACCAAAAGAGGTGCAATACAGGAGCAAACCAACTGTACCATAGGGAACTGTTGATTCAAATGGGGCTTTTAAATACGTCAATGTTAGTGAGATCTCCAAGTTACTCAAACGCATTGCTTCACAATAAGTTGGTGACCTCTCTAGCCTGGAAAGAGTTAAATATCCCATTTAAATGAAAAGGAATTATGGGTATGTTTGTTTGTCTCCTATGGTGTAACTGGTTTGCTCCAGAAGTGTGTATTTTTAAGTTTCAGAACTCCACCTTGTGTACTGAGAGAATTTGATGTAACAGTGCCAAGTACACTGCACTGTTTACCAAGGCTGATATTCTAAGAAAAACAGGCAATGTTCTAGAGTCTAGACCAGACCAACGGCAACACAGAGAACAGATACAAATGGGCAAACACTGCACTACTCTAAATGGGGTTTTTAACTTCTTGAATGCTCTCCAGCATCCCAGGGATTAATCCTTTGAGTGCCAGAGGGCTACAGAATGCATTACAAAGCAATGCATTCTGGACCCATGTGGCACTCGCAGGGTTAAATAAAGGGAGTGAAAGGTTATGTAGACTGATGAATAAACTGTACGAATGTGCACATAAACTGGACATTCTAGAACTATTCACATATTTATATATTTCCTGTTATATATATATATATACACACACACATACTAGCTAATGCTGCTCTGTGTTGCCCATGGGATTTGGTGCTCTGCCTTTGTTTGTGGTGTACTTCAGGGAACTGCAATGGCAATAAATCTCACTGCAGTAATTTTGATAGGACTCCTGTCAAAATCACTGCCCCATTGCGATTCGCTGATGGTGGTGGTTAGACAGTGAACCATAAAGTTATTTACTTATTTATTTTAATTTCATTATTTATGGATTTACTTCCCAGGCTCCCATGTGCAAGACACTCTAGGTGCCCTGAGCTCTGCCCATGGCCACACATATGCTCTTTACATGACCCTGCATAGAAAATACCCTTGGCCTATAACAAGGGAGAATGGAAAAAGCTTTAACACCTTGTTTACTTGAGAGATCTCCGATGCATTGATCCACAATGTGTCGGAGATCTCTCTAGCTTCCAAGTGGTTTAAATAAAAGCCTGTAAACTGGTACAGGGATACTGAAAATGACTATACCAATAATTCAACATTTGGGTGTATTTTACATGTATGTAACTTACTATACCTGCCAACTCACACTAGAGGAGCAAGGCAGCTTATGGTTCTTATAAATATGGGGTAGGGACAAGGGGGTCACTTGCTCCTCACACACAAACACTCACACACACACTTGCCCTTTCCAGACCTGATTGGCCAGGCTGGCCCCCAGGAAACATTTCTGCGGACGCCCCTGAACATTAACCCTTTGAGTGCCAGAGTGGTACGCAATGCATTGCGTTTTCCTTTGGCACTTAAGGTGTTAGGTTAATATCACAATGAAATGATTTGTTCTGGTGGATTCATAGATTTCCTTCAGTATATATTTTTTCATGATTAAACTTTACTATTTCTTCAAGTCATCATCACCAGCTAGCATTCATATACTTTTGATTGATACTACTTTGCACTGCTGAAATCTGTTTAGAACCATATGCACTAAAGATTTTGATAGCTTGGGTTCCACAGAGATTTTGTGTGTAAACAAAGAGTTCTGCTGTGACAAAAAACTGAGAGATTAATGTTATATAAGAAAATCTGAAAACTGCTATATATCTGTTTATCTACACACAGAAGCAACCCAGAGAGAAACTAGAATAAGAATATAGATTGATCATATAAAAAGTTACCTGTTTCTACTGTGTCAGGAAACTACACTATTAAATTAAATGATGCTTCAGCCCAAAGACAGAGCAGTGAAATGAAATGTGACCCATCTGCTACCTGTCAGGCAGTGACCGGGTGAAGATATCCTGCCACTGGGCTCGTTGCTCTGCCTTTGACAGATAAGACAAATAAATGAGTTGTTACTGCCATTATAAATTGTTATTCTTGATGACATAATAACAATCGACTTGTTGTCCATCAGTCTTGCAATCCCACAGTGGGGAAAAAACTGCTAGTAACCAGATTCATGAGCAGCCTCTGGACAAATTGACAGCAGTCCAATTAACCGAGCCTGTTATGGTAGGGCCTGCTACATCCATTGCTTTTCATCAGGTCAGATCAACAAAACCATCACATTAAATGCCATTCAATGATAAAAAACAACCCTCCCCCAACACAAAGCAAAAAAAAAAAATATGACAGTTTATTTTGTGTTTCTATAGCAAACAAATGTAACCACTTGGATGCTGGAGAGGTCACCAAAACACTGCAGTTTCCCAGCCGTCTGCCCTTTCTGACATACACACACTGTATATCTCTCCTTTCCTTTTCACATACTGCCTCTGTCATACCCCTCTTACCTGCCTCTCTCACACAACCCTGCTTCTTCTTCTCTTCAGCAGCCAGAATCCCTTCCTCCAGCTCTCTTACCAGGACCTCATTACATGCAACAGTGTTCCAGACCAGATCATGCTAATTTAGAGTTAGGAAAATTGGATACCAGATTTTATTTCACACCTCATTTGCATTTAATCTTGAACACAAAACCACAGTTCAGGGTTAAATCAATACCATAAATACATATCATAGAGATGCTCAATTTGAACTCCAGAGGAAGGAAAGTTCTCTGAAATCAGTTGAGCAGAGCCGGTAACTTGAATACCAGTGTATCAATGGCACGTAGGACCATCCTGGCCCAAAAACCCATCAAGGTACTGTACAAAATGCCCAAAGTTTGTATGAAGCCTGAGTTTGTATGAAGATGGTATGGAGGGTTAGAGAAAACAGAACATTATATCCCCCACCAATCAAGACTTATAAATGCACAAAGAATATAGCCCCAGCAAATCACTTTATATATACCCTACCTAGTCTCATGATAAGAGGAATACTGAGGCTAAATATTGACTTATACTTCACATAAAATAAAAGCTTGAGGAAAAGCAGATCCTAACATATAAAGTTCTGTTCTTTGTACCATCCATACTGAAACAGTAATTACTGAATATTTCATTAGTCATCACCATATCACATTTATAGACTAGACTGGTACTAATCTGGAAAACATAACTTTTACAATTAAATAAAAAAATTAAGACAATCATCATTATATTGCCAATTTAATTTTCATTCCATCATTTTTCTATGTTTATAAATTGAACTTGAATTTATTTGGATATATAGAGGAGGAAGATTCATAATAGAAGTTGTTTATGCACAACATTGTTTTTCTCATTTATCACAAGTGAAACCACAGAGATTACCGTTGAAGTGGTGCTACAGTATTGATAACACAGTGCTCACAATTTGAATCAAGCTACACTAATGATACCACAGAACTTTGCTTGAAATCCTGTTACACTAGGTACCACAGAGCTTGCAATTAAAATGGAGATACACTAACGATACCACATAATTTACTACAGAACTCGTCCTGTACTAGTGAAATCACAGACCTTACAATTGAACTAGTCCTACATTAAGGATTCCACAGAGCTCACAGCTGAAATGGAACTGCATTGATAACACAGAACACACAAATTGAAACTGATACTACAAATCTCGCTATAATAGAACTACACTGGTAATACCATAGAGCATAAAATTAAACTTAAGTTAAACATGAGACATCATAGAGCTTAAAGGGATAGTAATGTTTCTCAAAAACAGCAGCTCCAATTAATTTTCATAGTATTTGGGACATGGAGAGTGTTATTTCATGGAGTCTGGATGATTGCACCCCTTAACCCCAACTTAATACTAATGATAATAAACAGACACGACAACTTGAGGATGGTGGTAAGGCAGCAGCATTTATTAAATAAATAAATAACTGTATTTATTTATTTATTATGTATTATTATTTATTAAATAATAACTGTATTTATTTATGTATGTATGTATTATTCTTAAAATATCATCAACATTAAGAGCAAACTCTTATCAGTCATACCAGCCTGATAAGCCAACATGTAACCAAGAAAAAAGGCTCCGCCCTACCAGCCAGGGGCCTAGCAATACCTAAATAAAATATCTTAACCCCTTTAGGACCAGCGGTCCTGGGACGTTTCCGTCCCGTAAGGACCGCTTTGATCCTTGCCAACGTGCCGGTAAATGTGACCTGTTGCGTGTATCGACGCGCTGCTTTGGGGCCTGAAAGAGATCGATCTTGGAACAGTCAATTTTAGGCCTTATTTTTACTTACAGCGCTCCCAGTGGAGCACTGTAAGTAAAAAGTACGTGACGTACTATGACCGTCATCGGCCCTTAAGTATTTAAGGACCATGACGGTCATAGTACGTCATGTAGTCCTTACGGGGTTAATAACTCTCCATGTTGAGACTGTAAACAAAGCTTAATTAGCATAACTAAGCAAATATATCCCACAACTCATATAATCATTTAATATATAAACATAACTCTTTTCTTATATTATATATGATATATATATATATATATATATATATATATATAAAATTACCTTTTTTTTAATTATATATATTTTTTTTCTACGCATACACACACACACACACACACACACATATATATATATATATATATATATATATATATATATATATATATATATATACACCACAAAACATGGGTGGGGGGCAAGATCCGAACAGCGCTGAAGCTCTTCTTTAAAACTGAGGATCAGGTACAAAAAGTATGTATACCCCATATTCCCGCTCAAACCAATAGAACTGAAAGACGGGAATAATACCTATTTCTAGAATTTTCCTAGACAAAAATAGAAATCTGGTTAAATATTTAAAGAGGTATTACGTTAATATTACCTTTATATATAATTTCGCTTAATTCTTTATTAACCCCTTAACGCCCGAGGATGTACATGTAAGTCCTCGGGCGGATGTCCCTAGAGGACAGAGGATGTACATGTACGTCCGCCATTTCCGGGTCCCCACACGGCTGCACACCGTTCGGGGACTCCGGAATCATTAAAAAAAAAAAAAATACACTACGGGTGTTAAGTGCCGGCCGCGTGTGTGCGCGACCGGGTTAATTTTTTTTTTTTATAAATATATACCCTAGAGGCATCCCCCGGCTCCATGGGTCCCTCCTTATAATTCCAGTTCCCTCACAATACTGTTGTAATTCAAGAGTAATTGAATAATAAAGTATACCCCTCCTGCCCCTTTTACCTAGTGTAAGCCACCTCCCCTCAGATGTGGAATCTGGTCCTGGGACCACACAGCTCAGAGCAAGGGACAATCTTCTTACTGTGAGCAGAAGAAAAACACTGCCCCCCTTGACAGGTTTTTCAGGTTTTTCCTTATGCTCACTGAAGATTGTAATTGAATGATAAAGTATCCCCCTCCCGCCCCTTTTACTGATGTAACACTGCTCACCTCAGAGGAGCAAGACTGTCCCCATGGATAGCAGGGAGGGACAATCTTCAGTGAGCATAAGGAAAAACCCAAAAAACCTGTCAAGGTGGACAGGGTTTTCCTTATGCTCACAGTAAGAAGAGTGTCCTTTACTATGAGCTGTCTGGTCAAAAGACCAGATTCCACATCTGAGTGCCAGCTTTGGCAAGCAAGACAGGAGTCAGACAGTATAGTAAAATTCACCTTTATTAGAATGACACAACAACGAGAAATACTGGGAGCAGAGGGTGATAGCGAGGCTAGAACTCTATCAGCAATAGGAGCCGCCTCAGGTCCATCACAACTGCAAGAGACTTGGCCGAAGCCTACTGGAGTCTCAACACCCTGGGAAAGGCTCGGATAAAAAACGGTGGTCTCCCATAATGGATGGCAGCAAGGAGACTACTGACTCACGCCAGCAGTCAGTAAGGCCAGAGTCCACCAGAGCCACAGGTCTGCACCAGATAGGATGTCCCCTGTCAGGAGGCAACAAGGAAGACTTAGCTAGACAGAGCCCCAGGTCAAAACCAGGATGGATAGTCAGACAGGCCAGGGTTATACACAGAGCAGGTAGTCAGCCAGAGCTACAGGTCTGCACCAGATAGGATGTCCATTGTCAGGAGGCAACAAGGAGGACTTAGCTGGACAGAGCCCCAGGTCAGTACCAGGATGGAGAGTTAGACAGGCCAGAGTCATACACGGAGCGGGTAGTCAGCCAGAGCCACATTTCTACACCAGATAGGATGTCCACTGTCAGGAGGCAATACAGAGGACTTAGCTGGACAGATCCCCAGGTCAGCACCAGCATGGTTAGTCAGACAAGCCAAGGTCATACACAATACTCAAGAACCAAAAGCACAACAGCACAGGACAAAAACATAAGGGTAACTGGATGGGAATCCAGTTCCCTTTAAATACCCAGAGCCAGGAAGTAGATAGGAGGAGATTGACAGGATGCCCTGTATAAAGTTTGAGCCTGCATCATATAGAGATCTTACGCATGTAATTGATGCATCTCGCCGAGATTCATCAAACACCTAAACCACCACTGTGTCATTTGGAGCCTGCGCACCGCCGATCCAGGGGACACTGGAGGCCGTTACTGGCGCCTAATGCGCCCAGACCTAGTCCCCATAATGACTCATGGGATGATGCAGAGGCGTCATTTCACGCTATACAACTCCAGCGCCAGCTGAAGCGGTGGCGCTGGATATAGGTAAGCTGTGACAGTACCCCCCTCTCAAAGACCCCTCCTCCGAGGGCCCAGTCGGGGTCTGTTGGGTAAACAAGCATGGAACCTGCGCACCAAGTGAGGAGCATGAACATCACCAGAGGGTATCCATGAGCGCTCCCCTGGACCATAACCCTTCCAATGAATCAAATATTGCAGATGCCCTCTGACTCTTCTGGAGTCCAGAATACTCTGTTCCACGTATTCCTCAAAATTGCCAACCTTCACCGGAGCTCGCCAAACCATACTCGAGTGGGTTTGAGCAAGGAAACGTGAAACTCATTATGGATGCGCATGGAAGCGGGAAGCTCCAGAGCACAAGCGACAGGATTAATTCTGTGCAGCACTCGGAAAGGACCAACTAAACGAGGAGCCAGTTTGTTACAAGGCACCTGGAGGTTAAGGTTACGGGAAGACAACCATACGCTCTCCCCCACCTGGAAGGTAGGTGCAGGCAAGTGCCTACGGTCAGCCTGCCTTTTCTGTCGCTGCACGGAACCACGTAGGGTCTTCTGTACCAGTACCCAGGAGGAATAGAGAGCCCTCAAATGCTCATCAAGAGCCGGAATCTCTTGTGTCTGAAAGACCTCAGGAAGGGCAGTGGGTTGAAACCCATAATTAATCAGTAATGGAGAACTCTGTGAAGAAGTGTTCATGGCACTGTTCTGGGAAAACTCTGCCCAAGGTAACAAGGTAGCCCAATTTTTGTGGTGGTCAGAGATATAGCAATGGAGAAATTGTTCTAAGGCTTGGTTGGACCTTTCTGCCATACTGTTGGACTGGGGATGGTATGCAGAAGAGAATGCTAGCTGAATCCCCATCTGAGCACAAAAGCATCTCCAGAAATGCGACACGAACTGGCTACCTTTGTCCAAAACAATAACCCTTGGTATGCCATGCAACCACAAAACCTCCCTGGCAAACACCACCGCCAGTTCCTGAGTAGATAGTAGGCCTCTGAGAGGTACAAAATGAGGCATCTTAGAAAATTTGTCTGCGATCATCAGAATGACCGTAAAGCCCAAGGAAACCGGAAGGTTAACCATAAAGTCTGTGGACAGATATGACCAGGGACGTTCCCAGTTAGCCACAGGTTGAAGAAGACCAACAGGCAAATGTTGAGGCAATTTGTTTCTGGCACAGGTAGTACATGCTGCGGTAAAAGCAGCACAATCAGATCTAAGGCTCGGCCACCAGAATAGTGTAGACAAGGACCAAATCAGCTGGTCCCGCCCAATGTGACCAACTATCTTGGAAGAGTGGTATGTTTGTAATAGTTTGATGTGCAACTGAGCAGGGACAAAGCACCTGCCGTGAGGCATCTCTGCCGGAGTGGACGTTTGAGCAGTCAGGATCTCCTCTCTCAGGGGGGAGGTAATACAAGTAAGTAAAGTAGCCAAAATCTGATCAGCTGGAATGATTGGTGTAGGAGGAACCTCCTCCCTGGATAGGCTGCAAACTGGCGTGATAGGGCATCAGCTTTCACATTCTTAGAGCCCGGGAGATAGGAGACCATGTAGTTGAACCTGGAAAGGAACAGTGCCCATCTAGCCTGACGGGACGACAAGTGTTTAGCCTCAGACAAATATGTGAGGTTCTTATGATCCATAAGAATAAGGATCGGGGGAACTAGTGCCTTCCAAGAGGTGTCACCATGCTTTCAGGGCCAGTATGATGGCCAACAATTCTCTGTCCCCAATCTGGTATACCATCTCAGCTTTAGATAGTCATCTGGAAAAATAGCCACAAGGGCGTAAGGCCTCCTCTGGAGCCGAGCACTGCGAAAGGAGGGCACCTACTCCAATCTCAGATGCATCAACCTCCAGGGTGAAGGGTAGGGAGGCATTCAGGTGCACCAAAATGGGAGCAGCAGCGAATGCTGCCTTTAGATCCATAAAGGCATGCACGGCAATAGGGGACCATTCTGAGACCTTAGCCCCCTTACAGGTCATATCAGTGAGAGGTTTGACAATCGTAGATACATTTTTTTATAAACTTCCAATAGTAATTGGCGAATCCCAAGAATCTTTGGATAGATTTAAGTCTCACAGGACAAGGCCATTGCAACACAGCAGATAATTTTTGAGGATCCATGGCCAACCCATATGCGGAAATAATGTACCCCAGAAAGGTTACTTGAGGTTTGTGGAATTCACATTTTTCCAACTTACAAAACAATTTGTTCTCTCTCAGTAATCGGAGTACATTGGATACATCAGAATGGTGAGCCTCCAAGGTAGGAGAATGAATAAGGATGTCATCCAAATAGACCACAACTCAACTCTGTAAGAGGTCTCTCAGTAAGTCATTGATAAATTCTTGGAAGACAGCAGGAGCATTACAAAGACCAAAGGGCATAACAAGGTACTTATAGTGCCCACTCCGGATGTTAAATGCTGTCTTCCATTCGTGGCCCTCCTTCATTCTAACCAAGTTGTAAGCCACCCTTAAATAAAGTTTCGTAAATATCTTGGAACCCTTAAGACGGTCAAATAATTCCCTAATCAGAGGTATTGGATAGGCGTTCTTAACCATCAGTTTGTTCAACTCAAGAAAGTCAATATACAGACGTAACTCTCCATCCTTTTAAACAAAAAAAATCCAGCACCAGCAGGGTATGTGGATTTGCGAATGATTAGCCTCTCCAGGTCATCCGAGACGTATTCCTCCATGGCTCTGTTCTCCTCCATAGACAGTGGGTATATACGGCCCCTAGGAGGAGCCGTACCAGGCAGTAACTCCACTGTACAATCATACGGCCTATGAGGAGGTAACGCCCCGGCCTAGATTTTATTAAAAACATCCGTGAAATCAGAATAGGCCTCAGGTAGGCCCGACGATTTGGCACAAGCCATGTCTGGCCAGAAGCGATAGAAAAGACTCATCACACTGTGGACCCCAAGATAATATTTCACAAGTTTTCCAATCAATCCTAGGGTTATGCATTTGCAACCACGGAAACCCTAGGATGATGGCATAGTGAGGGAGTTAATCACCTGAAACATCAGGGTTTCTTTGTGGAGGGCCCCTACCCTCAGGGTAATCATCCTCCTGTTGAGCTAGCCTGCTATATACTTCATTACAGTTTGCATACAGTATCTTGCACATAGCGTGTAGCAGTTTCAGTATTTTGTTTTGTTTATACCATTTTGCGTATAGCATATAGAGTTTTGCTTATACCTTATTGCGTATATTATTCTACATACAGCATTTTGCACATATCATATAGCATACAGAATTTTGCATATCGTGTTTTACGTATAACTTTTTGCATATAGCGTTTTGTGTATAGCATTTTGCATATAGCTTTTGCGCATAGTTTTTTACATATTGCGCATAGCGTATTGAATATAGCATTTTGCGTACTCTATTCTGCATATAGAGGTTTGCGTACTGCTATTTGCATATAGCCTTTTTTGTATAGTGGTTTTCTTATATTATATTGCGCATAGTATTTTGCTCACAGTGTTTTGCATGTATCGTTTTGCACATAGGTGTTGGTATATATTATTTTGCATATATAATTTTGCGCATTGGTGTTTGCGTATATTGTTTCGCGTATTGTCTAAAGTGTTTTCCGTGTAGCATTATGAGTATAGTGTTTTGTATAGAGCATACAGCATATTGTGTATACTATATTGCGTTTTTCATATAGCTTAAAGCACTTTGTGCATTACTTACAGCATTTTGAGTATTGAATTTTGCGTATTGCTTTCTGTGTATAAAGTTTTGCCTATTGAGTTCTGAGTAGTGCATATAGCATCTTACATTTTGCGTATAGTAGTTTGCTTATAGTTGTTTACTAGTGATGAGCGAGCATGCTCGGCCGAAGCTCGGTTCGGCTCGAGCATCGCTCTGCTCGGCACATGGCGGTACTCGTACGAGTACCGCATGTGCTCGCCCGCCATGTTCGGGTCTCCTCCCCGCACGTTTCGCGGCTGCTGCGCAGCCAATAAACGTGCGGGGAGGCTCTGACATCAGTGTAATGCCAGCAGCCATGTTGGCTGCTGGCATTACACTGATTGGCTGGCCAGAACCCGTGATCTTAGCCAGGGAGAGATGAGGATAGGAAGGGAAAGTCAGTGTAGGGAGAAGAAAAGCGATTTTGAAAAAAAAAAAGACCCAAAAGTCCTTTTTAGGACTACTGTGTGTGGGGGCAGCAGTTTATTTTGTTTGGGGGGGCAGAGATTTAAAAAAAAAAAAGTCACATATTCCGTTCACTGTGCCTAGCCGCAGATTAGCAGCACATTCTGTTTAGTGTGCAAAGTTGCAGATTAGCAGCACATTCTGGTTAGTGTGCAAAGTTGCAGATTAGCAGCACAAACTTTTTAGTGTGTAAAGTTGCATATTAGCAGCACATTCTGTTTAGTGTGCAAAGTTGCAGATTAGCAGCACATTCTGTTCAGTGTGCAAAGTTGCAGATTAGCAGCACATTCTTTTTAGTGTGCAAAGTTTCAGATTAGCAGCACATTCTGTTTAGTGTGCAAAGTTTCAGATTAGCAGAACATTCTGTTTAGTGTGCAAAGTGTAAAATATCAAAGTTACATATTCCATTCACTGTGCCTAGCCGCAGATAAGAAGCACATTCTGTTTAGTGTGCAAAGTTGCATATTAGGAGAACATTCTGTTTACTGTGCAAAGTGTAAAATATCAAAGTCACATATTCCATTCACTGTGTCTAACCGCAGATAAGAAGCACATTCTGTTTAGTGTGCAAAGTTGCATATTAGGAGAACATTCTGTTTACTGTGCAAAGTGTAAAATATCAAAGTCACATATTCCATTCACTGTGCCGAACCGCAGATATGCAGCACATTCTGTTTAGTGTGCAAAGTTTCAGATTAGCAGAACATTCTGTTTAGTGTGCAAAGTGTAAAATATCAAAGTCACATATTCCATTCACTGTGCCAAGCCGCAGATAAGCAGCACATTCTGTTTAGTGTGCAAAGTTTCAGATTAGCAGAACATTCTGTTTAGTGTGCAAAGTGTAAAATATCAAAGTTACATATTCCATTCACTGTGCCTAGCCTCAGATAAGAAGCACATTCTGTTTAGTGTGCAAAGTTGCATATTAGGAGAACATTCTGTTTACTGTGCAAAGTGTAAAATATCAAAGTCACTTATTCCATTCACTGTGTCTAACCGCAGATAAGAAGCACATTCTGTTTAGTGTGCAAAGTTGCATATTAGGAGAACATTCTGTTTACTGTGCAAAGTGTAAAATATCAAAGTCACATATTCCATTCACTGTGCCGAACCGCAGATAAGCAGCACATTCTGTTTAGTGTGCAAAGTTGCATATTAGGAGAACATTCTGTTTACTGTGCAAAGTGTAAAATATCAAAGTCACATATTCCATTCACTGTGCCGAGCCGCAGATAAGCAGCACATTCTGTTTAGTGTGCAAAGTTGCATATTAGGAGAACATTCTGTTTACTGTGCAAAGTGTAAAATATCAAAGTCACATATTCCATTCACTGTGCCGAGCCGCAGATAAGCAGCACATTCTGTTTAGTGTGCAAAGTTGCATATTAGGAGAACATTCTGTTCACTGTGCAAAGTGTAAAATATCAAAGTCACATATTCCATTCACTGTGTCTAACCGCAGATAAGCAGCCCATTCTGTTTAGTGTGCAAAGTTGCATATTAGGAGAACATTCTGTTTACTGTGCAAAGTGTAAAATATCAAAGTCATATATTCCATTCACTGTGTCTAACCGCAGATAAGAAGCACATTCTGTTTAGTGTGCAAAGTTTCAGATTAGCAGAACATTCTGTTTAGTGTGCAAAGTGTAAAATATCAAAGTCACATATTCCATTCACTGTGTCTAACCGCAGATAAGAAGCACATTCTGTTTAGTGTGCAAAGTTGCATATTAGGAGAACATTCTGTTTACTGTGCAAAGTGTAAAATATCAAAGTCACATATTCCATTCACTCTGCCGAGCCGCAGATAAGCAGCACATTCTGTTTAGTGTGCAAAGTTGCATATTAGGAGAACATTCTGTTTACTGTGCAAAGTGTAAAATATCAAAGTCACATATTCCATTCACTGTGCCGAGCCGCAGATAAGCAGCACATTCTGTTTAGTGTGCAAAGTTGCATATTAGGAGAACATTCTGTTTACTGTGCAAAGTGTAAAATATCAAAGTCACATATTCCATTCACTGTGTCTAACCGCAGATAAGAAGCACATTCTGTTTAGTGTGCAAAGTTGCATATTAGGAGAACATTCTGTTTACTGTGCAAAGTGTAAAATATCAAAGTCACATATTCCATTCACTGTGCCTAGCCGCAGATAAGAAGCACATTCTGTTTAGTGTGCAAAGTTGCAGATTTGCAGCACATATTCCGTGTAATATGAAGAAGGCGGGTAAAAAGGGACGGGGAAGTGGACGTGATCCTGATAGTTCAGGGTCAGGACGCGTAGAAACTGTGCTTGGTGCCAGAGCACAAGAAAGAAAGACATCCACCATACCTAGCTTCATGTCTCAGTTTACAGGGCGTCGCAGGACATCACTCTCGAGGTCAGACCACTGCGAACAGGTGGTCGGTTGGATTTCAGGTGATACTGCTTCCAGTCGGTTAAGCACCACCCTGTCTTCCACCAAGTCCACTCTCAGTAGCCAAGAGTCTGGTCAACATAATCCTCACCCTGATCATCCTTCCTCCCACCATAGAGGGTCTGGTCAAAGAAGTGATCCCACACTGGGATATAGTGAGGAGCTCGTCTCATCACCAATCCTTCATTTGACCCTCTCTCCAAGCACGCTTGCAAGGGAACATGACATCTTGTGCCCTGATTCACAACCTCTAGAGGGTACCCAATCACAAGAAGATGACAGAGGGGAATGGCATTTAAGGTCAAAGGAAGTGGATGATGATGAGACACAGTTGCCATTAAATCAACCACAATTACTGTCTCAAGACCTTGATGAGGAGGATGATATACAGTTGTCAATGACTGAGTATGTGGTGGGATCAAGACATGAGGAGGATGATCAGAGTGAGGAAGTGGAGGAGGACTTGGTGGACGATGAGGTGACTGACCCCACCTGGGAAGGTGAAGAGCCGAGCGATGACAGCAGTCCTGAGGGTGAGCCATCTGCAGCACCGCAACAGGCTGGAAGAGGCAGTGGTGTGGCTACAGAAAGAAGGCGGACCGCACCAAACCGGCCCGCAAATGTTCCACGGAGCACCCCTTTGCGTAAATCTCCCTTGCCAAGGGGTAGGTGTTCCGCGGTATGGCGTTTTTTTAAGGAAAGTGCGGACGACAAAAGAATTGTAGTTTGCAACCTGTGCCACACCAGAATGAGCCGAGGCATGAACACTAGAAACCTCACCACCACCAACATGATCCGACACATGGCATCCAAGCACCGTAATAAGTGGGAGGAACGCCCGGATCGCCAATCTGTGTCTGCAGGCCACACCACTGCCTCCTCTTCCCCTGTTTTCGGTGCCGGCCAATCGCCTGTCGAAGGCGCAGGCCCGCATACCTCCCGCCCTGCACCTGTACCATCTGAAGCACCATCAGCGACCACATCCACTTCCCTGTCCCAGCGCAGCGTCCAAATGTCGTTACCCCAGGCATTTGAGCGCAAGCGAAAATACCCAGCCACCCACCCACAGGCCATAGCACTAACCTCACACCTTTCCAAATTACTGGCCATCGAAATGCTGCCATTTAGGCTTGTGGAGACTGAGTCCTTCCGCAGCCTGATGGCAGCAGCTGTCCCTCGGTACGCAGTCCCCAGCCGCCACTACTTTTCCCGGTGTGCCGTCCCCGCCTTACACCACCATGTGTCCCGTAACATCACCCGTGCCCTGACCAACGCAGTTACTGGGAAGGTCCACTTAACGACTGACACATGGACAAGTGCTTGTGGCCAGGGACGCTACATTTCCCTGACGGCACACTGGGTGAATGTCGTGGAGGCTGGGAGCGACTCGGACCCTGGGATGGCACGGGTGCTACCCATGCCGAGGATTGCGGGCCCTACCTCCATCAGGGTTTCCGCCAGCACCTACGTTATTGGCTCCTCCTCCTCCGTTTCCACCTCTGAATTCTCTGCGTGCAGCGCCACTCACCCATCAGCCGGTAGCTGGAAGCAGTGTAGCACTGCAGTGGGGAAGCGTCAACAGGCCGTGCTGAAGCTGATCTGCCTTGGGGACAAACAGCACACGGCCTCAGAGCTGTTGCAGGGGATTAGTCACCAGACCGAGCAGTGGCTCTCGCCACTCAACCTGCAACCAGGCATGGTTGTGTGTGATAATGGGCGTAACTTGGTGGCGGCTTTGGAGCTCGGCAAGCTCACACACGTACCATGCCTAGCGCATGTATTTAATTTAGTGGTTCAGCGATTTCTAAAAACCTACCCCAATTTGCATGATCTCTTGACCAAGGTGCGCCGCGTGTGTGCACATTTCCGTAAGTCATCTACAGCTTCAGCCGGCCTGTTGAAGCTGCAGCAGCGCTTACAATTGCCAGCTCACCGGCTGCTGTGTGACGTGAGCACGCGCTGGAACTCCACCTTCCACATGTTGGCCCGGCTTTGTGAGCAGCAGAGGGCAGTAGTGGAGTACCAGCTGTTACACGGTCGTCGCCTCTCCGTTCAACTTCCTCTAATCAGAAGTGAGGAGTGGGAATGGATGTCAGACCTCTGTGAGGTTTTACGCAATTTTGAGGAATCGCCACAGATGGTGAGCGGCGATAACGCTATTATCAGTGTAACCATCCCACTTCTGTGTCTACTGAAACGCTCGCTGCTCACAATTAAAACCGACGCTTTGCATGTGGAAGAGGTGGAAATGGGGGAGGAAGAGCTTACACAAGGTGATAGCCAGAGCACCCTCACTTCGTCTTCTCAGCGACAATTGGAGGAGGCGGGGGAGGAGAAGGAGGAGGAGGAAGAAGACACGGTTGCCTCCGCTACAGAGGGTAGCCATGGAACTTTAGTTCCTTCTCTTCAGCGTGGGTGGGCAGAAGAGGAGGAAGAGGATGAGGAGATTGAGAGTCATCCTCCTGGTGAGGACAGCGAAATCTTGCCCTTTTGGTACTCTGGGACACATGGCTGACTTTATGTTAGGCTGCCTTTCCCGTGACCCACGCGTTACACGCATTTTAAACAACACGGATTACTGGGTGTTCACCCTTCTGGACCCCCGCTACAAAGAGAATTTCTCATCTCTCATTCCTCCGGTGGAGAGGACAAGCAAAATGGTGCAATACCAGAAGGTTCTTGTTGAAAAATTGCTACAAAATTTTCCATCTGACAACGCTGGCGGCAAAGTACGTGCTACCTTGGCCAACCGAGAAGGGGAGAAAAGGGGAGCACACAGCAGTTCCGACAAAGGCAGGGCAACACTCTCCAAGGCGTGGGACACCTTCATGACACCCCGCCAGCACCCTCACCCTGATGCGCAGCCTAGTGTCACAAGGAGGGAAAAGTTTTGGAAGATGGTGAAGGAGTACGTAGCAGACCGTGTCAGCATCCTCAATGATCCCTCTGTGCCTTACAACTACTGGGTGTCCAAGCTGGACACGTGGTATGAACTGGCACTCTACGCCTTGGAGGTGCTGGCCTGCCCTACCGCCAGCGTTCTGTCTGAGCGGGTATTTAGTGCTGCTGGTGGCATCATAACAGATAAGCGTATCCGCCTTTCCACCGAAAATGCTGATAGGTTGACACTTATAAAAATGAACAAGGCCTGGATTTCCCCTGACTTCTCCACTCCACTGGAGGAAAGCCCCGGGTGAACATAAAGTCACTTTATATATGTTATTTACAATGATGGGAATACTCTGTATTCCCATTCACCCCTTCCACCCAAAAAACGGGTAAATGGTTGACTCTCTTCCACATGCCCAGTGATATAATTTTTATATAGGGCCAGCTCACCAGCGGGCCCAGTGATATAATTTTTATATAGGGCCAGCTCACCAGCGGGCCCTGTGATATAATTTTTATATAGGGCCAGCTCACCAGCGGGCGCAGTTTGACAATTTTTGTATAGGTCAGCTCACCAGCGGGCCTTCTCATATAATGTTTTATTGGGTCAGCTCTCTAGCGGGCCCTCTCATATAATGTTTTATAGCGTCAGCTCACTAGCGGGCCTTCGCATATAATGTTTAGGATGGTCAGCTCCGCAGCAGACCCTCACCCATAATGTTTTAGATGGTCGGCTCAGTGCACGTTTCCCTCTTAATCATGGCCCCAGTTCAGAAAAATCGAGGAAATTTTTGGGAGAATTTGCCTCTGCGCACGTTTCCCTCTTAATCATGGCCTCAGTTCAGAAAAATCGATGAAATTTTTTGCAGAATTTGCAGATGATATACAAGTAAATATACAGCAAATACTGTTTGGTAACAAGTTTTCGCCTAAAGTCGTTTTTATCTTCCTTTTTGTGTGTTTTACAGTCAGTCTGTAAAAATGGCGTACTACGGGTGAAAGATCGTTCCGAGCAGCGATGTTGGAGTCCAAGATGCATCCAGACATCCTCCCTATGCTGTCCCTGAACCATTTCTGTGGTGTTTCCATCATTTTCTGCCCTTTTCCTATGGACCAGGCACCCTCCCCTCATCAGAGCAGGGGGTGCCTGGTGTAATGCTCGAGTCCTCCCATTGACTTCAATGGGGCTCGGGTGCTCGGCCGAGCATTCGAGCCTCCGGGGGCGCTCGGTCAGAGCACCCGAACACCCGAGCATTGGGGTGCTCGATCATCAATATTGTTTACATATAGTGTTTTGCATATATTGTATACCTTATTGAGTATAATGTTTTGCACATAGCGTTTTGCTTATTGTGTGTATTGTGCATATTGTGTGTGTTTTGTGTACATAATGTACATTGTGTTTGTGTTTATTGTGTGTGTAGTTTGTGTTTGTGAGTATATGTGTATTGTGTTTATTATATGTGTTGCATGTATTGTGTGCATATTTTGTGTGTATTGTGTTTGTATGTATTTGTGAGTGTTGTACATGTTTGTGCATGTAAGTGTATTGTGTGTATATTGTGTTTGCTGTGTGGCTGTATTGTGTTTGTTGTGAGCATGTAATGTATTTTTTTGTGGGGGGTGTTGAGCGTGTGTGTATTTTGTGTGGTGTGATTGTGTGTGCTTTGTGCTTGCTTGTTGTGTGTATTGTGTGTGTTGTGGTGTGTAGTGTGTGTGTAGTGTGTATGTTTTTGTGCATGTGTGTGCATTGTGGGTGTATTGAGTGTTTGTGCTGTGTGTGTATTTTGGGTGGTTGTGTTGTGTATGTGTTTATCACATGTGTGTGTATTGTGTGCGTGTATGTGTTTTGCATGTGTGTATTGTCTGTGTATATTGTGTGTGTGTTGTGGTGCATTGTGCATATGTTTGTGAGCATGTATACTGCATGTGTGTGTTGTTTGTGTATTGCGTGTGTATTGTGTGTGTTTTTGTGCATGTGTGTTGAGTGTGTGTTTATTGTGTGTATGTGTGTTTTGTATGTGTATGTATTTTGTGTGTTGTTGGTGTGTGTTGTGTGTATATGTATTGTGTGTGTTGTGGATGTGTGTGTGTTGTATGTGTATGTGTATTGTCTATGTGTGTGTATTGTGTGTGTTGTGGGAGTGTGTGTTGTGCATGTGTGTATGTGTGTATGTGTATTGTTTGTGTGTGTGGGGGTATTGTCTATTTGTGTTGTGCATGTGTATTGCATGTGTGTTTATTGTGTGTATTGTGTGTGTGTTGTGGTGTGTGTATGTGTTGTGTGTGTGTGCCTATTGAAGGCCCTTGCAATTCCTTGCAGAGATTTTCACAGGAATGGCAGGGGGTCAAAAGGCCATGTTTGTTTTTTGGAGAGTAGATAGTGGTGGAGGGCCAACGCCTTGTCCCTTCAAAATAATGCCCCCCTGTATGTCCTGGACAGGCAGTATATATATATATATATATATATATGTATATGTATAAATAAAAAATAAATAAATGTGTGTGTGCATGTGCGCACATGTACTTTGTACAGAGGTGTTCAGCTGATAATAATTGCCTGCCCTGTCCTAAGCAAACACTTTTCATTTATGAATTATCAAAACTTATAGAAATGACATTTCAAGTTTATGTAACATATCATTTTGTATTTAGTAAAGCCAGTGCATATTTTTTGCAAAAATTCTCCTTTAAACAGCTTTACCCTTCTCTTCAATATCAGTAATATTGAAATCATTATTTCTTTACATGCTGTTGCTAAAATAGCATAAAGGAAACAATACAATGATACAGTTAGAGATGAGAGATTGTGTTGGATGAAAATCTGTTCTGAAAAGATTAGCAAATCTTGCCATGTGGTAGAACATTATGAGCCATTGTATCTTACTAAAGCCTGTGGGTAGATGCGAAAATAACATTTTGAGTCACTAACAAGGTTTGTGAGCAGATTCTTCTGGTTAATTGAACATTTTTTATTAATTTAATTCCCTACTAGTAATAGAAGTGTTAGTGCCTTCCCCCTTCATCTCCTATAAGCAGGTATGACAGTGCTGGCCCACTTTCAACCTACTACAGAAAACCATTAATTCAATATACAAATATTTACACCCAAATTGTACAAAGAATTTTAAATAAAGTAATAATTTCTGTAGGTGAACTGCTTAGGGGCTTGATCCAATTCCGATCGGTATGGAAGGGCACAAACGAACACCGAATGGCACACACACAGTGGATCCATCAGAATTCAATTGCCCTATCAACATGAACCATAACGAGCGAGGGTACACAGAGCCTGACTTGTGGCCCAACGTTCATTGTGTTTTTTTCGTCCCATAACTCATGCCAAATAGCGAGAGAAATGGAGACATCAAAGGAAACCAGCTAATGCTCTGTGTTTGTCAAACACCAAGAATGAGCTACAAACTGTGACCCTTCCAAAAACTAACTCTCGTATTGGCCCTATACTACCCCTAACATTAACAATAAAGTGCACCCATACTAGCCCTAACACTATCCTATCACCCATACCTGTAGTCATGATGTCTAGAGGGGTCTTCTGCCATCTAGTCTTCCTCTTTAATCCTTCTTCTGTAAACTTCTATCTTCTACATCTGTTATCTTGCTCATCTCTGTCTACATCTGTCATCATCTTCTTTTCTTCATCTGTGATCTTCTTCATTCTTATTTTGTGAATGTAGTGTTTCACCTGTAAAAAAACAAACAAACATATATTTATTCAAATCAATCTATCCTTAAAGTTACGCCATGGCAGAAAAAAGAGCAAAAGACCCTCCTTGTACCTTTCTGGCCAATGTTCAATGCCATCTGAGGGAAATTTGAACAGGGACTGCCTTTTATATGACCAGTCCCTCTTCAAAATGTTTTTCAAGTTCCCATTGGCTGGGATGTAGGCTTACACCCTGCAGTAACCACACATGTCAACCAGTCAGGTTCTAGCTGGAGGGATGACTCAACATTCTAGAAGCTGATTGGCTATAAGGTGTGGTTAATACAGGGCACATTCTGTGCTCTGTGTATCTCCACATCCCAGCAAATGGGAGCATGGCAAGCATTTTGAACAGAGACTGGCCTTATAAAAGGCAGTTCCTATTAAAATTTCCCCCAGTGCAGATCGGGGCAACGGCCCGAAAGGTACAAGGAGGGAACTGTTTTGCTCCTTTTTTCTTCTGCTTCACGATGCATTGGAGACCTCGTATCATTCAAGGGGTTAAAAAGATCTAATCAAGTGCATAGACATTTAGGAATTTTCATTTAGACTCAGTGGTACAGTTGGTTTAACTCAAAATATGGGCCTTAGTCTCTTATGATGATAAATCCTTGTACCATGGTATTCAAGCAGGTAAGTAGTTAAACTAAATGTCTGTTAATATTTTGAAAGCTAAAGGCTTCTCTTAGCATTGATTAGCAATGCATTGTAGATTCCTCTAGTATCCAGGGGGTTAAAGTTGTGTGCCTTAACAATTGGTGAGCAATCTAGCAGTAAACAGTGGTAAAGAAACCCAAATACAGTCGGCAGGGAATTGACTTCTTTTAACCTTTGGATTTTGCAGACATCTCCAACACATTACTGTGCAGTGCCATGGAGTCCTCTTTAGCACCAAAGGGTTAATGCATGCTCTTTCCTTGTTTTGTGAATTTTATTTATAACAATTTTAAAATGGAAATGCTGCACATTTAGTGAGGATGAGAGTTAAACATATATAGATTAAACCTTTGAGTTCCAGGGGGTGCCCAACTCATTGGAAAGCACTGTGCTGGGCACCCTTCTGGCACTCAAAGGGTTAAATACATTCTATGACGTATATAAGAGCACTTGAGCCCTTTAAGGATTAGAGGTATGTGCAAGGCATTGCGAGCATCCCACTCACATGTAACAGATATGTACAGACTGTGCAGCCCCAAAAGAACAAACATAACAGTATACTATCCTGTAAATCAATAATGTAGCCAGCTTCCAAAATATATAAGAACAATAGCGTTCAGCATACTCATACCCTAGATTATGCATGTGTCTTAATGCACTAATGAGGCAAGAGGACATGAAGGCAAAACCCACAGACATTTCTTAGAAAGGGCATGGAAGTGATACTTATGTGACAAAATGTGTTTCATGACCTAAACACTACGGATGGGAGAAAAGTTCTTTATTCGGGATCTGGACTTTGAGCAGAATAAGAGACAAGGTTATCTAGTCTGCAAAGTTACAGTGGGGAGGGAAATGAATCAAATATTCATCAGTAAATAGCCAGAAGTTTAAGACCATTGATTTCAGCATGTAGCACACATCATATCGCACAACTGAACACTCATGCATATATACACAAAAACGTCCATCATGCACTTTCACATCATTGAAAGATATTGGCGGAAACAGGCTTCTTATTGGAATTCCTACAGAAGGTTTTCCCACTTATTTCTTCCCACATGGTTAATATGGATGGGCGAAAGTTTTTGCCTCAGACAGTTTTTGAACAGACGTCTAGCAGTCCTCCTATTTTTGTCTCCTCTGTGTGGCACGTTTGTATATTACTCCATAGTCAGACAAGAAAGGCCAAATTTATTTTCGTGCTGCAGCTGCTAGTGTGTTGTTGTCCTAATTGCATTCTGCAGACAAATCGAAGCTAAAAGCTTTCATGATGTACACTGACTGTGGTAGAAGAAAGCATTAGGGGGAATGCATGGACATGCTGGTTGTAGTAAAGCTTCCTAAAAAACTGACTGCAATTGTGGCTGCTGGAGCTTGTGCCTCAGAAGGAACCTATTTGAAAAAGTGATATGAAAAGTTCCCCCAGTAGTAGTACTAAGCCTTTTAACACTAAGATTGATGACCAGCTACATTTTAGAGTTGTTGCAGTATGTTAGGAGGATTTAGCAGTAGAGAAACTGTTTCAGATGGTGACAGTAACATCGAGATGCAAACTAATGGTCAATTTTCTATAAATCCTTCTTAATAGAAACATTTTCAAATGATGCTTCTGATGCCCTTATTATTGATGATGTTGACTTAGAATATGTCAACAATGCTCCTCACCTTCTTCTGACAGAATTAAGTAGGGGTTGATGGTGTTATGACACAATACTTAGCTGTTTCTTAATTGTTTCTGAAAGGAAAATGCTCAGTCTTCTGTCACTGAATAAGCATAACATGTCTTTTTATAAACTGTTTGAGAGATCAACTGGAAAGTATGGGGAAGTAAACATGTAAACACAATCAAAATATCCATTTTTATCACTGTTACTGCTTCCAAGTTCAACCCCATCCCATCACACTCATTATTGTTGACTAAGCAGCAACACAAGTCAAAGTCAACATCAACAATCATTAGTATAACTAATGCTGTTATACTATTATGCTGTTTGATGTCCAGTGCCTCTGCATCCTTACTACTAATACATTGCAACATCTAGTCCCTATAGTAGTGATGATGTAAAAAGGACTGAACCGGAACCCTTCAGTCGATAAAATGTACAGTGTAGAGATACTTTGCAAAAGAGCCAGAAGCTCAATATGTTGCTATATATTGTTTCTGTTTAAATAAAAATATTTGAGTAGGGGAAAAGCAGGATCTCACATAAATGCATCCTCGTTGAGATGCCATCTGAATCACAAACAAAGGTCTGATTGGGTGACACACCTACAGCACATCAGAGGTGCAGAAATTAGCTTCAATATCAGCTGCAGCACTCCTAAAAGTACATGAGGCAGAGGGGGACACAATAGTAGCGCTGTAGATGTCTCAGGGAGTGAGACATTTTGCTCAGTAATAATGACACCCTATTGTTGTTGTGCAAAAGAAAAAGCATCTAATAGGATAATTCTGAGTTAGGTCAGGCAAGCACCTGCATTCGAATATATAACAAAGTATGTAACTGATTTGCAAAGCCTTTCAGCCCCAGTCTGACTTATGCCATTACTGAACTATCAGTCACTGCTGGAAAAGGTCAGCGGCTCATTCAACTGTAATTTTGTCAGATCCATTGGATCCTCTAAATTATGCTCACAGAGTTAATGGACTTATTGTGAGGATACAGAATCCTGATACTAAATGTAATGAAAGATGGATTATAATGAGATTAGTAAACTGCTAATGTAACTTCTTTTCACATTGTTATGACCTTTAAGTATTTTGGTATCAGTTAATAAACTCTAGAGTGACACTGATAGGATTGGACAACCCATGCCACTTTTAACCCCTTGAGGGTCAGATGGGAGCACATTCATTGTTAATAATGTGTTGCTCACCGCTTAAAGTCACATGTCTTGTTGTTGCCATCTTGGATCATGAAATGGTGCATAGCAACCTCCAATCTAGGAATGATTCAGCTGGGCTGTATGAAGCACTGTTAGGGCCTGATGCAGTAAACAAAAGATAAGAAATTGTGGAGCAATTCTGGAGTATTCCAACTTTACCATAGGGATAAAATTACATTTTCTCAAAAGTTCACTGTTGTAAATGGCCTTTTGAATTCTATAGAGGTCTGCAATGTATTGCAAAGCAATCCATCAGAAATCTCAAGCATTCAAGGCCATCTAAACAGATTTGCTAAACGTTGCTTAAAATCAATCATAATTTTTATTTTCCACTTATGTTGCCCTTAGTTTGCTCCAGAATTGCTCCAGTTCTACTTTGTATATGAGCCTCAGTATGTAAATACGCCACTTTTCGGGAAGAGAGAAGTGACATCTCTAAAAGGGAGAGTGTAACTGATCCTTTGAGTGCCAAAAATGTAGCCAACTCATTGAAACACAATGCACTGGATACCGCTCTGGGTTCAAATGAAACATTAGATAATTATCTTCAAAATTAAGTGGTTCATACAGTTTTGGTAACTTTTTTTTCGGTGGGGGGAGATAGGGTTACCCTACCCATTGATTACTAGACGAGTATGTGCCTAATAGCTTAGCAATACATTGAAGACCCCTCTGGATCTCAAATAACCAAAACAACTTCACATAAGTTGTGGGGCATTTCTTTGTGCACTAACTGAATTTTTTTTGTGTTCTGTGTTTTATTAGTGTGGTAAAGGTGGGGTTAAAAGTATTTTTTTATCTTTTACAGGTGGTTTGTGTGAAAGTGATTGTGTCTGTGGTGGGTGTGTTTCTGTTGCTGGGATGTAATTGCTGGAATTCTGCTATATTAAGTAAAGGGAGAGTTAACTCTTTGAATGCCAGAGGGGTATCCAACGCAAAACCTCTGACACTCAAAGGGTTAATACTTCAATGTGTGATGCTTGCAACAGTGTGTGTTAATGCAGCAGTGGGGTACGTGTTGGGAATTTAAATAACAAGGAATTCAAACACAGGGAATTAACGATCACATGCTAGGACCATCATCGTAAGGATGTGGCTTAAGGACCGGTGACGGTCCTGGCACATAATGGAATTTCGTGTTCACAGCCTGCATTGCGTCATATCAAAAAAGTTCCTTGGTCCTCCTGTGTGATTTGTAAGGGATTAAACAGGGGTGACAAACATTTATTAACTTAATAAATGTGCACAGAACATTTTTGGCTGCCTTTTTAACTTGCAGTGTTTAGCATAATGAGTATTATTACGATTGTCAGTTTAACTCAGTGTACAAGCAGGGCTTATACTTCAGTCGCAGATGTGAGTGAGTAAGTAGACCGTTTGGAAGCACAAGTTAGAGATCTGGAGATGTAGGTTGCAACGTTGAAGGAGGTAGTCAGTCTTGAGAGGGATGTGCTGCTCACTGAGCAGAAATCAGCTGGCATAGGAAGCAATAGGGATAGACACTGTAGAAAGTAAAAAGGCTACAATCTTTTTCATTGGCTGCCCCTCAACTTTGGAATGCACTCCCTATCACCATTCGCCAATCACCCACACTCATCACTTTCAAGCATCTCCTCAAAACCCACCTTCTCAAGGAGGTATCTCAATAGCAATATCCTCCTCTTGCACACCGATAGGCACATCAGAATCCTCCTGCACTTCCTCCTACTGTCTCTGTATGTCATCATGAATTCTAATTAGATTGTAAGCTCTTTGGGGCAGGGTCCCTTTCCCAGTGTATGATTCCCTTTGCTGCACTTTCCCCCACAATTAATGCAATGATCACACTTTAGCCTAATGCTCTTAACCCAGTTCTGTATTTTTGTATTGTACTATTACAAATTCTGTAAAGCTCTGTGTACATGTATGGTGCTATATAAATAAAGATACAGTCATACATACAGATAGCTAGATGGGTTACAGTTAGATGTAGCAAGAAAGGGTGGTGGAATATGGAGCTCAGTCGTGTATTTGACCATCTGAACAGATTTGCTACATTGAATGAGGATGTTGGGGGGTTGTTGATACTAGAATGCCCTTGCTGGAGAAGACTGATTTATATGCCAGGAGAACAGCCCCTCTAGCACTGACTGGATCTAGGACACAGGCAGGCCCAGACAGTTTGGTTGCTAACAAACTTATGTATGTGGGAGAATTTTGGTTTCTAGAGCACTATGCTTTCTCATTGGGAACAACCATTATAGTAGAGATGTATTGCACCTTAGTGGAAGGGGGTTACTTTGCAAGGGGTTGGGATGGCTACAGGGTTGTAGGGGATTTTAACCTTGGAAGTTGAGGTAGAAACAACAGAGGAAAGGGTAGAGAGTGTAGAAGAGGAAACACAAGTAGAAAATGAAGATTGGGGTAGGGGGTCGGCTAATTAATCTCATAGGAAGGAGCCTATATTACAGTCACTTTTTTAGGAGGGATATAGTTATTAAAAAGAGGTATTGGGTGTGTCAGCATGTAAAGCATGCCTTAAAACCTAGTATAAGGGAAGACATTAATGAAGGGTCCAGTGAAAATGTAGAGGTCCTGTAGGCTACAATACAAGCTGCTGGCATACATAATAAAAAACTGCTGAGTCCAAACAGCAAAGTCTTCTCTGTTGGGAAATGTTACCATAATGTGAAATTTAACTACACTGAAACTGGAGAAATTTGACTTCTAGCACAACAAAATATAATAATTTCCTAAGAATGCTTAATGACAATTTCCTAGATTAACTACTAGTAGAAGAACCAACAAGAAATGAGGCCTTTCAGGAACTAGAAGTCCAAACAAATGTACCATTGTATTCCATATATAGATAAAGAAGCATCGGGCAGCAATGACAAAAATAGTTCAAAGCAAATTAAGTGCTAACACGCCACTTCAAACACCACGCCAAACATATCTTTAGACTCACTAAATGCACTTGGGTTCTAGGCTGCCATGGTCCTCCCTTCACTGGTCGCTTCCATATGTGCAACCGCACTCCAGGAACTCAAATAGTAGACACTTAAGATAACTTGCTATACATATCTGATTGACTAAAAACTTCAAATAGAAATAAAGTAATATAGCAACCCTCCCCCCCACCGTCAGGCATCAGACCTTCGCTCATGAACCCCATCCTCTGGATACATTAATTACATCCAAAAATGAATGAACATTGACTGCCTCAGAGAACTATTTGAAAAGACCCACAGGGTTGAAAGTGACAGCATCTAACAGATGCAAAACAGGAGACAGTAAAGGTTCTCCCAGAGCGGCACATGGATCACCAGTACATATGAATCTATATACATATACCCATGTGTATATAGATGCCCTTGTAAACATACATTTCGAATGTCTGTATATATATATTCATATATATGTGTGTCTTCAGTCTCAAAATGCCATCTTACATGGACTTAAAGGGGTAACCTCCACAATATCTAGAAGATCCTTCGCTTCAGCCAAATGTCGATAGCACAGTGAAACATTTAGAACTGCAAACTTAAACATTATATTACCACAAAACAGGGGTCATAAATCTACATACACACTGACCCATGAACCATCATTAGTAAAAATGAATTGGGGTAACAAATGCTTATAGTGGATGTATCACCTTAAAACATTTTTTTTACCATAGGTTTTGTTACTAAAGTATTATTAGGAAAGCTGTCTGTTTTTTTTGTAATGTAAGTGCTTTTGCAGATATTTAATGTTCTTTGCTGTGCACTGCCACATAATGTGCACAGCACAGCTCATATTCTCCTCCGACCTCCCTCCCAGCTTCCCCAGGGAGCACGTTCATGCTTCCCTTTGGTGTGCTGTGAATGTTTTCTATTGTTACATCACACTCCGGTTAGCATTATTCTGAGGTTGCTCATTATTCATCATAAGTATGTTATCTTGTTTCTCTATGACATGATAGGGAGGCTTGGAAATGGAACGCAACAACAAAGTACCAGGTGTTTCCATTCTGGTCAAGACACGTGGAGCACAGACCCCAAGAAATGCTGATTGTCATGGTATGTGTATTTTACTATTTAAAGGCCTTTCTCTATCATACTGTAATTACCCTGATGAAGTAAGAGATCCCTTACAAAATGGGTAGGGAGGCCCATGTATTTGTTTGGTTTTATCATTTTATATTATAATTAAATAATATATTTCAAATACAAACTCTAGGCTCTCCCCGTTTCTGAGAGCTCTCTGTCCAGTGTTAACAGTTCTAAATCTTGATATATATATATATATATATATATATATATATATATATATAAATTTTGTGTGTCGCTTCTGGTCTTGTTAGGACTTCACAAACGGAATCCATGTCACAGAGTATACTTGTAGCTACAGAATCACATGCACTCCATATTGATCTGGTGAGTGGAGACCTCTCAAAGTGGTTGCGGTTATTACAATTTGCAACAGTTTTACACTTAATGGGTTTTTGTGCTTTGTGTTTTTCTTTTCCATGTAGATCCTGGGGGAACAATCTCAGTGACCAGAGAGAATTGATCTGATCCTATTCATCACCTTGGCTACTTTGCTACAGAACTGCATCATTCTATACTGTTGGGTACTCATAATACTTAGTTCCTGTGAGTACAAGCACATTAAATACTAATCCACTACAGATTTTTGCTCTTGGATACTTCTTTTCTTCTCGCTTTTTGGTTTCACAAAGAGGTCACAGACAAATGAGGAATAAGGCTTTAAATTGTTTGTCATTTGCTGCATTTAAAATAATCTAAAGAATGCAACAGAATCTGCAAACACGCAGTAAAGCAAGCTAAAATTGCAAAGCATTGGTGAATGCATTAGTGAGGATAAGGCAATGGCTGACACCCTAAACAGATTCTTTCCATGTGTATGTACAAAGAAAGCAACAATGATAGGTTTTATGCAAATAGGGAAAATCGCAGAATTTCCTCTATCATGTACATTGATTAATGAGCAGTAAAAAGGGAAGGAATCACCACTACACCACATGAGCTATCAGTTTGTATAAAATCAAAAGTTTTTATTATGTTGCAGATTAAAAAAACAGATAAACAAGGCTTATGCTATCAAAGTGATACACTTTTCAGCACATAATTGCCCTTACTCTTTTTGCATGAAAAAACAAGTTTAATAATAAGATAATTGGATGCCAACAAACACTCCGTTTTAAACCACTTTAGGCCAATCAAGGTGCTCAGACCAATCATCTGACAATTTACACTTGACACCTAATAAGCTTTATTCAAGGTTGACAAGTACAAACAAAGTAACAATCATGTTACAATTATGCTTTTATCAATTACAATTTCAGTCCTATCATGTGCTATCCATATTACCTTTGATTTTATCAAAATTATAAAATAATGATAGTCTAAACAAGCACCATCAAAGTGTAAAAATATATATAAACAGCTTTATAAAAGCATAACATAAATGGTGCATATTGCTGTAATTCTGAAATGAGGCTTTAAGAGAGAATACATATCGGCAAGAGAAGGGAAGTGCACAAAGGCCATACCATACCATCTGAATTTAATGTTATTTATTGAGTTTAGTTTAACTTATTGAGATAAGTATAAACGATAATCTGACTACACAAATAAATCAAAGTCATAGTTCTCATTCATGTCCAAAGGAATCCAGTGTTATCATTTTCTAACAGAGAGTAAAGTGTAGGAGGTATGTAGAGTAAACTGAAGATGATTGATCTTAGCATCGTACAACTTTCTTACCTTTTTTGACCTAAACAGGTTTAAAAATGGAGTGTTTGGGGGTGCCAAATATCAGTCAATGAGGAAGTATGTTTATCCTGCAAAATGCTTTGCTGAAAAGTGTATCAATTTGATACCATAAGCCATGTTTAAACAGCAATTTAGTAAACACTTAATTTTATACAACATTGAATGGTCTATGTAGACAAGTAGTGATTCTATCCCTTTATGCCTCTACACAGAGGATCTTCAGATGAACCCTGGACTGGGCAAACAAAGATGTCAAGAAGCAGGAGAGTGTCATAATAAATCATTGTCACCCTTTCATTTCTTGTTTGATGTACAATTAAAGATATGCTCCATCGGCAACTCCTGAGCCATCACTTTCTTGGTTTTGCATGGATTAAGAGGGTGAAGTACAAAAGAGAATGGAAAAGGTAATGATGAAGAAAACACTTGGACCTGCTGACATACACCCAAGAGTACTTAACCACTTAAGGACCAAGGAAGTACATGTATGTCATGAGATGAACATGCCTAAAGGACCCATTCCATACATGTATGTTATGGAATTCAGGGTCCCCGCATGGTTGCACACTGTTCTGGGACCTCTGATTCCAATAAGAAAGAAAAAAAAAAATTTCTGTGGTCCTTAAGTGCTGGCCGCACTCCAACGTGGCTGATGCTTAAGCTGTTATGGAGCTTAGTTCAGAAATCGAGTGATCATTATAATTATTTATTTATTCCTTCAATCTCATCAGGAACAGTTGCCTGTTATTGGGGGAAGACAGATGTAGTACCATTGTTCAGAAAGGGGATAACATTTTAAATGGGAGATTATAGGCCTGCGAGTTTGACTTCTATAATGGTTAAGACATTAGAAGAAGTACTAAACAATGGTATTTGGGACTATGTGATGGTCAACAACATTGACAGTAGGAGTCAGAATGGTTTTATGAAGAATAGATCATTTCAAAATAATTTACTTGAATTCTACAAAAATGTAAGTAGTAATTTGGACAAAGGTATTGCTTTTGATGTATTATACTTGGACTTTGTAAAAGCTTTAATTACTGTGCCTCACAAAAGCTTTGATAATAAATTAAAAGACTTCAGCTTGGAGGGTATTATCTGAGAATGGATAGAGAACTGTTAAATGATAGATTGTTGTAAATTTAACTTTTTCAAGCTGGTCTACAGTTGTAAGTGGAATTCCACAAGGTTCAGTCCTGGGTCCAATGCTTTTTAATTAGTTTATTATTGATCTTGAAGTGGTTACTTAAAGTAGTGTATTTCCTGATGACATTAAACTGAGTAAGAAAATACATACAGAGCAGGATGTTATATTTCTCTGCAGAATGATTTGGATAAACTGAGTGAATGATCAGAGAAGTGGCAGATAAATGTAAGGCTATACATGTGCATTGCAGAAACAAACATGCAATTTATATACACTAAATGGTAAACTACTTTGGGAATCCTTGTTGAAGAAGGATTCAGGAATCTTGATAGACAGTAGACTTCACGGCAGTGTCACTCAACCATTACAAGAACCAAAAGTGTACTATAATTGATAAAAAGAGGTAGAGATGCAAAATTCTTTGTAAGGCCTCATTCAGAATATGGAGTACAGATTTGAACTGGAAAAGGTACATAGACATGTAGCACAATGAATACAGGAATTGGGGGGTCTGAGTAATAAAGAGAGACTAGCCAAACTGGGTTTGTTTATATTGAGAAGAAATGTCTATGGGTTGATATGATTACAATTTACAAATATATTCAAGATCAATACATAATTTATGGGTGTTTATTTACTTAAAGAGCTGAGCAAAAAAAGATGCCATCCATAATACTAGAGGAAAGGTCATTTTGACTCACAGAAGTCACATATGTTAACAGTAAGAGGCTAGAGCAGTGAGGTTTTGGAATACTTTGCATGGAAAGCTGTGTTATCAGATAGTGTAGGTGTTTTCAGAAAGGCGCATAATATCTTTCTAGATCAGAACAGTATTGAGAATTATATTAGTTGGTTTCAAAGCAAATAGGATGTCGATCCAGGAACATATCCAACTGTGTTCTAGAGTCATTAAGGACATTTTTGCCCATTTGGGTCTTAATTGGAAATCGCTTCAACAGGTTTTTTTTGTGCATCAACGAGGGTGATATGACAAAGGTTGAATTAATGGACGCACATCTCTTTTCAGTGAACTATGTTACTATGTGTAGGTATGTGCATAGAATATTTTTGCATTTTAGTTCAATGGTCCTAAAAGCTGTAAAATCACTGAGGCTGATGTATTAAGAACTGATGCAATTGAAGGGACAAATACAAATCCTCATTGATTTAAATTGGATTTTAAGCCTTTAAATGCTAGAGGTTTCACATGCATTGCTTTGCAAGCATTGGAGATCTCTATAGAATTCAAAGTGCCAGTTAAATCAGCCAGTTTGGGGAATTTTTGTTTGTCCTCCTCAGTGCAGTTGGTTCTTCTTAGTACATCAGCCTCACAGACTCACATTGAGCTTTTTAATAGATTTTTAACAGAATTCATTTTTAAAATGTTGGACAGAAACATTTCTAGTCATGAGATGTTCACTAATGCTTCTCATTTTTTATTTATTTGGTGTGTTTTTTATCAGTTAACTGAATCCTTGAACTTTTTGCTCCCTTAAGTAAATAAACAGTGCATAATAATATTTATCCAATAAAATCTGAGAAATATGTAAAAATCATAAACATACCATGGTTATTTCATTAGAATGAAAAGAGTTTTGTTTGTTCAGTTACCATAGAGAAATGCTAGAACATGTTTAGTTTTCGTCCTTCATATCTGATTAAATATTTGCTCCTTTAATTAATTATGACTTTTAGAGTTGACTGAACTTACAAGCATTTTCTCAAAGTTGTCCAGTTATGAAAGGTTTTTCTTCCCTATCACTAAACATTCATTTGTATGATTTATCGTCTTCTTGATAGTGTGGGCAGTAGAAATAATGTTATTAAGGCACTGATAGAACCCTTGGCAAATACAAGCATGTTCCAAAATATGCAATCAATTTCTTTGCACGGGTATTATCTTATGGATACTGTACATGCCTGAAACATCTATGTGTGGGGTCACCACCCTGAGGACCAGATGCTATGTTCTAGAGTTTCTAACTAGCTACGGCAGGCAGCTTTGTCAGCCTGATCATTGCCAGAGAATGTCACAAACAGCGATAAACTCTTCAGTAATACATTCCCTTCAGACTATATTTTATCTTGGAACTCTGGCTGATAGTAAGCATGTTCCAATATGCATCACAAGTTAATAGGAATTCACACTTATGCATTCTGCACTCCATACTGCCTAATACTTTTTCAAAATTTAGATCTACTTTTCATTGATAAAGAGTATATTCAATTAACCTCTTAACTGTCTCGCATTGCTTTGCAATGCGAGGCAGACTTCTCTTGCATCCAAGAACCTAACATGATGTTGGGAAATAGGATTCCCCCATGCTCCACTCAGACGCTTCCCCTAGGGGCCCCCAATCAGTTTTATGGCACAGCTGTCAGATGAGATAACGTGTAACTGTAATTTGAAGAATCATGTGTTTGAATTTTTTATTTAAAAGAATAGTTTTTTTAGATGTTCAACTTTATTTATTCATTAGTTTTTCAAATTAGACAGTACAGACAGGCACTCCAGCCAGATAGTAACATTCCACACTGTTCTCCCACCTGCCACTCCCTCCTGGCCAGCTCATTTGTACAAAATGACAAATGAATAAACATATATATTTCATAAACCATAGTTTCAAATACAAAATGGCTAACACAAATATATGTGATTTTGAAAGCTCTTTCCTTATCACTTATTGTTACAAAGTCACCATTCCCCTGTAATGCATCACAAACAACCTATTTTCACCCCAAAACACACAAACCCTCTTTCTTTTGCCTCATTGCATATCTACTTGTATACTTACACTATTCCCCCTTAACCATTTGAGTATTAAAGTGATCACTAAAATTGAAAAACATATATATTTTTTATAATTGCTGCATGTATTGATGAAAAAAAATAATTGAAGTTTTCTTAACCCTTTCTGTGCCAGAGGGGTACGCACCTTATTGCTTTGCAATACATTTCTTTTATTTTATTTGTTAAATATAATTCTGAAAATGAATGGGTTTTGCCAGTGCCCTAGGGCAGCAAAAAGTAATATTGTTATCTTTTTGTATAACATCTCTATTTTGTGTACTACAGGGGATGATCAATTCAACACAATGAAACCATGAGACAGTTTGTATGCACACATGTAGCATTCTCATTTCTCTAATTAATTTAAAATAAGTTTTACATACTTCTCAGAATAAGCATTGCTATCCCAGGCAGTTGTGAAATCCCCAACAGTATTTGTCCTTACCATCTCTGCTGAGAGGCTGCACCATGAGTTTATCACCCTTTCCTTAAATAAGTACTTACACACATTACTTTAGATCATGACCTCTTGTTCTAGTATCCCTCTTGCGTAGGTTTAGAACCCCCCCACACACACACTCAAACATATAAACACATACGTGCACACACACACATACACACACACACATAAATATACTACATGGCCAAAAGTATGTGGATACCTTCCCGTTGATCATTTCATTCCAAAATTATGGACATTAATATGGAATTGATCCCCCCTTTGCTGCTATAACAGCCTATACTCTTCTGGGAAAGATTTCCAAGAGATGTTGGAACATTGCTGCAGGAATTTGCTTATATTCAGCCACAAGATCATTAATGAGGTAAAACAATGATGTTGGCAGTTAGGCCTGGCTTGCATTCAGCATTCCATTTCATCCCAAAGGTGACCAATAGGGTTTAGGTCAGTCAAGTTCTTCCACACCGATCTTGACAAGTCATTTCTGTATGTGCTTTGCTTAGCATTGTCATACTGAAACAGGAAAGAGCCTTCCCCAAACTGTTGCCACAAAGTTAGAAGCACAAAATTGTCTAGGGTGTCATTGTATGCTGTTGCATTAAGATGTTCCTTCACTGAAACTAGCCTGAACCATAAAAAACAACCTATCCGCCTCCACTTAACTTTACAATAACCCTCACAGGTCCTGTAGTATAATCTCAATACAATACAAACACAAGACAGGTTACATTTATATGTGCCCACACAGGTCTAGTATATATATATATAGAGTCCATAACACGATGTACTGACACAGGTCAGGCAGAACTTGAATGAGTCCCAGTGTATCGGTATTGCATGGGTTAATGGCCTTCAGCAAGCGTAAACAGTCCCATGTGAGGTAAGGCCTGTTGAGAAGCTCACCTAGGATAGAGAGCTTAAATACGATTAACGCCCAATAATAGGTTAGCAGGTAATGGTGAACTGCCTGAGCAGTAACGGAGGCTGAGCAACATAGAGCACTGCCGGAGCAGTAATGGAGACTAGGCCACGTGATCACTGCAGTAGCAGTAACGGAGACTGAGAGACGTGGACATTGCTGTAGCAGTAACGGAGACCATGCAACTTGTATTCTGCCGTAGCAGTAAACGGAGACTAGGCCGCTTGCACTCTGCCATAGCAGTAACAGAGACTAAGCGACTGGAGACTGCCGTGGCAGTAATGGAGACTGAGCAACTGAGCACTGCCATGACAGTAGCGGAATGAGCAACTGAGCAACTCGCCCTGAGGAGGCAACCAGCCGGGAGAGTATAGAATGACAAGCCAATGGCAATGTCGCTGGGGCGACACAGAGGCAACCGAGACCAAAACTGCACAGCTGTCACAGACAGCGAGAAGGGATCACCACCCTCCACTGGAGACCAGGCTGGTGCAATCAGAGCAGGAACATCAGCCAATCCAAGTCGGGACACGGTACAGGAACGTCAGCCAAGCTGGGTCGGCACACAGAGCAGGAACATCAGCCAAGCCGGGTTGATACACGGGAGCAGGAATGTCAGCCAAGTCAGGTCGGTACACGGGAGCAGGAGAAGCAGAATGGTCAGGCAGTCCGGGTCGGTTCACAAGCAGGAGACGAGATGCAGAGTAGTCAGGGAGGCCGGGTCAATACACTGAGACAACTGAGATCAGGAACAAGCGCTGGTACTGGAACACCACGAAAGGGCACCGGAGTAGAGCAAGAGTGTAGACTGACAGAATGTCGCAAAAAGAGCACAGGCACCGTGATAATGCCACATTAGAATGGACTCTTAAATAGGATAATATGTAAAAAAAAGATGAGACTCCTTTTTGCTTGGAACTGCCTGTTGAGTTTCTATTGCCATTCACTGACATAATCATCATAAAAATACTTCAACATTTGAGAACTCTTTTATTTACAATTACATTTACAAGGTATGCCCTCTCATACGCCTCCATCTTCATAGACTGCTATGGGCAGAGGTACATCTTCTCAGCTGAATCTTTTTCTAAACATAGTCTTTTTTAAGAGATTCATTGAAAGTCCCTTTCACTTTAGAAATGTGGAAAACAGATGTGGAGGGAATTTATTCATGCCCTGAATACCATAAACTATACTATGCAGTTTTCCCTTACAGGCATAGTGTTTATTTCCTTGACATAACTAACTAAAATGTCTAGCAAAAGCACAGCTAGAGAACCCTTCTTTTGCATGGCAGAAGCTCCCATACTGGACCTCTCAAGGGTGTTTTTCTTTCTCACAGATGATTAGAAGTTAGAACCACCCCTGACTGTAAACATTGTAATGGGAAAAAGATTCCTTCAAAGGGGTTAGAGAAATTAAGGACATTATCAATACAAAAAAATGTGAACATAACTGCTGAGTTAGCACTTAATAGCTGATCAAGACGTTATCTTGCCACTGAGAAAAGAGCCAATGAGGGGGGAAATGGAAAATAAAAGTTAGCATGTAATGATATATAATTAAAAAAGCATAGCATAGGGAAAACAATTAAGTGTACAGCCTAGGCAATAATGTTGTCTCTGGTCACACCAAAAAGTAAAATCTAAAATATTAACAATAACAATAAAAGTAAAGTCTCACAATAAAGTGTATAGGAAGAACACAAAACCCACTAATTATAGCTGAATTTGAAAAATTGCATAGAAACATAGAAACATAGAAGATTGACGGCAGAAAAAGACCACCTGGTCCATCTAGTCTGCCCTTTAGTATTCCTTTATTGTTATCTTAGGATAGATACATGTTTATCCCAGGCATGTTTAAACTGTGTTACTGTGGATTTATCAACCACCTCTGCTGGAAGTTTGTTCCAAGTTTCTACTACTCTTTCAGTGAAATAATATTTTCTAATGTTTTTCTTGATTTTTCCTCCAACTAGCCTCAGATTGTGCCCCCTTGTTCTTGTATTCAGATTCTTATTAATCACACTTCCCTCCTGAACCTTGTTCAGTCCTTTAACATACTTAAAGGTTTCAATCATGTCCCCCCTTTCTCTTCTTTCCTCCAGACTATACATATTTAGATCTCTGAGTCGTTCTTGATAAGTTCTATGCTTTAGACCTTCCACCATTTTTGTAGCTCTTCTTTGAACCCGCTCAATTTTAGTTATATCCTTTTGCAGATGAGGCCTCCAGAACTGTACACAGTATTCCAGATGTGGTCTCACTAGAGCTCTATACAGAGGGATCACAATCTCCCTCTTCCTGCTTGTTATACATCTAGCTATGCAGCCAAGCATACGATTTGCTTTCCCCACCGCCTGGTTGCATTGGTTACTCATCTTGAGGCTGTCAGAGATGACCACCCCCAAATCCTTCTCTTCTGAAGTCTTTGCTACCACAGAACTGCCAATACGATAGTCAGATTGAGGGTTTCTTGTCCCCAAGTGCATTATTTTACATTTGGAAACATTGAACTGAAGTTGCAACACAGATACTTAACAACAAAGTATACCAGTCCTAAAAATAATCTTTGTATCATATCATAAACTTGAAAATATGGCTATGAAATGAAATTGCTGAGTGGAATAGGTGAAAAATAGTCGCATCCATAAAATAACCCTAATTATGAGACCTACCTTAAAAAGAGCTATTGTTGGATGTGGTTACTACTCATAAAATAATTGTGACCTTAACCATATTTGAGACAAAATGTGCTAGTAAATTGAGATGAGTCAAAAAATAAGAAAAGCATTAGCAGCTCCAAAAAAGTATCATAACTGCTGAGTGAGCAGCAAAATGGCAATCAGGGATGGCATTATTAGTGTATGTTTATGTCTGTGTGTCTGTTCTATCTATCTATCTATCTATCTATCTATCTATCTATCTATCTATCTATCTATCTATCTATCTATCCTATATAATAATTTACTAAAACGTGTGTAACGACGCAGTCATGCACAGTAGAGACTGCTGCGTGTGCTGCAGTCATGCGCAGTAGAGACTGCCTGTGACGAGGCTGATACAGAGCGGGACACTCCGAAGGAACGTCCAGCTCTGTATCAGCTGTGGTGTGGGCAGTATCTACTGTGCATGACTGCCCCACGACCGGCTGGCAGTGGCACTGTGGCCCGTGTAACAGGCTCTTCAACTAGTCTCGTAATAAGCATTTACTGTGATACTGGTTTATTAGGTGATATAAAAGACCAGGGGGAGATTCACTAAGCAGTGATAAAGAGGTGATAAATTGGAGATGACTTCTCCAGTTTATCACTTCTCCAGTTCCTGTGTTATTCTATGGAGCCAATTCACTAAGATCCAAAGTTGAAGAATTCTTAGGGCATAGACTCCATAGAATAGGACATGAATTGGAGAAGTGATAAACTGAAGAAGTCATCGCCGCCTTGTGACCATTTTATCTCCGTTTAGTGAATCTCCTCCCAAATTTGTACTAGTGGGTAGAACAGGAGAGGATATTTTTTATCAACTTTGATACTTCAAGTTTGTGAAATCATATGTTGTGCTGACATATAATGACCAAACTATTTTCACAAGCAAGAGTAAATTATCATTAATCATGAACAAGTCAATTCAACAGAAATGGATCTATACTATACAATAGATTCATAAAACATCCCAAGTCTCTATGTATTAACAGACTAGGATAAGACAAATCTGCATTTCTCCACTTCTGAAACATTTGATATCTTTTTGAATTACTCTTAATTTGTGTTGGAGAACAAAATTGCCTTATCAGGGTGTTTATGAGTCTTCATTTGTTTTTAATGATAATAGCTCTACATAGCTTTATATTTCAAAGCATAAATGCTCCTATAATCATTTTCCCTCCCAGGCAAATCGTTTGACCTAATAAGGAGCATTATTTAAGATTGATGAAAATGTCCATGGCTGCCAAATTCACAAAACTGATATGAGCTGACTAAAATCTATGACAGAACTCAGAGACGAGCCAGGATGAAAAGAAGAAAAAAACTAATTTCAGTCTATGACAGATGTATTTTAATTATAAGAACTGTAATTACCTACCATTTTCACCTCATTGGAAGCCTGAAAGGCCTATTTCCTTGTTTCAAAATGTGTTGGAAAACTTTCTAACATCCAAAGAGTTAACCCTTTGAGGTCCAGAGGGGTATCCAACGCTGGTTACTTCAGTTAAAAGAATACTAAATCCTCCTAAAAAGCCTCCACTTAACTTACAATATCCAGAAAAATATAATGGCCCTTATGAATTTTGCACCTTTTGTTCAAGAGGTAACATTTTCATGTGGCAATCAACTTCCTTTTAACATTAATCCTAAGAGTGCCAGAGGGGCATTGCTGTGCAATGCGTTGGATACCACTCTATTCAAACGGTTAAATATTCTGCAAGTACATAATATATATCATCATCTATCTTTATGCACTTTTGTGTCACTGACAGTAAAGTAGCTGAATTTCTGTTTCAGGAGAGCTTTCTATCAGTAACAGTGAAAACAGGAATAGTAGTGATACATCATACTGCTATCCCTGTAGTAGTCAGTGCTCTGGAGAAGAATAGTAACTATATTGCATTACTATCCCTGCTTACTTGACAGAAAGCTCTTTGGAAAACAGAAATTCAGCTAGCTTACTGTCAGGGACTTAAAGAATAGGAAATTTGACTTGAAATATTTTGCTCTGGCAGGGTATCCTTTTAAAATGTTGTGATTAAAAGGGTGACATGAGAATCTTGCCCTGCCAGAAAAGCACGAGATTCTTATGTCACTGGTATTAAACAGTGCATCATGCCAGTCGATTTCATGCTGCACACCTGGTCATGTATTCTTGATGTGCAGCTCTGGGCTCTCTTTCCCCTTGTCTGTAGTCATCAAGCAGCTCAGAGCTGCTCCAGGCTCTCTCTCCTCTTCAAGAGAAAATACAGATGAGCTATCAATATATCCAGTGAAGTGCAGTGATGGAATTTAACCACATCCTGGTGAGTTGCCGGTAGAGAGGCTTGATATCACCTGGCAATGATTCACAAACTGCTCATAGCACTGAGCGGCTATCCTGGAAGCATCTTCACCTGGAACAATCAGACTGGCCTACAGGTATCATGATACAGATAGAAAGGGCCAGCTGGCTCTTATAAATATATGCAAATCGAAAGGGGCATGATGCGCTGTTTAATACCGGCGACATGAGAATCTCACACTTTTCTGACAGGGCGCGATTCTCATGTCACTCTTTTAATCATGGTGACATGTTTATAGCGCTGTGATGTTGCACTCTGTTTTGTGTCCAAAGTTTTAAGAGTGAACCTTTGGGTAGGATACATAAAGTCAAAAAGTAGATTTACTGTCTTTCTCAATCTGTCTTAGATATCATGTCCACAGAGGTAGCTGTGGCTTTTACTGGCAGGAGTCTTGAACTCCCAACTCCCAAGTACTGGAACACCTTGGGAAAGATGCACTAGATTTCGATCAGGGCTCAGGATGGTGATCAGAGCTGGATTTACATCCCAGGAACCCCTAGGCAAGGCACTCTAGGTAACCTTAGCTCCACCCATGGTCACACCCCCACTCCTCACATAACCCCACCCACAGTCCCAATTACTATTTCGTGGCACAGAAAATACACTTGTCCTATAAAAGAAAAGGTAAAAAAATAAAAAGCTTTAACCCCACGGTTGTTAGCGAGATCTCCGATGCATTGCTCTTCAATGCAATGGAGATTTCTCTAGCAGCCAAGGGGTTAAATAATTGCCTGTAAAGGGATATATAACTGGTACAGGAATACTAAGACTGCTGTGGCCACACCCACAATTCAAAATGTGGGTGTGGCCTGCACAGCTGAGTCTCTCCTCAAAAGTTAGAGATCTATGTAGCTGCCTACTCTGCCTATTGCCATCATGTCCCCTTAAATGTTTCACCAATCTGCTATGCCCTTGACATGTTTGTGATTTTGTATTGAACACATTGACAGTCATGAGGGTGTGCTTAAATGTTAATGTGTTTGTTTGCCACATGCCCTAAACTCCGATAGCAGCTTCTGGTGTTGGAGTTCAGAGTCCTAGTATCACCTAACTGAGGTTGGTGATGTTGGGATCTCCCTGTAACTTCCTATGGAGTAACAACCTTCAATCAATCCTAAGCATGGAGGGTTGTCATACTGCTGGTGATGTGGAAGGGATGCCCTCCCTTAAACATTGCCATTGCAGTAGACAATCCTGAAGTCTGAGAACATCTCTGATTCCCCACTTGCTCAGTGGTGGAGACAAAAGGATCCACTCAGGCTTCAGCACCACAAACAGCATCAGTGCCACAACCCTTTTAGTGCCATAAGGATGTGCATTGCAAACCCCTGTGTCACTCAAAGGGCTAGAAAAGTACAGTCACCCACTAAACAAAAATCCCCTCAGCTTTATTTTATTTATATATACAGTATATATTTTTAATAATTATACTGCACGCACAACAGTATTTAAGAAAATGTAAAGTTGAATTAAACCCCTTTGGCTATAGCGATGTCTCTGCAATGTGTTGGAGACACTTCTATCAGCCAAAGGGTTGGAATAAGTAAGACCGAAAAAAATCTATAGCGATTTGTTGTTGCCAAAGGCAGCAAAGGGTGATGGAGGAGTGGGGGCAGAGTGGAGAATGAGTGGGGGGGGGGTAGGAGAGTGGATAAGTGAGTAAATGAGAGGCTGTTAATGCTATTTGGGCACTGTTAGTGCTCTTCTATGTTTTTTGTGTCTTTTAAACCCAAGAATCAATGTTACTGTTTTAAACCCTAAGATACTCTGGCTGAACTGACAGCGATTGCTCTGAGGGATCAGAGCCACAATAAACACAGTGGAAGTAAACACAGGGCACTGTTCGAGATGCAGAGACACTAATATTACTGCAGTCATACAAAGTATCCATGAAGGAGTGAATACATCCTAGCACTTTACTGGTTCCTCTGGCAACAACAAAATCTGTATAGATTTTTTCAGTCTTACTTTTTCTAACCCTTTGACTGCTAGAAGTGTCTCTAAAATATTGCAAAGCAATACGATGGAGACATCACTACCAGCCAAGGGGTTACATTCTATTTTCCATTTTTGTTATCTGTGCAGTACAAATACTAAAAGAAAATTTAAATGAAAAGTAGAGCTGAAGGGATATTTGTGCACTGGTCTTTTCAGTGCCACAGGGATTTGCAATGCGCATCCTTATGGCACTCAAAGGGTTAAGGGAGTGATGCTGTTTGAGGTGCTGAAGCCTGAGAGAACCCTCTCCAATCCCCCACTGAGCAAGTGGGGAAGCAGAGAGGATGTTCTCAGAGTTCAGGGTTGTCTACTGCTGGTGGTGTAAGGGAGGGTATCCCTTCTACATTGTCAGCAGTTCTACAACCCTGTATGCTAACTTCTCCTCCCCTCCCCTTTTATACTCAATTCTTAGTAAATATGGTGATCATACCTGGGAACCTCATCTTATTGAGCACCCAGTGAGGGCTCATTTGCTGAAACCGGGAGGATAGAATATGACAAGATTTATATCATAATTGGGGTGGGGCTCTATTTGGATAAGTTAGTGGGAAGTGGGTAGAACAGGGTGGGAAGGAGGAGCAGTGGGCAGAAAGTGGGAGAAACAATGTGAGGAGGAGAAGTGAGCAGAGTTTCAGAGGAAACTCAGCACTGCCGATGAATCAGTCTCTGTCCCCAGAGACCCAGTAACTAACTTTAAAAACTGTAGTCTCTGGGGCAGATCTGAAGTGCTCCCAGGTATGATGGAGATTTGTAGTTACACTACATGGTGATATGCTCCCCACACATTGCCACAGCATTGAACCTTAGTGCATCTCAGTTCTTTTAACTAGAGAAAGCAGAGTGGCAGAGTGCAAAACCCCACAGAAGATGACAATGTGCAGTGGGTGGAGTTAGTATTCCAGGCGAAGATGCACTAAGGCATGATGAAGTGGTGATAAAGAGGAGAGGGCTTCTGCAGTGATATCACTTCTCCAGGTCCTATGTTATTTGATGGACATTATGCACTAAGATGTCTGCAACTTGAAAAATGTTAGTGTGTAGGATCCTTAGAATAATATAGGAAAAAGAGAAGTGGTATGACTGAATAAGTCATCTCCTCTTTATCACATCTTAGTGCATATCCTTCCATGAGTCCTGCTAGTAGCAGTTATATCACCTAAACCATAGTGCAAGGACAAAATTCATAGCAAACATTATCCATTTTTTTTGCTATAAATAAGGTAAGTGGGAAGTTATAATGATGTGAAAGTGTTCTTTATATGTATATATATATATATATGTATATATGTATGTATGTATAGTATGCATGTATGTATATCTCTCCAGTTTATTTAACTGTATGTGTAAATCTGAGTTTGATCAGTGGCCTTTCTTGGTTTTACATGGCAAAAATCCAAAACAAGGGAATATGTATTATACTAATTTTGCAATGTTATAGAAAGCTTAATGATATTTGATTTATCTGAAAATAATGCATCCACACCCAGGTATCGCCAACATTATAAGTAATGTATTTAATTTTGCAATCTTCTCTGGGCAACAGCAACTATTCATCAAATGCTTTTAAGTACTGGCTGATATTATCCACAGTGTCTACTACAGTGTTTAATTCAGGGCTGGATGAAACGTCTGTCGCTGGATCACATCAAGAGTCTGACACCTGTCACAAACATGAGAGATTAGACCCCTTCAATTTCACGTTTGGCTCCTAACCATATATATCTAAATTTACATATACTCCACACTGGCTTCCAAAATCCTCTAGATGGTTGGAAATTTTAATAAATTTCACCTTTGTTTTCTTCCAAATATACAAGCTAAACCCCAGTCAATATGTTCACATTATAGTAAAACATACAGGGAGATGTTAGTTTTGCTTTAACTCTCCATCATACATTGCCCCATCTCATCTTTTTAAGCACCTTATAGCCCTGCATTGGTTACCAAAATGCAACATCTGTCAATTGTTTATATCTGACCTTTTCCTTGATGCTATTTCCCAGACTTCCCTTGCAGCTGTTGCCCACACTGGAATCCATTTCCTTTGATACCCAGTCTCCTCAGACTTGTGTTTTTTTCAGCTTCCCCAGTGCTCATAGCTAAGATCAGTCATTCAAGGCTGAGGCACAAACATACAAGATTCGGTGATTGGTTACCTGGAATTTCTCTCTGTACACTTTATTCTAGTAACTCAGTCCTAAATGGTTAATGCTTGACTGCAACTATATAATATATCAAAGAAAACGCCTGTTGTTGGGCAGATGAACAGCTCGAAACATACAGATCATTCCCAAATATCTGCAGCTCTGGTACCTCTCCAGTGGATCCAAGACAGCAAGTGACCCCCTCATTTGTGTTTGTTTTATACTTGGACCTGGACCGTCCCAAAAAACATGGATCTTCCCATCCATCAATAGTGGAGTTTTACCACTTGTGCCTTGTGGTTCCCTGGGCTTGTGTATGGGTTATTCCTTGTCCCAGTCCAAAGGACACTCAGAACTGTCATTCAATTAACTCAGAATTGACCTTTTTTGTGCACTGTTTCATTTGTTCAGGTGTTGTCTAAAATAAACCCAAATTTAGCAGTCAACCCTGCTGTGCATCCCTACAGGTGTTGAATAGTGTTGAGCGAGCGTGCTCGGCCGATGCTCGGATCGGCTCGAGCATCGCTCTGCTCGGCACATGGCGGTACTCGTCGAGTACCGCCATGTGCTCGCCCGCCATGTTCGGGTGGCGGGGATCTGTGCCTGAAGAGGCACAGATCCGAAGACGCTCCGCTGGACCACCAGGGACTGGAGGTACGGGGGCATTGCGGAGATGAAGGGGGCATTGCGGAGATGAAGGGGGACATTGTGGAAGAGGGGCATAGACTCTATGCCCCTCTTCCACAATGTCCCCCTTCATCTCCGCTATGCCCGTCTTCCACAATGTCCCCCTTCATCTCCGCTATGCCCCTCTTCCACAATGTGCCCCTTCATCTCCGCTATGCCCCTCTTCCACAATGTCCCCCTTCATCTCCTCTATGGCATAGAGGAGATGAAGGGGGACATTGTGGAAGACGGGCATAGCGGAGATGAAGGGGGACATTGTGGAAGAGGGGCATAGCGGAGATGAAGGGGGACATTGTGGAAGACGGGCATAGCGGAGATGAAGGGGGCATAGCGGAGATGAAGGGGGACATTGCGGAGATGAAGGGGGCATTTGGAGATGAAGGGGGCATAGCGGAGATGAAGGGGGGCATTGACCAGGCACCCTCCCCTCATCAGAGCAGGGGGTGCCTGGTGAAATGCTCGTGTCGCCCCATGCTTTTCAATGGGGCTCGGGTGCTCGGCCGAGCACTCGAGCCTCAGGGGGTGCTCGGTCAGAGCACCCGAGCACCCGAGCATCGGGGTGCTCGCTCAACACTAGTGTTGAACCTTCATTTCTTCACAATGATAAGACATTTCATGCATATTGATTTCACAGATAACAAATCTTCTGATTGTCCCAATCCAAGGATATACATGCATATACATGTAAACTAAGTGTAATTAAGAACATGCTGTGGTTGATGTATTCTTTACTCAGTGAGGCTCATGTATTAAGGTGTGTGATTCTAGAGCAAACCAACTGCACCATAGGGGATAAATAATTCTAAAAAGTCCATTGAAATAAACTGGGCTTTTAACCCCTTGAATGATAAAAAGGTCTCCAATGCACTGATTCTCAATGCACTAAAGGTCAGTGATGTGGCAATATGATTTTGTCAATGTATTCAAAGCACTGCAACATTTCAATGTAAACACACAATTCCATATGCACTAAAATTTAGGGATGCAAGGGGAGGGGTGGAGAAGGTCTCCATTAGCATACAGGGTTGTCAAATTGCTTTCAGTGTGGAAAGGATGCCCTCCCTCACGCATTAGAAATCCTGCCCTATGTATTTTTTTACATATATATACACAAGTTCTTGGGCAACATATATATTGGATAGTAACAGTGTAGGGACAGCATATGTCAGATTTTACTGGGGGTGGCAGCATGTTGGATTTTACTGGGGGGCAGCATGTCGGAGTTTACTGGAGGAGCAGTATTTCAGATTTTACTGGGGGTTCAGCTTGTCAGATTTATATATTATGGCTCAGAATGCTGGATTTCTACATTTTGGGGCAGCATGGGGAACATCACCATTGTGTTTTAGCCCCACATACACTGCCTGACACCACCCAGCCCTGTTCACTTGATCAGGCAGATCTCATGGTGATTTGTGGCTACTAGTGGCCAAAAGGACAAGTCTGGGGTCCAGGCAGAGTACATGAAGTTCTATGGCTACCAGTGGGCAAGGGAACAAGCCTTGTTCCCTTGGGAGTGCACAACATGTATGAAATATGATACAGAACTGAGAGGATGATTGTGTACTGCTTGGTTTACTTTTTTAACCCTATGAATGCCACAGGGGTGCAAAATAACAAGGGTTAAGGGAATGATGCTCTTCGTGGTGCTGAAAGGATCCTCCCCATTCCCCTAATGAGAAAATGGGGAAGTAGAGAGAATGCTCTCAGACTTCAGGGTTGTCTTCTGCTGGTGATGTATGAGGGAGAGCATCCCACATTTTTAGCAGTTCAACAACCCTCCATGCTTATGATTGATTGAGGGCTGTTACTGCAAAGGAAACTACACGGAGATCCCAACTTTGTCAGCCTTTGGTAGGTGAAGTTAAGATTGTGAACACCAACAGCAGAGGCTGCTATCAGAGTTCAGTGCATGTGGTGAAGTGCCACATTAACATATTAACACACCCCATGATTATGATAATGGCTTATTAACCTGCATTTCCATACAGAAATGACTTATTATGCTGCATTTCCCTATGGAAATAGGCATGTTGTTTTGATGTTGATGAGGGCAGATTGATGGTGATGTGATGTCGAAGACACTTTAGTGCATACTTTCAATGTGACTTTGACACTGCTTCGACAGGATATCAACATTATGAGGCCTTTTTGACCTTAAGTGCATCTCAGCTCTGACCTTGATCCTGATATCACTGGGGTCACTGGAAATATACAGCCAGTAGCCAGAAGTATAAAAATTAAACAGAGTATTTTGAAATAGAAACAATATATTTCTTGGGTCAAAGACAGCTTCATCAGAAATGGAAATTCTGAAAAGAAAGGGGTACAGCTGCTTATGGCCTTGCTTCAATAACCCACCACATAAACTGACAATTAATAAGGGAGCCCTTATTTGTTCCCCATGGGTCATTTGGTCTGCTCCAGACTTTCTTCATTTTTTCTTTCTGTACCTGATGACTCCATGTCCCTGCTGCAGGGAAAGGCATCAGCATCATCCCCCTGATGAACTTGAAAAGGAGTGCACTAAGGTATATAGCCACACCTTGGAACTTTCAAAATTAGCTGACCCTAATATCTTCAATATTAACTCTTCGCTTTCCTCTTAACCTAGATTATAGATGATATATCCCCACTTGCTGTAACCTAAAAGGTTCTCCAATCAGTGCTCAATGAATCTATAACATACTATAGCTTAACGCTTTAAGGACCAGTGGGTGAGTAAAGAATTTTGTGCAGAACACCGCTCTGGTTCCTAAAAGGTTAATGTTACTTCACTGTGTGAAAATACATAATACAAGTAGGTTTTCCCCTAGAAATGACACCAATTTAGAGACAAAAGAAGGATTTAACTGACACAGATCACGTTGTGGGTAGCACGGGACTCTCCCACCCTGAAAATTTATACTTTCACGTTAAATCTTACATAGTAACATAGTAAATTAGGTTGAATAAAGACACAAGTCCATCAAGTTCAACCTTCTCCTCATACCCCAGTAACTGAGAATTTTATGGCTTTCCTGCTACCAATTAAATTAGTGTTTATCAGACCTTCCTAATCAGCCTACTGATAAAGAGTATAACTCGGTATGTTCCCTTTTGAAAGAAATGTATTATTATTATTAATCTTTATTTATATAGCGCCAACTAATTCTGCAGCGCTGTACAATTGGGAATAGACATACAGAGGTATTAAATAGTACAATCAGATGTGGAGAACAGGAGGATCAGAGGGCCCTGCTCGTGAGAGCTTACAGTCTAGAGGAAGGTAGGTTTGATACAGAAGGAGTAAGTGCTATTGCGTTTAAGTGCCTCCTGCCACATGAACTGCCAGTCAGTGGGTGGGAGTGAGAAGTGCCGTTGAGTGCAGTAGTCCGTGGAAGGGGTGAATCTTGGTGATGATGTTTATGGAGGCATAATGTATCTAATCTTCTCTTAAATGTATCTATTGTATCTGCCATAACCACCTCCCTGGGCAATGAATTCCACAATTTAACAGACCTTACCATAAAAAACCCTTCCTCTGCTGAAGTTTAAACCTCCTTTCCTCTAATCTCAAGGGGTGTTCCCTAGTCACCTGATCAGGCCTTGGAATAAATAGCTCACCACAGAGATCCTTGTATTGACCTCTCATATACTTGTACAATGTGATAAGGTCTCCTCTTAGTCATCCTTTCTCTAGAGTAAATAAACCAAGTTTGTTTAGTCATTCCTCATATGTCAAGTCCTCCATTCCCTTGGCAAAATAATATTATCCACTCTTGCTTCGATACCTCTTTTTATGCAAGACAGGATTTTGTTTGCTTTTGCTACTGCTGTTTGACACTGGTCACTGTTTCCAAGTTTGTAGTTGACAAGGATACCCAGGCCTTTCTCTTGCAATGAGTCCCCTAAAATGATTCCATTAAGTTCATAAGCAGCCTTGGGATTATTTCCTCCCAAATGCATGACTTTACACTTCCCCACATTAAACTTCATATTCCATATGTTTGCCCAATCTGACATTGTATGTAAGTCCCCCTGTAGAGAGAAAATATCCTGTTCTGAATGAATGACCTTGCATAATTTAGTATCATCTGCAAATATTGATATTTTGCTTTCTATATCTATTTCCAGGTAATTTCTAAACATGTTAAAAAGCAGCGGACCTAATACTGAACCCTGAGGTACTCCACTC